>LR989927.1:118894164-119523226 GCA_905146935.1 Scaeva pyrastri | reverse complement strand
GTTGGCGCGAAAATATACAATATGAAGGAAAAATGATATTATCAAAACTATTTTCTATTATGTGAAACGATGTTTTTTACATATGTTGAAAGTTTGAAAAAATATTCAATTGACATTTTTTTTACAAAAAATATAAAAGTACAAAAAATTCTACCAAAAGTTGGTAAAAAGTTTTTTTTTGTCTTGAAGATCTCGAAAATGAGCACCGATGTTGACTTCAAACTTATTTATGTTTATACCAAATACAATTATTAATGTATCCTACAATTTTGAAAAATATCGAATTGACAATCTTTTTATAAAAAATAAAAAACTTAATCAAAAATTTACCAAAAAATGTCAAAAGTAGTTTCTTGACTTGAATATGTCCAAAATGGTCAATCATTTTAACTTCGAATCTATTTTATTTTTTGCGTAATAGAATTTTGAACATATGGTACTTTTTTGACAAATATCGAATTGGCAGTTTTTTTACGAAAAATAAAAAACTAAAACTGAAATTTACCGAAAAGTGTCAAAAATTGTTTTTCGACTTAAATATCATCACAACAAGCAATGCTATGAATTCAAATGTACTTTACAAGCACTGTTTGACCGACTGCTTGGCCAGTCAAAATCGGGTCCCGTTACATACATTTGGTAGATTAAACCTTCTAAGAAAAATTATAAGCGCACCTATTTTTAACTTGATGGAATATGGGGGAAGGCCACTCAGGTTTGAAGAATTAAGAAACTCCTGTTGGCCATGGCCGCACTATCTTGATACATTACGTCATTATTATCAATAGATGTGTACGTAACTACATCAATCCTCAATGCTAGTCACTCTTTATCTTAAATCGCTTTCAATTTCTATTTTATTTTCAAAATCAGTTACTTTTTCGGCACTTATTAAAAGCATAACTTTAAAGGAAAATTTATAGGACATAGGCTACATTTTATCCAGAATGACTAAACGGATCTGGATGAAATTTGGCACAGAAATGGATTAATATAATTATTATTTCTAGATATATAGATCTAGATATATTTTATTTATTCTAGATTTGAATTGAATTGAACTGAACAATTTGAGTGGGTAAGGTAAGAACTATTAAATTTTTCTCCTATATTAAAATGGCAAAGTTACATACATACTTGTAAATAAAATACTAATTTTTAAAATTATTTTTTATTAGTAAATATATCAAGTATTCAAAATGAGACAATACATAAATAATAAATATTATTGTCAAAAGAGAATATCACTCCCGTGGACAATGTGTATGTAACTATTGAACAATTTTTCATTCTTCAAAAAGAATATTGAATGACAAATGTTAGAAACAAAATTATTTTTACTGCTAGAAATAATTCATACCATCCTTTCATCAACACAATTAATTAATAGTGCAGAAATAAATTTTTCAATATCATTCATTTTTCAAGTCAGCGAAAATCCGCTACTCTGGTTGTTGTTTTGCTTTTGAATAATCACAAATATGACTTTCTAAAATTCTTTATCACAAATCACTTATTTGAATCAACTATTAATAATAAGGATTCTTTTATTTTTCAACAACAATTCTAAGATTTAAAAGATTACTAAGCATCCCACAATCATCAACCAAAGTTCTCAATTCATCCAAAGTCATATTTCAATCAACATTTCAGAATAAGAAAGTCTAAGCATAAACAAGTTCTAAGAAATGTAACACGAACATAACAATAATAAAATTAATCAATTATGTTTAATTATAAATCCCACTTAGAGTATTTCTTGTCACTTACCACTCCATAGCCATAAATATAAAAATGGTCTTGAAATCAAAGTGGATCCGTATTGGTACACAGTATAGTCATCATCTCTCAACAGTTGGACACGCACTTGATCCACTTTCATTAGCCAGGACACAATATTCTAGTTTGATCACAAGTCTCTACTTCTGATGCGTTAAATTAAGCTCCAATCTAGTTGAAACCCATTTAAGCTCCTAACTCTTGGTTCAGAATTAATCGAGTTTTAATTTCTTGAAAACAAGTTATGAAATGCTCATCACATTCACTTGAGAAAGTTTCGCATTGAATGTCAATCATAGCCCATCATATTTTCGTCTTGGATTTATTGCTTTTCCCTCATGCAAATTTATGGTGTCTTATGTAACTTCAAGCCCGCCAAGCAGGTACATTTTATTGCCACCAACAGTACAGAACTTGACCCTGCAACAAACGCGCGCATTATTATTCAATCATTCAATTAATCATAAAATCTCGGAATCTTTTTCTGTAACTCTGAATTCTCGATTGGATTTTCCTCGCTTCCAATGGCTTACTTCGGCTTCTTTTCCATTATCTAATTCCCATCATCTCGGCTTACTAACCCACAACATTCCATGTAACCTAGATTCTGTGACTCCATTCCAACTCCAACTCCAGGCAAGATAGATTTCCAATAGAAGACCAACGAGAAAACCACACAGAACACTCGCTCCTCCACACACAGTTGATCTGAAAAAAACCACCATCCTTGAATCTTGCTGTCGCTTGGCTAAAATGCGCCACACAGTCTGAATCTGGACTTGGCACGAACAAGTTCATTGGCTTCCTTGTCTTGGCGGATTGCTGCTATTCTCAAAAACGAACTGCATACCTCCTCCTTCGATTAAAATGCGATCGGCAACGATATTTACGATTTGTGTTTATGTGATCATTCAAATTGCACCCACAAACCAACGAATATTCGATGACGATTCACAGAATTTAACCATAGATGGCGCCTCAATCGATACAAAGAAAACCACCGTCAACGTCAATGACAACGAAGTGATCAAAACCGTAACATACCATCGGGCGTCGATGCCAACGCGGATTCTGGAGTGCATTACAAGGTTCTCGATACTACGATGTTCGAAGCTTTTTGTCCTGCAGAAAATGGAAGGAAGACAAGTGTATCCTCGAAGTGGAAACCTCACAAGAGACTTCCTCGAACAGTTCTTCGGAGGAGATGATGACGAAATGGGAATGGAGAGTTTGGTGGAGGGAAAACTGGCCGAAATCCCCGATGGAGAGCTGACACAACGAGTGATATGGAACTTCAAACGGTTTTTCAAAAATCGAAACATTCAGTTGCACTTCTTGCCCGGAGTCAAAGTGAAAATCGTTCCCAGCAAAGAGAACAAACTCAAGTTGTCGCTCAAGAGGAACAAACGAAGTAAGTCTTACATGTTAACTTAATCCTTCTGCAGTTCTTTAGAATGTAATTTTTTTTTTCTTTAGAAAACTACCAGGATACTGCCTCAGGACGATCAAAAGGCGATCGAAAAAAAATCAAAAAGAAATCCAAGCATTCGTACAAGGACTTAATGATCCAGATGGCTGTTCCGGTGATGGTGTTGCCAGCTGTGCTATTGGGCACTTTTCTGCCATTCATCTTGCCAGCCATTAAAATGGCAACGTTTATGTCAACGATTATGAATAATAGCGCCTTCTTGGCGGCACTTCTTTATGCGGCCAGAACGCACGTTATGAATAGTGATAATAATGAAGCGACGCCAGTTACGTATTCTGCACATGGAGGATTCCACTAGCGATTAATGAAGTTATTTTTTTGTTTGACAGTGAGTCTTATGTGAATAATAAAATAAAAATATGTCCTTTGCCGCAAAAGGTTATAGTAGATACAAAATTGTGGATGAATAAAAAATGAAAGTTCGTACATCAGCTCTTTTGTTTTAGTTCAATTTTGATTGGGTAAATTGTTGAAAAATACTTTTGTTGGGTTTTTGGGGAATTTACCGTTGATTAGTTGACTGAACGTTGATTCTATTTTTTTTTCTAGAGTACTGGTCTAATTCATCTCTCCAACGTAAGTAAAGTCTGTCATGATGTCGCCTACCATACAAAAAAGGGCATTCCAAGCTGGTTCCTCTTTTCTCATTTGAGCTACTTGAGAACTAGGCTCAATTTTTTTTTCAAAGTGCCTTTTACTATTTACAGAGATATCGGATCTATGTGAGTATTGGCAGAACAAAATTACAACACCACTTTTTGTGATAAAAAATGTCTTTAATATTTCTTATACTCTTAAAATACGTTTTTCCATTATAACATAAAATAATGTTCGTTTAAGGATTACAGCCTTAATTTATTATAAGTTCAGTGATTTTATCACAAATCACCATCTAACCTTAAAATAATACAACTCCCATTACAAACCCAAGTAATAAACTTGAACCCATATTCAACTTCAATTTCAATTTCAACTCGAACTCGAATTCAAACTCAAACTAAACCTAAATTACTATATACAAGAGAATGCACGAAGGCTCTTATAGCACAACCTAATCAAGAAGCCTGGTTAATCACATTTCTTAATTATATTGGCTCCTTCACGGTCATCGGATTTCATATCCGTGTCATCCCAACCCCAGACGAGGTTCTCTTCGTTGTCATGGTTAAGCTGGAGAATCATTTCTTCTGGCATTGAATTGTTATTCAAGTCATTCCTCGAGTACACATGACTGCCATCGCCTGTTCGGAGAACTCGCTTGCGAATCATGTCTTCCGAGACGGTCTTGAGGTCATAAGCGAGACCTATAGTAATGAAGAGATTTGTTAATTTAAATGTCATACTCATGTTTGTCTTTTGTCTAAACTGAAACTCACCGAAATAAGCAAAGAAGTTAATTAGAGCTGTTGACCAATTGTAAGTGTAGGTTCCCAATTCAGCTGCTTTGTAGTCCCAGGGGAAGACGTGGTGATAGTTGTGCCATCCCTCGCCATAAGCTAAGATTGAAACTATTTTGTTGTTGGTGGACGAGATGAAGTTGTCGTATGGCTTCATGCCATAGAAATGTGCAGCACTGTTAACCAGCCAAGTGTAATGCAGTGACAGAACGTACCGGAGCATGGAGCAGGTGAAGAAGCACACCTTAATCGAGAATCCGAAGTAAAAGTACGGAATCAGAGAGGGCATGATGAAGCAACATAGTGGCATAATGTAGAAATAATATCTGCAAAAAAAATCATAAGAAGATGTGTCATAAGAATGATGATGAACTCACTTCTTCTGGAACATGACAACTGGATCAGCCTCCAGATCGCTCATGTCAATTTGTTTGCCCTTCTCTTTGACATCGGGATGCTTCTTGCACATCAACCAACCCATGTGCGAGAAAAAGAATCCGCGCCGTGAGTTATGTGGATCGGCATGGGTGTCAGTGAATTTGTGATGGACTCGATGATCTCGAACCCATTCGTAGATACTGTTTTGGAAGGCAATCGATTGACAGATCATCAAGAACACCCTCATTGGCCATTTGGCCTTGTAGGCCCTGTGTGACCAGAGTCTGTGTGCTCCAGCTGTGATACCAAAGCCACCAAATGTTCCAAAGACATAACCTGAAAATTAACGTAAAAACAAAAGTTAAAGAAATATTCTAGCTAATGAAATTGGATGTTAAATTTGTATTATCAACAAAAAATCAATAAAATGAACGATAGTTGGAAAAATGGGCGGATGCCACGCCCTTGAGTGAATAATTTTAAGTTTTAAATGTTTTCTCCTGTCAGCACTTCAACTGAAACTGCTATGCCAAATTTCTTCATATAAAAGAATTGCAAACGATCACTATACCACGCCCCCTAAATTGAAAAACTGCCTTTGTGAAAATTTTAAAGTCTTAGTCTCTTAGCCGGGAAGTGCTTAAAAATGTGTGAGTTCTGTCAGTTAATAAATGAGTCACTCATTTAGATGATTAGTCAATGAGTTAAGTTACATATTGTGATTTTTGAAGTCTTGTATGTATCTCAGGAACTACTTTTATAATAGAATTGGCTTTTGGTCCGACATATTTTGGAATTTTGTTATGTTTCTAAAGTTAAAGGCGGTTCAAAAATTGACTAATTTTGTTCCTGTTAAAATATTATAGTACCTACAAATTTGGAGTTTGATTTGAATTAAAGAGAGTGCATTCATTAGTGAATTCAATCACTGTAAACTATTCATTGTAAGCAATTGCAATAATTTTGTTTTCATCAACTGCCACCAATCAATTGATTGTAATGAACTAAAACTTTACACATCTTCATATCACAAAAAATGCACATCAATACAAGGACCGCAAAAGACAGCCGTGACTTAAAAGGAAAGAACGAAGTCTCGAACGATTGCAATCAATCGATTATGGTTAAATGATTGCACTCTTTTGTTCGTCAACTTATGAGTCATTTAATTGCATTTACAAATGATTGCAATGATCTTCAGTTTAAACAAATTACTATTCACTTTTCTACGCCTAACCTAAAGAAGCAAAAAGTAGACCAATTTCAACAAGTCAATGTCAAATGAGCCCTTTTTTATAACACACCCAAAATAATTAACTTCTTCTATTTCATAACAGAGGGTCAGTCACCTATTTGAATATGTATTTACAAACTGTAATATTCCAAAATCAAATCGAATTTGAATATCATTATCACGACAAACATTTGTGAATGAATTACAAAACATCAAAAAAAAAAAAAAACAAGCTTACACAGACTATTTCCGGGTTTGATTTTATACAGAGGTATAAGTTTCTTAGCGGATGTAAAAAAATTATAATAAATTTTATTTCTTATAAATATTTTTGTGCATCATTGAACTAAGATGAAGTTCAAGTTCAAATTTTATTATTTAACATTATAATTAAGTTCGTTATACATCAATATCATTTAAATTCAAATTCAACCAAATCATTTAACTTCGATTGATGAGATGTCGTGTTCGGTGTTGAGAAGGGCAGTAGAGCGAAGCTAAATCGAAAGTTATCGTAAAATGATATAATTCAAGAGAAAAAAAATAACTTTCGTTTTTTTTTGTGTAACATTTAATTCAGAAACAATTAATTTTATGAGACTAAAATTACTCTTTATAAATTGAGAGATATTTCAGGTAATTTTTAAAAATAATTTTTATTTTTGTCTTCGCATGATGGTAAACGTTTAAGTAATAAATAAGAAAGTGGAGCTTCCGGAATTTAAAGATTGTTTTGATAAAATCACAAAAAAAAAAGATTTAAGTAATAAAAACATCTTTTTATTATGAAGTTATTAAGTTATGTTATCTTAAATTAATTCCCGGTTTTTGTTTCCAGAAGAGGCTCTCTCTGCAAAACTGAATCTTTTTCAAACTTTTAAATGTAATCCTTGTTCAATTTTATTGACAACTGGTTTGCTAATTTCAGGGCTAAAAATCATCTTTAACTTTAAATAAACTTGACTTTATATTAACGGGTATTGCTGAACGAGTGTGTTGGTTTTATATACGAAATAAACCTTCAAGCTTAACAACTTGAGATAATAAAATGTCATTAATGTCATATTTAATTGGGGAGTTATATTTTTTGAATTGATGGTACTTATTTAGCGGTTAAACAATCTTGTTAAGAAATTATTGTCTCTGGCACAGGTTTTGTGTGCAATTTTTTGTTTTTATTATTGTAATTGGAAATCGATTTTTTTTTTAAATAAATGAAGTTAATTAATAATTCTGTTGATTTTAAAAGATAACCTCCTCTTAAAATAGAAGAAGATATGAAGATACGTACATATGTATATATGTTGAGTATTTTTAGTTCACATGGCTAGGTACCACCACGCCCCTTAGTAAAAAAGTTTAAGTTTTAAAAATGTTTCCTCTTTACTACGCCCCCATAAA
Organism: Scaeva pyrastri; assembly: GCA_905146935.1. NCBI lineage: Eukaryota > Metazoa > Arthropoda > Insecta > Diptera > Syrphidae > Scaeva > Scaeva pyrastri. Next base: position 119,515,548 of record LR989927.1, on the reverse strand, counting down.
TGTTTTTCTTTGTTTGTACTACAAAGCCTACCTAACCTGTGCAGGAAATTTCAAGATTGTACGATATCGGATACTTGATAATTATGAAGATCCATTAATCAGTTATTTAGTTCTTGGTTTTTGGGATTTTTGAAATGATGTATTCCAGCTACTTTCCATGCTTTTTAAAGGGTGGTTCATCGTTAGGTTTGATTTATAATGTGAAGTAAAACACATACAAAAGTCAACTCGAAGTTTTTGCTCTTCGTGTAGCTCATCACTCCAAATACAGCATTTTGTTTATTAACGTATACATTGAGTCAGAAATGTGCTTTAATTCAAGATTTTCAGTTATTTTTTCCAGAACCCATTCACAAAAAATATGACGAAAATTAAAGTCGCCAGCCTTCAAATCTTGCACAAGTTGAATTTTTTACGCTTTTAGGCCGAGTTCCTCACATAAAATATAACAAGTTGTCGAATACAACAATGACAAATCGACTCGCCACGGTCACGCTCCCACGTAAACCCTCAGCTGCAGATGTTTTATAGCCTCTCCATTACGTGTTGGCTGTAGTCGCATCCACTAATTTAAACTGGGAATGATATTGGAAATAATGGTTTCAGTAGGTCAATTATGGGTACCTTATGTTCTTCGAATCGCACAAAAATATTTTAACCAGAACGCTGATTTTGGTAAACAGCTGAACAATTTGGAAACGCTTTTGAGGTGTTAATCTTTTCATGGTGATTTTCCAAACAATACTGTCAAAAGTGACAAAACAGTTTGATATATACGAGTCACGACTGATCTGTCAAAGAAGCCAATTGAAAATCATATCTCATGATGAATAACCCGATATTTGGTTAGTTAATTTTTTTTTAAATAAGAAAAGCTTCTTCATTTTCTATCTAGTTTTGTGTTTGAATAACATATCCCAGTTTCTATCAAAAAATATAGAAGCTTAGAAGAGCAGCATAGAATCATAAAGAATCCTTCTATATCCAGATTGAAAAATATTCTACGGAAGTAAAGGCCACAAATGGTTTAAACATGTAAATATGGATAGTGCACTTGGGCGTATACGCACTTTTTATCTTATGGAATTCCTTACAGAGGTTTCAATAATTTGTTAAATTTTTTGCATTGTAGAATTAATTAATTATATTTTGTTAAAATAAAACATTTTCGAGGTCTCAAACTAAAGACCCTAAGAGTCATGGTGGCTCATTTCACTTCTTCACGTTTGAACTAATTTAAATAGGTCAATAATTGCAACCTGAACTATTGAAACCATTACAATGTTCCCATCATAGATTGCAATCAATTAAGAACCAATTTCAATTATAAATTTATGTATTTTCTAATTCTTATGTATGCAAAAAACGTATACACCATGTTATCATCATTCAAAGTCACACAGACATTTTTGGAAATCTAAACCGAGTTCCGCTACTGAAAAAGGTTTCTCTAAGAAATAAAAAAAAATAATAACAATAAAAAAAAAAAGACGACACCTTAAATATAATCAATAAATCAGTCATAATAAAAATAAAACTTATCGATAATAATCAAGTACGATTACGAGTACGAGTATACGTATACCACAGCAGGTACGAAGAGACGAACGAATGAACGCAACAACGTGCGTTTAGAAAGTCGAACGTTCATTGACTTGTTATAAATTCAATACCTCATCTTATAACTCTAAATAGTATATGGCACATTTTGACGTGCAATTCCAAAGCAACATACGTCAAACCTTATATTTTTAATATATAGATAATATTTTAATATTCATTCAGCAAAGCAAATTCAGAAGATGAATAATCAAAAGTACAAAACCACACAAATCTCATTATTATCTTTTTTTTTCTTAATTTTTTTTTTTTTTGAATTGTTTTGTGATGAGAATACTAAGTTTAGAAGATTGACATTTTTTTTCGGATTTTAAATACTTAACGGCAAAAAAAACGAACAAATTTAATGTTCTTAAAATAATAAAATCATTTAAATGCATCGAATTTGGCAAAATTGAAAATGTACACGAAACGGTCCTCTGTCTCATAAAGTCTAAGAATTAATTGTCTAAGTAGCAGAGCTGCAAAAGAATTGACAAAATTTGTACATAAATTCAAATGACATATGACATTTTACTTACTAATTGACACACTTAAGATTTATAGATTTCTTTTTAGAATTGAACAATTAAATCAAATTAAAATATAAAATAAAATAAAATAAAATAAAATAAAATAAACATTAAAAAAAACTATGAAAGAGACTTCTGACTTTGAACAGCTGACAGCTTCTTTAGTGTTGAAGCCAAATCTGTCAAATTATCTGTCATTCATGCAAAAGATGAAAATATTTTGTTGTTAGCAGACACTCAGTCTTTCGCAGATCAACGACGCTTGACCAACGATCCTTTGGGTGTAGTAAAAAACCGACCCAAATTTCAACTGAAACGTCATTTTCATGGATGTAGCCCTATTAAAATGAATGGGTACGTCAAAAAAAAGGCCGATTTAGGGTGATACTGGCCCTCATTACATCCAAGAGCGTCACATTACAAACATGTTAACAACATAACGGTGCTACATATTTCCCAGGTTGCTCAAGACAGATTTGAAATTAGTCAAGACTGATTCTTGGGGGCGTGGTCATTTTGACCGTTTTCTTGCAAATAAGTCAATAGTGGTTATAGGCTGGGGTTGAAAAAAGTTGTCCTTGAAATATGACAGGTGGTGCAAAATTAACTACATATCGGAGGATGATTTAATTTTTTTTAATGGCTTCGGACGTCAATCTTGTTTGACATTTAACAATGTTAATTTGACAGCTGGATCAAGTGATAGTGAATTACTGTCAATCCATTCTCATTTTGTGTTGAAAAACATGACTCTTTTTCAAATTCGCGATAGTGATTCAAGCGTCAGCTTTATAGAAAATTAGACATATTGGATTTATTAAAGATCCTGTTCGTCGTCATTTTCTGGCTTGACATAACTTTAATTTTTAAAAACTACCATATACAAAATTTAAATAAAAATAAAGTTAATTAAAAACTCACCAAACATATAAGCCAAATAGGCATTCTCGGCGAATATCAAATACAATCCGTACAATCCGAACATATGAAGAATGGCAAATATAACGACATTACGCCAGACGATTTCCAAACGATATTCTTTCTTTGGCTTTTCTGCGGCGTTGACACTGGCAATGGCGGCATTTCCGTAATCTTTTCCAGCAATCCGATCGCCCAGTCCGGGAACGCGGTCATTTGTATTGGGAATCGTACTACTTGCGTTGCATACTAAAGAGTTGCGTTTTCTGGTATTGTTGTTGTTGTTGTTTGCATCATCAGAATTCAAAGAGGCCTCTGCCAAGATGAATGAGTTCCCTATTATGTTAGGAGCCATCTATAAATGAAACAAAAAAAAAACACAGACATAATGATTATACTCGATTGTATCTCAATTTTTGTTTTGTATTTAGAAAATCCATCTGTTCATGATGGGGAATACTCGTAGATCTTTTTGTCATGGAAATACTAAAATTAGCAATGCATTCTCGCAACTCACAAACATGCTGGTTTTTACTAAAACTTTGAGGTTTTTTTAATTTTTTTTTAACATACCGCGATATCTTATCGAGGCTCGTAAAACGTGCCCGGAATAAAGTAGCCCCCGTAAACGACAGATTAAGATGACAGAGTACCAGCATTGTTCACACTTTTCAAAGATGATGAATAGTTTTTCTAGGCGAAACTAATGTTTCCAATGACTAATTGACAACTTAGCAACGTCAATTACAAAGTGACAATTATGTTGATGGAACTTGGTACAAATATACAAAGGTGCTGAGATGTGTTTGGAGGATGTTTTGATATGCAAATCTCACTCAAGGCTTCACTCATACTCGTCTATCGATATTATGAGGATAAAATATGAATTGGATGTTTTTGTTTTGTTAAACTTTAGTATATTTCTGCATAATTTGTTCCTTTATTTCCAGATTTATCTTCGATGCCAAGGAAACTTGTTTTGTTATGAAATACTTTCTAACAAAATACTAAATTTATTATTTCTTTTATTTTTTATTCATATGAGAAACAAAATAAAAATCTAAGAGTTCCAAGGTCTGCAAAGAAGATCCTCTAGTTTTTTTTTTTTTTTTTGAATGATAAGAACTGATTCAATAAAAACTGAATTAATTTGCCTAATGAGATAAATGAACTTGTTTGCTAGAACTTTTAAGCTGTCACTATGAAGATGATGAACAAAAAAAAAACAAGAATTTCGAATTTCATAGGTTAAAATTAAACCAATAACGAAGAACTATTAATTTTATTTTGAATTTATTATTTTTAGGATTTCTTTGTTTTTAAATAAAGAAGATCGAAAAAGTGGAGAAATTAATGCATATCGATGATAAACAACTTTTTTTTTGTAAACTCAATCGTGTTCATAGGCTGGGGTTTAAAAAAAAGTTGTCCTTGAACTATGACAGGTGGCGCAAAATTAACTAACCTATCGGTGGATGATTTAATTTTTGCAAATGGCTTCGGACGTCAATCTTGTTTGACATTTAATAATGCGAATTTGAAAGCTGGAGCACACAAACAAGCAATGGAGTGCAAGTGATAGTGAATTACTGTCAATTCATTCTCATTTTGTGTCGAAAATCGTCATTTTTTTTTAGATACATGAGTACAGTACGAACTCACTAAAAACCAGGTGCATTCAGGTGGAAGGATTGTTTGAGCCATATTTTTTTTAAGTAGCCATCCATCGGAAATAAACTCTATCATAATAGCCACAATGGATTGTGTGACGGAAGCGTTTTCTGTTCGAGTTTTGGAGATTAAGCATGGCATGAAAGATCAGCCGTTTTAACCATTTCACTTCTTTCTTAAAATTGAATTGAAGTAGCGAACTTATTACAACAATTGTAGTTCTTAAGAAGAATATTTGACAGCAAAAAGGAATGAGAAAAAAGCCTATTAACGCCGTCGACAGCCATTTGAAGGATACCATCTTTTACACTAAACCGAAAATATCATGAAATGACATTTCATTAAAATATCAGTTCTTTATTAAGTCTTGAAATGTCACAAAATCTGAGTTTGAGTAGAACATTTTTTTTTAATCAAAACAGAACAACATACAACAAAACATTGACATTTGACTAAACTTTATGACTTTTAATTTCAAAATATTCAAAAGACATAATTTATGAATATTTCCATAGCAATAACATTAATTTAATGAAATAGAAAACAAAATTGATTCTAGCCCACGAAAATAAATATTATATAATTTTGAAACCAGTTTTAAATACATGAAATATTAATACTTATGTATTTCACCATTTTATCATTAAATTATGAAAACGATGATGTTTAAAGCTAAAAAGCTTGGCTAAGCTTATTATAATATTCTATTATTAATCCTGAGAGAATCTCAAAAAGTTCGGATCGTCAAATAATTTATTTTTTTTTTAACAACAAATTAGGGTTTTACAGAATCTTAAAGATTTTTTTCTGTAAATTTTTTTTTAAATAGTTTTTTTATTTACTAAATTATAAGGAATATAAAATAGGTTTTCTAAGAAATTGCTGTCACAGCCATTTTTATTAATATCACTGAAATTTGTTGATGTAGCGCTATTTTTTTTTTCTAATTGCAATGAAAATTTATTAAAAATGTGATATCATTCACAAATGACAAAGTTAGATCAATAATAATCCCAGACTTATATTCTAGACCAAATTTTTGAATTGTTGCCGTTAAATATATTTTATTTTTGAAAAAGAAAAATTTATTTAAATTATCTTATTCTAAAATTTTGAAAAAGTTTTATTTCTAAAAATAGTATAAAATAAAAAACAAAAAATTATTTCTAAAAATTTTATTTAAGTCTTAACACATTTCTCTCCACTTTTTCGTATGGCTACTATTTTTAAACAATGTTTTTTTGTACCATAAGACTTTAAATTTTTATAAACTAATTTGATTTCTAAAAATACCTGACTAAGTTTATTGAAAATTAATATTCATATAAGAGTAAAATTAATTTTAATTAATGGCACTAACCATTCCTGAGATATTTGCTTCCAACCAAAATTTTCACTTTTTTTAAAAACTGCTATAGTGAAAAAACTGCTTGACCAATTTTTATAAAAGTCCTTTCTGCATCTTTCGAAGTTATAACCTGTCGAACAAAATTTAATTGGAGTCGATATCTCTACTCGTTCTTGAGATACCGTGGACGAAAAAGGGTATCTCGAACGTACGAACGTACAAACGTACGAACGTACGTACACACGCACACACAGACATCTCTCTACAAATGACGAATTTAGATTCTAGGAACCTTGAAACGTCCATATTTGTCAAAAATTTCAATTTGACAAATCGGACACATTACAATAACTCCCTATGGGAAGTTAATAAAAATCATTTAAGAATCTACAGCTTTTTAGAACTTATATCACAAAACTAAGTGATTTTTTTCGAGATTTGATTTATCATATTTTTGATTTTCTACATTAATCGAAATTGGAGGTTTTTTTATTTGGTTCAAATTATTCAAAATTGAAGTGTTAAAAAGAATAACGTAATTTTACAGCTAGATTTAACTATCAGAAATAGAATTAGCAAAAGTAGGAAATAATCATCACATTTTTAATGGTGAAATAAGAATTTTCTACAATTTCTCAGTCTCGGTCTCAACAAAAACGTCAGTCTCGCTCAGGCATTTTTCTCAGTTTCGTCTCGTCTCTATTTTGGAACAATTCAAGACTTATAACAACAATTTTAAAAAGTTTATTGTTCAGAGCGAAATTTTTCAGAAGATTTTAATCCATCCAGGTATCTTAATTGAATTTGATATTCTATAACAAATGTCACTCTATACCTGTAAAATTATTATCTTTTTCCAGATTAAAAAAATTACAATTATCTGCAATATTTCAATTTTTCACAAGACCATACCGTTTATTCAAATGATTTAAAAATATCAACGCCATTACGTTAGTGGAATTTAAAAATTAAAAACAATGACTAATGAAGTAATTTTTTAACATAATTTCACGAAACGAATCCGACACACTTTTCTCGTCACGTTGCTCAAGAAATGTTCTCACGTCTTTTAACATATGGTCACCCTATTTCTATTTTAATATTCAAAATATTTTATTCAAAAGGGACTTTGTGCGTCTATATAATTTAAATTACTAACTAACATAACTTCCGTACCTAGAAATTCCTTTTTTTCTAATTCTCAAAATTCATGAATATTCACTTGAAAGTTTAATTCAGTCTTAGTACACATGTATGTAAATAATTAAAAAGTAACGCATTTCTGATGCATCATTTGAATATAAATCAACAGAATAAGATGTCAACATCAAAAATTTAAACATTAGGTATACATTTTAATTACATACAAATGTCTGTGGTTCTTAAAGTACATTGCATTATTTTCTCAAGCAACTGCATTTTAAAACAAATACATTTTCCACAAAAGAATGTTTTAATAATTTCAAATAACAAAATCATGAGAAAAAACAACAAATGGGCGGTAAGTGATTAAATATGATCACGATAAAATAAATTCTTACTCTTTTGATCTTAGTGTGAATAAAGTTTTTTTTTTTTAATTTATCTGCCATCATAAAACCAACTTTTAACAACAACTGCAACAACAATAATTATTTTATCCAAGAATTGGGACATGGCCTTTAACTAAAACGATGACAGTGGCTCTGGCTTCTGGCTTATAGCTAAATTGTGATTGCCACTGCGAAACACTTGAAACTTGTTGGCCTCAAATTTAAGGAGGTAGTATAGTCAACTTGACTAATACTAAACTATACAAGACGTTTTGTGTGGCTTCTATTAGCTTGTAGCTTGCGATGTCATGATGTTGCGATGTTAAGTTCGAGTTAACCTAGAATAAGTTTTAGAACGCGCTTTTTATAACCAATCCAAATGAATGGAGCTGATCTAACAGGTTTAAGTTGCAATCAAATACGGAGTGAGAGGACTGTGAGACTGTGTGTACTAAAGTGTCAGTGTACTGTCAGTGTTCAAGATGCAAATGCACCTGATCTTGCTGAAGAATTAATATGATAGCTTAATCTTAAAATGCAGGTTTGGAGTGTTGGTTCTGGTGGAGTTGGTTTTTATGTGTTTACAGAAGCCATTTGGCAGTTAGAAGGCCAAAATAACTTCGGTTCAACATGGGTTCAATGTAATTTGAATACGTTTTTACATAATTTGAGAAAAATATTAGAAGAGTTGTTAAATTTTATTTCTAAAAAATTAAAGGAATTTAAAGATATCAATGAAAAGATGCATAAAGTTTTTTCAAAAATAAAGAACTTGATAAAAACTTTTTGGATACAAATTAAACTGAATACATGACAACAACTTAACAGATGTTAAAATTCGAAAACTCCTCCTTTGCAATGAATTGAAATTTGGGACATTTTTTCAAACTTTGTTAACTTTGTTTTTTCATTTGCAAACATATTTTACTTGACTTCGATTATTATTATTTATTATTTACTTTTCACACGTGGACATTATTTTATTCTATGAACAAAAAAACATAAATCAAGTTCAAATTTACGAATCATTGAAAATTAATATTCTTCGTAGAAAATACTCACACCTTATTTGCTAAGAGGAAAAAGTAACGAAAACCAAACTCATTTCTGCCGGTTGAGGTAGGAAATAATAAAAAATTCAACAACAAAATAAAATTTAATAATTCTATACTATTTTAGGACACCACATTGATTGCGAGTTAAGGCAGGGCGACATACAATTTGTATACGTGATTTTTGCAAACAAATTTCAAAGCACTAAAATTCAAATTCTTGATTTAAAACATTTTTTTTTGTTTTGCAAAATCGTTTATAAATATTTAGATATTTTACTATGTATAACTAAGAAAATAAAATCATAAAATAAAAAAAAATTTGAACTGAAGTTCAACAAGTTTTTGTAGCTTAATTCAAGAATAAATAGCATCGTGAAAAACAGGTATCCAAAAACAGCATTATAGAATAATTGGAACTGTTTCTAAGGATTAAATGTTCTTCTTTGTTCAAATCTCACCTATCTGCTTATACAAAATTATTTCTGTATTAAAATGCATATAAATTAAAAAATTGATATTCAAAATAACAAGATGTATTCATATTAAATGAAATTATATTTGTATAGCATGAAAACAAAATTAGATAAAATGTCAATTTGTGATTGTTGTATACAAAATAACCTAATCCAAATGAATACATCTTGAAAATGAATATGTATCTTAAAGCATAGACACATTCAACATAAATTCCTAATTAAATGAGCTCTTAGACCGATAAATTATCGACAGAAGAAAAAAAAAAAAAACCAACACAAACTCGCGATGCGAATATGAAAACAAAAGAGCTGAGGCACAAACTTCATTTCATACAATTTCAATGCTTTTTTGAATTATACCTTTTATATCAAATGAATATGAAGCATTTTTGAATATCAATTATTTAGCTAATTTTTAAATTAATTTAATGTCGCCGGTGATATGCCGATGACAATTATTATTTTTTAAGAATTCAATTTCGATTTTCGTTTTTTTTTTATACTTTTATATTTTTTCTTTTGTTTGGTATCGAGTTCTTCTTCGTCGTTATCGTCATCATTGTTGCTTTATGTTGAGATAATAATATAATAATGATAATGAGGAATGAATTTTAAATTTTTGATACTGGCTCTGGGACACATAGAAAATTAATATTTAGAAGGTTACTTTATTGAAGTTTGAGATAAAAAAAACGAAATATTTTGTATGCGGAAGTTTCTTTGGACTTTAAAGCTGATCACGATAGGTATGCATAGATAATTTTTTTTTTCGAAGCATCTAAAGTTTTCTTCTTGAATGACCTTGGCCTTTATGCGAGAGAACAAATTAATGAAGATTTATCAATCGTCTTACCAACCTACAATTTTTTTTTCGAAGGTAACTTCTAGTAAATTTTATTTTATTTTATTCTATGAATGAAGGCGATACGAAGTTTGTATTTATTTGTATGCCCTTAATGTAAATTTATGTAATCTAAACAATGGTTGATTTTAAATTGCATGCCCAAGAACTTGACATAGTCACCGAATTTCTAACAAAAAGAAATTACGTTCAGTGACTCAATTGACTTAATTAATCATTTACAAACGCTCGTAAAGACATTGAATTGGAACTGTCAAATTGAGCTTTTTTATCAGATTTAAAATTTAAATAAGAAATTTAGATTAATTTATTACGCTTTTGCTTTCAAATTGAAGGTGCATCTGACTTTGGGTGAAAATAAAGAATTGAGAGGCAAAATTGATAAAAAAAAAATGTGTTTTTATCTTCTGGTTGGAACTATATTCCGTTATTTTATGACAAAAATGCTTTTGATTCTTCTTTAATACCAGATCCTGATAAATACATATAATACTGCCGCTGTTACTTTTAATTTATTTTAACTATTCAACGGTTGAAAACGTATTTTTTTTTTAAATGACAAGAGCATTTTTTGAAGTAGTTAACCTTATTTTTCATAATGCTTTCGAGGAAATCAATTATAAGAACCTTAAATCCTAAGTTTTAGCTGAAGAGAAAAGATAAAAGGACTAAAGGAGATACTCAACGATTACAAAGGATATTCATTCAAAAATCAATGCCTCTGTTGAAATAAAAAAATTCTTTTAGAGTGCATTTTGTTTGCCCCCCATTTTATTTTTCAAAACTCTGTAACTTTTAATTGCAAGATTAAAAAATCCACTTGACTAAGGAATCAATGTTTAATAAATAAAAGGAAAGCGGAATTGTAGAATAAATGGTCTAAAAATCACTAAATTGTGACTTTTTTGGCGAAATCTAATAGCAATCATTTTTTATGTCTTAAAATATCTCTTGTTTTTAAATTTATATAAAACAAACAAGTAGATTTTTTTTTTAATTACTTTTAATGTTTTAAGCGAGATTTACTAAGATTAGACAAAAGGCTTTTTCAAATGGTTTTGAAACAAAAGGATCCTATTTTTAATTAATATGAACAATTTTATTTAAAAACTTTTACTTTTAGCAACTACTTCAGTTAACGGAAAAAACCTGTTCTTAACTTTTATTGATATTATTTTACTTTATTTTATTTTATTTTTTTTTTTTCATTTTATTTTATTATATTTTTTTCAATAAGCAACTTAAAAAGGTTTTTTATTAGTTTTTAATTTTTATTGGGGACTAATTCCATTTATTCAGCTTAATTCAAGCTATAAGTATAAACTTAAAAACTAACTTAAATCTTAAAAATAAGAACATAGTTTCGAATATGTTCTAAAATATTTTCTTCGATTTTTTTTTTTAATTCAATAAAAATCGAGTTAATCTTTTTGAGAAAATCAAATAAAATAATAATAATATAAAACCCGGTCCTGTGGACCAACAGTAAATTCTTAACCGAAAATGTTTCAACATTAAAATGATTTTATTAGCGAATTAACGAGAAAATTATAGATTGATCAGCAAAAATCAAATTCATAGGCAAATTTGATTTAAATTTTTACCCCAAATAAAATTCTATATCCAGTATAAAATTCAAAAAACCATATTTTCTAGAAGGTTCTTTCCTAATTTTTTGTTTTCAAAATACGAGTTATTTAAAAAAAAATCAATTAATAAAAATAACTCACCTTTAAATGTTATTTTTAAAATCCTAAAAATAAATTCAATCTTGAAAAAATCCTTCAACTCGACATCAATGTCAGATAAAAATTAAATTTTATCTAAAATTCTTTGTTTAATTTTCACTTCACAATTCAAACATTTAGTAGATGTTAATCACTTGCACTTTTATCTTCAAATGCTCTTAAATGTCCTGAAGTGTTTCTATTTCGAGCTCACACGGCACAATATATATTTTATAATTTTTTTTTTTAGTGTTACTAATCTCCACCGCAGCAGCGCCACCGTCGTCGTCGTTTTGGCTTTGGTGTAAATCAAACAAAACGAATGCGATAAATTAATTTACTGCTAACAGGTCGAAGTCGGCCAGCAAACAGTTCTACCAAAAGTGGTTTCACCGAAATTTATAACTTTATATCAGACCCGAGCCGAGTATAAGTTAAGGCGGTAAGTTAAGTACGAACTGTAGATGTCGCGTCGTCACACAAACGCTTAACGGCTAAAGACGATGGTGATGGCAAGGCGTTCGTTATAGGGTATAATGCACAGGTAGGGTACAATTATAAGCTGGTGTATGTAGATGTAGACGCATCGCATTCTGTTCTTTATACATACGTCAAGTTGATAGTGTATTGACAATAACATTAATTTATGCGATAGATGAGCGATAAGGTTGGCTTTAATGCAAATATTGTGGGTGTATTGGTCGCAATAAGTCAATAAAATGCGTCTCTCCATGTGTAAGTAAGTGTAACCAAATTTTTTGTTATAAAATATGCAAAATCGGAAGTAAATAATTGTGAGCATATTAATTTTGAATTGATTGGCAGTGTGCATTGTTTTTATGTTAATAAATAGGTTTTAAGTTAAAAACTCAATTTAGACTTTTGTCAATAATTATTAGAAAGATTCAATTCATGCAAGTTAACACGTACAGAATTCCCCAGGATTTGCTCACGTCCAAAACCGATTCATTTTTGCAAAAAGACGAATTCAAAAACCTTCCAAAATCATTCAAATCAGGTATTTATAATTATTTTTGTTTATTTGAATGAGAAACCTCAAAGAATTTTTCGACAGACCCAAAGAACCAAAAAAAAGAAATTGTAAGATTTAAGAATGTAACGCAGTGATTTATATTTTTATACTTTGTAAGAATAATCTTGAAAGGTATATTGGTACTTGTATTTGGATTTCAGTACTAATATTTATTTCAGTCTTTTTTGGATAAATTATATTCCATGTGACACACGCCACTTTATATTCGGATCAAATTTTTTAAAGAATTCTTTTGGACGCCCATTTTTTTTTGTTTGTGTTGATCGGTTATGATGAGATTGTTTCATGGGTTTTATTTGAATGTTTTGAATACAAAAAAAAACGTGAATTGATTTTATTAATTTGTTTCATTCTGAAAAATGGTTTGTATTGATTTCGGAACTTTAATTCGAATTTAAGTCTCGCCGGACCCTTTTTTGGGAGTGTTTTTTTTTTTTTTTTTTTGAAACTTATGGTATCAGTTAGTGAATAAATTTGTAAAGGTTAAACTCTTCCGTGAGAAAAAGATGTCAACAAAATAGGAGATTCCTTTATATGCTGTAGGGAGTCTTTTTAGTATTTAATAAACAAACCTTTAAGGTGTGGAGGCTTTGATTTAGTTTTTGGTTTGCCTTGCAAAAGGAATTGGCTATTATAAATCTTTGATACGTGTTCCATGTATTAACTTTAAAACAATGCAACTAGAAAATTTTAACTGAAATCAGTTAAATTAGAAGCAAAATTTTATGTATTTGGGGTGTTTCTTTTTTTTTTTTTGATTCGATTAGGTATAATTGAATTAAATATAATTCTGTGTTATGAACTTGTTAACTTCGTACAGATATCGAAGATAAACTTTCGAGAACACCTTCCATTAAAGTTCTATTTCCCGGAGGGCCTTTACCCACAATATTGGACCCAAGAAAAAGCGCTGGAAACGCCCCAATTCGGTTCGATTTTTGTCATGTTTTTGTATTACAAAGTTTTAATCAGAATAAGTAAGCCTTAATATCTTACCGCCCCAGTACAATTTTGTAATCTGTGTTAAGGCACAGAAGACGTCGAGGTCTATTTAACACCTCTTGTATGAATGAATTAGATGGTTGGTAGTCATTGATACTATGTATTCCCGCATTCGGGTAACCACAGCCACAAAGATGGTCCCACTAGGGAACCTACCTCATAGATAGTTGTGGGGCACCACATATACATCTATTTATAATAGCGAAAACTATCTCCCGTGGTACCAGAATATATCCTCTGGTAAGGCTTCCAGACCTGTAGGTGGATGAGTCCCTTCAAACTCAGGGTTCAACAAACCACGCACCACCAATTACCAATCAAGGCCTTAACTGGCCTTAGCCTTTTGGTTTTGCAAAATAAAACATATCATCTAAGATCGATCGAATAAATTATTATTTGTTCCCAGCACTAGCCACGAGGGAGGCACCAAATAGGCACTTCCATACCGACTACTCATCCCGACCCATGCTTGTGTTGGCAATACATTGTTAAGACTTCTTTCTAATCGGTCTATAATCAACATCACTAAGTGACGGGTGTTCACTAAAAGTTGTCACCTTGGTCTTGCTTTCAAAATACTTTGCCAGAATCATTCGTTTTCCTGCTAATACTTACTTACTTACTTAGGTCCTCAGACCTACGAAGTCTGTTGGTGTTCCCTAGCGGGACATAGGGCCTCAACTACTCCTACGCGCCATCGTGTACGGTTTCCAGCGATGTGTTTAAGCTCCCTCCAGCTCTTTCCCAATTTCCTGCTAATAACTTCATACAATTGCAGAAAATTCAAAAGAAATGGGGTACCTGCAGGTACTCATTTAGGGCCACTTATATTTACATTATCTTAGAATCTATAGAATTCAAGAACGGCTGGACTGATTTTCAAGGATTGGATTTTTTTCTATTTGTTTCCATTTCGAACAGCAGAAATTTTCTGTCAAGGAACAATGTGATTCAAGTGATGATCGTCATAATGTCTTTATCCCACGAATTTCGCATTATTCCAACTGGTGTTCCATTCCAATTCAAGAGCATTTAATTCCCAGTTCGATGGTTCGATTGGCTTTTGCAAAAACCATCCACTTAATCTTAAGACGAAGTGTCAGAAATCTGTGGGATTAATCTTGATTTTTTTTTTATTTTTCCAATGGTCAGCTTATTTTTTTGTTGATAAACAGTCTTCGTTGTTTGTTTTTGTTTTAACTATTTGAAAAACTTTACTTATCATAATTTCGATTACATTCAAATAAATCAAATGGAAATTAGAACTATCTAAACCTGAGTTTTATCATCTTTAGTTAAGAGTATATCTCAAGGAATAAAATTGGGGCGAAATAAAGCTTGCCGGGTCCGCTAGTATAGTATGTATTATAATTGATGCAAAAGTTTTTTCTTAAACAAAACATAGTAGTTAATTAACCAATCTTGATTATAATTTTGTCTTATACACTCTTTGAATGTAGAATAGTTTCTTTTTTTGAATTATTCGTAATGCGTTTTGTACAGGTTATGAGTTGATGACAGATGTCATAACTTTTCATTTGACATCAAAATCACGACTGGCGATGTCAAAGATGTCAAAAAAGCTTGCTTTTAAGTTATATTTTTAAATTAAGTCATCGACCAAAGATCGGAATACCAAAAACTATGGCATATAGAATTTCATTTCCCAAGATACTCATCATCATCACAGATTGTCACATGCATGACCAAAATAAAAAACCAAAAACCCAACAAAAATACTTAGTATGTCATTATTTGTTTGTTTAATAAGTGTTATGATAACTCAACTACTACTTTACCAAAACACTTAATTAGCCACACAAGTTTTGGTAGGTTAGGTACCTATATACATTATGCACATACTTAATGCCAAAAAA
Organism: Scaeva pyrastri; assembly: GCA_905146935.1. Lineage (NCBI taxonomy): Eukaryota > Metazoa > Arthropoda > Insecta > Diptera > Syrphidae > Scaeva > Scaeva pyrastri. Next base: position 119,499,894 of record LR989927.1, on the reverse strand, counting down.
AAGTTCATCATAATTGAACTCTAGACATCATCATGGTTCGTTTTGTTTTAATAAAAATAATAATTTTAATTACTAACTCAAAATTTAATAACATTGTCCCTCGAATCAAAGTTAAAGTTGGTGTAGATATATATTTTCCCTGAATAATGCGAAGTCATAGTCTATGTCGTCTCTGATGAAATTCAAAAAAAAAACTTAACTGAATATAATTTTGATAGTTCGTATAGGTCAATGGCAACATCATCTAGTTCTAGTAGGACTGGTACTGGTTAGTGGCGAATGGCGGTAAAAGTGTTGACGGCTTATACATAGCGTCGCATGGTGACATAATGTCATGTTATTGGGTTGTTTTTATTCTCGCATTAATTGAATTGTATTTTTGATACAAATTTAATCACATTTCAATAAAAAGATTTCAAAGAATCTTGGCACAGATTTGTTGGTGATTTTAAAATTTGGAAGTTTTATTAATTATTTCTGGGCTGAGTTTTTGTTTTTCAGCTTTTTGTTGGCCATCATAAGTTGAGTTCGCTTACATTGACACATATGGATTTAGATGGTAGCATATGATTGGGTCCTTAATTCTAACTTGTAAGTTTGAATTCTTGCCTGAGAATCGTAAAAGAAAGATACACTGCCAATCACTAGGATGAGGCCACATATATTTCAACCGATTTTCGGTCTGTATACCTGTTGGAATTTGGTTAACCCGGAAAATTTTACTACATGAGAGTAGTTACATATTTTCTTAAACATCGATTTGTCCTCTTTCTGCCACTGTCAACGTCTTTCCGGAACCCATTTGTAATTGAAATTTAATAAAAAGAGTTATTTGTAAAACGTTCTTAAATATTGCAACCAAAATTTTCAAAAAAATTGCTGATGTGAACTTCTACAACGAAATATTCGCAATGGCCTCATCCTAGTGACGCACTTTTTTATATCCTTTTTAAGTAGCTCTTTAATTAATGTAGGGAAATTCCAACAGTCTTTTCTATTTAACCCCTTAATTTTATTACTTTTTTTAAAGAAAATATCTACCTACTCAAATGTAGTAAATTTGTATGGGTACGAAATTTCCAGCAGGTATAAAGAACGAAAATCGATTAAAAAATATGTGGCCTCATCCTAGTGATTGGCAGTGTATCTATCAAATATAGAAAGATATTATAAGACTTTTTAACATCATGTAATCGATCTTTTATTGTATTTTTTAGTTCTATATTCAAATGTTTTACTCTTGTCTTATAAGAATTAACATACATATGTATATACATAAAAATTAAATAGTAAAAATAATTTTCCAACACATCATTGTGCTTTCAACACTTTGACAACAAATACGTGTGTACGCATCACACAAGTTTCAAAGTCATAGACCTTATAAAATTTATAAACAGACAATCAATTAATAATAATTATTATTCATATTAATCTACTTCCGATTCAGCATAAATTATAACATTTTTGGTTGTACTGCAGCAATAAATTATAAAATTAAAAAAACACTTCTGTTATTTTCTAGAACAAGTCATTATAAAATATTTTGTAACTCTGTGCGTATTCTTATGAAAATATTTGTCGATTACGATTACGATTGAAATGTAATGTTAATAAAGAGTTTAATTTAGTTAATTTTATAAAATTAGATTTTATATACCATCACAAGTAGACTGGTCTTATTTGAATAATTATTGTTAAAATGCTAATCAGTGTAATATTTTACTGCTATCTAAAATCTGTTCTAATTGATATAATAAAATCGAGATCTTTTGTTTCAACTTCAAGTTTAAAGTATTTTTATTACATTTAGAAAATGCAAACATTTGTTTGCAGTCTATTAAAAGTAAATAGAAGAAAGTCTGTTCTCAAGTCTAATGGTTATACATGTATAATGTTCCAAATTACGATCCACGATTTTTCAAAGTGCCTTCATTTGTAATATTTACAATCGTGATACTTTAAGCTATGATAAATCTGACGAAATAGCCAAACACTTAGATTTATTGAGGTCTTGATGATATGTCCTCTACTATTTAAATTTTTTTTTTTTTTGTTCAAGACACTTGACTAAATTAAAAATTAAGGACCGATTACTAGATTGTTTGTGATTCCTTGAAGTCAATTATTTGAAAATAATTTATTTTAATTCAATTATTGTTCCAAATCAGACGCTCTCCTGTAACTTATGTAATGGAACTAACAAAATAACAAAAAAAAAACAATTTAACTGTAAATGTAATCCCATCTTTTTATAGAAAGGTGGGCTTGTTGATTTATTTTATTAGATTTACTTTTTGACACAGTTTTTTCTTTTTAGGAGTAGTTTTTATTAACTTCCCATAGGGAGTTATTGTAATGGGTCCGATTTGTCAAATTGAAATTTTTGACAAATCTGGACGTTTTATGGTTCCCAGAATCTAAATTCGTCATTTGTAGAGAGATGTCTGTGTGTGTGTGTGTACGTACGTTCGTACGTATGTACGTTCGTACGTTCGAGATACCCTTTTTCGTTAACGATATCTCAAGAACCAGTAGACATATCGATTCCAATTAAATTTTGTTCGATAGGTTATAACTTCAAAAGAAGCTGAAAGGACTTTTATAAAAATTTGTCTAACGGTTTTTCCACTATAGCGGTTTTTAAAAAAAGTAAAAATTTTAGTTTGTCGCAAATATCTCAGAAACGAATACTGCTATTGACTTCAAATAAATTTTATTGGGTAGATTGCAATGTTACACAGGTTTGGTGTAAATTTGAAAATAATTTAACATACCGTTATTTTTAAAAAAAGTAAAAACTAAAAAAAAATTTTTTGGCGCGCAAATATGCAAGGAAGGAAAAATGATATCATCTTCAAAACATTTTTTTATTATGTGAAATGTAGTCTTTGACATCTGTTAAAATTTTTGAAAAAATTGAATTGACAGTTTTTTTACAAAAAATAAAAAAGTACAAAAAATTCTACCAAAATTTGGTAAAAAATGTTTTTTGACTTGAATATCACGAGAATGGGCAACGATATTGACTTCAAATTTATTTTAGCTTAAACAAAATACAATTATTAATATACGCTACAATTTTGACAAATATAAAACTGACAGTTTTTTCACAAAAAATAAAAAACCTTAACAAAAATTAGCCGAAAAATGTCAAAAGTAGTTAATTGACTTTAATATGTCCAGAGTGGTAAATCATTTTAACTTCGGATTTTATTTAATTTTGGCATAATAGAATTGTCAACTTATGATACATTTTTGACAAATGTCGAAATGACAGTTTTTTTTACTAAAATATAAAATTAAAACTGAGATTTACAGAAAAGTGTCATAAATTGTTTTTCGACTTAAATATCATCATTACAAACAATGATATTCACTTCAAATGTATTTTATTTTTAACCTACTCGTAATGCATTTGTCAATACCTAAAAAGTGGTAAAATATTGACGAATGTCAAATTGAAATTCTCACAATAAATACAAAACTACAAATATTTCTGAGAAAATTGGTAAATATTGTTTTCAGATTCAATATATGTATCTGAGATTTTATGTGTTAATAAAATTGTTATTAACTAACATCAAAAGTGTATCAATTATTATCAGGAACGCTAAGTTTTCAAATTATGCATTATGGGAAGTTATCAGTGTGGGTCGCATCCAGCCTCTTTTTTATTTATTTATTACAAATCTCTCTTTTCTTTTTTACCGGTTCTGATTCTTGTACAGAAGCAACAGTTTTTCGTATTGCCTTGCCTAGTATAGAACTCTACGCGCTTCTAGATGGCGTTAGTAGTGGTCACTTCTCTTACTGTCTATAGTGATACGTTTTATCTATTCTCAATTCGAGTTTTACTGGGATTTATCGTAAAGTGGCTTCAATCATATTTATTTGACATACTACATTTTCAATGGTTGTAAATAAAACTAATCAAAAATTAATTCTGGAATTCCACAAGGTAGTCATTTTGGTCCAATTCTTTTACCGTCTTTGTTGAAGCAAATGCCTAATTTAAGTCAGCAAATTTACAATCTTCAAATACTTTTAAATAAGTGATTGTAAAGATGCAGAATGGCAATGTAATTTTAATTTATTTTTTGACAGTTGTCTTCGTAACTGTCTACTTAACATTGATAAATAAAAAAATTTGTGCATCTTTCTTTTTTTGGAAATCTTCCCCAATCCCTTAAAAGAGGGGGTGAAATTTTATATAGGACTTTTCGCAGTTTTCAAGGTAGGAAGCTAAAAATGTGTATACAGACTTTTTGTTACCAACGAAAAATACCTGCCTTATATTTGTAGAAATCTTACTTTAGCAACTAAAATAGGGGTTGGGCATTTGTGTGAAACTCTTCGCAAAATTAGTACAGGTTCTATGATACAAACGAATAATAAAATAATTTAATTAAAAGAAATTAAATAAAACAATATTAAAATCAATAAGCTTTTGTGATAAAAATCTCCATTAGAAACATAAATAAGTGTTATTCATGGATCCCGACAGATGGCGCTGATAGGTTTTTGAAATTTGCTGACGTGCATTTTGTGCTCTCTATCTGTACTCTTCACACTACAGTCACAGTACATACGGAACCCATATACTCTGTTATATAACAATTGATTAAAATGCTTTAGATAGTTATGCTTACGCGAGATTTGGATGCCCCGAGATTGTGTAATGGGAGGTAGGAGGTGACTTCGTGTCACACAACTTATCATTAGCACTGCTATCTTAACCGGCGCGAAGGCGTAGGAAAGGGTGAAAATGTAATGATCCCACGAATCCCAATAATTCCTACAGATCTATCGTTCCAGTTAACAATTTCCTCTTAAGCTTAGTTTCGCTATGACTATTAAATAAGCTCCAGGACAAACATTAAAGGTGGATGGGGTGAACTTAGAAATAGACAATTTGTTGTATGCAGCATGTTCGCGTGTATCCAATGCCCAGAATCTTTACATTCTATCCCCAAATGAAAGGACATATAATATCGTCTACAATAGCGTATATCAAAATAATATTCTGTTCCAAGTTCTTTTCCGTGTTCTAAATCAGGAAAGGGAAAGTGCGTTACCACGATTTTAACGCGAGCGGACATTTTTGCTGCGTGGTTACGAAAATAGATGTCTAATATAAAAATTGTTACTTATTTACGTATCTGGTCGTCTTGAACCGAGGCTGAAGTGACGACAAACAAAATACCTGCCCGTGCCATTTGTACGTTTCATCGCGTATTTTGTACCGTCATCAGTTTTTTCATGAACACGAGTTCCTACAACACCAATTGAAGCTCTTATGCGGCTTTGAAGTCAATGAAAAGCTAGTGAGTCTCAACTTGAAATTCGTTGGTCTACTCCAGGATTTGTCTAAGCGTGAAGATTTGGTCTAACATTGATGTGCCAGGTCCAAAACCACACTGGCACGTGCTGATCATAGTTTGGGAGAAAGGTAAAATAGCATTCCGTAACTCATGATCGTTAGACCTAAAAAAGTACTCATTCTTCCCTGATAGAAACTTTTAAACTAAACTCTTTTGAACTGTTAAATTGTTGTTATGATTTTTGTGCACCTTTATTAATTATTTATATTTACTTCTAGTTCATATATCCATGGCCCATAATTAGCATGAGCATCCTGTGTGGCTAATACGAGTTTACTCAAACACCAAATCAAAACTTATATTATGGTGTTAAAATAAACAATAATTATTATGACATTTTACTTTTTATCTTACACCGATAATGATGGATAAAGCAGTTTGCAACCTTTTCAATATTGTTTATTAAAATTTTAATTTAATTACCTTTAACACTTACATTCTACACATAATAACTGCCATGCAAACAATGTAGCAATAATTAGTCAGTTTAACCTTAACCTAGAATTTTCTCAGAAATAAATTTGTTGGGAAAACAAAGATTTTCGCAAATGCATTTTCACACTCTGCCATTCCAGTGAGAAACTATACAATTTTTATTAGTCTTTAGATTTCCCCCAAGCCCAAGTTGAAGCCCGAGTCCGAGTGTTGATATTTAACCAAATTGTCAAGGTTTTAGGTCATCTACGTTCATTGGCTCTTAACTTAGCATCAAAAACACTTGTGCTGCCATATATCTCGTCTCTGTCGGTATTCGGATCTTCAAGACATCTTAAACCTTTAAGCAACCACATCGGGGCAAGTAATATGTTCGCAAGACGCGACGCTAAAGCATTATGTATGCAAATTTACATTAGAAGTTGGATTTTTTTTTAATTTCTTACAACAAAACTTTGTTTGGTAAATATGTATGTAATTAAATTGTGATTTTCCGACTTTTGACATTAATATGGCTTATTTGTCTTACAAATACTCCACACATACGATTTTCTGTTGGAAAAATGTTTTATATCAACCTCAAACTTTGAGGTTCGTTTGCAAAAATACAATTCAATGGACTTCCAATTTCCAACTGAATGCAGTTCAACGGCATTGGCTTTTGAAACGACCGGCGACTAAAGAAAGTTGTTATCTTCTTTCCGCTGCTGATATCAGTTAAACATTTAATGCATCATATAAATTAAAATTCTGACGACCATCACGATCAAAGTGAAGAATTTCAAATGACTTCGAAGTCTCGAAGTCTTCAGGTTCTGAGTAGTATATACCTATGTTAACGTTAAGTTGTACTAAGAATTTGAATTCTTTTTTATTGGCAAAAAATGAACTTATTTATGCATGCAAGACAAGAAGTGCTTGACAGTATCTAAAAATACATTTATTTGACTGGATACCACACCGTCATGTCATCGCTCGTCTGGAATTGATAGATGCGAATATTTTAATTTAGAAAAACACGTGTTGGTATAAAAATGATGATTTTGTACGTGATCGGTGGATTTATTAGCTTTTAATAGGTCACAAAAATAGAAGACAAAGTTTCGATGCTGAAAATAGAATTTTTCTTTTCGTAAGAAGCGTTTGAAAGATTTAAGGAAACTTAGTTTAAAAGCTGAGCAAGAAAGATTCAATAGGAGAAAGTTAATTTTTAATTTTTTTTTTAAATATTCAAAGTTGTACATTTTTGTAATAATTTCTTTATTAAGCGGCAGGTGTTAAGCAGCGCCCTGCATGCTAAACCGAAGTAGCAGCGGTTCCCTAGGGTAATTCTTCGTCGAGGTACATTAACTCCTTAACTAATTCCAAGTTACTGCTATCAATAGTGACGTTGTGTCCTAGCCGGGGGATGGATGTGTTTTGTTTGTTCAAGACCAACTAATTTCGCCTTTTCTTCAATTGCCGTAAAAGCCTCAATAACGGCACATATGGAGCTACCGATGATGTCTATGTCGTTCGCAAACTCCAATAGTTATAGATCGATCTGTTGAAGTCTTACGGATCCATGTTTTAGTACTGGCAAGCCTATGTCCAGCAACAGCTAAGAAAGTATATCTAATTCTCAGGAATTTAAAGAACCTTTTATAGGTTAAAGTTAGTCCTTGTATTTCCTCCTAAATATTTTTATCGTCTCCTACTATTGGGACCTAAAGTGACAATAGTCCTTCTGAAGGATATTATTTGATGATATCTAATCCACTGAATGTAAAATGATAGAATAGAATGAAGTAATAAGATAAGTGATTGCTTATATTCGCACGGGATAGTCCCAGATATACAATTTTTGTTTGTCACATTAGGTGTTTTCATTTTCAAGCTCAGAACAGTGAACTTGTCAAAAAAGTGTTTCTTTTTTTCTGAGTGTTTCATAAATAGTAAGGAGATCTCTGCTCATATCAGAGCGTACTCGATGTGCTCTTAGTGCTTGCTAGTGGCCATATGTCGTTGGTCTTAATTCGTCATTGACTTGTCCAAATCATCAAGGACAGATATGGTTAAAATAGGTATTTTGCTCGTCAAATGTTTCTCTGACTTCACTTAGTAGTCACCCTAAATGGATAAACGTGAGTACACTGGTTCCATAAACTACTAACCAACACCTGTATGTCGGTGTAGAAAAAGGAAATAAATTGTTCTTTTAATTAATCGCATCTATGTTACTCATTATTCTTAAGTCCCAAATAACATACATCATTATTTTAAATTTTCAACGGTTTTAATAAAACGCCATCTAGTTGTAGCCATTTTAAATATGACTGTAAAATAAATAGCTTCATTATTTTCCCGCTAGAGTTCGAATTTGTTGTGTTTACTTTTGTTGTTGTGCTTGTCTGGTAATCACAAAACACAGCTGTTCACTTGTCATCAAACCAAAACTCACTTGACCACTACTACACTTTCCTTGGCACTTGGCAAGTAGAAGCAGTAGTAAGTAAGTAATCTTTTTTATCATCTTCAATCTACTCCCTGGCCTTTGTTGAACAAAAAAAAACAACAAAAAACGCTCGAGTAAACACAGCGCTTTAGCATTTTTTATTATCCATGGAAGTTGCTCGTTTATTGTTCAATGTTTCTCCTTAATTAAAAAATGTCAACAATACGCGTGTGTAAAACATTTTTATAAAGTACACAATATCAAAAGAACTTGGGATTAGGTTCAAGAACAAAACCTTGATTTCCATAACTAATGGTCGATCAGGGTATTGAAGCCATCAAAGTGTTCCCGCAGCTCAATCAGGAATCCATAATGAATTCTATGGATAGATATAGGTAACGCGGTTTTTATTTTTTAATTCTATCCAATATTCTCTTTTCTTATCAATAATTAATAACATACCTACATACACATTCCATAGAAACGAATGGACCCAGATAATCGGATCACTCGAGAATTTTGACGCAATACGTGATCTGGCCTTCAATGGAGATCTTAAAGTATCTAAATTCCGCAGTATCTATTGGGCTTTGTTATTGCGAGTATTGAATGCTGATCATACAACATGGAAGGAACAGCGAATACAACAAAGGAATAGGTGGGATAATTTGGAATGTAATCGAAGTTAACAGGGAATTGAGATTTTTGCTTTAATTTTAGATACGAGAAATTGAATCATGAATTCGTTAAGAATCCCCACAATGAGAAGTTCAACAACGATGATCCGTTGTCGCAATCGAAACAGGTAAAATAAATAATCAAAATATTATATTTTGTATTGTTGTTTTTGTATCAGGAAGAGGTTTTGTTTATTTTAGAGCATTTGGAATCAATACTTCAGTGATCAGGAACTTTTTGCTGTGATTAAACAGGATGTGATACGAACTTTTCCTGGTGTTGAATTCTTTAGAAAGCCTCTAATTCAATCAGCAATGGTAAATTTTGAATTAGGTTCCCTGTTCGATATAAATAAATTTATTCTATTTTTTTCAGACTAACATCCTTTTTTACTATGCGAGGGAGCATCCATATATGTGCTATCGGCAAGGAATGCATGAAATCTTAGCTCCAATATTGTTTGTTATGTATGGCGATCATCAGGCTTTGTTGCACTTTATGGAGCTGACTCAAGAGATTGAGTAAGTTGAATTTTGATAATAAACGAATTCATAATCACATTAATAACGATTCAATAACAATTCAGTAAAGATAAATTACATATTAATTAAAAAGTTTTTTATTTTTAATTTTAGTGAATTGCTGAAAGATGTGTTGAGTCCAGAATATTTAGAAGCTGATTCATAGTAAGAATTCATAAAATACATTTTTCTTAACCGAAATCAAATTACTAACTTTTGTTTTTATTTGAAAAGTTCAATATTTTCAAGACTTATGGCATCCATTGAGTCATATTATCGAATAACGAATTTAATTCAAACTGACGGCGGTTATTTTACTGTTGAAAATGATCAGGTGAGTCTAGTTTTAAATTTAAGCAACAATTTATTTGGTTAATTCATATAAATATATTAATATACTATTTTTTTTTTTAAGGATTTAATTGATCCAGTAACAACTGAAGTAGAAGTTATCAGTCAATTGAATTTGATACGTGATAAAATACTTGCCAAGGAAGACTTGCATTTGCATAACTATCTACTTAAATTGGATATTCCTTTGCATATATTTGGAATGTAAGTTCTAAATAATATTTTTCTATGTTTGTTTTTAGCTACTTTTAAAATGTTATAATAAATGGGAAAATGTTTAAAGAACACATATTTCCAATCGAAAACATTTTGAGTCTACTTTACACAGTAAAAGGGAAAAAGAAAGAAATCAAAATAATCGTACAAGTGGAACTCAAATTTAGTTTAAAATATACATTATTTGTCTTGCATTTGTTTCAGACGATGGCTTCGACTTCTTTTTGGAAGGGAATTCCCCTTGCTCGACCTACTTATGCTGTGGGATGCAATATTTGCCGACAGTGACCGTTTTGATCTCCCCAACTACATTCTCGTGGCCATGTTAATTCGAATTCGGGATAAGTGTAAGAAAATAATTAATAAAATCACTTTTCAATAGCCATTCAACTTTTTTAACTTTCACAGTACTTTTGAATGATTACACAACTTGTCTTACGTATCTCATGAGATATCCAACAAATGTGGATATCAATTTAATCCTTCGACATGCCTTACACATGCAAAGCCCTAAAGTTTGTTTAAAGAATTACTTATACAACAGTTCTGTTTTATCAGTATTTTTTTTTCTGTTTCTTCTATTTTTTAGAAATTCGATCGCCCACCAAATGCCTTTATATATTTCACTATGAATACTGAAGTAACTCAATATCCATCATCATCATCGTCGTCTTTGTCACAAAAATCTGTTCCTGGTTCGGCGCCAACTATAAGAAAAGTCTTACCAAACTCGACAATTAGTCAATTAGGGACAAATAATGAAAAACGTCAGCGCTCGAGCTCCCTATCGAATGACAGTAAGTTTCAAAAACAAATAATTGAAATACAATACAAAAATGCATTAGACTTAGCAGCTATAGCCAGATTGAAGGCGACTCCAGAGTCGGATAGAGTTATAGTCGATGGATATTCAGAAAATGTAAGTATGAGTACAATCTTCCTTTCGAATGTTAATTGGCCTGCAAATAAATTCCATAGAGTCCCGAATTGCTCAATTTAAAACTAAAGAATGCACAAAATATCATAAATTTTTCAAAAAACAAACTACAAAATTATTTGGAAACCGTTAAGAAGCACCTCCCGCCAAAACCATCTGATGAATTGGGTCGAGCTCTCGATGGTATTGAAGAACTATGCAGTTTTCTTGATGCACAAATCATATTTCCCAACTATTCTCGAACAACACAAATCGATCAAGCTCTCGAAGCCGATGAAAGTCGTCAATTTAAATCTATGTCGCCAGAGATAAGAAGTATCAATGAAAACAAAACTACAATTCCTGTTTCGAATAACATTGATCGAAGAATGGAATCGAGGCCACTGGCAGAAGAAGAAGAGATTGTCTTGAACGGGGGAAGAACAGCTTATGAAAAACCCGACACTGGTTATATGGTTAATTCATTTCGATTGCTTGGAAATCGTAAGGAAGTTGAGCTGATAGCAATCGCAACAGACGAAAAAGCTGATCAACTAACTAGTTTGAGTGGTATGCCTTCTATTGATCCCTTGGGCTGCAGAGAGGATTGATAACAATTATTATTTTTAGTAAAATATACTTGCGACTGATTTTGTTTTTTGTTACAAACCTATGGTAATTCATCGATCCGAATTCTGTGGCGTTCTTTAAAAATGTATCTTATACTTTTGCAATTGTTCGAAATTAATAATAATATCATAGATTGTTTGAAAGTTTACTTTTTTTTAACCTGATAAAAGATGAATAAGGACCTGACTTTAGAGCATAATCGTGAAAGGGGGAAATGGTTCTTCGAAGACGTTATTGCAAGAAATGAATCAACATATTTTCAAAGCGTCATCGGAATACCATTTGATGATTTTGATGAAAGTGAAAAAATAAGCAACAATAGACTTGTCTAATAAAGTGTGAGTAGTGTTAAGACGTGACCAGTGGTAATTTTTGATAAAGAATAGACTAGTATCGGCAAAAAGTCTTGTCAGAAGTGGGATTCGAACCCACGCCTACAGAGTAGACTGCGACCTGAACGCAGCGCCTTAGACCACTCGGCCATCCTGACACGATTACTGGCCACCAAACAATAGCTTTGGCGGACTTCAAAATATTTACATATTCTCTCAAGCAAAAATAAACAATTTAAAACATAATCTAAGTTATCGGACACTTGTTCTTAAAGTAAATATACATACCTTACATATTTTGTTTTAATTTCTGTATTAAAAAGGGGAGGAATTTACTAATAACTGACTTAAATAAAGGCATGAGTCAAGTGTGATTACTGATTTTTGTTTGTGCAAGGTGATGCAACTCAATTTAATTTGATTGGACAACTTTTTCCAAAGGGTGAAAAGCCTCTTATGGAGAGCATAAACATTGAACTCCATCAGTAAGAAATGAAAAGAAATTTCAATACTAATCAATAATTACAAAAATCAAGTGAAGTTCAAAAATCTATTCATAAGCTTTGGTTGGAAGCATCTTTTTCATGCAATAACAAAACTACTAGAACTTAGATTTTGATATGGCTTCCATTAATGCACCCAATGTCTAAAAGATGGCTTGCTTTTTGATTGATAACAAAACTTTAGACTCATTTTTGGAAATCTTAAGAGTAATTGAAATAGGTTGTGCTGTATCTTAATTAACATTCAACACCCTTTTACTAAAAATCGAAATAATGTATCAAGTTTTAAAAACTCTGTCACCGATGACAGACCTTCGAAGTTGCATTTTGTCCAGAAATTTGTTAACAGGTAAATAAGTTTCTCTACTTGGTTTATGTTAAATAGCCTAATGGATTTAATTTTGATCACTTTCTTGATCCGATTTTCTTAAATTATGTATTGTGGAACGAAATTTGAATAACAACGAGTGGTGTCTAAGCATCGGAAACGCAATGCCGATTCTTTAACTTGATCAGAAGTGAGAATTATTCCAGATAAACGCCAACTGTATTTGAAATTAAATGGTTTCTACGGTAAAATTTCAAGTTTCATCATTATCGGCTCAACAGCCGGAATCTGGTCCTGGCCTTCTTTAACAAGTCTTCCCATTCATCCAGATAGCTAGCCCACTCCATCTAGTTATTGCGCACCCCAAGGCTTCGGGCATCCTGTTCTACGCCATCTATTCATCGTAAGGATGGTCTGCTACGTTGTTGCCTACTACAAAGGACTGGTTCATCTTCACTCACACAAGTTGGTGCCCAGCCCACCGGAGTTTACAGAGCTTAATTTTTGTCAAGTTGTACCAACAAAACATTTAAACGAAAGAACCAAAATAGTTCTTTGAATTAAATAATTTGATTTTTTCTTAATTCTCCTAATTATTATTAATTTATTTACTTTGCAGTTTTATCATTTAGATGTAAAAATTAAAAAAAAAATAGCTTGTCAGAAGTGGGATTCGAACCCACGCCTACAGAAGTAGACTGCGACCTGAACGCAGCGCCTTAGACCACTCGGCCATCCTGACTGTTGAAAAATTGGATTCAAAGTTAACACATAAATAGAAGTACCAAATCAGAAACTTCTGAAAAAAATTAATATTTAATAAGAGACCTATAAACCAAAGACTCTAGCATCCCCGATAGGTTTTTCTTTGTGACGATGTGATTGGGCCAAAGCCTGTGTTGTACGTTTGTAAAAAGATTAGAAGAACGATTTCCTAATGCACTGTACCCGTGTATTTTCGAACAACTCGATTAGTTAAGATATTATAAGGAACGTTTAGAAGGGGTAAGTACATATGTAGGTGTCCACATTGCTTTAAGAGTTACGCTATTAGTTCATCAGGCCGGGCAGCCTCGTAACTCTTTAAATTTTTACAGCAAAATTAATTTGGTCTGCGTAGCTAATGCTGTGTCTTCTTTCTGCTCTACCATTTAATCTATATGATGTCTATCTGTCAATCTATTGCTGTATCGAAGACCAGCAGCCAGTAGTTGATAGAGACTTCAATAGCTATGTTTTCTCCTCGTTTGAAATGTAAAAGATTCCATATTTGTTTAGCCTTTCCAGCAACTTGCATTTCAATTGCAATTTGTTTTTTTTTTTTCATTTGCTTTGTAAAGGTTTGCTTTAGGAATTTAGCCATATTATATTATGTATTAAAAAAAGAAATAAACCTTCCAACTCTGGCGGTATCCTTAATACTAATTAAGTTTAGAAAAAAAATTAAATTAAAATAAACACTGTAAAGTGAGAGACTCAACCCCGGTTCTAGAAGGGGGAACAATAAATCTTTAAGGCCGCCTAATACCAAAAGACAAGATTTTGTGAGCTATGCAAGTAATAAAAATCCATAACACTCGATAGGTCTCTCATTTGGATACATTAAAAAGTTAAAAAAGAAGAATCATTTGACCCCGACGTGATTTGAACACGCAACCTTCTGATCTGGAGTCAGACGCGCTACCGTTGCGCCACGGAGTCAGCTGAAGGAGGAATGTGAAATTATGCACTTATCGCTTGACAGGACTTTAGTTATTCTTCATTTACAATTATTATGCCGATTACAGAATCAGGTAATGAGTTGTGGACCCCTTAATAAAATGACGATGACCGGGCTAACGGAGTAAAACGCTAAACTCGGCTAACTCACTTTCGTGTGGTATGACAGAAAGTCAGAAACAGACTGCTTTGACAGTTCAGTTCGTTTTATAAATTAATCAAAGAGCTTTGATCGAACTCTGTTCAAAGTTTACTCAACCACTCGACGTACTCAGACCATGCTAAGAGCTAAAAAAGCAAAACGCCTTTTGAAAATTTCAAATACATTGCCAAAAAATAGTTTGCCAAAGAAAATTCAATTTTAATTATTTCATGCACTCCAAATTCTATTTTAAAAAATAGGTTTAGGTACCTTTATTGAAATGTACAAATTAAGAACATTTTATCATCTTAAAATTTAAAAGCTTTATTGCTGTCCCTAGTAAGTCTGCACTGGTCAACATATAACGCAACTAAGCATGAAGGGAATTTTTTGATGTAAAGTAGCTACTTGCCCAAATCTTTGACAACGAAAATACTTTAATCGATGTCTTAAAAGAGATGTGATAGTTTCCAACTTAATAAAGCTTTCGATATCATCAAGGGTGCAAACAATTTAAAAAAAATTATTTGCCAAAAATTCAAATTTTCCGAGTTGAAAATGATATCAAGCCATCTCGAATGACTCCTTAAAACCTGAGCGGAAAAGGATTTCTCAAAAAAAACGGTAGAAGTCAAATAAAATACTCTTACGGATCCTCGATTGAAAATTACATTTCATTTGTAGTCATTGAGCTCCGTCTTTTTAAGAAAACATGTACGACTGGTAGGACCTTGGTAAATTTGTTGGAGAACTAACTGGGCTCAAACAATACGAATATCCTTCAACTGGGAGTCATAATTGAGCTTAGAAATTATAATTGGAGTCAGGACATACGAAGATATGTATCAGCGCTGACATTCAATGATTCAATACTGCCACCCGGCCTCACCCTACATGGTTCTTATTTAGATTAAATTCAAGCAGGAAAGTTATACAATTTATTTTTATAATATAAATAATACACTTCTCCCGATTAGTAAACCAAAGAAAAATATAAATTAACAAATCTCACTAACTCAGCGTGAGAAATGATTTCTTAGTCTTAGAGCAAAAAGAGTTATTTGCATCGGCCGGGAATCGAACCCGGGCCGCCCGCGTGGCAGGCGAGCATTCTACCACTGAACCACCGATGCTTATAAAAATTTAATCACAACTTTTTAACCCAAGTCCAGCTTCCTATCGATTTTCTCTTAAATGCTTGGAAAGTTTTCATCAAGTGTATAAAAAAATAAGGTCGGAACTCGAGATTTCCGACAGGAAGATCTTTAGCTATCTCTATAACCAGACCAAATCTGTACAGTGATTAGTGAAACAAATCCTGGAGATGGCGATCTAATAAATTTAGACCCACAATTTCTGCATCTGCCCTATAGATCGGTGACTTCCAACTTGTCAACTAAGTGTCCTTCACGACACGAGTGGAGAACAGGCAAAAAAAAGAAGTTGAAGAGAATTAAGACAAAATACCTGCTATCAACAAACAAATTAAGAAGTTCATCAACCTTAAAGTAAACACTTACTCCACGAATTACCCTTAGTTCAAAATCTCTGGGATATTTCTGCTACTTTCGTTTGGCGAAAGAAGTTTATAACTCCTCACGTGTAAGATGAGGTTCAAGCTCTAATTTTGCAATATTTCCAACCAACGAATATTTGGCTCAACCAAATCGAGCGAATGGTCAATAATGGTCCAGACAAATTACGGTTTCTGGGTTTAAGGCGACAAGAAAGATCAAATTTCCGGTTGAAAGACCAATCAATCTCCGATGCAAGGGCACAGCCTGGATGACTTGAAAAATGTGCTCAGCACTTTCTGAATTAGTTTTATGAGATAAATTTGTTTTCTCTGCATAAGATTTTTTGCAATTCTAATTTTTAAGAGCAGCAGCAAAAGAAAATGTGGCTCAACAGGTTGCTTAATGATGTTAAATGAAAAAACAAAAAATAATTTTCAATCATAGGTACCTAATGTTAACGTCCATATCGAATTCCAACTATGTAGTTGGAGAATTTTAGACTATCCAATTAGAAAAAAACACAAATTCTTTGGCAAAAGATCTGGTTTTTCATTGTTTTCAGAGGATTATAAGAAGATCCTGAATTGCATTTCATTGCAAGAAAAACATACAAATTTGAAGGCAGTTTAAATCCCCATAAAAAACAACCTCCAATTTAGAACTACGTACATTTATTGCTTTCCTTAAAACTTACAATCATCCACTTAACTATCATACAATCATTTAAGTCAAATGAAATCCAAAGGATGAAATGTGACATTTAAAAAGAAGCTCTGTAGAGTATCTAAAAGTTAGATACTCCATCAAAAGGAAGTGTGAGTCGAAAAAAACTTAAGTTTTAAGTTTTTTTTTTTTCTGTTTTCTGTCAACTGTCTACAAGATAAAATTAATTGTTTTGTTTATAACTATTTCTTTAAATTCAAAAAGAGCTCAACCCGTGGGTTCGTATGTGTGGTCGTTCTGACTGGATCCAACTTGGTTTTGGTTGATCATGTAGGCATTGCCAGGCTGCACAGCCAGCAGAACTGTTGATGAGGGTCCTGCGGATCCGTTCATTGACTCGTTCTCTGTGATGGCACGCAGCTCCAACTCGCACACCAACTGCGACACTCGCATCTTGGCCTCGGCAACCAGCTTGGGCGTCAGAGCCTTGACACTGGAGCTCACACTATCGAAGAACAAGTCCACATGGTTACGTTCCTTCTTCTCGACGGTCACATTGGAAAAGAGTTCATTGAACGAGGACATAAGTTCATTTTTGTCCTTCTGGATTTGCAAAAGCAACTTCTTGCGATCCTTCTTCCCGCTCCCAGAGTCATCATGTCGGCGAGTCGAGGAGGGCTTTTCTTTGTGTGCAGTGGAGTGAGCCAAATTCGTCTCGTATAGGTGGGGCAAACTCTCGTCGGTGGCGATTTGCTGAATATCCCCCTCGTTTTCGGTTTGAATAAATTGGAAATCGTGCAGCGTTTCTTGGGGGATCTTTTCGTCTTCTTTTTCTCGCCTGGAATTGACACTTTTAATCGCAAATTCAGCACATTCTCGACAAAAACCACAAAATTACTTACTTTCCAGCCTCAAAGTCGATGTCCATGAAGACACTCTCAAACTTCGAATCATCGTTGGCCTCGGTTTTGGGCGAACCTTTGATGACCTTCCGGCGCTCCTTCTTTATACCCAAGTTCTGTTTGACTGCAACCATCCCGTTTTCACTCATGTAAGCCTCCAAATTGGAATTGTGTTTGGTGGTCTTCTCGTGCCTCTGCAAATGGCACTTGTTACAATTTAAGCGGCAATTGCAGGCGCGACAAAAGGGCTTATTCGGGTCTACAGCATCTCGTGCGAGCCAGGGCTTGAATCGCTCTAACCAACCCTCAACGAAACGCTGTTGGTAGTATTTTTTCTCGCCCTTTATAATTTGCTCGGTTTTTACCTTTGTAGCTATCCTAGAATCCGACGATGTGTCGTAGGGAGTATTTTTTGGAAATATGATTGCAATTGAGTGAAATGATAAGTTACGGATTATTTACCATTCTGAATCGGTAGATTCACCAGAAAAGCTCATTTTTTTAATAGAAAGGTGAAGTGTTTGTGAAATTTTGTTTGTTTTTTTTTTTTGGAAGAAGAATTCGGAAAATTTTCACAAACCACAATAAAATACAGGACTGGCGTCTCTTTTGATTTGGCCAAGGAGCTGTCAAAAATTCTCAAAAATTTATATGTTGACGTTTCGTTGTTGGATGATGTTCTTGAATTTGAGCTAAAGAAAATGTTAGAGCGGTACGATGGAATTGCTCATAACCATAGGCGTGCGTGCTCTGATTTTGTCTTCGTTGTGATTTGAATACGATTTTGCTATTAGGCTTTTTTCAAAACGAGGCGATTTCGATAAATAGTGGTTAAGATAAAATATTTCAAAATCAAAATATAACAAAAGTGATGATCACTGCACTCGTTCAAAAAGGTTTATATAGATGGTGAGGTGAGCTGAGGAACGATCTGCAATTCCGATAATTGAGCTGTTTTATTCACTCCTGGTAAGCTAGCGCAGCAAAATTTCCCTCTGCAAACAACAACAATTTCATTGCTGGCGAAAAGAAAGCCATATAATGTAGGTATTAAAAGTGAATTTGATCTTCATGCACTTGGACCCTCAAGTTAGAAAATCTATAACTATCAACTAATTATTGCAAGGTTATGGAAGAAACGTTAGATTTTCAGTTTTAGAAATATTTTGAAGAAGAAAGAAATTTCCCAGATCTTTTGTTATGATAGTCTATTTATCTAAACTGTTGAACAAATCTTTATATGAATAGTTTCGGAGAGTAAGATTTTAAAACTTTATTTCTAAAACATTTGTTTAAGTTTTTCATCAAGGTTTCTTATAAAAATTGTGTGCAATTAGCACCATTCAACCATCTTTTTTCTTCGGATGGCTAACGTTTGATAAGTTCATTAAATTTTGATCTTGATAGCAAAAGAAAGATTTTAATTGCTCCCAATTTCAATGATGTCTTTTGCATCAAGCAAATCATACAACTTTCATTCCAAAATACGTGTCTCACAGACCATTTCTTATTTAGTTTCCAGTTCATAGTGTTATTGAAATATCGGTCCTTCATAGTTTGAAAGAGTTAACATTTCTCTTGGTGCTATGAAGTAATAATTTATGGGGACCCAGGCATGATATACCCAGGAGCATTGCAATGTTTAGCAGGCAGTGACTTATAGAAGAATATGCAGCAAAAATGGCTAGTTGTGGAGAACAGTCGTAAATAGATAGTCATTCGCTTCCTGTATGCAATTCTTTTGAAAAAGCTTTCAGATACAACTAACTGCTTAAGCGATGTTCCGCTGCTGAATGAGTAAACTTATTGCAACGGATCAATTCTCTGCTAAATTCACTTCTAAAAGCGTGAATTAAGAAGTAGTACAGTACAAATCAGAAGAAAAAAAATATACAATCATTTGATTTTTTACATTTAATGGTTTTATTATTGTGTTTGTTTCATTTATACGAGTTTTGTATATATTTCTATCAACAGTTTCTAAAAGAACACTTAACATTTTTGTTTTTGTTTAAATTTATTGTGTTTTATTTAAGTTGATTATAATAATTTTTCATAAATTAGATTTTTCTTTAAACGTAAACCAATTGAGATCCTTATCAAAAGGACCTTCATGTGACTTGTGACGACATCAAGATGAAGATACATACTTTTGAGTTATTTTTGTTTTAAATAATTTTTCCTCTAAGGTCTTAATAAAATATTTAGTTTATCTGTTCCACAGATGTTTGATGTGCGCTGGATGTGGTGTTAGGGCACTTTAGATGAGGTAATTAGTGTTTGATTTTTTTATTCGACAGTTCTGCAAAACAAGAAGAAAAATTAAAAGAAAATTAGTTGATTTTAAAAGAATTCCTTCTCATTCATTCATTCATTCATTATCAGTCATTCATTCATTTATTATAAAAAATCATTCTCATTTTTTCAAAATACACTCAATTTTATCAACGGAATCTTCTTCAAAAAATGCATACATAATGCGCATGGTGTTTGTGAAGCCGGATCCTTGTTTCCAGCCAGTAACAATGACAACAGAGTTTCCAGACTTGATGAATCCGTTCTTCTTGCCAACTTGGATTCCGAATTGCACTCGGGCATCAACATCCTTCAACCAGTCACCAACGGCGGGTTCTGAAATCATAGAATCACAAAACAAATGTATAAGTGAGTTTTCTCCATAAAGTTCGATCTCAAAAAAACCAACCTGCGTAAACTAATGGAAGAATACCACGGTACAAGTGCGCTTGTCTGGCGATCTGTCCATACCTGGTCACAGCGATGATGGGACATCTTGGCTTGTACTTGCTCAGGTAGTGAGCAGACCTGCCACTTGTGGTGATGACGATGATAGCGGCAGCTGTGCTCTTTGAAGCAGCCTCAACAGCAGCGATTGCTACGGCATGAGCGGCATCGGTAGTGCTTGGGTTCTTCGATACCAGATCGGAGAACAAGTTCTTGTGCCACAAGGCAGCTTCAGCTTCCTTGCATGTCTTGGCCATGGTCAACACACACTCCAAAGGATATTCACCCTTGGCGGTCTCACCAGACAACATAACACAATCAGCTCCGTCTAAAACGGCGTTGGCGACATCGGAGATTTCAGCACGGGTTGGACGTGGTTTCTTCACCATGGACTCCAACATCTGTGTGGCGCAGATTACGGGCTTGCCAGCCTTGTTGCAACGGGCAATCATAGCTTTTTGGGCAATGAACACCTTCTCTGGTGGGATTTCAATACCCAAGTCACCACGGGCAACCATAATACCATCGGAGGCTTCGATGATCGAATCCAAATTGTGCATACCCTGTTGGTTTTCGATCTTGGAAATGATTTTGATATTTTTACCCTTCTCTCCCAAAACACCACGGATTTCGGTCAAAGCGGCTGCGTTACGAATGAATGAAGCAAAGATCATGTCGACTTCCTGTTCAACACCGAATTTCAAGTCAGACTTGTCCTTCTCAGAGACAGCAGGCAAATCAACTGGCACACCGGGCAAATTAACACCCTTGCGGGAGCCCAAGGCACCACCATTCTCAATCTTGCACACCAAAGTATCTCCAGCAACTTCGGAGACAATTAACGAAATCAAACCATCATCAACGAACACTCGGTTGCCTGGCTTAACAACATTCACAATATTGGGATAGTCCACATAGATGCAGTCCTTGTTGCCCTTTTCCAAAAAGTCTTTGTTTGTAGACAATTTGATGGTCTCGTTCTTTTTTAATTCAACTTCTCCGGAGCCACTGCCCTCAATCAAACCGGTACGGATTTCAGGTCCCTTGGTATCTAATGCCACAGCAATTGGATAAGTGTAGCCCAACTTGGCCGAATAGTTTTTGCCAGCTTGACGAACATTGGCAATGGTCTCGGCATGGTATTCATGAGAACCATGTGAGAAATTCATACGGGCAATGTTCATGCCAGTGGCCATTAGTTTTTCGAGCATTTCAACGCTGCGTGATACAGGCCCAATGGTACAAATGATACCAGACAAGCGTACTTGTGGGGCTGGTGAATCAAAGTCCAAGCGGCACATATGCTCGAGTTGGGTTTCAGCTTCAGCGGCCATCATTTGTGGGACTTCACTCATCTGGAATTAAATTAAAAAAAAAAAAATTAGAATACATTTAAACAAACTAGCATGCAATCGATTGGATGTTTTAGAACAAAGACTAGGTTCACAAGGTTTTTTTTTATGAAAAAGAAACATGCACAATATTATGACAATTTGGTCATCGATTACAATTGCTTTCTTAAGAATATAAAGGGAATTAACAAATTAAAAAAGTTCTTTCAGGTTTTTGTAGAATAGACTATATAACAATAAAACTAAAAGGTTCCTTACGAGCTACAAAGGTTCGTTTATCTGGTGAAAGAGATAAATATACAAAGGTTTAGGTCTTTTAGATACGTCGATGGTCTTCGAATTTAATCTTTATAGTCCACGCGACAAGATCCCACAATAAATGGGTAAGACAGATTTAAAATTAAATCAAGGGCTTCCTAAAAAGGTTTTTTCATTGAGCTCGCCCATTCTGGATTTGAAGTGCCATTTAGAGCAATGAAAGTATGCACAAACTCTTATTATATTGAAAATGCCTAAATTATTTGAAATTGAAGTCAAAAGAGTTCCATATTATATACCACCAAATTTTGCGAATCTATTTATGGAATGTACAAGCAAACAAGGAAATCCATATTACCTTGGACTTGACCTTTAAATAAAATCATAAAACTGGTGATCGTAATTGACTCAATGCCCAGTAGCACAAGTAAACAATGTAAGATTGTGCCAAGAACTGAGAAACCCCCTTTTTGTCATCAAAAGATGAATAAAGAAACCAAGCAGACTAGTTATTTACAAATAAAACTTTAACAGATGTTACCTAAATATACACAAACATACAAGTATTTGTATAATGAACTTAAAATCTCTGAAGCGATTGATTTGTATCTCATAATCGAAAATTTAAATATAAATAATTATAGTCCCCAAAGACAGCAACAAAAATTGCAATTGTCACAGAGCAAAGTACAAATGTGTAATTTTTACAATATAATTCTATAAATGAATGGACTCAATTTTGTTTGTATTTGTTTTATGCCCGTGGCATTCTATTATTTTATAATTTATCAATATACATTCTATAAGTAATTGGATAAAACGGAAGCCATATAAACATAAAGCATCTTGGTAATGACACACTGAAATTGAAACTCGAGTTATGTCAATGATAAAAATGAATGAATAGATGTAGTTTCTGTCTGATGCGTTTGTGGGACGCAAAGAAAAAGGGATTCCTAACGGATAAAGAGTAATCTGAGACTTTTATATATAAGTACTAAGTACTAGTAGCCAGTAGAAGTTCATTTAAGTTCAATAAATTCTTTACATTACAGTCAAACTAGAAAGTGACTGAAATAATTGAAGTGTTAACTTTAAAGGAGGAATTTTTAACAAGTTGCGAGTTGTTGGTAAAATTTAGAGAGAAAATACATTATATAAAATAGAAAACATCACATTTAACAATGTGGGTGTCTTTTACATCTTGTACTTCTTTTTTTAAATGAAAATGGGGTTCTATAATTCTGCGCTAGCTTGAAGAACATCAATGAGAAAGATCTTCATTAATCGAATTGTGGTGCAGAAACTCAGGGTTAATGGATTTTATGGTGAACATTAAAACAGAATTGACATCTTTGGCATAACGAAATCCATTTCATAAGGCGTAATTTATACAGGTTGCTTACTAAGTCCTTACGTTAGGTACAAAATCAGAATTCCACTATCATAATAAATTTTCACTTATCTTCATCAAATTACTTGATAAAAAAAATGAAACAAATGAAGGAAGTTTGCAATTTAGAGTAATTGCTGGCATATGTCGGCTTTTGAGGCAAGTCTTTTTGACCCTAATCATTCGAAAAAATGGGCCACAATCAAATTTATTCAATCCCGATTTAAGGAAGTCGCAAAAATTGTTTAATAATAAGCAGAAACCCAAAACTGCATTAAAGGTAGATGGAAAGTGAAGTCTTTACTATCCTATCAAACAAAAGAAATGAGGCAACTCTTCTATTCATAGTTTATTTAAGGGGTTCAATAAGGGATTTAAAACATGACTGAATTTTTGTCTGTTGGAAATAATGTTTTTGCTTCTTTTACCATGATTAACTGAAGGAAAAGTTTTTGAAATAAGATTCCGTGTTGAATTAATAACATTTGAAAAAATTACTTGACAAATTTGCGTTCAAAAAATATTGACTCTATATGGAGACCGTTATGGCTCCTGATTGTGATCATTTCTATTAGTATAATTCAAAGCTAAGGATCCTCTATTTTCTACTAATAAGAATAGTCTTGACAAATACCATTATTTAATAAATAATATAACGAATTGAAGTTCATATGAACGGCAATGCAATGAATTATGAACACTATAATGTTCTTCAAGAAAAAAAAAGTCACAGATAAACCCTGCCCCAGTGTTTGAATCAAAATTCACTCCTATTCTTATCATACAATTTTTAAACTATGAGTCGCTTTTAATTGTTTCAATTAATTAATCTCAATCTATCCCAAAAAAGAAAGAAAGAAAAAACTCATGCTACCGTTAATCACTCTATACTTCAGAGACACTTGTTATCACCTGTCTTATGACGTCATGTATTTATTCTGTAATTTGTGTATATTATTTAATAGAAACTAAAAACTTTTAAGCTTTATAGAGACGAGCAATATACACACTAAATAACAATGAATCAAGGTCTTCATCTGAGTACCTCTCTGTTGAATAGGTAGGTACTTGCCAATTTTATTTTTTGCAAAAGTGAAATATTCTATGTAGTGAAATTGCGTAATTTCATATTCTCTCCACCTGGTCGCATATTTTCCATTCAGAAAAAAAAAACTCTTACAACAACAAAAATCTATGTACATACATACATACATATATAAAAAAAATAGTTTGTTTGATTTAGGTTATACTCGTACACTTAAAAGGCTTTAAGAATTCACGTTGCCCTTGGTAAAGGACAAATCGTGATGCATTACAGCATTGTATAACCAAACTTGTTCCCACATACTCTTCTCATTTAATTTATTTAACTGTGATTTATTAATTAGTTTTTCAAATAATTCATAATTTAATTTTACCTTAAGCTTTGGTGGTTCATCGTGTGCTGTTGTGAAAACCATTTTGACAAAATTATGTGAAACTCCTTTCCGGGAATATTGCAGTAAGACACGGAATTTACAAAAAACCTTCCGTCCAACTATAAGTTGTCGAGTTAATCGAAACGCAAAAATATTGTTAAGAGATTTTTTTAAACAAATTGATTTTTCACAATTTTACACACTCAGATAGCGCCGCCGACTCACTAAATTTAAAAATTTTGCGAGTAGTTAGTTAAGATAAAATATTATTATTCACTTTTTTTTTTTTTGGTTTACTCTGAGTGAGAGAGGCTGTGGTGGATATAATGTGGGGATTTGCTTCCGCCGGTCGATGGTGAGCAAGTGAGAAATATAATTTCGCTTGCACTAGACTAGCGGTTCAAGTGTAAAAGTTGTGTTTTTTTTTCCTTCTTTTGTATTTTCCTTGTTTTGAGTGGAAATGTGTATTTGTTGAGGAAAGTTTTCTTCTAATTCTTTGACATTTTACGTATTCATGTATGTATGTATGTTATTATATTTTTTGCTCAGCTTCTTTATTTTCGCTGAGAAAAAACCAAGTTTGAGTGATATCGACATGTTTGAATACGAATCTCTTTTCCAAGGAAAATAAATTGTTTTTAAGAAAAGCTTTTCCATTGTACATAGATTCCATTGATTAAACGAACATGCGCACTTTTTTCAGTTTCGCTCAGTTTATTTAGATTTTGGATTATAATATAAATGACAGTTGGTGCTGTTATCATGTTTATTCTTCTTTCAAGAGGTTTTTTAAATCTTTATTTATAATTGTTAATAAACTATATTTTATTGCTTATTTCGTCAACTTGTCTTTATCTTCTAGTATCAACAGTATTTAAATGAAATCAACCTTAAATTTGAATACAAAACCATAGGCTAAGTAAACATGTTAACAATTTTTAAAAAATGTATTGCTTATTTCGTCAACTTGTCTTTATCTTCTAGTATGAACAGTATTTAAATCAAATCAACCTTAAATTTGAATACAAAAACATGTTAACAAATTTTAAGAGTGAGTGATTGTAATAACAGAAATCATAGGAGTTTATTTAAACAATACTTTAAAGCTTGGTTGGAGGAATTGTGTCTTTCATCTTTCTCTTTATTGTCCCAAACATCAACTTTATACAAAATTAATAATTATAAGTCTGTTCAATGAAGATGTTCCGAACAGTTTGGAACAGTTTAGAGCAGCTTTTTGTCCTTCAACGAGATTCTTGCTGTTCCAAACTGTTCTAGTTTGCTGTTCATTGAGGTAATTAAGAACAGTTTGGAACAGGATTTTTTACACTTGCTTTTTAGAAGTGAAAAGTGTCAAAATCATCTATCATTGGTTTTCATTTCATTCTGTCTGCTGTTCCTTATATTTCTTTTATTTGAAAGATAAATATGTATGTACATAAAATATTATATTTTGAACAATTTTAATTGATTTTTATATCGGAAACTAAATCTTTGGTTTATTTATCAAAATTTTCATAAAACGTGATTCAAAGCAGAACAATTTTTTGTTTACAATTTCAGATGTCTGATATTTGACTGTTTTACGTTGTCTGACGTTTATTGTTCTGTTCTATTCTACGCTTTTCTACTTTGTTCTATCCTACTCTTAAATTAATTGAACAGACTTTATATGAGTCATTGACTGTCATTAATCATAAATCACATTAGCCAATTTCACTTCTAATAATATTGTGCTCTTTCCTCATTTAAGCAAATTTGAAATCATCCACAAGTGTCACTCAGAAGTCAGCATCGATTATGTGTATCACGTTTAATAGGGTAGTACTTTGTAAATTCGAAACTTAATAATACAACCGTTTTTTTTTTAAAGGTTTTCCCCAGCATTATCAGTTTCTTAAGGTTTGGTTGTAAACAAATTATTTCCAATGCCAGAAAACTTTTTGTTGACTGGGGTCGCCCTGATTTAGATCTATGTTTTGAGTGGGAACAAGTTAAACAGCAAGTGATATTTAATATTAAAATTTAATTTCAACAGAAAAATTGAAACATACTTAAATATAATTTCAAGTCTTAGAATATATCTTTGATTGTTATCAACACAATTATTGGCAGCTGTTTCTTTGATAACTCATAGGGATGTCTTAAAATGTGAGTCAATACTGGGTGAAGTTCATTACGAAAATTCAAGTTCACAAACAAAACATAAGCTCTTACTTGTTCTATCGACAAAATGCCACATGCTTTGTATAGGTATGAAATCCGTCATGATTCTACCAACTAATGCCAAGAGTTTCTTTTGTAGGTAAGTTCCAGCTCCATTACAAAACATTCACATATGTAACTTATTTCATGGAATTCAAAATATCAAATTTAAACAGAGAATGTTTACAGATTCACATTAATTAAAATAAAAATTAAACTTTGGTTTCAAATAAAATGCTAAATTTTCACTAGTTTATGTTTTTACTTAAGTGAGATAGTACCCACTAAATACACGAGCGGCGACGTCAGAGTTCAACTGCGACTCCATGGACCTTAATAAACAATATGTATGTATATGTACTTCCTACTTGTATAATATGATATTCTATAAATTTGAATGCATTCAACAACATTCATTTTGCATAAGATGAATTTGAAAATCCCCGCATAAAATTTTACTTAATTTAAAGTTAAAAGACTTAAAAGAATAAAACACATATTGAAACTTTAAAATAAACACAACACAACAAATAGCCGAAACGAAACAACAAAAAGACAAAACAATTTCATACTTGAGCCATTAAATGTTGCCTCAATATTGCCATTGTATAACTTTTAATTAAAATAATATAATATTCTGATTTCTCTGATAAACAATTCCTAGACACTGTTCAACGATACTAACCACAAATTCTATCATCAACGATATATGGATTAGATTTCATTGCAAAATTTCAATTTTGTATGTTCAATTCTTAAATTCAGTACGTACTACTGCGCTCTTGAAGGGTTGTTCTTTTAGATTAGATAACTATTAATCAATAACATTTGCATGCATTACGATTAAAGAAGACACACATGCTATTCAAAAAAAAAAAAACAAATAGACAAACTTTGGACATAGAGACAAGACACATTTAATTAATCGAAAATATTATTAAAAAAAAAAAATCTTGCCTATTTTATACACAAACAGTGGAAAGATTTCAATTCTTCTTTGGATTTAATTTTTTCGTGTAAGTTTGTTAGCAGGAAAGCTGAAAGTGTTATTTAAAAGAAAAGTTATTTATAATAGAATAATAAATATTACTTTTATTCTAACTTAAGAGTCAGAAGCCTTAAGCAGCTAGCGCTCTTTAACATTAACATACAAATTTTAATTTGATGTTAATAAATTATAATAATAATAATACTAACATAACATTAACATACAAATTTTAATTTGATGTTAATAAATTATAATAATAATAATACTAACATAACATTAAAACAAATTAAATTTTGTAGTTAATAAATATTAAATTGGCAAAATGTATCAAAAAATCAAATATGTTACCAAACAAATCAAATTAAAACATTAAAATAATTAATTTATTAGAAGCTCGAAAAGATCAATTAGAAAAAACGTTTTATCTTTACAATTTACTGTGATCGTTTTGAAGTTGAAAGATCATTGAGATCAATTTCGACTTCATAAAGATAAATTATAATTAAAAAAAAAAAAATACCAAATCAAAAAAAATTAACGTCGCTTTTTTAAATGAGCTAATGGATTTATGTGTCCATGAACATATAATTTATACTATTAATTTAAAAAAGAGAGAACATTAGATTATGCAGAAAGATGATGACTTAAGATATGAATCTAAGAAGTATTTTTGCAAATTAAGCCAATCTCAATAGAACTCGTAGATATACATCACGCATTGATAACATGTCGCAAAAATGCACATGATACAACAAATTACTGTAATCGTAGACATTTTGGTATAATTCGGTCATACAAAAACAATTAATCAGCACATTATAAATCATTCACATATCGTCACGGGATATTTTGTATAGTGATTGAGGAATTTAATAAAAAAAAGTGACAACTTTCTAATGAAAAAAATTTCTAAAAGACATCTTTGAGACCTTGTTAATTTTTTCAACACCTGGTAGGAATGTATCTTTCATTTTATTCTATTGTTTTCTTAAATTCTGTTAAACAATTAATACATTTTTAAATGCAAAATGGAAAGAAAGTTTTAACAACAAAAGCTAGACATGACCTCTTTCGTGAGACCATATCCGATATTTCAAAAACAAACAAAAATACAAAATTATTTTTCATAAGCTTTATAGCTGTTTGGAAAGCACAGTTTTTACTTATTAAGCACAAAGAATAATAAAAAACTCTTTTTGAATATTTTGATCCTCTCAATTTGTTTTTATTATTTTTGTTAATACTTCAGATTAATCTTTAATTGACTTAAAACTAGCAAGATGGATTTTAGGTAGCAAAACAGCAAGACTTCTTTTGAAACAACTAACAAGAAAGTTACAAACCTTGTTTTTTAGAAATGTGGAATTTAATGATTTAACAATAGAAATACCCCGATTTGATACAAAAAGAGTAGCACCAACAGTTTTTCTCGCAATAAGAAAACCTCCAACTCTTAAGTTGGTTAAAATTTTGAAAGTTGCAATTTTGAAGCTAGAAAATAAAATAGAATACTTAAAATTTTACAAAAATAAATCGTTGATTACATTGCAGAGTTTTAAGCGTAAGCAAAGCTTTCTGCTTGGTAGGAGTTGAAAAAAGAAGAAAAAAAAATAGAGGAATAACGTCCTAGAAAATGTTTGGAGGAGAATACTGTCGCACTGAACAAAAGTTGGCGAAAGGAAAAATACTCTCTAAAAATAAAATAAACATTATGAAGTGACCATTATGGTCCTTCAATCTTAATCCAAAAAACATACATGAGACTTAGGTACTTAAAAGCAAGAATTGGTTCTCAAAATCTAAAAATGCGGAGGTTTACGAACTCACTTTCAAAAAATAATAGTTACCTATATCTTGTTCTAGAAGATTATTAACCATTATAACTTCTTGAGAATTAGTTTCTACCGTTTTTAGGTAAAGCCACTGTTAATGTTTGTTATCTGAATTCATTAATTTGATTTGTTACTTCTTTGATGAGCCATAATTTCAATAAACTATTTTACCTAAATGAACATGAATGTTTGTTTCGTATGGTAGCTTTAGAATCCTGCAGTAACAGTATTGAGTATTTAAGATGAGCCATAGAAATTTGAGTTTAACCTTAAGCCTTAATTGTACACTCCAACAAATAATATTATAAAATACTTTGTTGTTGGTATTATAAAACCGGTTGCAGTACGTGTTTTTATTAAAAACATGTTCGATTTTTTTTTTTTTTTTGAAAGACACCCTGCAATCATTTTTGATATTGATAAAAGAATAGAAAAGATGACCCTTTGCAAAATCAAACTATGTATGTATGTACTTATATTGTTAACCCCTTGAATATTCAGGAATATGTTTAAAGAATTCACATAGAATATTTTAAATTTAAACCATTCGGTTCTGAAGAATATCGGTATTAGAACAAATCTAACAAGCAAACCTTCTCCTCGGCCTCATAACTCACAAGCATAGGTACCTCCACATCAATAATTGTATTTAAAAGCAATTCAATTTTGTGGCATATACAGACAAAAATAAATCTAATTTCAACTTTAAAAACTCAAAAATAACAAAAATATCAAAAATAACATAGCCAGAAACTCTCTTCTTCTGTTTGAATTTTTCA
Organism: Scaeva pyrastri; assembly: GCA_905146935.1. Classification (NCBI taxonomy): domain Eukaryota; kingdom Metazoa; phylum Arthropoda; class Insecta; order Diptera; family Syrphidae; genus Scaeva; species Scaeva pyrastri. The sequence goes on along the minus strand of LR989927.1, from coordinate 119,469,256 downwards.
GCTTGTTTTTTTTTTTTTTTTTTTTTGCTTATAGTTGAAGTTAGGAAAAACCAATGATCGTCATTCGTCAGGCCTGATTAGCATACCCACAGATATACATACATGCTTATGTACGTCACGATTATAACTAGATTGCATTAGAAAAGTTTTGGAAATGCCGGAACCGGTACTTGACAAATTTTGCATTGTTTCAAGGTTCCTACAAGTTGAATGACCAAAATGCCGGTTTGGCTGAATTGAATTTCAAAGAATGTTTCTTTAAATAAAAGAAAATAGAAACAGAACTTGGAACAGATAGTTCTCAATCTTATTTTAATACGCAAAAATCATACATAGCTAGCTTGTCTAATTTAATCTATTCCTACAACAGACCGATTATGTGGATCACGGTAACAATGAATGGACAAACTAAAAAAAAAAAACATTTCGAATGTCGTATGATTCTAATTTTAAGATTGTTTTAAAACAAATATACAAAGAGAAATTTCATAAAAAAGCAAACTACTACTAGGTAGGTAGGTACCTAACATCGTTCGTCATCCAGCAAATGACTTTTATTTCACCTCTATGCCGGAATATCTTTGTTAGAGCTCAGACGCTCAGAGGCATTTCACATTAAAAGTGTAGATAAACGTTTTCTAATTCATTATCAGAAATCTCTAAATAAATTAAACACAAGTCGAATTTGAAATATAAAATAATAACCAAGTTGAATTTAATTACCTTGCTGATTGTTAGTTATTAATTAAATTAACACTTAAAAGGGAAGTTCTTTTAAAAAAAAACGAGACAAACTGTTGCAGAAAAGTGAATTTAAGCAACTGGAATGGAAATGATCGCGAAATTTAAATGAACCGTTTCACACTTTGCCAAAAGGCAGGAATTCGAATTCGAAAAAAAAAATCTTATAAAAAATGAATAAGAAAGAGAAGCCGATAGAATTCAAAATGCGTGTTAGCGAATGTGTGAGTGAGAAAGGAAAATAAGGTATGGACTTTTCTTATTGGAATTGGAAGAAACGGGGAGAGCGTGAAAGGCTTGGAGTAAATAATAAAATCAGCTGGATAAAAGCTTTTCCAATTTTCTCACATACTTCCAGCTGTATTCTAGGAACTGGAAAAAAGCTAACGTTAAAGCGATGCCGTTGTAGATTCTCAAAGCAATACTTTTCAATAACTAAAAATGTATATTGTTAAATACGCCAAAACCATTGTCTAAATTTAAATGGTTAAAGATGTGAAATAACTGGGTATTTCTTCTATGTGTAAAAATATTAACAAAATGTACCTATTATTTATTTATTAGCTCATTAAAAACTATGTCCAGTTTTTGACAGTTCAGTTCATTGAAGTTACAATTATTTTTAAATTGTTTCTGTCACGTTACAAAAATAATGTCCTTCGTTATAATATAATAGTTGCTACGTAAACATTTTACTAGTGACATCTGGTTTTAACAACAAGTAGAGAAAAAATTGTTCCGGCGGGCGGCGTAAATATTGACTTCATGTCTCAAATCCGAAATGTCTGCGGAGAATAAAAGCAGATTGCTACTTGAAGGAAAGTTTTATTTATAGAGTTAATTTAATGTTGCTTAAATGTATGTATAATATTATAGTATACTAGAGGACCCGGAAAACTTTGTCTCGCCTGGCTGTTAGATTGGTTGATATTTCAGCAACCGATCAAAATTTTCATTATTCTCGGAACTAACAAAAAATGTGTATCCATTATATAACATTTATTTAAATTGTACTGAGTTAAAGTTCGTATTTTCCTTTAAGTATACCATACATTCTTTAAAAATCAATTTATATAAAAGACGATAATTGCACCACCTTAAAATTTACTATATATACATAATTATTGCAAACCTCAACTATCGTATAATGTTGCAGCTTTTAGGAGTAAATGAAGTAGGTATGGAATGAAACGCAGGCTAGAATGAAATTTTAAAAACATTTTTTTTTTTTATCACTTTATCTATTAAAAACAAAAAAACGCATCAAAATCCGTTGCGTAGTTTTAATGATTTAAGCATGCAAAGGGACATAGGGACAGACAAAGCGACTTTGTTTTTATTGACATTTCATCAAAATTATGAAGCACTTTTTCGAAAAGATGAAACGGAAAACAAATTGTCCTGTGAGTAGCGGGCAAAATTTTCAGCGACTCATTTTTGACATTTCTTCTTTTCTCATTCATTATTTTACTATTTTGTTTTATTTAAATTCGTTATGCTCCAGTTCATAATATGTATAGCTTTCTATAGTTGAAAGAGCGAGACAGAATGTATGATTTGTCAAACAAAGAAATTTGAGTTATAGAGAGCTGTTAAATTAGAGTCATGATCATGATCATTAAAGGCCCAACTATAATAGGCATAAGCTAGCATATGCGTGCATAAGTAAACGTGCGAATACAAAGAAATTCAATGCGAGTGACCATAATAGAGTCCAGCTCCGTTTCGTTCAATTTTTCTCAGTTTCGTTCACTTAAGCAAACATAAGCAAGAGCGATCCCAGTCGCTCGCCGCATAAGTAAAATCTGACAGCTTTGATCAAATACACACAGGCCAACTTCACTGGAAATAATTTATCTCAGAATGATTGTCAAGACAGAAAATATCCAACTATGTCCATACAAAAAAGACAAAATCTTCTGAAATCAGATATCTCACATTTAGTTGGAGAGAAAAATCTCCTGTGGGGTTAGCATACAAAGAGACAGTGTGCATGTGAATTTATTGTTCTGTTTCTGATTCTATTGTGTATTGTGATTGTTGTGACGAGTTCTTGCTTAAAACAAAATTAAATAGTTAATAAAAGAAAAAAGAATCAAAATAAAACAAATTAATTTGGTATTGAACTCCATTTTTTTAAAACAAAAATAAGGTTACCTTAAATCAAAAAATCAACCAAATTACACAGCTGCGAATATTATTTTGACATGTAGATACGTGAGCAAAATTTCATTATGGGTATGCGCCGTAATTTCACAAACATAAGTGAATTTTCGTTGGGTTTTTGACATAAGCTTATGTTTGCTTATACCTATTATAGTTGGGCCTTAAGAGTGAAGGTGTACCTTATTAAAGGTAATTCATTTGGACGTGTTCCTTTTCCATGCAACTGTTAAGAAACTAGATAAACTTCATAACCATGAGCTAAGAATTTTTTTCTCTGCAAGGTGTAAGTATCAATATCTTACTAAATGTATGTAGACAAATTAAATTTTAACGAAATGAAATCATAACTTATTTTTTAAATAATGTAAATGTGACGACTGACAACTCTATCTAATTCCAATTTCCAGTGGAATGGAAACTGGAAACATACTCGGCTCACCGGTGACCGACAGTTCTGATTCTGACTGGTCTGTTGCAAATTTGCAATTGTATCTGCCATTCTGCCAAATTGAAAAGAAAATAATTAACGTACGTGAGTCCTTACTTCTTATCATTCTTTTGTAGTTTTAATAAATTATTCTCCTTTAAAAATATATACAATACATAAAACATTTAAAACACATGTGTGAAGAAATATTTTGTAGTTTTTCGGTGTCTCACACACATGACATATGGTTTTTGTTTAGGTTTTAGGTATGCATATGCATTCATAATAATGTGAAACGTCTTTACAGGGTGTTCCTTCACTCAATAATAAATTTATTACTAAATATTATTTAAAAAAAGAGTTTTCTTACTTTGACATAAACATGCAAATGAACCATTTAAAATACTTCAGTTTTATATTTGTAAGACTAATATAAATTCATACATAATATAAAGGATCCGCCATGTAACGTTTTTTTTTTCAACTAGTGCTTATTTCGTGAATGGTAAGGGTAACACTTAGCTCATGTCTGATTTGACTGATAATTAGTTTTTGCATAAAGACCTTGGTATGACGCTTGTCACTCACTTTCTTTTTCCTTCGGTTAAATATTCAAATCTTGTCATAATATGTAGGGTGATGGCATATTAGGTCGGCCACCTCCAGTAGTCGGCCACCAACTCTTAAATTTAAGAATAATGGGGAACGCATACATAGAATTCATATTATTTTATGTTAACGGTTCCTTAACGGTCCGCAAAAAATTTGAGTCAAAGAAGCTGCTGCTTTTCTTGTAAGAAATTGTCATTTGTGATCAAGGTCTTGGTGAAAGCATACCTATTACCTATATTCGAAACTCATACTGTTCGTGTTTCATGGTATCTAATATAATTTTTTGAGAAACTAATATTTTAGAAACGTCTGAACAAAACAAATACTTTCATTCCAGAAATGGATCCAAACCCTATGGCTGAATTAATGCATTGCGTTCAATTTGCCGCTCACAAACATAAAGACCAACGAAGAAAAGACCCGAATAAAACACCGTACATAAATCACCCAATAAACGTTGCAACTATTTTAGCTTTTGAAGCTAATATCGATGATAAGGAAGTATTGCAAGCCGCTCTTCTACACGACACAGTTGAAGACACAGAAACGACCTTTGAGGAAATTGAAGAATCATTCGGAAAGAATGTCGCGAATATAGTTCGCGAAGTAACCGATGATAAAAGTCTGCCGAAGCTTAAACGAAAGGAACTTCAAATTGAACATGCGAAAAATTCAAGTAGAAAGGCCAAATTAGTTAAGCTAGCTGATAAGCTGGATAACCTTAGAGATATACAAAATGTTCTTCCCGATGGGTGGACCCAAGTGAGCAAAATCAAATTCCAATTTATTTTTTATTGAATTTTACCAGAAAAATTAATTTACTTACAGGAACGTCGTGAGGAATATTTCATTTGGGCTAAGAAAGTCGTTGACAATCTTCGTGGAACGAATGAATTTATGGAATCCAAACTTGATGATATTTTCAGACAAAAAAATTTACTTTAATGAATTTATATACTTTATTTTAATTAATTTAATCTAAGACAGTCCAAATAAATGTTTTAATTCAACATTCTTTTTTTAGTTCTTCTTCTTGCTCTCAAGAAAGCTAACCATTAAATCAGCCAAAACTTGAGTTTCAGGTATGGTCATGGCGTTGTACAAGGATGCTCGGATACCTCCCACGGAACGATGTCCTTTCAATTGAATCAAATGTTTGCTTTCGGCAAGTTTCAAGAATTCATTTTCCAAATCGGCATCACCAGTTGCACTGCCAATTCTGAATGGTACATTCATGCGCGATCTTACTGGCTTATCGACTGGACACACATACAAGCCGTTGGATTTGTCAATAACATCATAGATGAGCTTCGATTTGATGAGTGAGTTTTTGTACATTCCTTGGAGGCCACCATTGCGTTTGATCCACTTGAAGACAAGGCTCATAACATGGACTCTGAAATATAAAAGAAAAACAATAAATTAACAAATTCGATGAAGTGAATACATATTTTAATAATTTGATGAAGAGATTTTCATAATAAAATGGACAGATTTCAGAATTTCAACATTATAGGAACCAGACAAGTCTTCAACTAGTCATTATCAAAATTCCTTGCAAAAGAGGCCAACTTTAAAAATTTAAGATCAAGATTTACTACATACTTTGTTTATTACCAAAATTTTTTTGAAAAGTATAATCGGTGCTATTTAAATATTCACAAATCGGTGAGTTAATAAAGATAAAATTTCCTTAATTAAAATAAATCGAACTTAAAAAAAAAAAAAATTGTCGCATATATCAAGACGCGGCTCCATCTCTGACTTGAATTCTTGGATAAAACATTTAGTTTAAAAATTAATTTAATTAGAATCTCTCATTAATTAATAAAATGCCAGCGTAACAGACACATTTTTTTAAGTCAGGTGAAACCAGACTTATGTTTGTTATGTACTTAATGACTAAGTAGAAGTAGCAGAACATTTCCTTAGTATGTGCTTGAATTTTGTAGGTATCTTGAACATTTTCAGTACCAATACCCCTTGGCTCAAAATTAATTTGTTTGATATAATTTGGAGTTTCTTAAAATAGGTATTTTTTAATCAATATCATTGAACTTGCTCGATGTCGATAATAACATTTAAATTTAATCTCTTCCCGATGTTTGCTGACATATCATTCACTAGTTTAATCTAGTTTCTATTTTTTATCAGTACTAACTATGGCAACAGTTTTCGAATTGTTTTAAATAATCTAAAATGGCTTTTATTGTGTTATCACAAACATAATCTGCTCATAGTGACTAAATACCTAATTCGTAAACAACTCAAAACCACATGATTTTATTTTGCAAATTAGAAGCAAATGTTTATGAAAATATTTTTGTGTTTGGACAAAGATCTGAATCAATTAACTAACGTCAAACAAGTGATAATACTGAGCTGATCAACAGACCGACAACGTCACAAAGTTGATAGAACACAAAACATTCCATCAGTCCCTTCCCTAATGTATGATTATGTTGTTTTGATTGTGTTTTGAATAATGTATGTATGTACATTCTAATGTACTTAAGATTCAATACTCACATAAAAGTCGGTGGGGTATTGTAGATTGAATTGTTTTTCTCGGTGATGGTAAAATCCAGAATTGATGGTGTTATCTTCATTGGCTTACCCAACAAATCTTCCCTGACAATCACCACAGTAATACCAGCTGTTCCGACATTCTTTTGGGCTCCAGCAAAGATCACTCCAAATTTGCTGACATCAATTGGTCGAGACAGGAAATTCGATGACATGTCACACACCAATGGAACACCTTTTGTCTCTGGCACAAAATTAAATTCTACACCATCGACTGTCTCATTATCACAATAATAGACATATGAAGCATTTGGATCTAAATTCCATGTGCTTTGACTTGGAACCGATGTATATTTTTGTACTTTTGGCAATATCAAATTGACCGAACCATATTGGGTGGCTTCTTTGGCCGCTTTAGCTGACCAAGAACCTGTTACAATGTAATCAGCGGTACCTGTTCGGCCCAATAAATTAAGGCATACTGCGGAAAACATTCCAGTTCCACCGCCTTGCATAAAGAGGATTTTATAATTAGCTGGAACTCCAATCAATTCTCGGACATCTTTTAAGGCGTCTTCGTTGATTTTAAAGTAACCAGCCGATCGATGTGACATTTCCATGACACTAAGACCTGTTCCTTCATAATCAATCAGGTTCTTTTGTATTTCCTTTAAGACCTAGATACACAATTATGAAACAAAAGTAATTATAGCAGAAACGTTTTCATCAAGTCAAAGAAATGTAATACACTTACCTCTTCAGGTAATTTGGCTGGGCCAGCACCAAAATTAATGATTTTCTTTTCCATTTTAGTTTATTTTTGAGAAAAACAATTTAGCAATTTATTATTAAAGTCTAAGACCTCTCTCGACGATAGAGTTTTCCTCACTGATCTTCTGGAGGCAAAGTTATATTTTACGAAGCTCACTTTATCGAAATGGGAATTTAGTCTCAGTCTCTACCAGCAGCGGGTAGGGCAGTAAATTTGTGCTTTGTGGTATCTCTGGTGGGTATGTTTTGTGTTTACTTACTTTGACTTGTTTTGGTGTTCGTATTCAACTTGATCAATTAAAACTATGTAAACTGGTGGTTATCAGTGTTGGTTCGTTAGTCGTTACTAAGCCTATCGAGCTGATTTGATAACGTTGCAAACGCAGATGGTAGGAGTTAAGAGAACAATATCAAATTATAGAAGCTAGACATAAAAGGTTTTGTATGTACATAAATTAAGAATATGATTTAGGGAAAACAACAAATACAATTAAGTGAGAGTTTTGCTCATTTATTAACATGTGTGTAGGTTATTATGTACATACTTTATTATTTTAAGCGTTAACTAATTAAAAATTTATTGCTATCGGTAAGAGAGCGCCTTCCTACTCATTATTAAACATTTTGCAAAGCTTGTTAATTTATTCTAGACGGGAGCGGAATTAGGGTTCGGCTAGAATTCAAACGATTTGTAATTTTTATAAAGCAGAATAATTTTGATTCGGGGTTTACTCAAGAAAGATGATAGACATTCAGATTGATTTAAGATTTTCTTTTATCTACAGAGGTACTAGACAGGGCAAGTTCCCTTTCTCAAGGACGATTCTACGACATTATATTGAAGAAACAGCCAATGAATCACGAAAATAATATTTTTAAGGTTCTTCTTATTGTACGAATAATACGAATCCGATGAGGAAAATTGGAGACAGATCAGAAAGACATTAACTGTCGAAGATAATTTGGATAGTAGATAAATGTTATGAGCTGCCTTTAACTGACAAAGCTATTGACCAAATTTGATTGTTCCTGAGCTCTTGAATGGACTTTTATAGACACAAAAGTTCAAGGTCCTGTGATTCAGAAAGAAGGGAAAATGGTGTGAAGACTAAATGTTACAGTGTTTTACAGTGCCATGGTAAAGATCAGCATTGCCTGTTTTAAAACTTGTTTTGGTGTGACAAAATACTTAAAGTAAAAAATGGTAAAGGAAGTTAACAATTGAAAAGGAAGAACTTCAAGGAAAGTTGTGATTTTTATTTACTTGTAGGATTAAAAAAAAATTAAATTACAAAATATACAAATGTTATGCAGATAATTTACATAATAAAAATAAATGACTTAAATGAAAGAAATTCAATTATTAAAATTATAATTTTCTATACAATTAAAAAGATGTTAAAATTAATGACACACATTCTCCTTCATCGGTCGTTTTATCATAATATTGGATTCGAATTTTAAAATTTGACTTTTAACTGAATCCGATTTTTTAGATTCCGTTTTTGTTTTTCTTTTCCTCAAGAAATCTAATCATTAAATCAGCAAGAGTTTGTGCCTCCGCTATGGTTATGGCATTATAAATTGATGCTCTCACACCTCCAACTAATCGATGACCATGTAACTGCACCAAATGTTTACTCTCGCACAGATCGAGGAACTCCTTTTCTAAAGTTTCGTCGCCAGTTGCACTTCCTATTCTAAAACAAACATTCATTCGAGATCTGTCTTTCTCATCAATTGGGCACACATAAAAGCCATTGGACTTATCAATAATATCGTAAATCAATTTGGACTTAATAAATGAGTTATTGGCCATTCCTTCTACGCCACCGTTAAGTTTAATCCATTTGAATATCAGACACATAACATAAATTCTGAAACAAAGTTAAACCATCGTTAGGAGAGAATAAGTTTCATATAAACGCAGGTTGTTGCTTACATAAAAGTCGGTGGAGTATTGTAGATGGAATTATTCTTATCCACGATGTTGTAATCCAGAATCGATGGTGTGATCTTCATCGGACTACCCATCAGATCTTCTCTCACAATGACCACTGTCACCCCAGCTGGAACGATATTTTTCTGAGCTGCGAATATAATTCCAAATTTCGTCACATCGATGGGTCGGGAGAGGAAATTCGACGACATGTCACACACCAATGGGACACCATTGGTTTCGGGCACAAAACCGAACTCCACTCCATCGGCTGTCTCATTGTCACAGTAGTAGACAAACGAAGCGTTTGGGTTCAGGTTCCAAGTGTCTGGACTGGGGATTGAAGTGTATTTTTCTACTTTAGGCAGAACCAAATTAACCGTCCCGTAATGGGCAGCCTCTTTGGCTGCTTTTTCAGACCAAGCACCCGTAACAAGGTAGTCAGCTGTGCCAGTTCGACTCATTAGATTAAGACAGGCCGACGAAAATACCCCAGTTCCACCACCTAGCATGAAGAGTATCTTGTAGTTTGATGGCGCTCCAATCAGTTCTCTTAAATCTCTCAGAGCGTTCTCGTTCATTTGCATGTACTCCGCCGATCGATGAGACATTTCCATCACACTAATACCTGTCCCCTCGTAATTTAAGAGGTTTGTTTGTATTTCTTTTAGTACCTTTTAAACGAAATCGAAGGAAAAAGGGTTTAAGATAGAAGTAAGCTTTGATTAAGACAAAATTACCTCTCTGGGCAGCTTGGTAGGTCCAGCGCCGAAGTTTATGATTTCCTTAGCCATCTTTTCCGTACTCGTGCGTATCTACGACACTCCTTGAAACCCGAAATCTGAGACCTTTCTAAACGAGTGCTTTTTGCTGACTAAACAAAACAGCATACAGCATATCAACAGTAAAAAAAATACCAATTATATGATTAGACATTGGAAAAAGATAAGAAATACGATTGCAAATTCTTAAGAGATAAAAGCTAGTCGCGAGTAGTTCCACGGTTTTCAACGTTTCCATAGTTTGTTCAGTTGCGTTTGTTTGTTTATTTTTTGCTTTGTTCTATTTGCAGCAAAGAGCGTTAAAAGCATTTTAAGACCACATAGACACTACCCGACCGCTTGCACTTCTACTATATTTCTAATCTTTTTTATTTATGAATGTAGTGTGGGAGCTACAAACAAGGTTCAGTGGCGGACTGGACAGCGATTTTGATCGGAGTGATGTTTATTGAATAGAATTTATATTTTTAAGGTCTTCATAACGTTGTGGTTTCAAATGGGTTTTGAAAAGGGCCTAGTGCCAAGAACACAATCTTTAAATAACGACCATGACACTTGACAAAATAGTTGAATCAGTATAAGGGAGATCATTTATGAGGACCTACATATCGTCATTGTGGTCAAGATCTTGGTGTCAATATGCACCTTTTTTGCAGTAGTCTTGAAATGATGATTCTAATTTCATGTTCAAGTCACTTGTGCTGGCAAAAATAAGCAACATTACCTAATCGATAATTCAAATTGGGAATTATTTTTTGTATGGTTTCAAAGTCAAAGTACACCTGGCAAACCTCATACTTGACAGAATATATTAATGACAGCTAGTTAAATTTTGGAAAATCTTTTGGGAAAACCATGTTTCAAAATCGATTTAGCCAAAGGTGTTTTTTTTTTTAAGTCAACAATGAAGTATACGTATAAGCAAAAAATTAAATTCCATGGCCCTGTACCTAACAGTTCTTCCGTTCTTAATCCGCCCCTGTATAGTTTCTTGAGATTTACCTCAAATAAGAGTATTGTCTGCTCTTATGTGTATATTTACTCCCACTTTTCCATTGATTCATAAGTAGATGTAGTATCTTTATCAGTCTGCAAGTCAAAGAGTATCAATATACATATACAAATTTTTAATTTTTGTTACTAATGCTTTGTTCAATTAAATAATATGTGAACATACAATGTAGGTATACATATCTTAGATCATATTACGAGTGTAGAGAGTATAAACAAAAACATCGAATTGACTTTGTTGATCTTTTTAATTTGAACAGATGTATGCACGATCGGTGTTTGAGTAAGAACTTTAGAAGCCTCATACTTTCTTATTTCAATTTTTCAATTTATAAAACTCAATTTTCGGCAGTCAATTTGAAAAATCTTGGATTGATTTTAAATTCAACGTGTACAACTTTCAATGGTTTTTTATTGGGTGTCTATTAGTGATCTCTAGACACATCGTTTCTTATTTTGTGAATTTTTGTAGTATTACATGTTTCGATTGTAAGCCAGTTAACTCAAAATACCCAGTGCCACAAAGTAGATGCAATCATTGTCACTGATAAATGAAATAATTAATACTGGACCTAGATTACCGCCTTGAGGTATACCGGATATACCTACTAACTGAAATCAATAGATAGTAACATATATAGTATAAACGCATAGTTTCTCAACTTTTCAAATCTTTGCTTGAATCTGCATCGACTTATTTATGTTTTCTTTTCAATAGAGGGTCTAAGATAGGGTCTTTCAAAAAAGACTTTCAAATGTTGACAGTTGTTGGAGATTATGATAAAACTGGGTGTGTCATTGCGGCAACCTTTGGTGCGTGTTCTCTTTTTACCGTCATTCATTCAAGTCCACTTCTTCATTACAAACCTATCTGAAACATAACCGACAACGCCACCAGAAGGCAGGAGCATCCAAGACAATCCAATTAACATCACGCACTTGTTCTTCCTACACAAGCTCTGAATCAGTTCAAAAACAGCCTAAATTTTCATTGAAAAACCTGCTTCTTCAGGATGAAATCAGTGTAATGTGTTCATGAAAGCGAAATTAAATAAAACTAGCTACTATAGCAGCTATCAGTCCATCTTTCTCTTTCAAGGACATTGGTCTCCATAAGGTTACCAACTTTATTTTGGCCGGATATCATATTGTTTTTAACAGAACGACGCTACGTTCCCCACAACTCGCACCACATTAGAAATCTGGATAAGCGACATCCATCCAGGTAGAGTAAATCTTTCTTGGAGGTTATGTGAATTATGGTTACTTTCCCGTTAGACTTTTCTGAAGTAGGTGATGGACTACAAACTGAATCCGACCTTAAATCGAACTTATCTAATTGTCAAATTCATTCTGATTCATATACTTGAGTTATGAAAATTTTGACAATCCAGATTCGCGTCGCACTTTTTTTTAATTTAAATTTAAAGATTATATGCTCTTAATGAAAGACCCTCTATCCTTAAAATATATATATATATTCTTTATTTGATATTTCCGCTTACTCATAATACAAAAAAACTGTGTGCAATATAGATGATCCAAGTTTGGTATACGTGTCGTATACTTACTTTTTTTTAATCTGCACTACATCTCAATAGTAATTATTAGGGTCACATTCTGACAATTAACTTCAAAAATTAAAGTTTAATCGTTTAATAAAAGAGAAGATGCAAATAGATGCACTTATTTTACATCCTGAATTTGAGAATGCAGAATAACCAAGCAGTAAACTTAAGAGACAATTCTTTTTTTTTTTTTTCATTTCATTTTGTAATGCTTAACATGATTTCACTATAATTTTTATTCAGTGCATTTTCCTTAAGTCCTTGTTATATTTGTACCAATAGCATATCCTGAATATATGTATGTAAGTGTTAACGGTTTTTTAAGACATCATCGTGAAACTTTAACTTGACGATCTGTTTTAAGAGCAATGACATTAAATAAGATTCGTTAGTTCATTATACGAGTATGGATGTTGTAAATTTCGTCAATTATTCGTTCGAACCATTAATACTGGGTGGTCTTTTATGCTGCAGATATATTGCACTATACATCCAAATAATTGCAACAATATACCTACACACAAATATACTTTGAAACATAGGTTATAGATACATCAGACTTATGTTAACCTAACCGAGCCGTGTACTAGTTCCTTTCTTTTTCTTTTTTTTTTACTTTGTTTTGTTTTATTCTCGTCATTGCACCAGAATCGAGGTCGACAATCTTCCATATAGCAATCCCTTACGTGACATGCATCTTTAATGAAGTGAGGTGCAATGTTCATGGGGTGCAAAATGGACATCGCAGATACAAGATACATTTAAGTACGTACTTCAATTGTCGGTCACATTCACTACACATGAGAATGTTTCAATGTATGTATGTACATTATATGAAAAGTATAGTTTGTGTTTTCTGGCCCTTTTAGATTTTCACAAGTTATGCTTGGATATGGTTTTAAGTTTTAATACCATCTAAAGACGATTGCGGGTAAAATATACATACTCGTATATGGAATGCAGTAAGTTTTTAGTAACGATGTTATAAGGTTAATGGCATGTACTTTTATTTTATTATATTATACTAAATTGCGTTTTGATGTTATATTATAACACACATATGAGTATAAGGTTTAGCTATTAACAGTGAGAATGGATAGTTATTTATCCCTTACTATTCAGAAAGTTTTACGATACGAAATTATTGAGAATTAATTATAGACAAATATTATATTAAAAATAAAAAAGATCTGCCACAGGCAAGAGCGGTACTGGAAGTAACATTTTGTCCTTAAAATTAATTCTATTTTCAACTTTTTAAACATGTAAACCAAAATTCATCAGAGTCAAAATTAAAATTTTCAGCCTGACTAAGATTCACGATATACGGAGGAGTTGAATGACGGGAAACAAGACTGTCCATGGTAGGATGTTAAAATCATTCTAAGGACATTATTTATAGTTAGCTTGAAAGCACTCACGATAATCTTAGCCGCATCGAAAAACTTGGTTGGTGTTAATACCAGATTTCAGCTTAATAACGGTACTACCTGATGAAAATTTTTGGTTAACATTAGTGTTCCCAAAATTCATTTTTTTGGGTTTTTCACCCGCTATTTCGCCACAAAGGCCGTCAATAGAAACTGGAAGGCATGGATTTTTGTAAATACATTTGCAACAACCTTCCACTCATATCCTTCTTTTTCGGTTAACTTTCACAACCCAAAATTTGCTGTGGGCTCTCAGTCTATAAAGTCATTCATACATATAAAAAATCACAGTTATTCTTCTTCCTAAAGATAAGATCTGTATATACGCTCTTTTTGGACAGAAGATGAACTTTGTTTTTTTTTTTTGTTGAACCCTAGAAGCGGGTGTGAATTGTAATAGCTCAGAATGTTTTGAATAGAGTTCGAGCATAGAGCTCTGAACATCCTCTCAACAAAACGTGTTCTGAGCGCTCAGAATTCTTTTTTCTTTTTAAAACAAACCTAAACACTTAGTTATCACTATTCGCAATTTTGTCTAATTCTTTAACGAAGTAAGTATGTATGTAAGTAACAAATTAATTTATTATTACGTTAATTGTTAAAGTTTACATAATACATCAATTTTAAAGCTATGGCTAAGCCGTCAGACTGGTTGACAAAAATAATTCTAATATACAATTTTTATCGTTTAAATAAGACATAAGTATTTAATAAATACAAATCAAAAATATTCAGTAACTAAAAGCATTCTATATTTGAAGACAACTTCTTAAAATTTACTGAGCGTTTTCCAATCACACTACTCGTTAAGTATTTTAAGGGTATTTTGCATTGAAAGGGTATTTTTTCCAAAGAAGAAAAGTCAAATACAGTACAGCCTCGCTAGTCCGGACACATAAAGTTTCTACCGGGTCCGGAATAGCGAAATGCCCGGACTATAGAGAAAAAATTAAATACAATGGACAACCGAAAACTTTTACAAATTTCCGAATTTTCATCTTTTTCATTTTTATATTAAAAACAGTCGACTTTGAGACTTTGAAAATTTCTGCTACTTGCCTGACTGATTTGCCAGTTTCAATATCATCCAATATTTTACATTTCTCAGAAAGTGTCAAAGTAACATGCTTCCTTTTCTTTGTAGAAGCCATAATAAGTAATAACTTATGTTTTAAAAATTTTCAATGAGAAATTCAAATTATACACCAAAAAATATGCCTTATCCTTAAAGAAAGCTCACGATGAAATGTAACAGTTAACAGAGCATGAAAAATCAACGACCACAAATATAAACTTCCAATGAGTAAATTTGCAACGATTAAAATGTCTAGATTCCAGAGCCAACTACAAGCGACAAAACTAGAAGGGGATTCCCCGTAATCGTATGAACAAACGTTTTTTCCAAGAAACAGAGACAAATAATATACTATGTATGTGTATTGTACATAAGCATTTTAATACGCTGTCCGGACTGTAGAGGTAAACTTTTGAAAATGTCCGAAACATAGAGGTGTTCGGACTACTGAAGTGTCCGGGCTAGCGAGTGTCCGGACTAGCGAGGCTGTACTGTACTTATAAAATTAAATAAAAGTCCTCTTCTGACTTAAGGTTGTATATTGAACAGAACTGGTCGAAGCTGCCGTTATATCATTTTCTTTCACAAAAACAAGAAAAAAGATTCAAAACTAAAATTAAAAAGAGGCTGGGTGCGACCCACACTGATAACTTCCCATTATGCATAATTTGAAAACTTAGCGTTCCTGTCCCTGATAATAATTGATTAACTTTTGAAGTTAGTTGATAACAATTTTATTAACATGAAAAATATCAGAGATATTGAATCTGAAAACAATATTTACCAATTTTCCTAGAAATATTTGTAGTTTTGTATTTATTGTGAGAATTTCAATTTGATATTCGTCAATATTTTACCATTTTTTAGGTATTGACAAATGCATTACGAGTAGGTTGAAAATAAAATACATTTGAAGTCAATATCATTGTTTATCTTTGTAGTGATGATATTTAAGCCGAAAAACAATTTATGACACTTTTCTGTAAATTTCAGTTTAAGTTTTTTATTTTAGTAAAAAAAACTGTCATTTCGAAATTTGTCAAAAATAAACCATAAGTTGACAAGTCTATTATGCAAAAAATAAAACAAATTCAAAGTTAAAATGATTGACCACTCTGGAAATATTCAAGTCAAGAAACTACTTTTGACATTTTTCGGCAAATTTTTGTTAAAGTTTTTTATTTTTTGTAAAAAAAACTGTCAGTTCTATATTTGTCAAAATTGTAGCGTATATTAATAATTGTATTTTGTTTAAGCTAAAATAAATTTGAAATCAATATCGTTGCCCATTCTCGTGATATTCAAGTCAAAAAACAATTTTTACCAACTTTTAGTAGAATTTTTTGCACTTTTTTATTTTTTGTAAAAAAACTGTCAAATCAATTTTTTCAAAAATTTTACCAGATATCAAATATCACATTTCACATAGTTAAAAATTGTTTTGAAGATGATATCATTTTTCCTTCATTGTATATTTTGGCGCCAAAATATTTTTTTTTAGTTTTTACTTTTTTAAAAAATAACGGTATGTTAAATTATTTTCAAATTTATACAAAATTTGTGTCACATTGCAATCTACACAATAAAATTTATTTTAAGTCAATAGCAATATTCGTCCCTGAGATATTTGCGACAAACTAAAATTTTCACTTTTTTTTAAAACTGCTATTGTGAAAAAACCGTTTGACAAATTTTTTTAAAAGTCCTTTCTGCAATTCATGAAGTTATAACCTATTGAACAAAATTTAATTCGTGTTGATATCTTTATTCATTCTCGAGATACCGTTAACGAAAAAGGGTATCTCGAACGTACGAACGTACATACGTACATATGTACATACATACGTACATACGTACGAACGTACGTACACACACACACACAGACATCTCTCTACAAATGACGGATTTAGATTCTAGGAACCATAAAACGTCCAGATTTGTCAAAAATTTCAATTTGACAAATCGGACCGATTACAATAACTCCCTATGGGAAGTTAAAAATGGAAAAACTAATTGCAATGAAACAAACATTCAATCAAATGCTTATGTTCAGTATTCAACTCAGTCTGATCAATTATTTCATTCTGAGCTCTGAAACTTCAAAGTTAAAAAAGAAACACAATTTTTTGTTCGACAGTTGAGTCTCTGCTCTGAAATAAAAAAGAAAAATGCCTAATGTAGGGTGTTTTTTTAGGCTGCATGAGATATTTCGATAGCTGATGTCTATAGTTTGACAGTTGAAAATGTCAAACTGTGTTGACATTTCTGTTCAGTAAGGTTTGGCAATTTATCACAAATTACTTAATGCCCAAAGAAAGCTTCCAAATTGTGGACATTTTTATTTTTCTCCAGCAAACCTTAAGGTATTAATGAATTACCGTAATGGTAATGGTCGATTGGAGTTGACTGTTTGGTTGGGTGCATCATCGGTTGTAAATTCTTTTAAAATGAGGAATAATCTGCATGTTGAAAAATTTTTCGTTTCCAAAACATAATCAGCTTTAACATTAACAACATTTGGTTTCAACAAGATTTCGGAACTTGTCATACAGAACGCTAAGCCAGCAATTTATTAGAAAATCAGTTTGAAGACAACTTTATTTCCAGAACTGGTCCTAGGTCGTGGTTTGATTTCTGATACTGCCTTAAAAATTGAGGACAAATATGTGATTCTTAACTTCGTAACAAGAGATAAACGAATGCGTCACAAGGCTGAAACATCATAACGCACGCCTTGAACAATGTCATCATGAAGAATATAATTTTCAAGTATTATATAACGTTCCAATAAATATGTTATATTGCTCAAAGTTCTATGACGTTAATGACATTCTATTTGGGGGTTTCGACTATGTCTTAATAGGAAAAATATTTAGTGAGTTTTGCCCATTATTGAGTTTATACATATGTATATATTACTTTGTGTATTTGTATTGACGTTTTTGGCAGTTTTTTGTTAATGGCTTGTACTAATCACTTTTCTGCTTATTTCTTCAAAGACTGTCATTGTTTCTTTACTCTTAAAGTCTAACTACGAAGCAAACAATTGCATCTTAATTTCGAAATAAACAATTGCATCTTAAATTCATTGCAAATTAATACAAAAATATTCTTAATTTTTACCGTTCTCTTCATTATAAAATTTTTAAAATATTTTTAAAATATTTTTCAAAAAGATCCTCTTATACAATCACCGATTAATTTTGTGTTATAAGATTTCTGCTAAACTAATTGCTTTGTTTCCCTTTTTTATGGTTTTCCTTTTTTGACAATCGCATCGGATAGCTTTATAGATACAGTTATTTATGGCTAACACAAAATGTCGATCACACAATTTATGACAAACCAAAAAGAGTAACCGGTCTGTAACCGTATTCAATCAATGCGTCACATAATGGACAAAAATACTCGTACTCGTAGTCAATGAACCCACGAAGCTCACGTTTGGATTGTCTTGTCAATTCAATTTTTACTTATTTCCACAGGGTGATTGTACCGCTTCCCCGCTTTGCACGCACCTCGAACAGAAAGAACACTCAACTTCTTCGTCAATGTAAACAAAAACGCACAATGCTCCCGATACCGGTCCGGTATACAAGCTAACTATGTAGTAATAGTAACAAGCCGAAACTAGGTGAACTTCTATTTGCAAGCTCCATCTAACCATCTAAAGCCTCCAGTCCCCACCAACGAGACTACTTTAACTGGCCATCAGGCCATTTCCCACTCTTGCAATTAGTTAGCGAGTTATTCAACAACGTCACTCGAGCAGTGAAAGGCTTTAAAAACCCCCAAACCTATGGGCGCTTAGACCAAAAGAGATCTTAACTCAGAGCAGAGCTAGTGGGCAGAAGTCGTGTAGTTCACCGTGTGGCGTGAATCGTGCAGCATTGCATCGCACTCAACTCAGCTTACAGACGGATAATTCACACAGAATCATGAATTCCTCCAGTGCCATAGGATTACTCCTGGTTGGATTGGTTTTGATTCAAAGCAGTGGCGGCTTCCCGGACGGTGCTCCGGCGGATACTTGTGTCAAGAAACGAGCCAATCAGCCAAACCACGGCCAGGCCCGACCGCAGTCCTTGGACACGAATCCCTTTGAAATTATCGCCAGTGCAGAGAGCTTCAATCCCGGCCAACAAATCACAGGTAGGTGGTGAAAGAGGACTTTACTCGTAAGTCAGCATCTTGCCTTGCCCGCTCAGACTTAGATTAAGCAAGGAGACTAAAAACTCTTCCTTGACAGTTGTGATCTACCCCCACAATAACCGCCATGTGTTCCGAGGGTTCTTCATTCAGGCACGTGACGCAGTGACCAACGAATGGATCGGCCATTGGGAGCAAAGCGAGAACACCAAAGGCATTCCAGAGTGCTCGGCCATTACTCACTCGGACAATAGGGATAAGCTGGGGGCCAAGTTGATTTGGAAGGCGCCGCAGCACAAACGGGGACGCGTGTACTTCACGTAAGTGGAAAAGAGTGTTAATTTTTTTGTTGTTGCTTTTTTTAAATTGCAATGTGTTTCTTTAGTTGGTCTTTTCCCTCCTTGTCCTCAACCCCTTCATTTCCTTTCGATCTGTTTGGGGAGGCAATCAATTTGGTTTATTGAGCAACTCCGAGTGTGTACCTAACCTACTCGTAGTCGTATTTGTGCGAGTAGGATTTCCCAACTCTTGGAGTCATATCAGGTTCAGTATTTGGTTGTTTGGTGTGGTGCAATCGTGCAATAGGAGCTGAAGCAGTTCCATATGAATGTTCGATAAATTTCGTCATCAATTTGCCATTCCCAGTGCGTGAATGAAAAGTGTTTTTCTTTTCGTTGTTGTTGTTTTATTTTCCATTTCATTTTTATGTCCCTGAATTGAATTGGTCTCCGAGGTATTAAAAGGTTGTGTTGTAATATTAATTTTACAGTTATTGCATTTCTTTATATACATACGAGTAATGTACAAAAACGGTTTTTAGGAGGAAGGTAACGTGACGATTATATGTAACACGTGTCTTGAATGTGTCCCAAAGGACTTTCGAGAAAGAGGTTTGCTTTGGCATTAGACGAAATTTGTTTATGTATTTCGACTGACATTCATTTCAACTCTTAACATAGAGGAATTTTAGTCGAATTCATCCCATTTACCTGTTTTTCTTAATTGAGTCGAGTCTTGGTCGTTGGAATTTGAATTCGGTTGAATATATAAATCTATCTAAGGGTTTTTGTGGAAGTCATATCTAAGAAACTATATGGAAGTTGAAAATAGATTAATTCTTAAGGGACCTGTGCTTTCAATAATTGTTTTGTGAAATCAATTTTATTGGTTAAAAGCTTCGCAGACTCTTTTGGGGGCTTTGAATATTCCATGAAAATTGTTCCATTGAGACATATTTATGACTATACTTGCCAAATATTGGCAATTACTGATAAAGTGATAACTTAAATATTTTATGTATTATTTAACTCATGTGTTGGTAAAGTTAAATTCTAAGAGAGTTTCAGAAGTGAAAATCAACTGTGTGAGCTTAATTATTGCGTAAAATTAAAAATAGTGTTAAAAAGGTCCTTTAGGTACGAATTTAGTATCCAGAACTTTGAAGGAAACAAAATACAAACCATTCGATACTAAACCATATCCCAAAACTTTCATAAATGTGTTTTTAAAATACAACGTGGTTTATTTGAACAAACTAACAGCCTTATTACGGTTGTCAAAGATCAATTAATTGACAATTGAAATATTTTGTCAATCAATTGATACATCGGTATTACGAACCCGAGTTTATTATTTTTTGATCCATTGTGAACAAAGATCAAAAATCTATTGTGAATAGTGCCTATTTACTTAAGACAGCTGCAAATTTTAGTATGTTTGGGATGGATTGTTGGCTTTTCGTTGGCTTTAACTTGTCGTTGATATCTAAAAATACATTAAGGAAGACTTCTTTCGAAAGTCTAAAGTTTTGAATGAATCTAGAAGCGAGCCAAATTAGTTTTTGTAATGTAATTAAAAAAGATCTTTTATCTACATACAACATACATATGTTCCCTCCAAATCCATCGGATTTGAAGCATAGCGTAATTTTCTTCGAATCTTTGCTTGCTCCAAAGTATTTTCGTCTTCAATTTCATTTTTACCGAAAAATAATTCTATAGTAGATATGCTTTTGGGTTTCGCGATCCGTAAAATATTTTATCAACAAGGAATTTGTGATTGACTGAAAATTTGATAATCAACAAACATTTTGACAACCATAATACCAAGACTGTCAATTTAAATCATTCACAATAGATCTAATTTCTGAAGAGCGTTCACAGTTTATCAAAAATTTTGATTTTTGACAACGATAATATCGATTCATTAATTTTATTGATAAATATCAAATATCGTATTGATCTTTGACAACCGTAATAAGGGTGTAAAGCTTCTTTTGAAATTTAAGTATGACAAAAATTGCCACTTGTTTTCGATTTTTATATCGTAGAAACCAAATATTACTCGTAGCACTCTTTTGGTTTTCTGAAAACGACCAGAAAATGTTATTATGTAATTTTTATTTATAAAGATTTTGGGTATGTATGTCATGTAAACGTCGTGATGAGTCATGATTACTTTTTACATAAATAAACTTATGTACTGGTAGGTAGCAGGATTTACATTTTTTTCAAAAGTCATGCTCTCCAAAGTAGTCACCGCAAGACCAAGAAAAGTATAAATAAAAATGATCTTGGCTAAATTACAAAGTCATTACTTTCGAATATATCCCGTTAATCGAATTAAGTTCTCATTAAGTCTATTTTGCTATGCACTTGTGGCTTAAGGCTTATCCTTGTTGGAATCAAAATCTATTGATTTCTAATCCATTAACATATTTTTGCCCATAACTCGTCAAATTTAAATTTTAATCATTAATTCTGATTATAAATTTTAATTATTTGTTAAGTTTTATCGTATGCACTTTATGCATATTTTTTAACAAAAACAATAAAAATTTCACCAAAATTATAAAATTTTGTTTTGAATATTGAACTGTTTTTCTTCTAACATAAAGTTGTAAATGTCAAGTTTTCAAAGGTGATTAAATCAGAAGTTAAGCTTAATTCATCGAACTAACATTTTAAAGTATACGATCATTCTTAATGTCATTTTTAAAGTCATGGTCTGAAGTATAAAGTAAAATTTAAATGAGTCAGTTATAATATTAATAAATCATTTGAATGATGTCTTTGCAAATACAAAAGTCATTTATGCAAATTGGAAAGACTACATTGAAATAAATTACTGACTTTAAAAAATACTTCAGTCTTAGAATTGACTTTATATGACTTTAAAGCCTTAAGAAAGTCCAAATCACTACAGTCAAATTGATTTTGAATCTATCGAATTTTTCGAGACTATAAAAAGTTAAAGTCATTTTCGAACTTAAATAACATTCAATAAAGGCAATGTCATATACTAATTGCATTAAAAAATAAGTCAAAAATTCAAAAATTATAATACAAAAAACAAAACTGTTATGTTTCACATGTTTCACACACATTTTTATAACACAAATAAATTAGGCAGTCACAACAAAAAATAAACTATTAATAGAAGAGAACATTTAAATTCTCTTAACATCTCTCTTTGTTTAATTGTTTTTCTTCCAATGGAAATCTAGCATATAAACCTAAAATTTCTAATCTGTTAGACTCAGTCATTTTAAAATAAAAACATTTATTTATTTACTTTTTGTTTATAATTTTTAATTTTATTGAAATGGAAACCCAAATTTAAAATTATAGTAGAGATAATTTCAATGCCAATTTACCTTCTTGTATAATAATTAATTCATCATCTCATCACTTAGAAGTTGAGTAAGGTAGAAATATTGAATTATAACTTTTAGTCATCATTTTTCAACATCCTCGATAGTATAGTGGTCAGTATCCCCGCCTGTCACGCGGGAGACCGGGGTTCAATTCCCCGTCGGGGAGATTTGGATAAAACATTTTTTTTTATTTTTTATTACTTTAACTTATAATTTATGTATTGTAATAAATATTATACAAATTATAAGAGTCTTAAATTCGTGGAAATCTAATTTTATTAAATTTCAAGTGTAAATACAATATTTTCCAATTTTTTTGAGAGGTTAAAAAATGAAGGTAATGCCCGTTCAGGAATATTTTATCATTTAATAAAATGAATAAACGAAAAAGGCGTGTCGAAATATTTTTTTAGTTAGAACTGATATTGGTTTCCGTGATTTTATTGTAAAATCCTTTTTTCTTATTAAATTCCCATAGTAAGTTATTGTAATATGTAATGAGTTCGATTTTTCAAATTGAAATTTTTGACAAATCTGGAAGTTTTATGCTTCCTAGAATCTAAATTCATCATTTGTAGAGAGATGTCTGTGTGTGTGTGTGTACGTAAGTTCGTACGTTCGAGATACCCTTTTTCATCCACTATATCTCAAGAACCAGTAGAGATATCAATTCCAAACAAATTTTGTTCAATAGGTTATATCTTCAAAAAAAGCTGAAAGGACTTTTATAAAAATTTGTCCCACGGTTTTTACACTATAGCAGTTTTTAAAAAAAGGGAAAATTTTAGTTTGTCGCAAATATCTCAGGAAGGAATAATGCTATTGACTTCAAATAAATTTATTGGGTAGATTTTTTTTTTTAAAGTAAAAACTAAAAAATAAAAATTTGGCGCGCAAATATGCAATGAAGGAAAAATGATATCATTATTAAAACAATTTTTTACTATGTGAAATGTAGTATTTGACATCTGATAACATTTTTGAAAAAATTGAACTGACAGTTTTTTACAAAAAATAAAAAAAACTTTAACAAAAATTAGCCGAAAAATGTCAAAAGTAGTTTCTTGACTTGAATATGTCCAGAGTGGTAAACAATTTTAACTTCAAATTAATTTTATTTTTTGCATAGTATAATTGTATGGTACATTTTTTACAAATGTCGAAATGGTAGTTTTTTTTACTAAAAATAAAAACTGAAATTTACAGAAAAGTGACATAAATTGTTTTTCGGATTAAATATCAAAAACACAAAAAAAATGTATTTTATTTTCAACCTACTCGTAATGCATTTGTCAATACCTTAAAAATGGTAAAATATTCACGAATATCAAATTGAAATTCTCACAATAAATACAAAACTACAAATATTTCTAACAAAAATTGGTAAATATTTTTTTCAGATTCAATATCTTTGATATTTTTCATGTTAATAAAATTGTTATCAACTGACATCAAAAGTTAATCATTTATTATCAGGAACGCTAAGTTTTCAAATTATACATAATGGGAAGTTATCAGTGTGGGTCGCATTCAGCCTCTTTTTTGTTATTTATATTATTTTAAAATGAGAGGTGTCTACTTGAAATAATTGTTATCTGTATAGAGATTAAAAACAATTTTGAAACAATTTTTTTTTTTTTGAATCGGTCGTTCAAACAGAAAGCTTTGACTTTAGACATACAATCTTATAAATTCAATAATTGATCTCCAATCGGGGATGGTTTCATTGCATTCTTTTTTAATTTAACTGGAACAGACTTTAATTTAAAGTAATTAGTAACATACCTAATTTTTAGAGAGATTTGTTGAACCTTTGTTCGTGGGTAAAATCTCAACAATGAGTTGGTATATGTACATATATCGGCTTAAAATAAATTTTACTAAGCAGTTCATAACTTCAAAAGATGCTGGAAGGACTTAAAAAAAATGCGAGTATTTGTTTTGACAATTTGGTTGCCTGCAAATATCTCACGCACAAATAATGCCATTGGCTTCAAATTAACTTTATTCTGTACATTTTGACATACTACAGACTTGGTAAAAATTTACGCTTTTTAGATTTGTCAAATTTTTAGAGATATTGACAAATCCATTATAATGAAAATTCACTTGACAAATGTCAATATCATTGCTTATTGTGAAGATATTTAAGCTGAAAAACAATTTTTGACACTTTCGTAGAAAACTGTTTATTCAATATTTATCAAAAATGTACCATATGTTAACAATTGTAAATAAAATAAATTCGGTGTTAAAGTGACTAACCGCTCTCGACTTATTCAAGTCAAGAAACTACTTTTGAAATTTTTTATAAGAAAACTGTCAATTCGATACATGTCAAAATTGTAGCATTTATTAATAATTGTATTTTGTATAAACTTAAATAAATTTGAACTCAATACCGTTTCCCATTCTCGAGATAAAAGACATTTTTTACCAACTTTTATTAGAATTTTTTGAACTTTTTTATTTTTTGTAAGAATAAGATGTCAAGGACAGCATTTCAATAATAAAAAATTGTTCCGAAAATAATATCATTTTTCCTTCATTGTATATTTGAGCTTAAAATTTTGTTTTTAGTTTTTACTTTCTAAAAAATAACGGTATGTTGAATTTAAAAAGGTTTTTCTACTACACAAAAAATGAAAACTTCAATATTAGTATTTTCCTATACATAAATTATTAATTTTTAAATTAAATGTAAAATTTTGACAAAGATTTTTTAACAAAAAATAAAAACCCAGTATTTTAGTTTAAATTATAATTTCAAAAGTTATTATTTGAAACTGTGATTATTTTCAAATTTATGCTTTTCATGTTATTGAACTATGAATAAAAACGTGATCAAATAACGATTAAGTGAATATATTTTAAAACATCTATTTTTTCCTAATTTATGTACTCGTAGATTTTAGCAAATCTACTAGTATTTCTTAATAAAATTCATGGCCAAATCAAGGGTTTCTGAATATATTCATTGAAGACTACTTATCTTTGTCATATTTGTTTGATAGAAGAACTTATAAACTCCACTGATTGCAATTTTATTGAAAAAAGAATTTCTTGTTTTTTCGTTATCAGTATTTTTGAACATGAAGTATGTTCTTCTATTTTTTTTAATTTCAAACGCTTAATTGCATTTATTTTAATTATGGTAATGTTATTGCCTTGAAGATGAGTTCCTCCATTGGAGCAATAAAATTTCAAAAAATTTAATTTCTTTCAACAATCATTCAATTCAAAATACTTAATTCGAAACCTATACCAATATTTTAAAAAACTGTCAAATTACTTACTGATGTAAAAAAAAAATAGTATTACCAGTTTGAAGTTCTTTCTTATAAAAAAAACACAAAAACTTTTAAAGTCGGAAACGTTGGAGAGTGTGTTGTTTTAAGTAAATTAAAAAATAAACTTCAATAGCATACACAAATTATCCTAATTCACTGAAAAGTTAAACGATTAAAAGGTTAATCGATTAAATCTATTTTAACACTAAGTATTTGAAAGTAGTAGCACAAGTATCGACACTTTTAAGTACCATAACTATAAAAACAACTACCAATTACTTACCAATAACCTTTAATTTTTTTATTGGGTTTAGTTCTGTTTAGTTCCGATCAAAAGTTGTTTGAAAACCCAGAAGCTATAGATAGATGTAGACATGGGACATGGGAGGTTCTTAAAATTTGCATTTTTCTGAATGTGCTACTGTGTACAATGTGTAAACACCTTTGTCAAACTAAATGACCTTGCTCCAATATCTTTTAATCTCTTGGATACTTTTGTGGTGGCGTGTTACGTCACACCATCCAGGGTCACGTTTTGTTGCACTTTTAAGAAAGTATATAATATGTAATTTGTTTGATTGTACGAGTATAATTCTATGGTTCGTTGCCATTAATTACAATTGCTCGAATCGAAACTGCAAACGAGTACCTATGCGACTAATTGAACACATAATAGCGAGCAATCCATCTGTGGTAGTCTTTCGAAAATGCATTCCATAGATATAATAGCTTCACAAGAAAATATTATCTAACAGATTTTGCAACAATCTACCTACATACGAATACGAGTAGTAGAGCTTAAGATTAACAAGAAATTCCCTTATAGCAACAGTGCGTCTTGAATTGCAGAGTGCGATTGCCTTTAAAGCTTGTGATGTCTTATTAATATGGACAATAAAAGACTCAATGTCCGTCAGACTTATTCAGGTTTCAATAAGACTTGATTTGATTTCATTCACAAGTCACAGAGTCTATCTTTACATGGCATGAATTGCACAATTATCTTTTCAGTCTTACTAGATATAGCAGTAATTTTTAATTGTAAATATGGGAGGCCCACCATGAAGTCAATTTGGCTGAGAAGGTTTTGAAAAGACTTTAAAAACATATAAATGATTACGAACTCGTCACTTTGACGGCAAAGTGTCATAAGCGAAAAAATGACATTTCAATTAAATGTTTTTAAAATTGTTCACATTTAACAAAATTATTATTTATATTTTTTTTGTTATTTCAGAGGAACTGTGCTGCAGGAATATGGAACCTTTTGGAGTGGTGTTGTTGGAAAACTTCAGTCCAGTCCAGCTCCTAAACATTAAATTCATTTTTTAAATTTTTTTTGTTTTTTTTTTACTAATTTTAAGCTTACAAAATTGTAATGAAATGTAATTTTAAAAAGTTAGTTTTTATCCCTGATGATTGTTGAATAAAACTGCTTAACTATTGTAACGTCAAATAATGTGTCACTTAGAAATACATACTAATATTGTGGTACTATATTACAATAAACACCTTTTTGTAGCATTAAAAGTTCAATTTTAAATTTAGTTTTATTAATTTTTTTCAAGACTTAATTAAAGGATATTGGATACTTGATCGAGATATAAACACAGTCCAAAACGATGAAAAGGATTTTATTTTCCAAATTAAAAACGAGTAAACTTTAACCTCAAATTTCTTAATAGAAAAATGGCTTTTAATTTTTATTGAATGCAAATAAATAAAATTAAATTGAGACCTACTCCTCTTCAACATACAAAAACAAAATTTATTAAAAATTAAAAGAAAAATATGCAATTTAAAAAAAATCTGGATTATTTTTTTAAAGCTTCACCAGCCCGGTCTAAATATTTTTAATCAATTAATTAATACTTCCTACCCAGAAAGCTTAAGTTTCAAATCAAAAACCAATAAAGTGGTATCTCAAAACTTGGAAGCCAAGTTGGCCCTAATAGCGGAACACAGTCTCTTTAAAACAGCCAAATTTGGCAACAACAATTTGAAAAACTAAACAAAAATTTCGGCGCTCAAATAAAGAATGAACGAAAAATGATATTATGTTCAAAACAATTTTCTACAATGTGAAATGACGTCTTTTAAAAATGGTAAAATTTTGGAAAAAATTCAATTGACGGTTTTTTACATAAAAATAACAAGTACAAACAATTTTACCGAAAGTAGGTATACAAAATGTTTTTTGACGTCAATATTTCTCTAGGACGAGCAATGATATTGACTTCAAATGTATCTAAGTTTATACAAAATGCAATTATTAATATCGTCGGAGCTCAAGTCCACATTTTTGTTATTTAGACTTAATGATGCAAAAATGTCTCAAAACTCATAGTCTATGCCGTGTAAAAAAATCCCATGTCTACTTTAATTAGTTTTGTAGTTATTGTATCAAAACAATTAATTCTATGTTCAAAACATCCAATTGTGTGGTGAAAGAAGAATTCAAGTGGACCTGGGTATTTCTTTCACACATCTTTTTTCTATACCTACTTTTGCTGCAAAAAAAGCTCAAGTCCTAAATTTCATAAATACTAGCAGACAAAAAATTTCATAGCCTACTTATAAAATTGTTATCAGGGGTTTCTCAAATACGTTTTCTATAATTTCTTTTGAATCTGCATTTAATTTAATTTTTTTTATTTTGCTTGAAAAAAAATTAATTCTTCTAATCGAAGCTCTGTTCAACTTTAGTTTGCATTAAAAAAAGGTAAAAATTTTGTTTCAGTACAGAATATTTTTTTAACTAAAAGCCAAAATACCTTTAGGGTATAATGAGAACCGTGATATAAGTTTGTGCATTCCCATAACTTCAACAGCTTCAAATTCCACTGAATCAAATGGTACTTCCTGAACTTTTATGATGGAGATCTTAAAATTTGAGCTTGTATTTTTATGTTTAGATTTCCAAGAGTCAATTGTTGGATGAAGCAAACAAAACATTGAAAACGATTGAGATGATTCAAGCCTTGACTAAGATTTTTCAGCTGACGACGATCACCTGGATGATGTGGCCACGGTTTTGGAAGCACCTCAAGACCCACCACATTAACACTCACTGAAAAAAAAAATAGAAGGTGGAGAAAAGCATATCCAGAATTATGGAAACGAAACATAAGGCATGCAGATATTACGAGTATAAGAGGTAAGACTTCCAAGAATTCAAAGTGTGAAGAATGTGGCTTCAAATGCAAAGACAAATTTACGGAAGAACAGCGATTAAAATTGTGCAAAGACTTTTGAAAGTTGTCATATCAACGCCAAAAAGATTTTGTTTTTAAGGTTGTCATTGAATCAAAAATACAAAAGTCCCGTGTACGTTCTTCAACTCAAAAAGGCAACCGTAAAGAAGCAAGATCATACTTTTTTGAAAATGTAAACTTCAAAGTGACTTTTTTTGTGAAACTCTAAGCATTTCGTACACTACGGTTAAAACGGCATTTAAATACAAAGGTCCAACTGGAGTTTTTTTCTAAAGACTACGAAAGAGGCAGATCCAAAGCTGCAAATATAACACGGATTAAGGATCACATTGAAAGCTTCCCAACTCTAGAGTCTCACTACTGCCACAAGACTTCAAAGAGGATGTATTTAGATCCCAATTTGAGTATATCAAAAATGTATTCCTTAATCCTTGACAAGAGTAACGCGTCAATAAAGCTACCTTCATCGACAACCTACAGGAAAGTTTTCGGCGAGTACTACAATTTATCGTTCTTCAATCCAAAAAAAAAGACCAGTGCCAGACATGTCAAAAAGGTAAAGAAAATCAAAATGAAAAAGAATGTTCCTCTGCAAAATCCTTGGACAAAGAAAGAGCCATAAAGGAGCCCAGTTTCATTGCATGCACAATTCATTCAACTTGCAATCTGTTTTACAAATTCCACCAAGTGACGTAAGTCAAATGTCTACAGTCGAATACTTCACGATTGCAAAGGTCTATTCATTATAAAATGACAAACCAAACTTAGCATAAATGACAACTGACAAAGTGACCAACCCCGAAAAAAGTATACCCAGATTGAAAACCACATGTCTAAAAGAAACACCCTCTATTAACAAATACACCCTTAAAGTATGCTGACATTTGTTTAGTTTATGCACCTCATTCTTGTCTCCTACATTTCACAATCCGAAACGCTTTCTTCACTAAAATATTTTTTACTGGTTTCTGGCTTATTTTTGTTCCCTTATCTGTTGTTTTTGTTTTCCATTTAAATTTTCCTATTTCAGTAACCAAAAAAACACGTCTAATATCCTTTACCTTAATTAATAAACAATAACATAAATACCGTCCAGACTTGTAGGAAACATGTTTCTGATTTCATTTCAAGACGTTAACAAACATTTTAGGACTCAATTTTCCCAAGTTCCAAATTTTAAAACTATGCCATGGTTTAATTAAACCCATCCATTATACTACTCGTCTTTATACCCTTGAACTACAGAAGGTCAGGAGCACGGTACACTTCAGTCAAGTCGCATAAATCATATTTACTTTATATTCACTTTAATATTTCCATAAATTCTTTACACATCTAAACAGAAATAAACTAAAGATTTTATATGCCGCTGCGTTCGACGTCGTCGTATCACAAATTTGCTTGGATCAAAAATTGAATATAAAAGGATTGACGACTTTCCCCTCCGTTCCGAACAAAACAACATAATCTTTATTCCATCACGAAGGAAAGGAAAAAAGTTAAAGCTGCGTATCCTTCCTTCATCGTATCCTCTCCAAAGTCCCGGGATTATTCATGTTCTATTCAATAAATTTATAGACATTTTGCAAAATATGATGAATTACCATATTCTGGCCGAAATTCGGATTCGAAAGCAATTTTCTTAAGTAAACTCAAAACCAATACCGTACTGAGTCGAGTCGAGTCAATTGAAGTTGTTCATTCTCTAAAACGGATGTGAAATTTAAGATTCCCACACACGTCGAGGCCAGAAATAGAATCCTTTTTTTTTTTTCTCACACAACAGATTTAGTACGGAAACTGAGGTCCTTAGGAAAATTGGAAAAAACGGTATTTTCCACTATACTAACGTCATGAAAATACACTATCAAAAACAACACAAGGACGATGAAGACAAAGATGGTGACGGCGGCGGCGACGGTGCGATGATGGCGAGATATGGAAATTCAGGATTCCGATGGATCGATTACGGATTTGATATGTACACGAATACAAGTAGGTAGGTACATAGTTCCCAAGGGTAACTGGGATTGGTTAGTTTGATTAAACCCGGGATAGCTTTGGCTAATATGTTCCGATAACATTGATTCGAAATTTGATTTTCTGTTTGTTAAGAGGAAGAGACGAGTAGATTTGTGTTTTTGTTGCATATACATATTTCGAGTACCTACAACCTCAACCTGTGACCTCCCAACCTCATTTCAAACATCAAATGGCGAAATTTCAGCAACAAGGTTATAGGAATGTGGCAGATATGTTTTGATACCTTGAGGAAGACTACAGACTGCGAGTTATAACGAGTTTATTTCTAATTTGAAATAGAAGGTCAAATTTATTCCACGAGTTTCATCACCTGCGACCTGAATTTGAATTCTTTAAGCGAGTTAAGATGAAACTAATTTTATTAAGTTAATTAAACTAGTTTATAAGGGTGATTTTTTAGCTGGTTTGGTTTTGGCAACACTGGTTTTGACAGCTGACGTGTGTTTAGTACCTTGTGTCACTATCAAACAGCTTCAGTTTGGTTTACAATTTAACCATGGATCGTCTTTTACTATCAAAATTCGTGCTCGGTTCGAAATGTTCATCGCGCGCTGCTTATCGAAAAATTGTGTTCAGCGATGAGGCTCATTTTTGGTTGAATGGGTACGTAAATAAGCAAAATTGCCGCATTTGGCAATCAGCTAGAAGCATTGCAACAGCTACCAATGCAAGCCACCGTTTGATGCGGTTTATGGGCCGGCGGCATTATTGGGCCATATTTCTTCAAAGATGATGCGAATCGCAGCGTTACTGTTAATGGTGAACGCTACCGAGCGATGATAACAAACTTTTTTTTGCCCGAAATGGAAGTTCTTGACTTGCATGATACGTGGTTTCAACAAGACTGTGCCACATGCCACACAGCAAGCGAAATTGCGAGGCGAGTTTGGTGAACAGTTAATTTCACGTTTCGGGCCGGTCAATTGGCCGCCTAGATCGTGCGATTTGACACCATTAGACTATTTTTTGTGGGGGTATGTCAAGGCTAATGTCTATAGGGACAAGCCCGCTTCGATTGACGTACTGGAAGCCAACATCCATGCATTCATTCGTGAGATACCGGCCGATATGTGTGAAAGAGTATGCCAAAATTGGACTCAGCGGATGGGCTACCTGAGACGCAGCCGCGGTCAACATTTGCATGAAATTATCTTTAAACATTAAATTGCAAGGTTCAAACTATCGATTCAAATAAATATTTCATTCATTTTTTCGAATTTTTTGTGTTTTTTTTTTTAAAGTTCTAAACCTCTTAAAAAATCACCCATTATTATATCAATGGGAAAAGTAAACTTTGAAATCTTTGCAAAATTTAACGACGGATAAGTGAAAAAAAAATAAGCCAGTAAAAATACTTTACTGAAGATAGAGTTTCGGATTTTGAAATGTAGGTGGCAGTTGAATGATGAGAAAAATAAATAAATGTTGCTAGACTTGAGAGTGTGTTTATTGATATTTTAACGTGATAGTGTAAACGTCCCGTTACTTAAAAGCAAACACTTTATTGAACTTATACTTATAAAGTTTTTATCATAATATATAAAAATTCAATGTCCGTGTGTATGTCTTGAATGAACTTAAAAACAACTCAACTGATATTCATGAAAGTTGGCATATATATGTAATTTGGTCCAACTTAGATAGTTATTATTTAAATTAACGGTCCCAATAATTAATAATTAATAATAAACTGATCAACAACGTTGATTGTTGTTATTGATCGTAGTTTCCATAAGTCTAGAACAGATGGCGCCTTAAGCGAATTTCTTTACAGAGTAGCTTACATCTCAATTTATTATTTGACAGTCAAAATTATCTGTTAGCTCCAAATGATTTTAAAAAATGGCGATATGTAATGGATTAAATAAGTATTTAATAGATGGCGCTATGGTACGTTTCATGTAAGCTACAATATAATAGCACAGTAAAGTACAAGTTAAATTTATTTTGAAGTAAGCTAAATACCCACTCACACAAGAAGGAAGAAGAGTTGATGGTAGACCAAGAAGCACATGGAGGCGAACAGTTGAGGAGGAATCTGCGAGATTGGGAAAGAGCTGGAAACCGCACACGATGGAGAGTATGAGTAGTTGAGGCCCTATGTCCCGCTAGGGAACACCAACGGACTTCGTAGGTCTGAGGACCTAAATAGTATCTAAGTAAATACAGTGAAATTCAATTGTTCGTACTTTTTCAATTTTTGGTGCTGGTATACACAATTTGCATTGAGCGACGCACGTCTGTCAATTTTTTTCAATAAATATTTTTAAACAGGGTACTGTTCCCCTTAAATAGTTTACTACAATACAATTTAACAGAAATCTTAGCCACAGCAACGCGTGGGCGGGTCTGCTAGTTTATTTATAAAAATGGTAAAACAAATAAGATTAGGAGGGCAAATAATTTCGATTTGTGTGTTAAATCATTACAAAATGAATAAACGTCATTGAAATATGCCAATTTTCATCAAAAAACTGGCAAAATTATTGAACTATGTGTCGTGAAAAGTAAGTTGCAAATCATCGCCCATTAAAGGCAACTTAGAGAAACATCTTAAAATTGGTACCACTTAGTGTAATTATGTAATTTTCGATGACTTTTTAGTAAAAATTACGTCCTTATTTATAGAATAAAACCTATAAAGGACGACGACCTTTTTGGACGACGATTATGCAATGGACCCTTACAGTTTCTTGCAACTTATTTTTTTGGTGGTCGTTTTTTCATATAGGCAAGAAGAACTGAACTTTTGTTTGTTTATTTAAGAACAAAAACCGACACATTAAAACTTTTTTTTATCTGTATTTTAAAGAATATTTCAACTTGATCTACATTTTCATATATTTTTCAAATTTTTCAACTCACCTGAGAAATGCATTAGCTTACGATTATCAATAAAACACGGTAAATATCATTCAAATTTACCAAAATAGTTATCTTGCCTTTAAAGTTCGAAAACTACAATGTCTTACTAAAAGTTTTTAAACTTGCCAGTTCATATTATTTGTAGTACAGGGTTTTTCAATAAGTGATTTTATTTTTAATAGCCCGTTATTTCGGTAGATGTTACTTTTGAAGCTGTACTTTTTTGACATTTGACATTTGAAACTACGCCATTAATAAAAATGGAACGATACTTGCTTTAACAACGCATTAAAATTATTAAAATTTTCTTAAACATGATCCGATAAATGATCCGTAATTTCATCGAAAACTCATCTTGTCTGATGAGTTCCATTACCACCTCGGTGGCTCAGTGAATAAGCAAAATTGTCGCAACTGGTGCTCGGAAAATCCAAGATTGTTGAAGAGTCTCTCCATCCTCAACATGTGCGGTTTATGGTCCAGCGGCGGCGGGGTCATTGGATCTTAATTTATCGAGGGATGATTAATGATTTTTTATGGCCGAAATTGATCTGGACCACAAACAACGAAACCATCGATCTTCTACCGGAAAAATTTCCGGAACGTGTTATTTTCCAAAGGTGTGATCACAATTGGCTACCGAGATCTTGTGAGTTAATACCTTTCTTCCTTTGGGGCTACGTGAAAGATCAGCAGCGTTGTCGGTGGATTTAAGACCTCAAAGATGGAATTTTTGAAGCTATTGAATTCATACATCAGCCACTTTGCTATTTAGTGATGGAAAATTTCATGAAAACGATACGGTTCCATAAGCGTTTGGCCGTTTGACTGATATTGTTTTCCATTATTTATTGGCATACAAATTAAACACCCGATAATTTATTTAAAAAAATGCCATTTTTCATTGAATATTGGAAAACCCTTTAGCTATCATACGAATGGTTCTACTAATAACGCTGAAGTTCCCCAGGGGAGACACTTGGGTCCAGTTCTTTTAATTTTTTTTATAAAATCGATACATTTAACAAAAGCAAAAATTAGATGTTGTCAGTTTTGTTTAATTTTTATTGTGAATCTTGTAAATGGAAATCTTGATTGTTTGAACATAAGTTCCAATCTATTTTATATTTAGCTTGATTACAAAAAAATCAACATATGTACTTTAAGAAAGTCAGGCGAATAAAGTTAACTCAAATTAATCATTCGTCTCGCATTTCTCTTTTTCAAAAAAATCTCTTCTCAAAATCAATTCGAAAACTTTTAAATCACCAAAACCCACCATCACATCAGTAACCAACTTCATCCTCCTTCCCTCTTGAAGTTCAAATTCATCGAATTACTTATGTAGAATATTTAAAAATCATCCATCTCTCGTCTCTCGATGACGATATACCACTCACTCGAGCTTAAACTCGTCTATATACAAATCGATTTCCTTATATTACAAAAATAGCCATCGCCAGCCTGCCAAAAGAGGAATCATGTCCTTTGGCGCGGAATATTGAATCCATCCAGAGTGTTGTTCTTTATTATTTATAAGATACACCCATAGTTTTCTAAAGGGAAATTTTTCATCAATTGATAAAAAAAGAAGACAAAAACTAAAAAAAAAAAATGCAAAAAAAATCGAAATCAATAGAAACATTCAGATCTTAGATGACACCAATAAAAATGTCAAAGTTTACAACCGAATTATTCTTGTTGTCGTTCCTGCTGAAGAGATTTCTTCGTCTTCTTTTTCGTCTTCCACAAGGACATTTTATGGTTCCTTTATATGTGTATAGATGGCGTTACAAAATGTATTGGTATGCTCGTTTTCTGTGTGGTTTTGTCAGGATTTCTGTATGCCTTGGAGCTGTGCAATGGCTGAACTTGAAACAAAAAAAAATCATGATCCCATCGAATTCGTCTTATTTCATTCTGTGTGTTCACTCTGA
Organism: Scaeva pyrastri; assembly: GCA_905146935.1. Classification (NCBI taxonomy): domain Eukaryota; kingdom Metazoa; phylum Arthropoda; class Insecta; order Diptera; family Syrphidae; genus Scaeva; species Scaeva pyrastri. The sequence goes on along the minus strand of LR989927.1, from coordinate 119,433,054 downwards.
ACATCTTTGTATCTGAAACCATTCCATTGTATCTTCTTGGGACAAATTGTTTTCTCTGCCATCAAATTCGATTTTGGGCATAAATCCTCTTAAGGAGCATAATGCAATTCTATGGTGAGATATTAAGACAGATTATTTTATGCGTTGCGTTGCGAACATCCTTCCTTCCGTCAACTACGAAGACGACGACGATGACGACGGTGACGATGAAGGACGGTCAACACGAACTCCCCCTTCGAATCGAATTTGATGGCTTTCTTGTGTTAATCGCAGTCTCATAGAAAATGGGGCTGGGAGAAAGCACGAAAAACACACGAGGTGGGTGGTGATTGGGGGGTTTGTGAAGGATGAGAGACCATCCCCTAAAATCCACCCTTGATGGGCTTTATTCTTAAATACTCGTCCCTACTTCGACCCACCAACAAATAAAAAAAAAGGTTCTATTAGATGCCTTGCCTATGCCTATGCCACTCGAGCTTAGATAGGATGATACTTAAGAGCCTGATCTTCGTTAGCACAGATCTCTGTATCCAGGTTATGGGTACTTCTGAGGCTCGTATACACTGCTTCCCTGATGATGACGATGACGACGAGCAGAGCACGACCGACGACGACGAGGATGACAAATACGACCGAAGACGACGGGGTTGGGGGGTTGAATTGATAGATATGTGCGGGTTCACGTCACATTTGAGAGTTGAACGTTTTGAAAAATCGAATTTAATGAGATGTTTCGTATAATGAGATGAGCATATTACGTTATGTCTATACTCGTACGTCGTACCCATGCCTCGTACCTCGTTTTGAGATGCTGTGCTGGGGCTTGGGGGAAGTGTAGCTGTGATTACAATCTTCAATAAGGTAGGTACTTTAAATTTGCAGTTCTTTTTTTTTTGTAAATGATTTTGTTCATTTTTGTTTTTTTGTTATATGAACATGTGTGTAAAAGTTTAGATGATGGGGGGATGCTATAAAAAGGAAGGTAGGTACGAGTATTTTAAAAATAACCCATGTACACTGTGTTGAACTGATTTACGATGCGCACAGCATTATGTGCAATTTAAAAAGATGCAAATCAATACACACACATCATACATATATACATGCATATGTGTATGTATCTATTACATCATGTATTGTATATATACATATATACGAACGCAGTGCTTAAGATAAAGAAACCTCATAAAAGTCGTCATTGGAAGATTGAATAAAAAAACAACAACAAAAAAGGTATAGGTACTTATTGTCAGCACTTAGTTGGTACTGAGGTATGTACTTTATTTTTATATAAAATTGACAAATTTTGTGATAATTTGAGACATAAAATAAAACAATTATTATTTGTTAAGGAGGAAATAAATGTTTTTATTGCGAGGACATTATAAAACTGATAAACGTACCGTACTTATACAGTGGCTCGGTTTGGTGACTATAGAAACGATATAAAACAATATTAGCTGTCAAATTTACCTTTATTTTATTTATTTCGTAATATTATGTATTTGTATATTGGTGATAAATTTTATGAAATGATAACGATTTTCCAGCAAAAAGAAGGCTAATGTAATAAAGATTGGTCCGATTTTCTGTACAACCAGGATCTAGTCAATTTTTAAGGATTGGCTTGGAGGAAAGATACTGTGATTTAATAAATTTTATCGTGTCAACTAAAGAACTCACATTACAAATCTTCCAATATCTTCCATTTTGGGCAATAATGATCTTATTTAAAAAATCTTTCAAAATCATAAAGTTTTTAATCCTTTTGTGATTGTTTGATGCACCACGTCAAAACTATTATTTAAATAGAATAACTCCAAAATATGAATTTCTTTTCTGAAGGAGAAACATTTTTGGCCTTCCGTTTTTGGGTGTATTTTAGCTGCATTAGAAGTTTTTGATGGTTTTTGTCTATGGTTTGACAGTTGAAAATGTCAAACTGTATTCACATTTCTGTTCAGTAGAGTTTAGCAATTTATCCTGAATCGTTTATTTTGAAAAAAAGCATATATATGTCGGAGTATTTAAGAAATAAATTATATAAAATTATCTACCAAATAATAATAATAAAAATTGTATTCCAAAAATATTTCTGTTTTGTATTTTCATTTCAAGTTCCAAAGCTTTAAAAAATAAATCTAAAAATATAATTTAGGATTTTGTGCACAGATTAAATTTGAGATTTTTAAAAGTCTCGCAATTTATTGTATCATGAAGTGGGTCTCACATTTCTGTCAGCCCATTCGATTTCACGTTTTTCTGATAATTCTCATAACGTTTTTTCTCAATTAAACGCCTTCAGATAAGTTCCAGAGTGATCATAAGACACACATTACTAGTTCAAATTTCAACATTGAAAGAAAAAACTTACGGAATGATTAACCGCAATCCATTTACGAATATGATACGCAATATACGTAAAATCCAAAATTTCGTTAAAAAATTAATTAAAATAAACGTTCAATATTTTTCGTTAAGAATATTATATTTTCAATACGAAAACCCATTCTGGAACAATTTCACACATAACCCCATATTCCGTGACTTTTTTTGACTTCAATGAATTTACAAAACCGTACCTGATTTTTTACACAATGTGGAGGCATTTAAAAAGATAATAACGATACTTAACCCTACCACAAAAATATCTTTTCGATTTTGTCAAACTTTTTTCTAAAAACGATTGCAATATTTTTACGAATAAAATGCATTTAGTATTTATATTTCCTTAATACATTTTTTGTTGTTAATATCTGATTGTTTCTTACAAAATATTATTTCTGCACCAAATACCAAAATCTTAAATACAGTTGCGGTCAAAAAAATAGCACTGTGGTTTTACTTGGTACTTTTCGAACGATTAACATGAATGTGTTATTTGGTGGAAGAGGATCAAGGTCATAAGTTAGAAAGCCCCAATATAGATGTTATGGAATGGCCCGTACAGTCCCCAGACTATAATCAAATCGAAAACCTTTGGTCCGACGTAGAAACAGAAGAGTCCAAGAAAGAATAATGAACTTTGGTGATTCCTGTCGAAAGATGTCTTTTAGACTCAAAGCAAAGGCGTTGTACAGCTGTATTTGGAAAGTAAGGACATACCACAATATATTGATCTGGACCAATTTTAAAATAAATTCAAAAATGTATTCTTAATGTTACCAACAAAGGTGCAGTTTTCATTTTGTAAGATAGTTTTAGGATGCGGTGCTATTTTTTGACTGGCAAAATATTGGGAATTCATGGAATGTTAACAAATCTCAGGAAATGTAATGAATTTCAAATTAGATTCCAAACATTGAATTTTCATTTTTGACGTCATAAAGATTCTATTCGACTGCGGTGCTATTTTTTTGACCGCAGCTGTACATATAAAAAAATCATAGCTAGGATTTCCAAAAATGTGGTCTTTTTGATTTATTTAAAAAAAAAAATTTGTTTTTGAAAATTAAATTTTTTCGTTTGTCTTATGAATATGCAAAAAAGACGAACATTTTCAAAACAGTGTACAAAATTCGTGTGATTTATTTTTTATTATTTATTGAAGAAAAACAACGAATCGAAGAATCAACTTGAAAATTAGCAAAAATATTGTTATTTTATTTTCGTAGAAAATCTTATAATAAGGTTTTTAATCTATTTTTGTAAAATTTCACAATTGTTTATTTCTGCTATTTTTCGTGGTTACATTTTTTTAAAACTTTTTCTTCATGCAACTGTGCTCAACATGAAAAATAATTTATAGCCTTCCAAAAAATTCTTAAAAATTTTGTCTTACATATTTTATTACTTACATTATTATTACAAAACTTTTTAAGCAGGAGACATTTTTTTGTTAGAAATATAATGTACATACTATCTTCTTTTCAAAATATAAAAATTGGTGCGCCAAAAGGTTTTGTAGTTAGTCCCATCCTTTTTAATACATTTTTCCGAACTCCGATTAAGGACGTCAAAAATAAGCTAAGTTTGCCATTTATGCGGTGTTAAATTTACACACCTTGAATATCCACCAAAAATTGAAATATTCTCTATTTCAGTTTGGACTTGTGTTTAAAATGTAAAATTTTTCAAACAATACTATTGTACCGTGCCTCTGTTTGGTACGATTGTGTCAAAACACATTCAATAAAACTTCAATGATGTCAAAATAAATTACATTACTTCAAATTATGCTTCATTTTCCACGTCATAACTCAATCCAAAAATTTACGAATTGTCAATATTATCTTTTTAGACTTTTTATAAATAGTAATATTTCAAAACAAAATTTTAACTTCAGTACAAATTTTTGTATAAGGGCCTTTGTTTATAACATTTCCTTAATTAAAAATTTCGACTATTGTCAAATTATTATTTTAGTATACTTACTCACTTCTTGTTACCAATATCTTAATTTTGACAATTCTGTATTATTATTTTTTTTTCATAAAGGATAAATTTACTTCGTCATCTGATCTAAATCATGGTTTTACTAATTATATTAAAAAAAAAAAATCGGAATCAGAATGTTGGCAACTTTGGTATTTTCTTAAAATTTATTATTTTTTATTTTTATTTTAATGAAAAAAATTAATTTTTTTAAAGTCGACAAATCCACCCTCTCCCTAAAAAAATCTTAAGCTTATGTTCGTTAAGAAAACGTTTTAAATTTAGAATGATATAATAAATGTTAAAAACAAACATTTGACACCTCATTACAGATTTGATTCTTGTCTTTAATTAAAAACCATAATTTACTGTGAGATTCGTTCAAAACTTATGAAGCTGAACAACACATCTCAAATATTTCTTATTTTGATCAATCCATACTCCATCCGCTTCCAGAAATTGTAACCCTAAAACCAATAAATAAAATAAGAATTGACTTTTTCGACAAAACCAAGAACATGTGGGGTCAAAATATTGCAATAAGACACCCTCCTGTCGCGTTTACAAACTACATAAATATACATATAAGTATACTCCTTGACACATACATATACAATACCCATGGGAAAAATATGTTAGATGAAATTTTTATAGCCTTTATTTCGGTTCACATAAGTTATTTCTTAAACATATATTTTCATTTCATTTCATCAGAATCGGAATCGGAATCGGAGGGCTCCAGCCATAGAACCGAATTGTGTTAAAATAAAGAGGCCACAATACAACTCCTGACTACCGACTACTCCCGGTCCCGGTCCCGGTCCAGATGACGATGACGATGAGATGACCTTCCTCTCTATAAAATTTAAACCTTCCAGAAAGAGAATATATTCTACTAAATTGAGGCAAGTTCCTTCCTTGGGGTTATCTTTAAAATGACCAAAGCAGAGTTCAATGTATGAGCAGAATTTAAGTGCATTTATTTTATAAAATATAAAGTTTAAGCAACTTGTGTTTCTGTTTCAGTTTCATGATAACCTGGTTGTTTGGGAGCATATTTTTTGAAACTCTTAAAGATTTTGTCATTGGTTTCTCTTTAAAATGAAAATGAGATGGTCGTGGAGTATAATGGTACTCGTTGAAAGTCGTGATTTTGGTTTGATGTTCTCTAATATGCTCTTCTAGTCATCGACTTCGTCTCATCCTCGTCCTCGGAGAAGAGACGCACTTTTTTGCACATGGACCATAGTTGTATAGTTTTATAGATATGGATAAAAAGTACACTTGACGAAAAGTGTATGTTGAAATGTTGAAATTATTGGAGTTTTTAAAACATAATGTCCTAAACCTTCAAAAACTTCAAGAAAACATCGATTTTTAAACTTTAAAAGCGTTAAATTCAACCTAAGCACTATAAGGAACTTATTAATTTTAAAGTGATTAAAGTTGTAATATATCATATTAGAAAACACCAGAAACTTGGAACACCATCAGAACATGGAATTGCAATGCATAATGCACATTTAATTACTCCTTGAATTAAAAATATTCTAGAAACTTTTTCCCTTACAACAATAAAAATAAAAAACCGAGTTTCTGACGTCAAAATTAACGAACTTCAATTTAATTTCAATCGATATAATTATACAATACAAAATTAAATGCTTATATGGTATATTACTCATTCAATATTTTTTATTCAATTAATATAAGTTATTCAATTTAAAAACACGACAGCAATATGTAATTAATTTTTTCCATTGTTGCAATCATATTAAGGCCTTAGAATTATTATTTAAAAAGTAATGCATTCTAGATTCAGGATCATGAATAGATTAGGAGAAGGAGCATTATGCACTAATGGGTAGTTTTTTAAGTTTTGATTACAAATTATTTGTTTGGAATGAAAAATGTTTGACGTTATAATTTTAAAGTTTAAAAATGACTCCAAATGATTATCATTTCAAACTTTGACAGTGAATAGGGAGATGAAATTTAAGGCTTCTGATTCTAGAAACAATTAACCAACACAACCTTTCGGTGACCAAAACTCAGCGAATTTCACGACAGCTTTGAGTCACTTATTTTACGCTAGAGTCTAGTTTAGAACTTACTCTTATTTTTATCTCCTTTAAAGATGAGAATGATTTTTGAATGAATGGTCAGGAAAATAATGTGGAACGAGTTAAAGGTCAATGATAACCAACTTCAGATACAATGAATTGGATGATATACTATATAAATACGAACATGCTTTTTTATAACATAATAATCCTAGCTATTGAGATCGTGGTCCAATAAAGTTAAAGTTGCAATGCAATAAACTTTAGAAATCCTCAAAACAAATAAAGCTTATTCAAAGGAAAAAGGAAATGTGAATTGGAAAGGAATTGTGAAATTTTAACGATTTTATATTTCATTAATAACATCGACAGGACTTTCATCGAAAAAAATAAATATGTAGATGATATCTTGCTTATATACTTTTTTATTAACATTTGAAGTTTAGAGTCGCTAAATGAATGACCCTATTTCTTAGGTAGTTACTGTAAGTAAGTATCCATATTGATAATACCCATATCAACAAAGATTCACTGAACTAAACAAACAAAATAAAATATTGTTAGGAGAAAATAATTTTGTTCACTGTGGCGTATACGTAATTTTTTTTTTCATATTAAAATTTGCATTGGATATGATTGTGATTAATAATAATTTTAAAAATAAATAATAATAAAATAATTCGAGGATAGGATATTTTTAAAAAGATTATAAGTTACATAAGCACAAATTCGGATACATTTTAAATGTTTAGCAAATATGAATTATGTTTTTTAAAACATTTTTTAGAAATGGGTGTTTTAAGGAACTACAAGATCAATTCAAAATATTTCGCCTCGTGAAAAATTATCATAAATGTAAGACTTTAAATTATGTAATACAACACTACATTATGTAAAATATTTTACAATAAGAAAATTATTTTACTGTCCCATATTTAACTCTATTTGTGCTAAACACGGTGTAAACAATTTAAATAATTTAATTTTAAGGTGGAATAAAAATTATTCTGAAAATGATTTTTACTAACAGAAAATCTGTATGAACATGGCTTTAAATTATGCTATTGAGTAAATAAAATGTTTCTTATTTCTGTAACTTTAAAATTTTATTCTTCAAAGGTCTTAAAATCAAAAAAACATTACTAGAATTGTGAAAATTTTGGTAATGTATTTTAAATTTAAAAGTAAATAATTTTCGATTACAAAATTTTATTATTCGATTTTTAGAACTAACTAATCTTCAAAATAAATAACAGAAACTCAAAATTAGTCAAATTTGTCCCTGACATTTCTATCAAATAATCATAGACGGTTAGTGTTGTTTTATTTGAGTGGCTTTCCGTTATCGAAGATTAAAAAATGGTTTAAAGATGGAAGAAATTTTCGTATACATTTGTTGAATGTGCTTTAAGTAAATGATACTCGAAAATTGGAATATCAGACTTAAACGATTATTTCATTCAAAAACATTGAAAAAATTGTAAAATTAAATTTTTTTCTTAACTCTAGCTGACCTACTCAGCTTTGATCGAAAAGAAAAATTAATTCAATTTATATAGAGTAATTTACTGTAAATAACACTTTTTCACTAAAAAAAAACTTTTTTTAAATTTACAAAAAATTCTTTTTTAAAAAACAAAAAGTATGATAATAATGCACCAAACTTTAAAAAATTCAATACGAAGAACGAAAAAGCGCGAGTTAAAAAAATGAAAAAAGTACTTTTCGAGGTATACCACCAACACTTCCAAAAAATAGAAACTTTAAGATGTTCAAAAAACATATTAATTTGTTTTCAAACAGTATCTAGTATTTATTTAGATTTTCCAAAATATATTCAGACTTAGATATTTTATTCGTTTTCCACAACTGGGTTTAAGAAGGGTTTATTATTTAAAGAAATTGAGTTTGACAAAACATAATTTTGTTTTAGGGATCTATGATAATCGGTTATGGATTATTAAAAACAAAAAAGTTACATTACTTTAGTTAGGTGGCCACCACAACACCACAAGACCTTAGTTCAGTAATTGTAGAAATAGAGAAAAAAATGAAAAAATGAAAAAATCCTTTATTCCTTAGAAAAAAAGCGAATACAAGTGACAAAATGTAAGAAGTGGACATTTTATAGAGAATTTAGAAAACGTCATACAAAATACCATTTTAAATAAAGATAAGTGAATCATTTTACAGGACTTTACTCCAGGTAAACCAAAACACAGAAGAAAGGTTTTCTAAAATCTACTAATTTTAAATTTTTCGATTATGATTTTTGGTCAGAATTGCAGAGCGTCAACTACTCATAGGAATTCGTCAACCGAAGCAGTATTAAAAATATCAAAAAAAACACGATAGCTGCCATTATAAGTCAGTGGCCAACATTTTAAAGGCCTGCAATAATTTTATGGATTTATAATATGTTTGTTTCTGAACTTTTTTTAATAAGTAATAAATTACATAGGTGGCGCTACTGCTCATAGGCCTTGTGACTTACAACTCTCAATAATTCCTGTGTGCGAGTAGTTTTAAGGAATAGAGGGGACCTACAGTATGCTGAATTCGAACGGCTTATTTTTGAGAAAAACTTTCAGATGGCACAGGCAAGGGTTGAACTCAGATCTTTGGCATAACAGTCCTACGCACTAACCTTCACGCCAGTATCAACTATAAATTTTTTAGTAAGAACGTTTCTATTTTTGGGGACTTTGGATTTGAAACTGTTGAAGAGTGCAGTGTCTTCTGCATTTCCTTTGCTTGAATTCTATTTCCAAAAATACAAAATGAAATAAGACTCTATAGTTAAGTTGACAATTAAACTCTCAGCAATAAAAATGTGTCCTTATCTTATCAAATATTTTCTCTCCGTGCATATGACAGACATATCCATTCCATGTAAGCATTTCCATCCTCCTTTTTTCTAATTTTTCTCTCCTTTTAGTTTTACGCATTCCTCCTATAAACTTCAAATCCAAAAACAAAAAACAACAACAAAGAAATAGTGCAATAAAATCCATTCAGGATCCAAATCAAACTGCGCATGTCCTTTCGCAGCGAGGAGCGCTCCTCCATATCGAACCCCAAACACACCAACTAACCTATATTCGAGCTAAAATATCTCTGCATTGCTCCGCTATTGTGTGCTCGTGTATAGTGACAGTGAGTGTTTCTGTTCCCCCATCCGACCCCCTCTCGATAAAAAACAACCCCCCAAATGAGAAACGTCACGCAGCAAAGCATAGAACTCTCTCCTCCTTCGTCAAGCTCTGTACTATTCCTTATAGCTTGTGTCAAGTCAAACCAATGCTAACCGCTTGCTTACCTCTCAGACCGTCAGAACTCGTTCGACCAACAACTTCACGTCAGTTCGCGTTTGGTAATATAAATTTTATATTAAAAAAATACAAAAACAAATAGAGTCCTTGTTGTACATTTACACGTACGAGTACATGTTGTCGTAATTCGTACAATAATAACACTGTAGTGCACACCAGACTGGTGCTGAGTCATATTTTGAATATATTCTTTGTTATTTTTTTTTCTGGATTTTGGAATTTGTAAAATTTTGAAATTCAATATTCTTTTCGAAAACAGTGTATTTTTAATTGGATTAGACAAGTTAATTAAATTTATTAATTTAATATTTTATAATGGGAAACGAAATCAAAGTGTCCTTTTTTTTGTTTATGAATATTTTTTTTAAATGTGATAAAAAATATAATAAAAATATAAAATATTAAAAAAAACACCGACAAATTAAGCAACAAAATAAAAAATATCCTTGTGAACCTTTCGTTTCAAAATCACTACAGAAATTAATTGTGAGCATTAGTGTGTGCATCGGGAGGGGGAGTGAAATGTACTTTTTTTTTTCTTTTAATAATTTATTCGGCAAACAAAGGAAGACAAAAAAAAATTGTCAGCAGTTAAACTAAATCGATTCGAGTTTTTTTGGTATTTTTTTTTCATTGCGTTTTATTGTTGCCTGACTTGAAGCCCCCCCTTAAGTTTTTCTTTTTCCCAAAATAAAACAACAACTTAAAAAAGAAGAAGGATTCAAACTGCCTACCTACACCGAGTGCACATCACATCTCTCCACAAGAGCTGTTAATGACAACATAACAAAAAAAAAAAAACACAAAGCAAACGTGCGAAATTTCCCTATTTTTTGTTTTATTTTTGTTTTTTTTTTTTTTTTGTAATATATGAATTTTCCGCATTGTTTTTGTTTTATTATGTTAAATCGATAATATTCTTTGTTTCTCTATCCAACACAGGTGAAAAAAATATGTGAATAAAAATACAAAAAAAAAAAAATACTAAACAAAAAAAAATAATAATAATAATCGTAACTAAGAATAACAAAGTGAAAATTACTAATTCAGCTCGAGTTGTCATCCATTCCTCATCTCGTGTCGTCTCGTCCTCCTTAAGGATACACTTTTGCTAAGGGTGAGTTCGGAGTAGTTTTGATATAAACATTAAAAAGAAAAAAGAAATAAATATTTTGCCCTTTACCGTTTATTTTTGAGTATGAAAAGGGTACCCTATAAATGATGTGTATGATTGTGGTAGTAGTGTGTTAAACTTGGCCCCATTTTGTGCAGGTCCTTTTTTGGAGTTCAACCCCGCACACACAAACACACAGAACAAGAGAAGTAAAATCATTTTAGCATGAAAACGTTTTTGATGATTTATTGGGCCAAACCGCAGTTGGTTGCCAAAAGAAAAAAAGAAGACAAAAATCCCGTGAAAAACCGACAAAAAACCATTTAATAATAATAATGGTGTACTTTTTGACTGTAATTTTTGTTCCTTTTTTTTTCATTTTTCTGTTACTTTCTTTGTACATAAATATTTTATTCGCAATCCCGCATTCACTATAAATGGGCATATCCCGTTTTTTTGGTTTCAACATTAATTCCTTTTTACTGCAGGGTTTTCCTTTTCATTTTTTTTTTATAAACGTGAATTGCATGTCTCGTGATGTGATGTGGGCTTAAATCGTGACCACATGCAGAACACACGAAACTTTCAATCCACCACCACCGAGAAGGTTGAGTTGGGTTTGGGGATCCAATAGTGAGTCGTGAGTCGAGTCGAGTTGAATTGAGAAAGGGTTTTTCCGTCCTTTGGTTGCGTTCCTTGCGTCGCAACTTAAACTAACTCGTATTTGCCGGTATAACTTGTGCCATATGGGGGCTGGGCTGTACTTTGCGGGTTTTTTTTGTATTCATGGTTATGGTGGTTATTCGTGAGGTGAAGGGGGTTTATCTAGGCGCCAATGTGTCGTTGTGGGTCATGCGGGAATTTTGTGAACTTTTAATGATGTACGTTTTTAGATTGTTCACTATATATGAGTATTTTGTTGAAACAGAGAAAGAAGTATTTAGTCGAGACAAAGAGCTAGGGAAGAGGACAATTATTTTTGGGGGGAAGGGTTGAGAGAATAAATTATATTATTTCACCATATGCGAGATTTGAGATAGTTTTATGATTATTATCTATTTTTGGTATAAAAATAAAAGTAACAGTTGTATAATTGTTGTTCGTGACTTGGATTAATATTTGAATTCTATTTTTTTTTTTGGAAACAATTGTTGATTATATTGAAATTGGCTAAAATTTTGATGGAAATGATATTTTTAATCTAAATAGTTCTTAGCAATGATTAAATTGTGAGTAATTGTTATCGGTTTGAATTAAAAATTGAACAAAATTTCCACTTTTCGAAAGTGCTTAATCTTATATATTTTTAGGGAAAGTTTAGTTTCTAAAAAATGCACTTTTTTAATAGAGCTAAAGATTTAATATTAGCCTTTAAGTTTTGTAGAAATATTTTAGTCATAAATGAAGAATTTTTAACTTTGACTTTTTTATTACTTTTACCATCCCAAAAACTCCATTTTTGTTTAACTTATTGATTGGAATCTCTAGAGTAAACGGAATTTCTGCCAGGATAAAAAATATCATCCACATAAAGAAGGCCCTTAACATGAGTGATTTTAAAGATTATTGATTTATTAATGGAGAGTATAAAAAAGTACTAAGACACAGTCTTGAGGAACACCAGTTTTACATATGAAGTTTTTGATTTCACTAATCTATTGAAGAAATTTAGATGAATTCTCAATACTCCAGAGTGGCATGTTTATAGAATTTGAATTTAATATTAACTGAGTTAGATGAGGATTCTAATTTTTTTTCTCTCGACTTTTTACAAACACAAGATCCAATTTTCGACGTTCCCCAGACTTTATAGAACTACAAAAAAGATACAAACTTCAAATGTTCGATATTTATCAGAAAAATAATCCTAACAAGAATTTAAGTCTTATTAGTCAAGTGGTTCATGAGATACGGCACTCTGAAAATACTGAGAATAGTAACTAACTGCTTGAATTACCAATCATCAAAATTCTAAAGCACTTACTGATATCTTAGAACCCTCGAATTTATTAAAATTTTTGTTCTTAATGAAGATTTGAAGATTTTTAAAGTTAAAGCGTTGTATCCGCCTACTTTTTCATAATAAGTATCAATTAAAATGAGAAATAAGCACTTTTAAAACTCTTTAAATTATGACATTTTGTAGAGCGGTAGAAATTAAAGTATTCTGTACACCAAGAAAGAAAGAAAAACTTTATTTATTTTTTTATTTATCATATCGAGGACCTGGCATAGATCTTGAAGAGTTATTTTGATTTTGTAAAGTTTTTAATTTATTAACAGAAAATTGAAACAAGGTGACGAGGGATCTTTAAAGAAGGGCAATGATTAAGTTGGCCTATCCTTATGAAAGCGGACTGTAACAAAAAAAGATTAAAGTGAAACATGAATCACTAAATTTTTTCTAAGTCTAAATACTTTCTAAGTTGAAATTACTGCAATAAATGTTATTAGAAATTTTTCAAAGATTTTGAATTTTAACACTTATTTGTTTCTACAGTCTTTTTACATCTCATCAAATAAAAAGCAAAATTTTTCAAAAACTATGAGCTAAAAATTGTTTTGAACAATGCAAAACTTTTCAACTGGTTTTGATGCACCGGAAGTGCACTTTTCTAACTTAAAATAAAAATGAAATACAATAGTGTGGAAAAAATATCATCTTAAAAGTTGACAATAACATAATTTTCAATAAAATTCAGTAAAATGAAATATATTGTTTCGCTAACAACTTAATTACTCAGAAATGAAACGAGCTAAAAAAAAGTTTAATAAAAAAATATCGATGAAAAATTAACAATTTCTGACATAATTTGTTTTTTATTTCCGCTATGAGGTCCTAAGGCAACTTCTTAAAACATGGGCAAGTTTATTTGTATTCCCTTCAGCTTCTGGTTCAAAAGTTCTGTACTCAAGGTTGTGAAAAAAGTTCCAGAAAAAACGCTTTGTTATCTCTTCACAGTTTGGGCCGCACCATCTCGGCAATGTCAAAAGTTCGAATTAGTTAGTTTTATTAAATTTTTAAAAGGAATCTTATTTCTAGAACTAGCTAATAGAGTCAAAACTCCAAAAATAACATTATCAACAATTTGTTAATATCGCTTAGTGCAATTAATCTGGCAATACTGTATTAGTTTGACAGCTGGCAGAGGGCAATGAACTAATGACTTACTTTTGTTCTCGTTTAAATGACAATCACTTTGATGTGCGTGTTATGGATGACAGCAAAGAAAATTATCGTCCAAAAAGAGTCGCATCATAAAAACATCCACTATACAGGTACAGTTTTATTTGCATTTCAATTACCTTGCCAGTTAGCAAGTCCATTATGGTATATTGTTTTACGGTAAATCCTTGCATTTTTTAAATAAATCTTTGCCTTAACAAGAACCACGAACCACGAATCAAATTAATAGCAGTTTTTATATCTTGTTATAAATTAAACCCTTTTTTTTTTAAATTGCAGACTTAAATTTTTAATCCCCCAGCGAGAGAAAGACACGACAATTACAATTATCAACTGAACTGCCATTAACATGACATGTATATACTTATTTACATGTTACACCCCCATACATACACATGTGTGTACTTAAAAAATAACGGTATACAAGAACAACTTAAGTTGCAACCAATGTATAATGTTTTATTCCCTCTTTGTGTGTGTTTTTCTTTATTTTTTTTTTCTACATACAAACTCGTATATCAGTTTTTCCACTTAAGCGTGATTTATTTTTATAGATATATTTGTTAAATTGTACACACACAAACTTACCTTTTGTCAACAGTAATAAATATAATAACGGGTAACAAAACCTTTCAAATTGCACACATACCAACTCGTATGTATAATCGTAAAATGGCACAAATGGTAAATGGGGAATGAAATGACTCAAATTAACAGCTGCCATCCTTGTTAACTTTTCAAACCTGGAAAAAAAGGAAAATCTAAGCTCAGTGGAAAAATAAAATCCAAATGTTGAACATAAAATATTTATTCGAGTTGATTTAATTTTATTTGTTTTTTTAATTTAATTTGAAAGTAATATTACTCCCATGAATAAGTTGAATGGAGTTGCTCTTTTATCGAAAATCGTAAAGGGTCTTTAATTTTTCGGTATCGTAAGTAAGGCTAAATAAAATACCTAGAGATTATTTAACTGAAAGTTTTATTTAAATATAAAGTTTGGAATTTTCCATTAAGGCACTGTTTTTAAGTCAGAGATCATCCCATTTGCTGACAGCCTTATTACGGTTGTCAAAGATCAATTATTTGTCAATTGAAATATTTTGTCAATCAATTGATACATCGGTATTACGAACCCGAGTTTATTATTTTTTGATCCATTGTGAACAAAGATCAAAAATCTATTGTGAATAGTGCCTATTTACTTGAGGCAGCTGTAAATTTTAGTATGTTTGGGATGGATTGTTGCCTTTTCGTTGATATCTAAAAATACATTAAGGAAGACTTCTTTCGAAAGTCTAAAGTTTTGAATGAATCTAGAAGCGAGCCAAATTAGTTTTTGTAATGTAATTAAAAAAGATCTTTTAAATACATATGTACATATGTTCAGCCAAATCCATCGGATTTGCTTGCTCCAAAGTATTTTCGTCTTCAATTTCATTTTCACCGAAAAAAAATTCTATAGTAGACATGCTTTTGGCTTTCGCGATCCGTAAAATATTTTATCAACAAGGAATTTGTGATTGACTGAAAATTTGATAATCAACAAACATTTTGACAACCATAATACCAAGACTGTCAATTTTAATCATTCACAATAGATCTAATTTCTGAAGAGCGTTCACAGTTTATCAAAAATTTTGATTTTTGACAACGATAATACCGATTCATTAATTTTATTGATAAATATCAAATATCGTATTGATCTTTGACAACCGTAATAAGGGTGTGAGTCAAATTCGAGTTAAATTCTAAATTTTATTTTATAATCGATATTAATCTTGTAGTTAACTCAGAGTTATCCAATATAATGTTTAGTGAGTTAACTCGGAATTAAAAAAAGGTCGTTCGTTGATGGATGATGTTGGGTTAGGACCACTTTCCGTACAAAGTACTTTCATTCATTGTTGTGTTAATATTATCAAACAAACAAAAATTATTTCGTAAGTAAATTTACTAAAATCAATTCTTCACAAAATTGGTAAGACTTTTAGGATCAATTCATATAAGATAAAATAATTTTCTTTAGGATTAGTACTTTTAACCATAACATATTATTGAAACATTTTTAAAATATGTTCGTTTTCATTAGAAAAAATTACAAAGAAATATGAATACACCATTGAGTAGAATAAGTTGATAATTATGACTCTGCAGGCAACTTAAAGTAACTTCTCTAAATTTTTTTTAAGTATTTCTTCATAATTTCATGTTGAATTTTGTCTTCTCATATTTTATTTATTGAATAAAAAGAATAAAAGAATGTTTACTATATCCAAATAATTGGTCTTTATAAAAAATGGGATACTAATTTAAGGAAAATATTGAACCACAATTATTCAACTGATCTTTAAAGTTGCCGGAAACTTATTCCTTACTTTTTGCTCTTCCATATAAGCCAATGAAATTGAACAGGGAGTGTCTAAGGTGGTCAACTTTAAACTGTTAGCGGTAAATCTGATAACAAAATGAATATATTTTAATATTTTACGGCAAATATATGTAAGTAAGACAAATTCTAAACCAACTCGATGTGCAAACTTCAACTCAACTAGCATATTCATGCATCTTGCAACTCAACCCAAGAATTTACATAATTACACATTCTTTGAACACACCCCATGTTGAACAGCTTTAATTTAATAATTAAGCTGGTAATTGAGTAATTATGGTTTTTTAATAAGAGTCTGAACTGTTAAACAAAACATGTTGTTTCTTTGTTACCTCTGAACCTTCAGAGCTTCAAGTTTATATTTCTTTTTTTGTCCTAAGGGTGTTCAGAGCGCATTCTATAAACTCAGAATAAAATAACTGAACAGCGATCGAGTTAAATTCTGAATGCTAGCATTTGACAGGTCAAATTGAAAAAAACTTATCTCAAAGAATTAAAATTTCGCGAGGGGACAGCAGTGTTTGATTATAATAATTAGTTTTTTTCCATTTGAATTTTAATTTTGAATCTGTCAAATAAATTGACAAATGTCAAATAGTGACAGGTGTGTTTCAAAAATTGTTCTGAGCGCTCAGAAGACACATTGTTCAGAGTATGATTCATATGCTAGGAAAAACCAAAATGCGTCTAGAGTTATGGGAACGGACGACTCTGGTGTATCCCAGCAGGAAAAATTTAGCGTTCTGCACTGTCTGTAACCGTCTGCCCATTGGCATCTGAGAAAACATGTAGACCAATGGCACGTTTCGATAAATAGTGTTTTTTAATTGAGTGAAAAATGTGCCTCATCATTATTTCAAAAATAAAGTAAAATTTTTCACAATTCCGTCAGAGTAAATTTTGATATCATTATACTTTTTCATACATCATCGGTTCTACAATATAATAATGATATTATTTTAAAGCTATACAAAGAAAAAAAAAACAATATTTCAATCAACTAAAAATTGTTATACTCAAAGATTGATAAAAATAGCTTTTTAAATTATGGGCAGACAGAATTGCAGAACCTACTATTATCACTATTTTACAATTCTCTAGCTTTGCCTATTCTTACCCTGTCTTACTTCAGACTAAATTTAGTCAGGAATTACAAATACACAATATTTACAAGACTAGTTAAAGATAAAAATACCACGAAATTTTAATTCTCTATAACACAAGTGATTCCTGAGATACAGCTTTTCATTTATTGCAAAAGTAGATCATCAAATTCCTAACAACGCACAGAAGTTTAAATTTTTTTTTTTAAAGTAGGTTTTGTGGTAAAAAGGCGTGGTTATCGTCCATTTTTGCAAAATTCAAATCAATGTAAATCTATCATTTATTTAATGAATTTGTTATTAACAGTTTTATTGAGTAGAAAGTAAAGTAGACGTAAAAAAACATGTTTACCAAATTTTTGGTATAGATTTTTTCTTTTTGTAGTTTTTTATTTAAAAAAGACTTGTAGTGTATAATTTTTCGAAAACTTTACCACATGTCAAAAATGTCATTGTGAAAAATTGTCAATATTTTTCGTTCATTGCATATTTGAGCCACATTTTATTTTTAAGTTTAAAAAAATAAAGCTATTTACAAAATTAAGGATTATTTTGTTCCTGCGATATTTGCGACCATCTCAGATTTTTTTTTGAAAACTGCTGTAGAGGAAGAACCACTCCCTAAATTTTCATGAACGTCCTCCTTGTAATCTTTTGAAGTTGTGATCTTTTAAATGAAATATAATTAAAGTCGATATCGATATCTTTCTTCTTTTTTGGAGATATCGCCGATCAAAAATGGTATTCCGTCTCGAATGTTCGAACGTTCACACACAGACATACATATTTCCAGGAATGACGGATTTAGATTCTAGGGATCTTAAAATGTCAAGATTTGTCAAAAATTCAATTTGACTTATTGGATCGATAACAATAACTTCGTAGGGGAAGTTAACGAGTGTCCTAAGTTTAGACAAAACTGTTGAACAAAATGAGATTCAAATACGTTTTTAAATCCGAAAATTTAATTTTCTAAAAAGTACAATTGAGCAATTGGGTCAAATACTATTTCTTAACATTTTAAAATGCACATTTTTCAGTTTTAAAATGTCAATTTTAGTCTTTATTTCTCACAAAAGTGTATTTATTTCTTGTTCAGTTGGTTGACTTTATATTTAATAATTCATTATCAAAAGAAAAATTCTTATTTATCTTAATTGTGTATTGAACCTATTTTCAATTCTTTGGTAATACTAAATTAATTGACTTATCTTTCAAAATTCATGTGTAAAGAAGTGTATTGGAAAATACAAGATGCTGATGGGTTCTATTGTATGTTTTATAAACAATTTGAAAAGTTCCTCGAAATCTATATTGATCGAACGTATTGAGCTGTAAAATTGAATTTGCTGGCTACCTTCATTGGTCAAATCAAAAGAAGAATTATGAACTCTCAACTTCATCCTAAACCATGGCCTCTTTCAAATCTCTGGACTTGAGATAATAAATCTCAAAACAAAACGAAACATCCTTTTCAACCTCCCGATCCCCGATGTCCTGGATGAATGGTTGGTTAAGCCTTCTCTATTCAATTTAAATTTACAAAAATGTATCTTGTTTTGACATTTTGTTGACAAAACAATGTTCCCATACCCCGGTTTATTTTATATATATTTTTCTGAAAATGTCATCAACTTTATAAAGGCATCAAATGAAGAAAAAGGTAGGAGGATATTTATCAAATATTAAAACGTACCCATCAAATTATAATCTCCAAGAATATGTCAAGCACGTGTCCTTTGACCCGAATGTGATGTGGGTTAAAGTCTCTCTCCCTTTTATATCTATCGATGGGCTGGATATGGGTACATGTCATAAACTATGTCGAAATTTACATGTGTAGATAAATTATGTATCTTATGTACGGAAGTTCATGTATCTTAAAGTTTAGTTCGACATAAAATACAATTTTATGGCTTAAATTTAAGTTTTTTTTTTTTGCAACGCAGCATTAGTCAGAGGCAAAGATACAAACGCTCGTTGCTGAGTCCCGAGGCTCTAGCTTGAAAATGGCATTTTTTTAATGATGTTTTATCTATTTGAGACTCATGTGTGACATGTCTTCAATTAAAGTGTAGATACTTCATGATACTCGTGTATATATGTATGCGTGTGAGGAGGTGTCGATATAATTCATCAAGGAGTCGGGCCAATTACCGCATAAGCTTTTGGGGAGAGAGGGGTGGGATTAAACCCCCCTAAAACAATCTACGTATGTTGAAATAGGCGTACCAACAATGTTTTTGTATCTATGTATCTATCTATCTATATCTTTTTATCAGAGATATTTTGTACATATGTACATAAAAACGACTAAACTTTTTGTTTGTTGTTTTTTTTTTTGTTGTCCATCTTATCTATATTTAATTAATCCAAATAATTTAGAAACATGTGTTGGAGTTTGTGGCGCAGTTAATTATCTACAAAATGGGTAAATATTTTCTTTTCTCTTAATAAAAACAAAGACAAGAATAAAATGTTTGATTACAAATATGTATGTAGCTTTTGACTTAATTACATTTTACCTTTATTATGTATTTATACATAATAGTATTTTGAAATACTTGATTAATTTTGGTACAAGAGTTTTGAACTTTTAAAGTTTTTTTTTTGTACATCTACATTTTATTGTAAATATTAAATTGAATTGAATTGAAAAATGTTGATAAATCGTGACTTTTCAAATTATTTGGAATGCAGTATCTCAAATATTCCATGACCAATTTTTCTTTTTGACTTAAACTTAATTTTATTCACGTTACATAAATGTTCATTTTGAATTTAGAAATAAATTAACACACCCTTTTTATCATAACATAAAACAAAGTCGCTCCCCGCTGTCTGTCTGTCCCTATGTGTATTTAAATTCTTAAACTACGCAACGGATTTTGATGCGTTTTTTTTTTTATTAGATAAAGTGATTCAAGACGAAGGTTTGATGTATAATACGATACGATAGTGTTTTTTAAAATAAAATAAATAGTTTTTAAAATTTCATTATGGACTGCTTTAAAAGCTGCAATACGTTGTACGATAATTGAGATTTACAATACATATACATACATATATAGTATATTTTAAGGCTGTACACTACTCAATCAATTTCTTCTTCGAGAACGACTTCGTAGTCCAGGTAAGGTTTAAAAAGTGAGAAAATATGGAAAAATTGCAAGGAAGACTGTAAAACGAAACAACTTCATTTTCCAAAACTTTGTTCTACCAGCAAAAAAAAAAATTAAAAATATTATTGATTCAAGTTGGTTGTCAATTTTTTATAGTTCGCTGTCATCTGTCCAACGTTAACGAAAAGATATAACGTTAATTGTCATTCTGTCACTATTTTACAGTTATTCAATTACAATTACAATTCAAATAATTTTATTATAGGTAAACTTTTTTGTAAGTTCCGAGAGTAATGAAAAGTTTGATCAGTAAGTGAAATTTCGACAAATCTAATAGAACGTTTTAGAACTCAATTGAGGTGGCACAAAGTTCGCCGGGTTTTCTAGTTTATTATAAAACAAAAAAGAGGCTGGGTGCGACCCACACTGATAACTTCCCATAATAATAATATATGGGAATAATTTGAAAACTTGGCGTTGCTGATATTAATCGATTTACTATATTACTAACAAAAAAATTGTCAGAGATGTTGAAGCGGAAAAACAATATTTCCAAATTTTTTGTATTTGTTGTAAAAAAAATTTCAATTTGATATTCGTCAATATTTTACAATTTTTTAGTTATTGAAAATTGCATTATGTTGAAAATAAAATACATTTGAAGTCAGTTTTTGACATTTTTCGGTAAATTTCACTTTTGGTTTTTTATTTTTCGTAAAAAACTGCTTTTTAGATATTTGTCAAAAAAGTACCATATGTTTAAAATTCTATTATGCAAAAAATAAAATAAATTCGAAGTTGAAATGATTGACTACTCTGGACATATTTAAGTCAAGAAACTACTTTTGACATTTTATGTTTAATTTTTGGTTAAGTTTTTTATTTTTCGTTAAAAGACTGTCAATTCGATATTTTTCAAAATTGAAACATATATTATTTATTGTATTTTGTTTAAACATAAATAAGTTTGGAGTCAATCGGTAGTCATTCTCGAGATATTCAAGTCAGAAAAAACTTTTTACCAACTTTTGATGGACATTTTTGTACTTTTTTATTTTTTGTAAAAAAAAACTGTCAATTCAATTTTTTTCAAACTTTCACTAGATGTAAAAAACATCGTTTTACATAATAGAAAATAGTTTTGCAGATCATAACATTTTTCCTTCATTGTATATTTTTGCGCCAAACATTTTTTTTTAGTTTTTCTATTTAAAAAAAAATAACGGTAAGTTGAAAATTTTCAAACGTACGAACGTCCGAACACACGCACACACAGGCATCTCTCTACAAATGACGGATCTAGACTCTAGGAACCTTGATAAGTCCAGATTTGTCAAAAATTTCAATTTGACAAATCGGACCCATTACAATAACTCCCTATGGGAAGTTAAAAATTCATAATAAATGTCAATTTTTCTAAGTACAAAGAGGAGTTTTTAATGTGGGTCACAAATAGCCTCTTTTTAACGTTAATAAATTCTTATTACCCAAATTGTGTACATAAACTTCTGCCCCTCTAAATGTAGATGAAACAAAAAAAAAAATACATTAAATTATAATTTAATATAAACTCACTTCAACCTAAATATCACTCTGAATGAATTCAAAAAGTATTTTTTTATAAACTTTTGAAAACAGTCAGGACAGTCAGGAGTTCGATCTTTAAACCATAAAAAGCCCATCATCATCATCGTCATCATCATTCACCTATTTAGGTTTTACTTTCAACTTTTTTCTCCTTAACATCCGCAATCGGAACTGGAACTGGAGCTGAACTGAAACTGACCAAAGTTTATTGATTTTTGATGAATAGATACTTTTCATTTTCATAAATACAAATACATTCGAATGCAAATAAAAATATGAGAATTATTTCTGTAGAAGATAAAGTATAGATATTATTAAAATTGTATCTATAATGCTTATGGCCTATCATTATTCTAATGGATTGCAGTTCTAATGTTGAAGTTTAATGAGAAAATAATAGGACATAATATTCAAAGGGTGTTTGGGGAAAAGGGGTTGCAATTTAAATAGACATTTTCCTGTCAGTACGATGAATATATTGGTTTAAAGATGTCATCAGGAATTAGAGTGACTTATAAGAATAGACAATAATTTCCTGTGAAGATATTTCAGCGCTATTTATAAATTGCTATTGTTAGAAGATTTACAATACATACATACACACATATATTCATGATATAAACAAAAGGCGTGCATGGGACAAAAGAATTAAAGTTTTAAAGACTTTGTCAACAAAATGATAGAAATAAAAATTGCATCTGAAAACATTTACATATATCAAACTTGATTCAATGTTTATCCACGATTTGAAACTAAAGACAAAAATTTGACTTTATTTTGGTTTGAGGACAAAATTTTGTAAATATGATTTTATAATGCTTTTTACACAAGTTAAATTTTGGTATTAAAACCGGGTGTTTTTTAAGAAAAATTTACAAAATTAATAAAATTTCTTCCAGCCCCATAATCCTTTTCGTGACCGATGCATATAAAAGGTCTTTATTTGATTGTGAAGCATTTGCTAACTTAAGATATTAAATCACGAGATCTAGTGGCCAATTAGGACCACATATTGGAGATATAAGACGTTCGATTGCGATTGTATCGTTGCTTATAGATGACAAGTAGCTCGGTCTTCTTGAAAGTAGACACTGTCCACACTGACTGATAACTTCCCATTTTAAAGGGTGTTTTCTTTAGACGTGTCGTTTTATATCTTGGAACACTTGTTTTGGAGTTGGTCTTTTTGACAGCTGTCACTTGATTTTTCCTCAGTTCGGTTTACCATTCATAATTATTAGACTAAATCGTGAAGAATGTTTTCAAATCGTCAAGAAGAGTCGATAATTTAAGCAACCATGGATCGGTTTCGCACCACGTTTACTCTAGTAGGTAATGCTCATCCTCAGAGACGCCATAGAGTGCGTACGGAAGACACTATTACCGTAGTGGAGCAGAAGAAGACCCAAATGAGTTCATCCTTTTTATAGAAGAATCCAAAATCCAATTATCGCAAGAATTTAAGCTGCACGACCATCGGTGATTGGACCCGAAACGAGATGGCCACCGATCCAAATTTTCACAAGGAAATTTTGTTCAGCGATGAATCTCCTTTTTGGTTGAATGAGTACGTTAAAAGGCAAAATTGTCATATTTGGAGTGATCATAATCCACAAGTCATTGTTGAGACACCGCGGCCGTCTAATCCTCAAAAAGTCACTGTTGGATGTGTTCTATGGGAAGGGGGAATCATTGCTCCATATTTCTTCAAATACCAAGTCGGCCATAATGTTCCAGTCAATGGAGAACGCCATAGAGCCATGATTGATGACTTTTTCGTGCCTAATTTGGTGGATGTTCTGTTCATGTGGACGATCTTTGGTTTCAAAAAGATGGCGCTTAATCTCCCGTCGTCGTCGTCGTGGGCTTGTGGCGTGGCCTCCAAGATCGTGCGATTATTTTGTGTTATATTATGTGAAATCACTTGTCTACGAGGATAAGCCCGACCCGATTGCCGCCTTGGAAGATAATATTCGGCTCGTTATTGCTGACATACGGCCCCAATTGCTGCAAAATGTGGTACAAAATTGGGCCTCCCGGTTGGAATTTATTCGAGCCAGTCTCGCCGGCCACTTGCTCGAAATCATTTTTAAAACATACTGGCAAACTCTTCTCTTTATAAAAAAGCTACATTCATGGCCATAGAAATATATTACATGCATTTTATTTCTTCTTCAAAACCACATGTCTAAAAACACCATAATTATCCATGACTTTTGTTAAGCATTGTTTAAAAAAAATTGTTTTTAAGTTTAAAGAAATTTTTTGATAAATTAATTCCAAAAATTAAATGGAAAAGCCAAAGGAGGGTTTTAATATTGAAAAAAATATTACATTAGAGGCTTAAAAGCTTTGTGTAAATGTCTAAAAAATACTCATATTAAAAATAAATGGTGTTGTCAACCTTTAAAGTTCAATGAGTTCTTCAAATGTCTAAGTCATTAAAAAAATGTCTGTTTATCGAGAATTAAAATTAAATACTACTCAACAAGTTTCTTGCTAGATTAGATATGAGTAAAAATTAAAAAAAAAACAGTTTCTTAAGACTTTTCGAAAGAAACAATATGTTGTACTTTTAAGCGATGTTGTTGGAGAAATTAAAATTTTGTCACATCTGAATGTTATTTTATAATAATTAAAAAATTGTTTCAATGCGTAGTTTTTGAATATTTTGTAGTTTAAAAAGAAGACTTATGTGCTACATTTTTTTTAACGACATCTTTTAGGGTGTTAGAATTCTAGACAGATACAGCTTTAAAATTACCTCGGTTAAATTGCTCACCAAAATCCATGTGAAAGTTTTCTCAAAAGAACACATTTTTCGTGAACAAAAAACAAATGAAATTTATAATATTTACCTATAGACTCACATTTAAAAGTTCAAAATTATATTGTTTAAAAATTCAAAAACAATTTCCTAACCGGCAACTGAGGCGTATGTGGAACAAAATAAATTAGTTTCTGAAACTGTTTTTGAATTTCAATTTGCAAGAGTACATAATAGACGTTATAGAGTACAATGAACTTTCTTTTTAAATTAATGTCATCTACATATGCACAAGCACATACATGCATACATATATATTTTAACTCTCTAACTTTCAATAATTTTAAATTCCATAAACAACCACACACATACTCTAAAATATCATGAGGAGTTAAACTTTGCATGCAATAAACTTCATCGTTAGACTTTACATCAATTTGTGACTAATTTTGTCATAAGTGACTTAAGAATATTTCAAAATTTATATAAAATTATCCTCCTTAAGCAACTTGTCATTTGCAGCAGGTGATGAAAATGAACATTCTGTATTAAACTTTATTTATCAAAAATTGTTAATAAAATCAATACCTATAAGTCATTTGACTTCAACTAGGATACAGGATGAGATTGATGATGTTCGTTTCCTTTTCAATGATTTTATTTACAATTTATTATAAATTCACACAAACACAAATCAATATGTTTCTAAAATGGCTTCTCACTCGTCCACCTGAAGTTTGATTGACTGTGAATTATGCTCCTCATTTAAGAGATAAATCGAGGTGTGGATTGTTAAGTCAGCCTTGTCGGATAACTCAGTTTGGTTTTGATAAATTTTAGCATCTAGAAATCGGTAATTTTGTCTGGGAGATTTGTTGCTTCCTTATCTCTGTACTCTGTTCCCGAAGGACCCTAAATTTATCAACAAAACTATAAGAAAAAACATCTTCATTCCTGAAACAAACTTGACTTAATTTGCCTTTAGAATTATGTAGTTCCTATAAACTACAATTTAGCGTGTCTCTTAATGTTCCTTCTATCTTGTTAACTTTTAATTCAAATAATATATAACAAGTTAACTGTAAGACAAACTGAGTTCCATGAATTCCGTTTGCTTATTTCTAATTCAACATCAGTTTCCTGTGTAAATTCAAAATGAATGCAGTCTTGCATTGAATAGCTTTCTTCAAGGACTCGTTTCTTTCTCCTCCTCCTCCCTCGCCGTCGTGTAGGGGGAAAGGCGATCATTTGGCAAATTTTTGAGCACTTTTTGTATCTATGGGTATTGGACTTCTTTAGACGGTTTTTGATAGTCTAAGAGGGGGGGGGGGGGGGGTACAAACGGTACACAAATCCATTTCAAGTATTGTTATGTCCTTTCGACTGCGGAAGATAAAGAAATGTTCAGTGTACATAGACCTGAGATGTTTTTTTTTATCCTGTATTCCCCCCCCTACTCCTTCACTTGAGAGTACTGCACAACAAAATTGGAATGCTTGAGATTTATATATAGCCTTAACATTCTTATAAGCATTCCTCGTTTTATTTTCAACAGTTTTTCATTTAAAATGCACAGCCACACACAATAGGACAGACAGAACATTACTGCAAATTAAAACAAAAATCCTTTTGTTCTTTTTTTTATATAACAAATGATTTATTTGTTGACTTGTGCAGGAGGGAGGGGTGGGGAGGGAGACAATAAAATCATCAGAATTGAATTCTTTTCTAGTATCGTTAAGAATTCAAATTAAAACGATTATCGTATCAATTTAAGGACATTTCATTTTTACTCTGTTTTGTGTAAAAGTTTATTTTTATTTATTTAAGGATAAATGAAAGTTGTTTTTTTTTAGGTATATTGTTATTGGTTTAGCACACGAAAATTACTTGATACGTCTTTTTATAGCAATTTTATTTATTTTTTTTTTTTCATTTTGTTTTCTTCAATGATCCTTTGTGTCAATTTGATAGTGACTTCTTAATCTGCACACAAAGCTCATCATGAAAGTCCTTGGCAAGTTTTTTGTGTGTTTGTTATATACGATAAAAGAATTTTAAGGACATGTCTTGATTTCAGAAAAATAAATTTTTAATCTTATCTTTACTTTAATTTAAGATTCCTGAATTTTTATATTCTCCAACTGTGGGAATATTTTTATTTGAAAAAGTCTAAGTGTTTTTCTACAGCTTTCGGAAGTCTAAATAAAAATAAAAATAAGAGAAAAAAAAAGTTATTTACTGTCTGATTAATTATTTGTACTTTACTTTGAAGAATTTTTAAGCAATTTCTTCAAGTTTAGGATTTATCATAGGCAGAAAAATTCAATAGAATTATATTTAATTTTTTTTTTCGCAAAGAAGAGCCTAAAGTTGTAATCAAAGATAGAGATTTTGAATTCTTAAAAAGCAATATCAGTGAAAAAATAATGTGAATAATAATGGTCCAACATGACTTTCTTGAGGTACTCCAGATAAATCGCTAATCATTTAAGATATACGGTTTAAAAATCTTAAATAATGAAGATCAAGCAAGTTTAAACCACGGAAACCAATATCTTTTAAATTTGATCCAAAATATAGAGTGGATCTGCGTTAAGGATGTTAGACCTTGAAGAGATCATTTTGCATATTTAAGTTTAGGTGATTCAAAAAAAGATTGTATAGTTTTTGAAAGATGAAAGAAGCCAAGGTTTGATTACGTATCCTTAATCTCCAAGTAAAAAAGCATTTTGATGAAACCTCTCATTGATTGAGGATTTTTTCAAGACACGTAAGTCATGAACAGACCCTGGTTATTGGGCCATGTTGTATTACAAGTCGTTCATTAAGACTGTAAAAGACTTTGCAATTAATTTACTATTGAGGAAATGTTAGAGGTTTGGATACAGCATTATGTGTACAGTTGATAGTGAAAGTTAACTCAGATATTTTTAAAATATCTTCATCCTCTACTCAGGGGTCAATGCAACTCCTTTACGCTCTGATGAAAGTAGTAGAAACCTTCAGCACATTTTCTTGTGAAAACTGAAAATAAATGTATACAATTTTGGTTGTCTTAAGCTTTTTAAATAGCCAACGCTGAATTCATTTAGTTTTCGCTTGTTTTCTTAGGCTAAGCTTCAAGTTGTGTGAATAAAAATAGCACTTAATCTAGAATATCATAGTTAAAGCTACACAAATTTCAAGATTTGTTCGACTTGTCTAGAAAGCTTTTGTGTTAATGTGAATACAGTTTAGAATAAACTTAAATTTATTTGAATTATTAAAATTAAAAAAACATACTTTGTATTAAATTAGAAATATTTCTTAAACTGAACTTAAATTTTTAAACACTTAAAACAATGCAAGAGTCACTCAGTCCAAAATTGACGACAAAATAGATACCTAGATCTACTCTTGAATTAAATGAGAGAAGGATGAATGTTTCAATAGTTTAATAATATCCGTAACAACCAGTTTAGCAGCAAGTTTTATAAATTGTATAATTTTGAAATACTTCTGTATATTGTAAAAGTTATTTAAAGAAATTATTTTATCAATATCACTACATGGTATAAAACAAAGTAGCTTTCTCTGTCATGTCCTTATGTATGCTTAAATCTTTAAAACTACGCAACGGATTTTGATGCGTTTTTTTTTAATAGATAGAGTGAAAAAAGAGGAAGGTTTATAATATGTATAACTAGTTAATGTTATTTCAATCAAAAAATTAATTTTTAAAATTTCCTTCTAGACTGCGTTTTATTCGATACTTCATTACTCCTAAAAGCTGCAACATTATACGATAGTTGATGTATATACTTTACTTTAAGGTAGTGAAATTATTGTCGATTATATAAATTGATTTTTAAAGAATGTATGGTATAATTCAAGGAAAAGACTTCAAAAGTTGAAAAAGAACTTCAACTGAATACAATTCAAATAAATGTTATTATAGATACACTTTTTTGTAAGTTCCCAGAATAATGAACATTTTTATCTTTTGGTGAAATATCGCCTAATCTAACAGCCAAGTGAGACAAAGTTCGTCGGGTCCTCTAGTTTCAAATAAACTTAAAATTGTGAAAACTGTTACAATAAACACTTTGACTAGGTTTTATGTATTTTCAGTATTCTCATTGTTATCGATTACTTCCTGTTTACAATATATGCTGAAGCATAGCGTAAAACTTAAAAATCAAAAAAAAAAAAAGAACTGAACTGAACTGAAATTTTACAATACCTATAATTTTTAACACAGTTAATTTTTAAATTTTCAAATCGAAAATCAAATGATGTGATGAATCATTTCTGTCATTGAATTTCGGAACACCCTTGTTTGCAATGTCTGTTTTGACAGATATCGTGAAAGATTGATCTCAGATTGAAATAAAAATCAATAAATACAGAATGAATAAATAAAGAATGACTAAGGACAAGTTTAAAATTCAGCACATTGTTCTATTCAAAGAGTATAGTCGCGCGCAAAATGCAATATTTAAAATAACTTTGTAATTTTTATAGCGGAATAAAGTCTTCTTAGAAATGTCAGAACTCATAAAACAAACAAATCTAAAACAACCATTTACACCTGGCAACAACCTACTATTTAACGCCCGTCTACCTACTTTAGCAACTACATCCAACTTCACTTCACTTTCAACCTCTGGCTCGTATAGTTTGTTTTCTCGCCATCTCACGATAAAATAAAGTTTAATTAATGAATTCAAATACATTTGTTCTTTTCTTATTATAGTCGTTAATAATTTCACAATTATTACATGAGCTTTCCTGATTTTTCAATTTACGGTAAAAGGAAAGGACTGATTTTGTTCTAAGTTGCTCACACAACTAATGGAAATAAGTTACGGGCAACTCTAAGCACCAGTTTTATTTACAGTTCATTATTATATAGGCCATTCATTCGGAGATAAAAAATTCAATTTATTGAATACAAAACTGTTAGAATACAAAAATTAACTTGAAACTACGAAAAAATACTAAGTAAATATTCCGGGAAGATCCTCTAAGTTGCCTTGTTCGCGATTATTAGTAACTTTCTTTGTTCGAAGACATAGCGGAATTATTTTTCCAGTTCACTTATAAAAACTGGTATTAGTCAATGACGTTTTCAGAATGTGTTATGATTAAACAATTTTCTGTCTGTTATTAAGGGAGTGGTTACACCTTGTAGTGCTGTCAAAGTATAAACAAATAAATATTAACGAACATACCCTCAAGTCTGTTAACATTTATTTATTTTCGCAACACAGAACTGCCTCCTACATTTCAGAATGGGAAACTCTATCTTTACTAACTTTTACTGACTTGTTTTCTTCATTAAGACGTGTCGTTTTTGTATTTCTTGTTAAATTTTGCAATGTGGCGTATTCACTAATAAAAAAACAGAACACTAATTGCCAATTGGAATCTGAATTTGTATTTTTCATAACTTTAAAATTATTTACAACATTAAGTAAAAAATCAATTTTGAAACAATTGCATTTGTTTATGTTTACCAAAAATCTCCTTGGCATTTAATTTTTGGCAGGTGGAAACACAATTAACACCTAATTCTCCAATTTTAAATCTTTTATAGTGAGTTTACAAGCAGCTGCTGCTGCACGCTACATGAATATCCGGAAAGGTGTTTCTTGTTAAATTGGACGCTGAATGCTCTCCCACGAAAAGGTATAATAAAAAAAGAACAAGGAACCATTTTTATAGTCCTATAAACTTTTAAAACCAAAATAAATTCGAAAACGTTTTAATGAATTTTTAAATTACAAACTCTTGGTGATTTTTACCTGTTAAACGATTTATAGCTAGTTTCTTTTTATGTTTTAAAAGAAAGAAGTGTCTTTTACATTTTAAGACCCAAAGTTTAAATTCAATGATTTTCTATAACATCAAGTTAATACGACACAGTTTTCTAACCTAAGTCCCACGTCAAACGTTCATCAGAGGAGATTCCATAATTGTTGTAATGCCAATGGAATATGAACAATTTTTGATCCTTATCTTTTTTGATATCCTTTTTACTGTCGGTCGTATAAATCTCATGCTCGTCTTCGGTCTTAGCCAGAAGCAGCCAATAAACAAAAGGACCCACAACTACTGAATCCTTTTTTCCTTTTTTTTATCATTTGATACCGATACACGGATACGGTTCATTTTCGAGTGAGTGACAGGTGGAAAGATTTATTCTGGATGAGCTTTTTCCTTCTCCAGGGATTGATTTATGTTCGTTCTTTCCCAATCGTCTGTGCAGTTTTTTTTTGTTTTTTTTTTTTGGAAATATATATTTAGTTTTATTTGTGTTTTGTATTTTATACACGACCACAAAAGTATAAGTACACATTACACACAAACAAACTTACACAAAAAACTTTTGTCGCATAGTTCATATTTTTTTGGGCAATATGTTTTTATACATTTTATCATCTTACTGAACCAAGTTGATAGCGTATTATGACGTCAATGATGGCATAGTTTAGCCATAAAAAAACAAAAAAAAAACTCCTGCCTAGTGCCTATAAAAAGATATGATAAAAATATAAACTCACTGTCACAATATTTACCAAATGAATGAGGGAGTGAGAAAATGAGTGAGTGCGGTGAAAATTAATTATTTACAAGAAATGACAGCCGCCAACAGGAACGATGAGAACGGGGACTTAAAGGGTCAGCGTTCAGTGATGTGTATGCACTACTCATAAAGTTTAATTTCAACATGACTTGACACATCTGTCACTCCTTGGCTTTGGGAGCAAGAACTGTCACTTAAGTGGTTTTGTTATGCGGTTAACGCTTGGATAAATGTAATTCCTTGGCAAAAAAAAAGGAATGTTAAAATTCTTCCTGCACATTTTTTCTTTTTTTTTTTTGAGAATTTTTATTTTTCAAAAAGACAGTCAGGGGAATTATTTGTATAACGTGTACAATAATAAATTTATCCATGACGAATGTGAGTTATGTACGAGCATGTGAAGGATTAGAAAAAAAGAGTGTTTTTATGTTGAAAACGTACGAGAGCAAATGTTTACAAACAAAAATAACATTATATTGTAACGAAAAAGGACTTTGAGTTATGTTTACACTTGTGGATTCTAAGTTAATTGTGGTAATAAAAAGTTAACACGAAGTTTAGAAGATGCACCTTTTTTTTAAATTTACTTATACAATGTTTTGTTTTTATATTTTGCATGCGGTAAGAATAATTTAATTATTTTTTTCTCTACTTCATTCCAAATTTTTAGTTTTTCTAAAAACTCTTGCACAATGATTATTTTTAGGTTAAACTCAAAATAGCTCTTCTTTTTATACTTCGATTAATCGTATAAAGAGTCTTCTAATAAGAGGTAACATTTTGAATTTTTTGCTATTTAGACAGCTGTCACTTTTAAATTTGTAATTTTTTGACACTTGACAAGTGTATAAACTATGCCATTACTACAAGTGGAACAATAGTACAGTCTTCAGCACTGCAATAAAATGATTCCTCGTCGATTTTTTGAATCAGACGACATTACATTGTATTTTGCATAAAGAATTAGGTTAAGACTTTTAAGGTTCAGTTTACATAAGAACTCCAACTGGTCTATCATCAACAATGTCGTATCTTCGCTGATTGGGTTCTTGAAACGCATCAAAATGATTCTGATTTTTATATAAGAATAATCTTCTCCTCGAAAACTACGTTAACAAGCAGAATTCTTACATTTGGGGATCGGACAATCCAAAAACAAGTGTTTTCGTCCTTAATTCCCATTCCGAAAAAGAAATCACGAAATGTATAGCTATTTTCACCATCAACACTTCCGGTGAACTCATTTGTCCTCTAAAATTTCCCCTTAAGTCTTAGGGAAGCTATTTATTAATGTCTCAAGCCATAATTAAGCAAACCAAGGTCAAGAGAAAGAATTTAATTGCATTTATAAGTGGTTATTGAAAGCTTCTTAATGCTTCATCAACAAACAAAATAAATTGATTGAGTACCAGTACATATTTTTTTTTTTTTATAGAAATTAATGTTTTTACTTAGAGCAAGAAAATGAACTATTAAGAGCTATTTTAATGGTCTAAGCATTAAATAGTATTTAATAACCATTTATTGATGTCATCAAAGCCATTTTTATTTTAGCTGACCTTGGTCTTCTAATTTGGGAGTGTGGTGTCTGGTTTAGAAAAAATGAAATATTTGAAGCAATTTTGTGTACAAGCAACAAGGGTGTTTTTAGAATATTATTATTAACTAACTTTTATAATATATCAATATTTTAAAATGTTAATCATACCACAGCAATTTCCTTAATATACCTAAACAAAAACAGAAAGCGAAAAATTAATCTTTTTAACTTTAAATTAATAAAAGCAAACATTTAGAAAACAGTTTTTTATAATTCTTAAAGTTTTATATACATATATATGTATTTCAAATATAACTTTTTGATAAAAAATACTTAACGCTAACAGCAAAAATTGAAAAAGTAAAATTCACAGTATTTCGGTTTACTAAAAAATAAATATAACCTATACTTTAGCCTCAACAGCATGTGGTGATTATGCTATTAAATTGAAGCTTATATGAAACGTTTGGACGTTTAACATAGCGCCATCTATTGAATACTTACTCAATCCAGCCAACAGATGTCGCCATCTGTTAAAATCGTTTGGAGCTAACAGATAACTGTGACTGTCAAATAACAGACAAATAATAATTGCAGTTAAATAATATTGCGATCATAAATTGAGATGTAAGCTATCCTATCTTTCAAGTTGGATCAAACTGCAAACGGTTTACAAATTTGATTAAAATCGCTTAAGTAGCTTAGGAGTCCATCGCGCCCAAACAACGAATTTATTTTAAAGGAATTTTTAATTACAAAAGTTAAGTTTTGCAACTAAAAAACATTAAAAATTTAGATACCGAATACTTTTTAAAATTTTGTCCGCTAACTTTTTTTTGAAGAAAATTTAACAACTCAAAAGTATACGAGCAACAAATGTTTTGTTTCTGCTAGAAAATATTTTCAAAGTTAGTATGTGGATTTCAAATCGTGACTTGTTTACGACAACACTGGTTTCCCTTCGATCTTTTGCCAATTTGACATCCCTGACTTTTTTTCAGTTGTATTGCCTCTCCTAGAGTTTGTTCCTTCAGCTCGATGAGGGTAAAGGAATCTTCTGGTGATGTTGATGCCGTTCTGGTACCTGTACTTGAGATATTGGTTTCCCCTTTTTACGTGTTAAAGTTGTCTTTTTAAACGCAAGGTTGACACCTTGGTTATCGTCAAAATTGCAAAATATCAGTGTCGTCGCAGCATCACTCTTGATATGATATAACTGTGTCTCGTCTTGATTCTCCCAAAAAATTTCAAAAATATTACTAAAAAAAAACAATTACTAATAGGTGACACAAATTGGGAAGCCCACAAACCTCGAACCGAAATCTAAAAGTCGAAAGTCGATAGTGGATACTTCCCGTATACCCGACCTAGACGGAGTGAATATTTCTAATGGCCTAACAGCCGAACTTTTCAAAACGGATGGAGATGGTTTGACTTAGAGCTTGTCCGAAATATGGAAATTAAGCACACTTTGTCCGATTGTTAAAAAAATTCGCAACATCGCATACAAGGTCTTTCCCGCCGTAATTTGTGAACGTCTAAACCTGATAAGTCGTTATTAATTCGGCATTAGATTTGTAAAGTGTAGTTGATCAAATATTTACAATCGCGCATACCCTGGAAAAAATGACAACATATTCAGGGACGAACTGTATACAGTCATGTCCAATTTGTCATCCCTGTTGAACTTGCTATAAAGATCGGAAACAATTTTTTCGAACCTTTTGATGTCAAAAAAGACTTTAGACAAGGAGATGTACTGTCATGTGATTTTTTTTAACATCGTCCTTGAAAGAAAAGTGCAGAGCTCGTACAACAACACTAGAGGCACTATTTTCTGAACATCTGCTACAAAATAACTCGTGTATTCGACAAATTTATTCTCAGCAAAATCAAAAATTTAGAAAAATAATTTTGTTCAACAGTTTTTCTTGAATTTTACGTAAAGTGAGAAAAACGTAAAAAAACAATGAGTTTTTCTAAAATTTGTCATATGTGTGTGTAATATGTTTGCTGATAAAAAGCTCTTCAAAATAAGAAACATAAAATTTGATTTAAGAAAAATAGTACGAGTAGATATTTTGATTTAATAGTTTGTTTAACGTTTAGCGGTCACTACCTCATACAGGCCACATAGGATAACTTAGGAAAAGAAAACTAAAGCTCAAAGCTCCACCATGCATTTTTAGGCTAACAATGACAGCAAAGTCACTTCACACACTTGTCTGCTCTCGGCAGATGTCGTTGTTGTTATAATTTAAAAGGTTTAAGACTTTTGTTTAAGCATGGGGTAACTAATCACCCTTTTTGGACGGTCAGGGTTAATCGTATTATGAATTCTTACATTAAAAACCGAGTTTAGGCTTTAAATAGCCTTTGAATGAAATGATTGGCGTAACAATTAAGAATGAAATAAATGGCGTAACAATTATAAATAGTTTTAATTTCAAATTTATTACAGGCACTACTCTAACGACGTATGACTTAAGTTCATAGTGGACATTTATTTGTTGTTTTTTGTCCAATCATCGCCATATAAACGGTTAATCAAAATAGATTACAAGTAATTTTCGTTATTGGAAAATACTGACAATAAATCCAATTGATTTTATTACTCAAGAGAAAATTGAACAATTAATTTCCTTTTTTAATTTCTCTTCATTTCTCTCTTTCTCTCTTACCAACTTAAAATCGGCTAAAAAGGACTCGATGTCAATTTGAAATGTAGTTCTTACTTTTTTAAAGTAAAAAATTGATAGCAATAAACTTTCTTTTCGACTTTTAATATGAGGATTCGATATCTTACACATTTTGATAGATTTCAATTTTTACTAATTTATCATGATTCATAATTCTTTTTTGGGTATCTGAATGTTTACCTTCGAAGAGCAATAAAATTGATTGGCTTTTTGTAACTCTTGGTTGAATTTTAATTAAACATCCAATAAGCAACTCTTTGTTAATCATTTACAATAGAAAAGGAAAAAAATTAATCAATCCTCCCTTAAAACTCCATCATTGTTCTAAATATGAGTTCACATCATCACAACTTGATATTAACCTATAATGACTTGGGGTCACAATACCAAGACCAAACCAATTGACATGACGGACGCCCAGACATAAAGTGGCGCCAATTATTGTACTTAATCAAGTGTTGACACATTTTTTTTAACTATATATACAAAATCCTGGAGGCTTAAAGTGGAGGCGATTGATTGTCGAATTTATTTACTCCATGGCAATGGAATGCGCCATAATCATGGGAATTGCCTCAAGCAAATATTTGTCGAAAAAAAAAAAAATGAAAATAAAAAAATAGAAAATAACAAAAAACAATGCCAACTTGCCACGCCATATTTCGTGATTGAGCGCCTCGATTTTATGGCTCGCTGGCTGGCTGACTGGAACTGGATTTCTGGCCTGGCACACTTTGACTCTTAGTTATTTTCGGGTGAAGTAAGTTCGTCTATTCGGAGGCATTTTGTAAACGATTTGGGGGATATTTTTGCCTTGAAATTAAAAGAGTCGAAATTGTGGCGCTTATACTCCTACTTAATGACGCGAAATAAATCAAACAGCTATAGTAGTGCCAATATGTGTCACTTAATGTGTGTGGCGACGATGACGGCGAGTGGGAAGTGTGTCAATTGCATCAGTGTGGAAAATGGCAAAATCATAATATAAGCCCGAGTTAACTTCCTGAATTGATACATCAATTTATGACCAACTTACATACAAGATACAAACATACCAAACCCACGTCTGCTGTCACAATGTATGTCGTCCTTGTGGTCTTCGTCACTATATTTTTGTTGTTGTTTCTGGTCGTTGTCAATTCGATATATACAATTTCGTTTAATTTTAATGTAAAAATCGCCAAATCGATATTTTCGACATCAAGAATTTTCCTTGGCACGCTGCCAGCAGCATTATAATGGCAGGGCTTGATGTTGTGAACAAGACAAGGAGTCCTGACCTTCTGACGGAATACGGATCCTAATGATGGGCCTTATATCTTTATACTCTACACAACACTACACAAACATATATCAAGACCTTCACAGGATTTTATTGTAGAAAGAAATGCGATTTCGCATTGTTTCGCTAAATGTTGTGTGTGTTTGTATACCCCAGTATTCCAAGTGACAGAGGGGGGGGGGGATCTTAGTCCTTTTTTAACTGTGTCTGCATTTTTATTTTTTATTTTTTTTAAAAAGTGGGTTTATGGTAAGCCCACATTAAACCTGCCTCCGTCTATGATGACTGCATTTACGCAAACCCAGTAATTGTGTCAACAATACTCGTCCTTAGATCCGTTTCTGGTTTCTCCATTTTTTTTTTGTGTTTGTGTAACTTTTGAATGCATCAACTATTGAATACCATTTAAACAGCGCAGATAAAGCTGACAGGACTCCATTGAAAAAGATCTTTCCTAGAGATTAGACCAAGTCTGATGTACCTTGCTATAATGGTTTATAGGTGCAATTTACCATATCTATACATACATGTACATATGTATATCAACCGATGTACGAGTACTTGTACCAAGGTAAATTCTTGATTGCAGAAAATAAAATCAATGGATGATGCGGTGGAAAAAATCTTTGGCATTTGGTTTGACTTTCAAGGTTTTTATGTTTAGTATACGAGTATATGTATGTGCGGAGGGACAATAAGAAGAACTGATGCAAGGGAGAGAGGGAATGTTTTTAGAAATTTTTTAATGAACCATATTTGTTTTGCCTTATTGGCAACATTTTAAATGAAAAGGACACCATATAACATATATGATATCATTAGTGTGTGCTATAGGCAAAGGCACAGTATAGTTGTAAGGAAGTTTTTTACTATTTAGAAAAAAACAAACGAAGATACAATCTTACTGAGTATAGAGATGGTAGAAAATTATACGTTTTTGTCATAAGACGGAATGAAAAAGGTTGAAGCCATAATGGCGTTCGAGAACACAAGATATGGTAAATGAATGAAATTGACACAGTTTCAGAGGTTATGGTGCAGGGGTCTATATTGAATCAAATGGACAACTTGGTAAAAGTTCCTGGTGCAATGAAAACGTGCTCCAAAAAGTGAGCAGGGACACAAATGTTCTAATTTCAACAACCATTTTTTATATGTTTTAATTGCATCTGTCTCTTTTGCAACTATTGACGTTAAATTTCACGCAGTAGCTGTGGGTTCATTTTAGCCATAGTTTGTTGCATTTGATGAAATGTTCAAAATAGCATTATTTCTAGACCTTAGAAAGTCCAACAAGACTTATGAGGGCTGACAATAAATGTTATTTGATGTTTAACCTCTTGGAAATAAGGGGTGTTCTTTTTAGACGTGTGATTTTCAAGAAGATATATAACGCATATAATTTAATGGTACGGCCAAGATTTTAGCTCTATTATAAAGATAAGAGTTTGCCATTTTGTTTTAAAAATAATTTCGGGCAAGTGGATGCTGCGGCTGGCTCGAATTAATCCCAGCCTAGAGACCCAATTTTCGAACACTTATTGCAGCAATAGGGGCCGTATGTCAGCAATAATGCGCCGAATATTTTCTTCCAAGACGTCAATCGTAATCTGCGTAGACAAGTGACTTTACATAACCGTGCCAAAATAGTCCAGCGGTGTTAAATCGCAAGATTTTGGAGGCCACGCCACGATATAATGCACCCACCAAAAGTTTCCTTTAATAAAGTGATTTTTTTCATTGTTTAAATGGCATATTGTTGGAACCAAAGGTCTTCCACATCAACATCCTCCAATTCAGGCACGAAAAAGTCATCAATCATGGCTATATGGCGTTGCCCATTGACTGGAACATTATAGTCGACTTGATTTTTGAAGAAATATGGACAAATTATTACCTCTGTCCATAGAACACATCAAACACTGACTTTTTGACGTATCCACTCAACCAAAAATGTGCTTCATTGCTGAACAGAATATTCTTGTGGAAATTGGGATCGGTGGCCATCTCCGGTTGGGCCCATTCACAGAACATTCGGTTTCAATTCTTGCTCGAGTAGGATTTTGTAAGCCCGTAAACCAAGATCATTCCGAATGAACCAAACTGAGTGAATGAAACACTCTTCTACTTTGCTTCAGAAAAGTATCTGATTTTATTTTATTTTTACATTCCTATTTATACAAAAATATTTACATCTTAAATATATACCTAGCACGAAACACTATCGCTTCGTGGGTCATTATGGTGGTAGGTCATTATATTTTATGACGGTCTATTTTGTTTATATTATATATATTTCGGTGCATGCAGATATGCGCTATCCCAAGACATATTGTTTGTCTTAGATATAAGTGGACTGTATATTTATGTTTATTGTCTTGCGATAACACACATCTGCGCACCATCTGTAATCATCCCTGTTCATTTATGAACACTGAGCATAAATCAGGTGACAGCTGTCAAAAAGACCAATTCCGAAAAAAGTGTTGCCAGATTGAAAACCACATATCTATTAAAAAAACAAACACCCTTCACGTAGATCGTTTGTCAAATACGTAAAACAAAATTAAGTAGACTATAAAATTGTTTGCCAGAGTTGTTAAAGAATACAATATTTTGCGGTATTGCATTCCGAAAAGTCTCACTTATTCAACAACTGAATCTTCGAGAATGCAATAGAATTTATCATCTCATTCTTTTAACTTCAGAAATCCATTGCCATTCTATTTTGAAGTCTTAAATAATGCAATCATCAAAAGCAGTCAAACGACCTTAAATAAAAAGAATGCATTGTTTTTTTTACTGCTTGCAGTCTATTAAAGTCTACTTAAAGGTATTAAGTAATAAGACTTCAAGGCGGTAAAAAGACTTCAATACGCATTGAAAAGGCTTTAAGATTACAAAGAATGTAAAAGATTTTTCAAAGACTTCAAAGACTACAAGCAGTCTAAAAAAAATGCATTCTTTTGATTTGAATTCATTTGACTACTTCAGATGATTTTAAAAGACTTCCAAATTGACTGGGACTTTAGTTTGAAAGTCACAGTAGTAAAGTTAAATCAAAAGACTTAAAAAAAACGTCTTTCCATTCAATTGACTGCAATACTAAAAAGACTGTATTCTTTTACAGCTCTGTTGTTTGCCATACACATAATTTGTCAACAATTTTGATGGTTTACGTTTGTTTTATCAGAAGTCAAGTCGATTCAAATAAGACACCAAACATTTTTTCGTAACCAAGTTGAAAAATCTTTAAAAATTAAAAGCTCTAATGATTCGTTGCTCAAGATTAAAAATTAAAAACTCACTTTTTAGAAAAATATGAACATATTTATTTATAACTTCATTCAAAACTGAGACTCATGAATAATCTCACTTTCCAAGTTAATATGTTCATCTAGAAACAAGAAGTTAGAATACAAGCCACTCCTTTTACAGACTTAATCATCTAATTTGTCCAGTCTGACTCATGATGCAGATGCATCTGGGGAATACCACTATTACCATAATTAATGAAAAATAAATTGTCATCATTCAAATTATATTTAATATTTTCCTTATTCCATTGAGAATTTACAAAACTGTCTTTTAATTTGATCCTTCAGTCCAGTTATGGTGTACTTATAATAACACTTAACAAGCTTATAACGTGTAAAATGCAACCGTAGAATATTATAAATTTTGAAATTATATTTTAAAATTATATTTTCCTCATAAAATATTCAAATTACCATCACAAGGACAAGCACCAAACCCACACTTACTTCATTAAATTTAATTCCGAACAATAACGAAACCGGATGTGAAGGGTTCTCGAAATTAGTTTTACAATTTTCAGTCTACCTACATCCGCCAGGAAAATATGAGGAACTTTAAAGGATGACTTCATTAGTTTGGTACACAACACAAACACACCCAACCGAGAGTTACATAGTTTACAAATATCACGTATCACAGCCGAGTTTTCCGAAAAGGTTTTCCAATAAAGGAAACTATTTTACTATAAAACAAACACACACACACACGTATAGACAAAGGACTTACATATATTTTACACCAATTTGGAGGAAATTACAAAGTGAGACCTTCCGGTGTTAAGTTTGCTGAAAGTGTTTGCATATTGAGCTTAATTTTTATGGTTCTTTTTTTTTGAAACCAAGGTGCACCACGTAACGTTTGTTTCTATCCTGAAAGTCATAATTTCCTTTAATTTCTCTGACGGCTAATTAAAGTTACGTCCTTAAGGCTAATTGAGTTCTGGGAACTCGTACAGACAAAAATAGGACGAAAAAAATGAAGAACAAAAAAGGAAATGTGTTAACTTTATGCTCTGCAAAAAATGTAAATATTTATTAATCACTTATAATCTGTTATCCTGTCAAAGAGCCCATAAAGATAAGGCAAACACAGAATACAACAAAAAGTACAATAAATACTTGACTAAAGCCAAGAGTAAAGTATCTAATACAGCCACACACACACATACACACACAAATACACATCCGGTGCCAACAAAACGAGAGTGCCTAAAAAAAATGGAGGAAAGGAAAAAAAAGTTCTTAACGTGTAAATTTTATTTGATAACAGCTGCGAATGTTCCCACAGGGTATTGTTATCTTGGCCATAATGGAATGCAATACACACACACACACTTGCTCATACATCACTTGTATACTCTGGCACACCTATACATTATCAAGATTGTGTAAATCAATTGAGCCACTTGGGAGATGACGATAGCATCAAAAGGAGCAAGGATAAAATGAGATTTTTTATGAGTTGTTGAAAAAGTGTTACAAAAAACAAAAACAAAAAAAAAAAAAACCAACGAAACGAATGAAATAATCAAAACAAAATGCCGGTGCTTAATCAACATAAAAATATCGACACACACAAAAAACAAAAGGATTTTCCTTTTAACTTGGGAGTTCTACACACACCCACAAACACACACACATACCCATTTGGAATTAATGAATTGTGCGGGAAATGTGTTACTTCATCTTGGGAAAAACATGTGGAATGACTAGGAAATGATCCTTTTGTAGTTTGATTGTATTGCGGCTTTTCAACTTGTTGGTTTTTGAAGAAGAGATGGTTTTGGGGAATAAATTCAAACCTTTGTTGAAAACAAAGAGACGTATTTTTACATCGTCTTAATTTTTTGGTTTCGAAAGTAAAGTTAATTAACATTCTATGGGAAGTGAATAAAACACACAAAGGGATACATATTTGATAAAAAAAAACTTGTTTCATTTTAAAGTTTGCTCTATTTGGAAGTCGTGTTTTATTGGAAGTCGCACTTTATCACTCACTTCTAATTATACTTCCAGAATTAATTGTTTTGTGTTTGAAAATTTGTAAAAAGTTTCTTAGGCCGAGTTTAAAAATGCATGAAATTGTAGATCGAGTTGAAATATTTTTT
Source organism: Scaeva pyrastri (assembly GCA_905146935.1). NCBI lineage: Eukaryota > Metazoa > Arthropoda > Insecta > Diptera > Syrphidae > Scaeva > Scaeva pyrastri. The sequence goes on along the minus strand of LR989927.1, from coordinate 119,390,496 downwards.
TTGGAAATGCAGACATACCTGGTTTAGAGCTTTCCTCATTTTTTAATTTGTACTAAGACTTTGGAAAATGATGTTTTAATTTATAAGTCTGTAACCCGCAACTTAAAATTCTTGATACGAAAAACTCATTGATTTATATGAAGAAGAACAATATATGGAAATAAGTTGCCGGCAACTATAGTGATTCAAAACTTTTATAAGTTGCCTAGTGGTCGATGATTGGCAACTTATATTTAGAATTATCATAGAATTTCACATTTTTTACCAACTGCTTGCGTAGTCCGTCGATTATGACCACCATTATGAAAATTGAATAATTTAAACGATGTGTTTGATTGGTTAGCGATTAATTATTCTAAATGACTAACATTGAACTTATATTATGACATTTCAAATGATAGCTGGACCTGACAGGTGCCAAATTTAAGTGCCATTAACTGCATATGTCCTTATTTGGCGTAAGGCTAAGTTTGCATGGTTGTACAAATGACATAAAAAGCAGTATTGAAAAAAAAAACTTATTGTAGAACAAAATTCAGTAAGGTCAAATTTAGAGCTGACACTGAGACAATACCCGAAGAGCATTTGGGTTTGGGTAGCCTTGTCTTAGTTATGGTCTCGTTATTTTCGTCTACTGTAACTTTATTTAATTTTAATCGACGAAACGTCAAATGAATCACTTTAAAAGGTTAAAATATAACATACAGTATATGAACTCTACTCCCAGTGAATGTATAAACTTAAGTTTAGTTGAACCGTAAAATTGGTTCAGGTTTTTTAGTTTAATTCGTACGGTTTCATAGTGAAATCTGGCCTTTAGTTTAGTAAAAATCCATTTAAATCTGCAATGTGACGTAAGCAGTCTAGAACGTCAGTTTTATGAAGTTTTTAAACTATCTGTTCTTTTCTTCTTCTTCTTTCTTTCCATCTCTCTGGTAACAAATATTTATTTAAAAGTTTTACAAAACCAAAAGAAAAATAAAATGTTATAACATTTTGCTTCAAAAAATATTAAGCCTGCAAAGCTACACTTACGCTCTCACACTGTCAGTTTATGTAGTTTTGCATGTATTAAACTACATTAACTGGCAACGTGAGGGCGTTTTTAAAGTGTGATAGATAAAGAGAAATATGGCAGTTAATTTTTTTCCAGTGACGAAGTATATGTACATTCCATGTACCTTGATATACATATTGAATATTGATACTTTAATTTCCATTTGAAAATTGATTTGTGGAAATTACTTAAATCCATCCAATAAAGAAATACGTACCTAAATGATTGACACTTTAAAAATTGTCTCTCAATCCAAGAAGTACATTATTGAGGATTTTGTGTTTGTTAACTTTAATGCATTAAATTAGATTAAATACAAAACACACACATAACCAACCCATATGTACTTAGTCCATAAACCAAAATATTAGCAAACATTTATGACAACGTATCATATTACTCCTCTGTCGTCTTGTTTAAATCCAGCCCTGAAAAAGTTAAATGACTTTAAAATTATAATGAAACACTTGGGTATGGGCGTGTGATGAGTTGGGGGTGTGGTTAGGGGGGTGTGTTGTGTTTGGCAGCGAAGCTAAAGTGGCTTATAATTTCTTGTCTGATGGTGTAAGTATCTAAGAAGCTGTTTTGAGAAAATTGAAATGCTAATTTTGGCAATTTGTTAAGCAAATTGAAATTGAGATTACTTTTGTTTGTTGGTGATATTATTCGAGATAATTGTCTTTTTAGGTTTAAGACTATACTCAGGAGACTCATGAAGAACGTAGATGACATGTGACAAAAATTTTTGACAGAGGAGTGGTAAAAATGTCAAATTTAGGAATAGATTTCATATTTCCTTATGTTTGGTAAAGAGCAAGTACAAAAAAAAAATGTCTTTAACACTTGAATTTTTAAATTTCATGAACGAAACTGAGAAACTATTAAAGCATGTATTTTTAAAAGTCTGGTCACTCATTTTCATGTGGTGAATAAAAACGTCAAATTTGTTGGAAACAGATAAATCACTTTTTTTCAAGAACTCCTTAAAAAGTTATCAATTATTTAACAAATTTAATGAATAATTAAATCGAAGCGGTACAAAAACTACACGAGTCTTGAAGGAAGATAAGCAAGAAATTTATATTCCGAAATCACTTTGAAACAAAAAACATAATTATATTGTTTTTTTTAGAAATGTTATCACTTTTAAATAAATTATAGTACAAATTAAATGTCTACATTGCTCCATTGTTTTATCTGCACGAAGTTGAATTGTAAACAACAGTTTTTATACGAGTGATCAGTAGCGTTTCAATTTTATTTTAAACAAATAAAATTATTTATTAATAATTCCATAATTTGTCGTTAATTTTTTGGACTTATTAAACAAAACAAAAGAAACACGAGATCGTTGAACTATAAAACCCAGGAAAAGTCAGTTTTCAAAAAATCTTTAAAGAAATACGTTCCCAATTTAGTGTGAAATGAGTTTTTAATGAAATTAAGATTATGATAAATATTTTAAAAGTTCACTTACAATTATAAAATGGCTTCATGCTAACTTAATTCCCTTAAATTATTTTTTTCATTTTGACAGTTAGAAATTCTTCGCTTTCAAATACAGTAGTGGCTATAATTCTAGAGACAGTATTGTCTTTCCATTCTAAATAATTATCTTTTGAAATGAACTGTTTTCCTTTTATTTCTATATCACTATTTTATTTTAACAATAATTATTATTTATCATTAAAAAAAATATTTTCCAAGTTTTACTAAAAACTAAAAGGTTTTGTGAGAAATATTTTTAAAAACAAGTTTTCTTATATTTTTTTTATTTTGTTACAAACTTAAATTTTTGCGATCTTTTCTTTGGTTTGCAAAATATTCGCTAACATTGTATATTATGCTGAATTTTTGAATATTTAAATAAAAACACAAATTGTCTAAAAATCAAATAATATTTATTTTTACTTTCTTCCTGTCATGTGTGAATTCTTAGTTTAAAGTTTAAACACACCAAAAGCTCATTCTTCACACTCCATTTATTGCCATATCCTTTTTCTAATGTTTTCATGCACTTTATCAAGCATTGCTACATTGCTTTGCAGGATATGGGTTAAAATGTGTCGATTTCTGAGTCCTTGGGTGATGCTTTTTTTTAGCAGAAAATGTAGATATCACAGGAAATAATTGTGAGAAAAAATAAAATGCGCTTTAAAAACGATTGGTCGTTTAAAAAAAATATACTTAGGTACATTTAAATACCTCGATGTTAAACTGAACACCCTAAACTGTAAGGATTAAAATTAATTTTTTAAATGCCATCCTCATTAAATAATTGAAGACCGATTAAAATCCACTTATTAAAAATTAATGATTTGAAAATATCAAATTGTCAATCAAAATATGAGAAGCATTTTTTTTTTCAACCGAAGTTGTTAAAAATCAATCAATTGTCTTATAGTTTCATGTGAAAAGCAAGGAATGGTATATTCCGGATTTTCACAATGATTTTTTGGGTGTTTGCACCCCCATCACCCAAAAAAAACACCTCCTTTTGAATTGTTTTAACTTTGAGGGGAAAATATGGTTTTTAAATCAATTCTCAAAATAATACTGGAATAAGTTGTTAAACATAGATTACTTTTTAATTATAACTATTTAGGTTTCATAAGAAATCTCAAAATTTTAGGGTGATCTTAGATCTGTTTCCCACATAGACATTCGAGAAAAAGCACTGTAGGTTATTTTCCAGGCACATTACAAGTCAAACAGACTTAGTGTTCAAATATAATTGGAAAGTGGAAGTATTTAAGTCAGTAATGTTTTTTTTTTTTTTTTTTATTGAAGATAGAGTTTTGGATTGTGAAATGTAGATGGCAGCTAGGTTGTAAAAGAAATACATAAATCTTGGCAGACTTGGGGGTGTGTTCGTTGATATTTATTTTGTATGTTTTGGCTGCACTTCAAAATTACACAAATAGCACACGACAATTACAGAACAAACATGTTTTCGAATGAAAATACTCGATACATAATATAATTAACTTACTGCTTAGCAAAACTAAATATCAGTAAACTAGAAAAGTGATTTGATGGTAAAATAAGTTGATAATCATCGCTCACCAGGCAACTTAGGTCAACTTTCAGGAACTTTTACTTAGTATTTTTTTTTTTCATTTTAAGCTTTTAAAGGAATTTTCAAATAAATAGCTTTTATAATAAATGGTATACAAATAAATTTAAATAAAAAAACGTTGAACTATTATAATGCAACTTACCCTTATAGTTGCCTACAACTAATTGTCATAGTTTGCGCTCTTTATACAAGTGAACGTAATTTAATTGCTCTAGTGAGCAACTTTAAGTTGTTGGTTGTAGTGTTGTAGACCAAAGAACAAAAACCGCTCTTTTTCCAAAGTTTTCCTGCAACTTAAAAAGCGAGGAAAGTTCTAAACCAACTCGAACTGTACTTCCATGAATATTTCTTCATTTTCATGATTTTTTCAACTCGATCTGAGAAATGTATTTCCAATTTTTTTAAACACATCCCAATTAATGAAGGGATACCAATTCGCTGTGAGTAAAATTTCGAGTGAGTTACAATTTCACGCTCTTTAAATCAACACAATTTTCAAGTCTCCTATAGAAACAACAAAAGAAATGTCAAACCAATCATAAAACATCCTTCAACCTATCATAAAACATCCTTCAACCTTAAGCTAGTTTAACGTCTCTTTTATTACTTGAAACTTGGAAGTTTTGGCTTGTCTCGAGAGAATAATTTATAACTGTCATTCTAAATGAATATACGAGTAAACTATGAACTATGAATAAATCAAAAGAAGAATTTCATCATCGCATCAACATCCTCAGCAATTGTAGAAAACAATGCAAAGCCTTTAATGCCCACATCTTTCTTAGAATACGTACAACTTATTCCGTCGTCGGCCTTCGAGGCCCATATTCATACTCTTCTTGACATCAGAACAAAGAAATGGAACTAACTACCTTCGACGTAGATTGTGAGCAAAGGATCATTACCAGGACTTAACCTATGTAGGCAAGGAACACCTGATGTATACAATAACAATACCTTTACTACGACCATGTTACGACAGACCTAGTGACGATAAAATGCGTGTGTTTTAATGTCACCTCCATTTTGTTGTGCCTCCCCATTGTTCTACGTACGTATACCGAGTTGCTTATAAGACTATACTGTCCTATTGTATAATGAAGGTATACATTCTTATGGGCAGGACTCCTTCGAAGGCTCACAACAATCCCACTGCTAATGAATATGCCCTCAATGTCCGACCTAGTTTTTCTTGCGTATTGTTATGCACATGTACTTATGGTAAAAGCCCAACCAGAGTTGTGGAAAAAACCTCTTGGGGTCCGGGGTCCTTGCTATAGCCATGTCCTTCTCTAATGTAATTAGCATTTATTGTTTGCGTTTGTTGTTGTTGTTTAAAAAAAAAACAACAACCGCATTTACCTACATACATATTTTCCAACTAACAATTTTGATTTCATATTTTTGTTTTTGTTTTTCTTTGCAGAATTCTGTCAGCGAGTTATTTCCCTTTTTTTTTGGTGAGATTCCTTTTAAATTTCAACCACAAAAAGGACGAAAGGAATAAAGTAATCCAAGACAACCATACACGCCATCAGAATGGATGAGGACCGCGAAGAAGATAGAGTATGAGATTAAATGGGGCTTTAAGGCCCCACGGAGCTCCAGGCATTGGACGCTCCATTGGTGCTAAAAAATATCGTGATAAGCGACCGCAGCAACAAGGCAAAGCAGATTGCGAGCCCAACAACACTTTCATCGCTACCAGTAGCAGCTATCGAAGCAATAACAACAAAAACAAATACCAAAACATCACAACACTACCAACCGCAGCAGCAGAAGCAGCAACAGTAACAGCAGCAGCAGCCGTAGCCGTAATAGTTAATAATAATTTTAAACGCACGCAAGGACATTCGAATCCTTCTCCGACCGTTAAGCCCGACGTTTTTATCAATAAGCATAAGCAACCTTATAAAACTTTTAAGTGCATCAGCAGTGTAACCCGAGCTCGAGCAACGGTTAACATGGCTCCGGACGGCTTGAGGAGCCAGCGGACCGGTGCAACCGCAGCAGGACGAAACCGAAAACGAGGCGTGGCGCCCTCTGCGGTTGACGACGGTGAGGTAGTCGCTACCGCCAAGCGACATCGACATCAGCGCCACCCAATGCGTGTCCCACAATCATTATTGGCCAGCTTAGGCGGCCTGTCCACGCTTGTCCTGTGCTTGGTGTACGTGTGCGTTCTGTTGCCAAGTCATGTAATATGCGACGACGATAACGGCTTTTTCGTTAATACCTTCAGCATGGGACCAGAGACAACTACCCCGGAATTCGGTAAGTGGGCTTTAGTGCATTTGCATAAAATTTCTTGGGAATTTAGCTGCCTTGTTTTGAGGGTGCGAGGGGCGGGCGTGAGTTTGGATGTTTTGGGTGTTTGAGGTTCGTGTTTTGCATGTGTTTTACCCTACACCGGAAGTCAACCAAAGAGTTACTTGCAACAAACGACGACGCGACCGACGACGTTGCACCGAGCAACGCGGTGACGATGGCGGGCGGTGCGGTGACGTTATGAGTAAGCCCACTGGATTTAGGTGGTAATTTTGTTGAGTAAGTCTCCAGGGGTGGCACAGAGCGATTGTAATATTTGTTCATTTAATGTAGAAATTATTATAGGGTATGTTATGTTACTGAATCATAATTTTTGTGGCAAAAAGGAATTAGGTTGGCATTTTATGAATAACGTATGTTTTTTAAACCAAGTGTTTTTTTTATGCAATTTATTTAATAATTATAAAGGGTCGATTCTGGGAATTTGTTCCACAGGGTTCAATAATTTTACATGTCACCGTTTGAAAAGCAAAAAATTTGGCCATTTTGTGTTAAGTATACAGAATGTTTCGCTGTCATAAACAAAAACACTTAAGCTGACAGCAGGAGGGCGTTAGTTTCGTTTTGCATTTAAGTGAACTTGTCTAATATTTTTTCCAGCAAAATGACGTTTTTTATTCTGTGTCAAATTTTTCAAACATTTTCACCTTTTATAGTTAGTTATTGTATAATTTACTGTTTAAAAAGTTATTTCGATAGACTTTTTCTGAAAATTAAAAAAAATTGATATATGTCAGTTTGCTTTCCCAGCGATGTTGTATTTTTACATTTTTTGCTTCAAAATGAAAGTCAAGTCAAAATATTTTCTTTTTAACAAAAGCACTGAATTAATTTTGCTAACTTCAAGGATGTAAATGAATTCATTAAATCTGTCATTGGAATCTATTTATTGCAGTGTAGCTTAATGATTAAAAAAAGGATTGCAACATTTTTAATGTCAAATATTTCGTAATTGCAAAAATTGTGGTCTTAGTCTCGAATGACAATATGAGTTTATCAATATGTCATATTCTTGCAATATTCACCGTTTATCCAAATGTCAGTTGTTCTGCTAGTGCTGTCTCTCTCGTTGATAGTGATGATAACCGAGTACCTCTCTAAACATAATCGAGACGAAGCTGTAACTGAAATACCTGTCAAAATACTTAGACTGTTAGACTGCTATTACACACGTTGACTTATGAGTCGCGACTCCTTTCGAACTATGTACGTGCGTTGGTGCAAGAGAGAAACAAAATTCGAAAAAAATGAAACGGAAGTGAAATTTCGAGATGAGTCGCTGTCCAAATTTTCCACGACTCATTTTTGACATTTCCTTTTCACTCATTCGTTATTTTGCTATTCCGTTGTATTTAAATTCGTCATGTTCCAGTTCATATATATACCTTTCTAGTTGAAAGAGTGAGACAGAATGTACAACTTCCTAAACTACGAAATTTGAATTAAAAAGAGCTGTCAAATTAGAGTCATGACTTAAGAGTCAAGGTGTAATAGTATTCAACACAAAGGATGAAATTACAAAAGAGAATTCGAAGATGAGTTAGGTATGACTCGAGACAACGTGTAATAGCAGTCTTAATACCCACAAATTCAAGCAATATTAGATATCAGCTGATGAAGAAATTGAAAGATCTTGTCATCTATTCTAATCTTTACATAGCGTCAAAGCTTGGTTCAATTTCTTTTTTTAATTAATAGAAATGTTTTAAGTGTAGGAAAATGTATATCTCATCTCATATGGGCAAAAATAAAGTTATGACAATTTTTGACAGATATTCTAGATCTGTATGTCTTCTTTGTTGAGAGAAGACAGCATTTCCTCTAGAAAAATATTAAGATTTTGAGAAATCCTAGATTCATAAATAAATAACAAAAATATCAACCGTTCTAAGGGTAAGCAGCGTTCTTCAAATTTGTAGGCTGCTTTATATCGAAAGAAACAAAATGAAACGTTAAATTAACTACGTGATTAAGTTTTGACATCTGACAATTTTGAGAAATAATGGACACCCTTTTCACCATTGACCAGTCTCCATTAAAAAAACCGCCCTGATATTTATTTTTATGAATGCATCAACCATGTCTCATCTATATCAATTATTTAGTAGATATTCCCGAACTCATCAAACTGAAGAAATTATGGGTGAGGCATTAAAACGTGCTATTTCCTCTTAATTAAGTACCTACCAACTCTTATTTCGGACTTAATTAGATGTGTCTGTCGTCGTCGTCGCAATCGCAACTACTCATGCTTATTAAACAAATTATATCCTTTGCGACCCAACATCAAGACCCTACGCCAAATAGTCTGTGAGTCATTTAACCCAAAACAGAGTACATAATCCCCCAACCACCCCCTTTCATGGGCCATGGAAACGAGACACAAAAAATTTGATAGCCCCTCATAATCCCGCATGCTTAACCCCATTTATGAAAATAAGGGAGAAAATAAAAACATATAAAAATTATTCCCTATGCATCCGCATCGTTGTCGTTTTCGGTTGTCGGTAGTCGTTGTCGTCGTTTGGTCTCGAACAATTTGGTCCTAATATCAGGCATTTCCCCTCATTTCGTATTCATAACGGCAACACACACCTCCTAATTGCCCCACATAATTTCCATCGCATATTTTCCCGCCATTTTTCCATGCATAACGGTAATACAAAGTCGTGGAATTCTCATGTCGCATAGAGTCACGATGTGATGCAAAAAAAAAAAATAATAATTTACCTAAAATGAAATATTCTCTGTTTTGGGAATAATGTCTGGAGGTTCCCTTTGCAGATGTAAATATTTTTTTTGTAAGAGGAATTTTACGTAGTGACACTTTTTAAGTTAATTTGATTTGAAATGACGTTTATTTGACATACAATTATTTCGAACACTAACTAGTTAAGAAAATCAATAAATAGTTCAAAAAAAATTTCAGTTCTATTCTGATCTACAATAGTTTTCCAGAATTCGGGTAAATGTCAAAAACAGTTTAAATAAGAGTAGGTACACACATTTTTGACATCCCAAACCTTGGCTGTCATTTCGGTTGCCCACAAGCTAGAACGTCATTTAACACGCACACTTTGAAAACTGGGTATGTATACCCGAAACCTGACAAGAGTAATCTGGGGTAACAATTTCAGCATTGTTGAACCATCTCTTATCACTAAACCGACTAATCTCGGCGCGTTAAATTTATGAAACTCGAGAGTTTTCGAAGAAAGGTTTCATTTTTGTATTGAAAAAATAAGTTTTTGCCATTAACAACAAAAAAAACTATATCAGCAAAATGGCCGCCACGACTAGAATTCCTGTACCAATTTGCACTTTAGGCGTTTTACTTTTTTAACACGTCAAGTACCTTACCTACGCTCTGAGCAGAGTTCGAACAGAGCTTTCAGAGTTATTTATAAAACACACTGCAGCAATTAACTGTTAACGCAGCGCCACCTGTCATTGTCATACCAGACGAAAACAAGTGAAGTTAGTCGCGTTCCATTAGCTCTGTCTCTGTCATTTTATTCTGAGCTCATAGAGCGCTCTGATGTTTCCAAACTACGAAATTTCAGTACTCTATTCTGATGAGGTTAAAAAGTAGTAAAATAAGGAATCCCATATTTAAGGTCCTCAATCGATTTTGGAGCATGGGCTCTATCTGATACGTGGCTTCAAAGTCAAGGAAGAAAATCTAACGCTGATGACTTTAAGAGAAATAACATGATCAGGAAACTTTTCTTTCTTAATTGCGATTGTTTCGTTGGTTGTGTGGCACGATCACGAAGCTTCATCTTGTTGAAAATAAACGTCATCCAGATCCACATAGATGTCTTTCTCTAAGCAATTCATCACGACGATCCAAAAATGTTTTAGTTTTGCGAACTGTGAAAGCAAAATGTTCACCATTTTTTCAGTAAATTTTTAATAATTTTACAATTCGTTGTTGATGCATGTATCGTGGTTTTAACTTGTCAAATGTCAAAATAGGATACACCTTCCAAAGTGACAGCTGCCCAAATAGTAGGCTATTCAAAATGAATCCCCTTGTTAAACTTATTTTATTATCCAATTAAACCTTATTAAAAGTTAGTTTCCTACTTATTCAAACTTAGACACTTATAAATGTCAATGTGAGATCTACCTACGAATTATTTAAAAAAATAGGTAAGGTAAGATTTTAAAGTCCTTGCAGTCCTAGTATACATATGTACTTTTGAAACAAAATCAACTTGACTTATGATGTTAAAATAACGTCAAAATCCCAACTACATTAAATAACGTATTCAAATTTATCTGTCAAAATTGTACTTAAACTGTTCGTTATGCCTGAAATGTCATTTTTACTCGAAATTTGATTAAACTCTTTTTGTAATCACTGAAATACGCTATGAAAAATTTTAATGCATTCTTCTCCATACAAGTAAAAATAACACGTATAAGTAGAAGAAATGTCATAATTAATTATAAAGTGATGCTCAAAAGAAAATGTCAAGTTAAATGAATTTAAAATGTGACACATTTTGTTGAAGCACTTATTTTGCATTGAAACTATACTTCAAAATCAATAACAGTCGTTCTCTTTTGACATTTAAAAAAAAAAACAATTCCAATAAACAAACCTCTACATTTTACTACTTTTCTAAGTTTCTTAAACTTTAACACATCTAAAGTTTATGTTAATCTTATCATGAATTTACATGGGTTTTTTTACCGAAAAAAAAATAGTGGTGGTTTCTGCAAATTTGCTTTAATTTACTTATTATTTCTTTTAATCTGAAAAATAAAATAGAAAGAAACTTCAAAAGTGCATAAACACCATTTTAACATTTCATGACAAGAAGTGCTACACGTCAAACTTAAGTCACGATAAAAATCATGTTTGTGAATAAGAATAATGTATGCTACCCACAGAACCTGAGAACCTTATCGTGCAAAAATTCACTGGCCAAGAATTTTGATTAATTTCAAATTAAGTCAACTCATTATTATTCTTAAGGTTGTTAACTAACAACAAGAAGAAAAAACCCAAGAAAGGGGTTCTTACCCCATCCAACTCAGAGTTTAAAGACCCCGATGAATTATCGGTGTTAGAAAAAAAAAAAACTTTCCAAAAACTTTTGAAAATTCATGATTCCTAATTCGATGACATTCATTCAATTTAATTGAAAATTATTTATCCCTCACAGCTTGGCAAAAGAAAAGTGCGATTAGTTTATAATTCTTAGCCAAAGAAAACAAAGCAAAACTTTAAACCCTCATTTCGCAAAAGTTGAAATGCGAATTTAATGGTTTTTTTTTTCTTTTTGAACTAGGTCGGTTATATTTTTCAAAACCTTACTCAAGCACAATAAACCCAATCATTATTAGGTAAATTAAAGGTAAGGGTAGGAAGGTACCCTATTTATAAACACATAGCAAGACGTTATAATTATGGTTATGCCGCATGGACTTTTGAAGTTTGCGAAGAAGGATTTGCGTTTGGAAAAATAATATATTTTGCGTGTTCAATTCCAACAACAATAAAAGAAAAGGTTCTCTATTAAATGCAAAATGGAAATAGAGCGAGCTTTATTGGGGTTTTTTGCTTTTGTTGGGTAAAAGGACTTTCTTAGCCTAACCAGCTGAAAGTAATGATATGGGATTAAATTAATCGATCGAATGATTGTTCTTTTAGTTGGAAATTTACATTCATAACATTTAATTTTCGTTCCCTTTCGATAATATTTTTTGAAAGGAACAAAGAATCTACAGTGTGTCAAAAAAGGAAGAAAAAAGAGTGACGGGAGAATTTTCTTTGAAACTATTAAAAGACTGATTGAATTTCCAAAAAAAGGAATTAAAATTAATTTTGATCTGGCAAATATATATGAATAGAGTTTTCAGCAAAATAGTTCTAAAAAACCTTTAAATACTAATGACAGCTTGTCAAAATGACAGTTTGTTTCACTTAAAGAACTAAAGAATTCATGAAAGTTGTCGGAAACTTCATGTATTGCAACTTAGATACTTTGAGTATTATTAAAAGAAAAGTCAATTTAAATTTAAAGTTTTATTTAAAATAATTTTAAACCAGAATGTTTTACTGATAAAACTTTTGACTGACTGTAGGTACTCATATAATGGTTAATCTTTATCATAAACAAAAACTCAGGTGTATGTTTGAAAAAAAGTTGGCAACTTTTCAAAAGAACCAACATACAAATAACACACATTATCATACATGAAAACTAAAAGTCTACATTTTCAAGGGTGTTAGAAAAGAAACAAGAAGAAGAAAAACTAAAATAAAAAAGGAAAATAAAATAAAATAAACTTTTGGTGAATAACCACATCATATTATACTTTTAGACTTAAGCTTCTTGGTTTTTATTTCTGCATAAAAAGTTTTTTTTTCAAACAAATTTTAACTAAAAACTTTCAGGTTTAATGGTTACTATATGAAGAGAGATAAATTTATATTTTTACAAGTATCTATATACTTACATAATGTATGTATATGTAATATAGATGCTATGGTATTAATCTTAACTTTAGTGGAATTCATAAATACCAAGTTAAGGCTTATTTTTGTTCGAGTGTTTTCAAAAACAGAAGACGCAGTTACTGGGACAACAGTTTTTTTTTTTGAATGAATTTAAAATGTAGGAAGTTCTATTTTTGGAAATAGAAGAGGGTTTTTTCTGAATAAATTTATCATGAATGGCCCTTATCAAAAGATAAAATGAAATACAGAATTAGTTCTGACGAATTTTTGTTCTTAGAAATTTGAAGCTTAAATGTGAATTAACGAGTCTGTCACAAACAAAACACTCAATGATTGATTGATTTATAGACTGATATAAATTCACTGTTAGAAAACAATACACTACTAACATACTATATGTTACATACGAACATTTGTATGTATGTATTTGATTTTCTGTTTGATAAATAAGAGATTGACAAAAATTAAAAAAGAAGAATTTAAAAATAATAAAGGACGTGTGGTTTTAAATCTGGCAATACTTTTTTTCATAGCTAGTCTTTTTGACAGCTGTCACTTGATTTATGCTCATTTTAATTTGCCATTTAAAAAAAAAAACTAGCCTGATTCGTGAACAACGTTTGAAAACCGTGAAAATTAATTACTAAAATGGGTGGCCCAAAACGAGATGGCCACCGATCCCGATTTTCACAAGAAACATTTTGTTCAGCGAAAAAGCTCATTGAATGGGTACGTCAAAAAGAAAAATTGACGTATTTCGAGTGATCATAATCCAAAAGTCATTGTTTAGATACCGTGGCCGTGACATCCTCAAATAGACACTGTTTGATGTGTTGGGGGTATAATTGTGCCATATTTCAAAAAATCAAAAATCAAGTCGGCCATAATGTTCCAGTCAATGGGGAACGCTAGAGAGCCATGATTGATGACTTTTTCGTGCCTGAATTGGAGGATGTTGATGTGGACAACCTTTGGTCCCAACAAGACGGTTCTTCATACCATGTTAACGAAACAATCAATTTATTAAAGGAAACTTTTAGTGAGCGCATTTTCTGGCGTCGCGGTCTGTGGCTAAGTCTCCAAGGTCGTGCGATTTAACACCGCTGGACTATTTTTTGTGGAGTTATGTGAAGCCGCTTGTCTACGCAGATAATTCCAAGACGATTGACGAGTTGGAATAGGATATTTGGCGCGTTATTGCTAACATACGTCCACAATTTCTAAATAAAGTGGTCGAAAATTGTGCCTCTCAGCTGGAACTAAATTAATTTAGCCGCGACTGTCACTTACCCGAAGTCATTTTTAAAATATAATGGCAAACCCTTACCTTTATAATAAAGCCAAATTCTTGGCCCTAATATTAAATTATATGCATTTTATTCCTTCTTGAAAACCACACTTCTTAAAAAACACCCTTTACAAGATAAAAAATATATTAAATCTGCCAAATTAAAAGAAAGTGGTTGAAAAGAGAAAATATAAAAAATTGATAAAGTTTAATTTAATCGCAGCTAGATAAAATTTTCTTCTATGTAAAATGACGTTTTAGATATCAGTTTTTTTTTACAAAAAATTCTATAAAAAATTATATTAGTAAAAAATGTTTTTTGGACTTCAATATCTTGAGAGATGGCAACGATACGTACATAAATTGACATCAAACTTTTCCCAAACTGTTTTTGACTTCAAATTCGTATATTAATTAATGAATATTATAATATTTAAAATTTTTAAAAAGTATCAAAATCGTGGCAAATAATGATTTGAAATTTTTTTTACAAAAACTACAAAAATAATTCCACCAGAATCGCCGCCGCGCGCCGATGTAAAAGTTAACATTTTTTCCGCATTTCAGCGTCTTTTTTTACATTAATGTTTTTGGTATGAATACTTTTACTCAAATCTGTTCAGTTCTGCTAATTTTTATTTGATGCAAGCATTTAGGAAGAATATAAATGACCATCTTATCCTCTGTGCTTCACCTCTATTATAATCATTTATAAGCTCAAGACCTCATTTTTCCCTTCAGTGCACAATCTACATTGTGTTACTTTGTTTAAGTTACAAGGACAGGACTTCAAAGTCCAGTTTCCCGTTCACTTCTAACACACCAAGGCTATAGAGACACACAACAATGCAGAGATTCAAAACACCTAGGATGAGCTATATTTCATATAAATCGGTCGATTATCCACAAGGGATAACGTAAATGAACTTTTTTTGTGGAATTTCATCGGTGAGAGATATTTTATACCCAGCAGCTATAAACTTTCAATGTAATCTAATGAGATGCCATAAATCGGATGAAATCCTTTATATAAATCCTCTTGGGAGTTGGAGTTTGGAGTTGAAATTCATTCCAAACTAAACTCAACTCAACCCAACTCACAACTCATACCTTACTATACCCTAAATTCAAAATCAAGAAAATGAAGGGAAAGAAAGAATAAAGAAGAAGATGAGACAAAGAAATAAAAAAAACACAAAATGCCGACAAATAATCCTCGAGCCATAAATTCCTTTATAGGAACACCATCATGGACTCACAAGCATAATATTTGCATTTAGGTATTCCGTTTCCCGTCTAAGCGAGCGGACAAGAAGTGAAGTGAAGTGAAGTGAAGTGTGCATCAAGCGAAGTGAAACTCTGACAGGACGATTCTGTAGAGGCTCCCTAATGATATGCAAATGACCGAATCAGTACCGCAAAAAACCTCAATGAAAAGAAACGAGCATAGCATAGGTACCTATACCTATACGAAAGTATCTTATAGTTTTGTTATGATCCAAGGCTTAAGTAGACCGAGAGTTGAGGATTTCGGGAAAAGGAAAGAAGGAACTTACTTCAAAGAAAGAAAGGAAAACGTTTTCCTTTCTGTCACATCACACATACATATTTATGAATGTCTTCTCATGCTTGAAGGAAAGTAGAAAGAAAAAGTATCAGCTTTTCATTTGGCAGCACCCTCTAGGCGTCTTCTTCGTCATATATTCGTCATTGTCGTCGTCGTCCTTTAGTACCTCAGAGTCCTTTCATCATTTCTCGTTGAATGCCACTTTAAAATGCCGTGTGTGTTAGCTTACTTGAATTTTAATTAAACAGTGTGAAAGAATATTATTTCTAAGCATGCATGAATGAATACCAACACGAATAACTATAAGAATGAGTCCTTTAAAGGACGACCGGCCGGCATTCATGGTGAGCCGGGCTATGGCGCATCGCGGTACGAAGTAGGATATAGGACGAACGTGAGGAGAAGAAGAAATAGAAGACGAAGACGTGTCTTTATCGTTCTCAACGTCGTCGTCCATTTTGCATTCATTAATGTATTTTGCATTCCAAGGACTTTTTCCTATTTCTATGTGTGTGTGTGTATGTGTGAGGTGGGATATATACAAGATGGCGCAAAATTAATCACTCAATTGAGAGAAGTTATAATTTTTGCAAATGTCGTCGTACGTTTATCAAATTTGACAGTTGTAATTATTAACTGAACAGTTGCATGTTCACATTGTGACATTTCATTATTTTATATTGCTCTCTCTGTCTAACTTTGCTATCTCTTTGAATCATCTAATGTCAGTGAGTGTGAGATAAAATGATTAGACGTCAAAATGAGTCACCTCGAAGCTGATCAATGTGAACACGAGACACACTTTTTTGACAGAAAGGCGAACAGCTGTCAGTGAAAATCGTAAGAGCAATGAAAAATATGATAAAACTGTCACAAATGTGTCTATCAACACTGACAACAGCAATTTGACGGATATCATATTAAGATCGATGATTAATTCTGCTGCACCTTGTAGAATAAAAAATAGGCAATAACTATGTGACGTAACGGGGGAGGGGGGGATACATTTTTGTAATGCAATGTTATGCACTCAATTGAGCAGAAATGAATTCATTGAACACTAAACACCGTTCACTGCTGTTAAGCTCTCTCTCTCACTGCAGCTAATAGGTTATGTAGTCCTTGGTCCTTATGCAGAAATGAAAAGAATCGACTCACCGATCAACTCACCGACTCACCCATCGACTCACCGACAATCGAAAAAGCGTGGAAGTAAGACCAAAAAAAAAGTAAGAAACAAATAAGAGAAATCACAATACCTCTTTGTTTTTTATCCCTCAACAAATAGAAATGTAAGAGAGTGCTTTTTTGTTGTTGTTTTTGACGATTATCCTGCTGCATTAGCAGGGAAAAAAAGACGGTAATCGCGTTACCAAACAACGAAGAACGAAAAAAAAAGCCAAACTGGACGAAGGACACAAGTGAAGGGGTCTAAAAATACCCGTTTATTACACAAATGCCCCGAATTAGAATTGGTTTTGTATATTTTTAGTCTGGTCGGGCCGTCGGGGGCTATTTTTTTACTTTTTGCATTTTTTAATGTTTTTTTTTTTAATTCTTATTTTGAAAACGAAGACGCAGTTGTAGTCACTTGAATAATTATAAACAAGTGAACGCAGCTCGAGGTAAAGGAGATGGTTGCGGGTCGTATACATATGTAGATATTTCTGCAATGAAGGCAATTTTTGTCCTTATAGTAGTCCTCATCCTCTCGTATACGTAGTCCTGTGGAGGCCTTCATTATTCATTTTATATTGTAGGCTATATGAGGCACTGCTGAGTTTGACAGGCATTCTGAAGATGTTTAAAACTAAGTGTTTTTCTGAAAGTGGCTGACATAACCGGGCATTTGTCATATTTTAATCTTTTGTTTTTTATTTTTCTCACACTATTATCCTGGTTTAAGGAAGAAGACAAATCAAAGCTATGTTTACATAATATACGGAGATAAAAGATTTATCAACAACAAATATCTATTACTTAACATTAAGTTCCATTTAAAATAAGACGATTATAATGTTTTAAAAAGTCTTGGATTTTGATCAAAAAATATGCATCCTTTTTTGGATGCATGGACATTTGACAAACTTTGATTTTCAAGTCTACTTGACCATGACCAGTTGTACTCGTATAGGGTGTCCCACAATGATCCCAACTGACGAGAATTTTCAACACAGTGCCACAAAACTAAGTTCAAAACATACAAACTCTTACTCTAAAAAGGTATCAAATAAAAAACAACAGAAGAGTTTTTGTTGTTTTCGAGAAAACTTTATCTATATTTTTCTATATCAATTAAACAAAATCCGTACCAAGAACTTATAAGAAGGTATGACAAAATACAAATTTCATTTAAAAAACATAGTTTTTGAAATGCCATATACGGTAAAAACTTTTTTTTTCAAATAATTTGTGAGAAATCGAGAGTTCAGAAAAGCTGAAAATTTCAAGCAACTGGACCATTTCGAGAGATAACACGTTCTCCAAACTTGGCGCCGTGCAGTCCGGTTGGAACCATATGTCCTCCAAGTCCATATCATCCGATTTGGGCCAAAAATATTCGCTTATCATTGAACGATAGCGATCCCCATTCACAGTAACGTGCCGGTCTTGATCATCACGGAAGAAGTACGGCCTAATGACGCCGCCGCCGGCCCATGAACCACACCAAACCGTAATTTTTTCGGGATGCAATGATGACTCATGGAGTACGTGTGGATTGTTGCCTGACCAATACCGCATATTTTGTTTATTGACGAAGCCATTCAGCCAGAAATGAGCTTCAGCGCTGAACGCTCTTAACGTTGAGGTCACTGACTCCGAATTTCGGTAGAAAATGTTTGTAATTTCGACTCCTTGTTGGGCCGTATATCTTTCCATCATGAAATGGCAAACGTTACTGAAGAGAAATGTCAAAAGAGCGGCAACAAATATGGCGTCGTTTGCTGTACCTGTCGCTCTACTTTTGTAGCGTCCCTGTTGAAAAACCCGATAGTTTGAATTTAACGAAACGATATTTTTATTACTTTTTTGTTCAAAAATGTAGATAATTTTTGAATATTTGTTTCGGAAAATCGAGTTTAACCCCGAGTTTCAAAGTTTAAACATCCAGTTCACCTGAAACTTAAACGGAGTTGAAGTTTTTTAGTTTAGTTCATTCGGTTGAGTTGAACTTCGTTCAATTGCTTAATGTGACTTTACGTACGCAGAACGTAAGTTCTGTAAAGTGACAGCTGTTAATTTAAAATGTCACTTTGGAAAGTGGTTAATTGCTGAACTATAGTTTAAACCGCAGAATACTGTCGGTTAACTTGAACTGCGAATTAAACTGAGTTCAAAGTTTAAACGAAACTGTAAAACCGAATTCAAATGAAATTTTAACCGAAAGTGGAGCGGAGTTAAAGCTTTCATTGTGACACTGGGGATATGAGTGTAACGTTAAAAAAAAAAAAAAAAACAAAAAATTGAAGAAAATTTTTAAAGTTTCATCAACACCGATGAAGTTTATTTCACTACATTTAAATAAATGAAAGTGAACGTGTAGTATAATAAATTGAGTAAATCAAGTGTAAGTAGACCATTATGCCTAGTTTATACTTTTACGGTGGAATCTATACCTTATCTAAAGAATTGTTGCCAACTTCATTGGAAATATCAAAAAATAAGAACCGCAGCCAACTTCGAGAAGAAAACAAAAGCGGGAGAATTCATTCGAATTTTGTAAGCCAACGGCACAGACGCTATTTTTTTATAATAGTTAGATAAAATTAAATTAGATAATATAAAATAAAATATATTTTTTGGAATTTAACTAAAAGTGTCTTTACTTCAAACGTTACAAATACAAATAATTTCGAAATATTAAAACTGAGTGTTGTAGTGAACTGACTATTCGAAAATGCTACAATAAATAAGTAGAATTTGTTCTCAATTGAATTCAAAAAGCCACACCTACCCATTTTCCAAAACCTTGTTGATGGCTTATTGGGCTTAAGCTTACAGAATGCATAATATCCACGATTTGACAGCTGCTGTCAGTGTCAAAATAACACATGATTTAAAAAGAAACCACTAGATGGCTAACTCTCCAAAAGTTTTGCTCTCAATCAACTAGAAAATCCACAGCTGTCTGTCTTTGTCATTAAAAAGACTAAAAATCTATATTTTAAAAACACTCTAAACACGTCCATTTTGTAGTATAGAAAAACTTTTCGTCACTGAATTCTTTTCACAACATTATTCTTCCTGTGTACGTATATAATGTGTCCTCTTATTAACCCAAAGTTGTCAAAATGAGTAAGTAATGAGAATTTCTTATACTCTCATGAATTTCACTTCATGAAAACTAACTTCCTTTCACTAAAACAACTCACTTAAAATAATAAATTTGACACACTTTTGAATTCGGAGATGCTCTTCTTTCCAACTTATCTTTTCAGGAACTTTATAAATGTCTTATTCAATCTTAATATACGCAGAAAAATTGAAACACTCTGCCTCCTTTCTTCGTCGTCGTCGTCATCGTCTTCAACCACCCACTTTTGGCATCAGTCTTAGGAATTCAAAAACCCGAAAAAGTTTTCCAAAGTTTTACAAACTAATTCAACTTGTTGACGAGTGAGTTTTGAAGTGTGTGTGTGTTTTTGTTAAAAATATTCCAGAACGAACATAAAAGGCTTGTTGCTTGTTTCATGGTTGGTTAATGGTTATGTCTATAAAATGTTCCCATTTTCAAAAAAATAAACTTTCAGGATCAAGCTCAAAATTTAATGTAATGAGATTTTGAAAAAGCAAAAATCACTCTGTTTTAAGTGCATACCTTTAGACAAATTTTATCCGCATCCGTTAAAGGATTTGACGACATTTTTTGTTTGACTGACTTTGATTTTATGAATGTAGTTCGTCATATCACGATGGACATTTCCCTAGGTATTCCTTGAGACTGCCAACATAGCCACAGAAAAGATTGAAAAACCAACTCCTCCTCCTCCTCTATCAAGTCTTTAAATTGGAATAGTTGAAAAATTCCAATTACGTTGTTTTGATGACCAACCCCGATAGTCTAGTGTTTGGCCAGATGGGACTGCTTCTTCCTTTATCCTTGGTCTCTTAAAAGTTTCCAACACACAGGACACACAACTCACCCTCAAGAAAGCTCATGGGTGACGACTTGCAGTGTTATGGACATGAAACAGGTGATTCAGAGCTCTCTGGTGAGAAATAATAGGGAAGTAGCAATCAAGAGTTAGGACAGGACAGGACAGGACAGTCAACTTGGGAGACTCGTTCTCGTGTCGGTGATGGTGGTGTGTTGGGTATGGGAATACACACACTCTCCTCCAGGAAATTAATCGTAAAATGACTTCCAAGCAATTGACATACTCCTCTCTAAATTCATTTGGAGGAAAGCTTTTTGTATCCGCTTTTTTTTCATATAAACACTGAACATCGTCATCCAAAAGGGCAATAAAAAAATGCTCATTTTTTAAGATGAAAATCCTTCCGAGTATTAAAAAATCCCCTCCCCCACCTCTCCTATTCCTCGTGCCACTCTTGTGATGCATCAGCAATGATTTATGGCGCGCTTTTGCCCTCGTGCTGAGGCTGCAATAAAAATTGTTATATTATTTATTGTCATTTACGCGTGTTGTCGTTTCGCAATATTTCAATTATTTCCCTGTTCTCCTCCCCCTTGGAGATGTATTTCACAAGAGGTGGGGATGAGTGTTTTATCCGTGAGGATGTAAAAAAAAAGAAATGTATCCTTTTCTGTGAAGATATATTTTATTCAGTGGAAGGACTTGAAGAATTTCAAGACGTTATTTCATTCGTCCTGTGGAAGTAACGCTGCATAGAAATTGTGCACTCGATTTGAAAATTTATTCATGAATTCAGTGACCTGCAATAAAAGTTTCAGTTTTTACTTAGTGAGTGTTAAGTTTATGTTTTGTTAAGTTGTTAGAAGTTAGTTTTATGTGCAAAATGGATTGGATGTAGTTTTAATATTTATAGAAAATGAAAAGAAAGAAAATGATTTTCTCAAAACTTTTTTTGAAACATAAGGATTTGGAAAGGGAAACGCATTTATTTAAAAAATCGTTTTTTCCGATTAAAAATTATGTTTTTTAAGAATCGATAGTTCTACACCGAAATACTATTTTCGTTTTGACTTTTTGCTTTGAAAGTTAGTTTGTTTGTAAAGGGTGTTTTTTTTTACGTTTGGTTTCTAGAAATTGGAGCCGTATGTCAGCAATAATGCTCCCAATATTCTCTTCGAAAGAGTTCTGTGTAGAAAAGCGACTTCACATAACCCCACAAAAAATTGTTAAACGGTGTTAAATCGCACGGTCTTGAAGGTCATGTTATATGCCCACGACGCGATATAATGGTCTCACCAAAAGTTTCCTTGATTGTTTCGTTGGCTCTTGGTATGTAGGGCCGTCTTGTTGGAACCAAAGGTCATCCACATCAAAATCCTCCAATTTAGACACAAAAACGTCATTAACCTTGTAACATTATGGCCGGCTTCATTTTTGATGAAACACCAACCAGTGACTTCTTTAGGATGAGGATGGATTATGATCACTCAAAAAGCGACATTTTTGTTTATTAATGTACCTAACCCATTCAATCAAAAATGAACTTCATCGCTGAACAAAATTTTCCTGTGAAAATCCGGATCGGTGGCCATACCGTTTTAGGGTCATTTTGGTAATAAATTTTCACTATTTGCAAACGTTATTCAAGAGTAAGTCCATTCAATATAAAATGGCAAACCAAACTGCGAACAAATCAAGTGACAGCTGTCAAAAAGACCAACTTCCAAAAAAGTATTGCCAGATTTAAAACCATACGTCTAAAAAAAAAAAAACTTTAAAAAAAGACCTTAATTTGTTAAGCTACAGAGGAAATTCAAATTTACAAACCAATTGTCAGCAGTATATTTTAGACATTTTTGATAACTCAGACATAAAGTAGGATTTAACAATCTGACAATCGGCCCTTAAGTCTGTATAACTGAGTTTTTTTTTAACTTAACAATTTTACGAACGTACGTTATATTACGGACACAAAAACATTTCTCTACAAGTGACGAGTTTAGGTTCTAGAAACCTTAAAACGTTGTCAAAAATTTCAATTTGACAAATCCCTATGTAAAGTTAACAATACATTTTTATACTTTATTATTTTGTATGTATGTCTTTCGTCCTTGTGTCAGTACGAATATTTTCACTTGTGCTATTCTTAAATTTCTGAAATTCTTTTTATTTAAAAAAAGTACATATACGCCACAGTGCATAACTTAAAAAAAAATTGAGGAACCCAATATGAATGTGTTTTGGGGATAATTTCTTGTATCATCCTTAATGCTGTTCACATGACCATTTTTTTTAAGGCTTTGCTTCATAGAATTTCAAATATTAGTCTGAAATAAGTTCTAGATATTGTAACACAAAATCAGAGGAATATGCATACTTATTAATTTCCCATAGAAAGTTATTGTTATCGGTCTGATTTGCCAAGTTGATTTTAGACAAATCTGGAAGTTTTAAGGTCCCTTAGGTATTAAATATACGACCCATTTATCGGTATCTACAGTTATGGACTTCTACGTTGTATTGGGACAGACACGACGTGCGTCGAGGTAACAATAAAGCTCATGAAAAGAGTATTCAAGCACATTAGGATTTCCACACCGCTTGACCAAGGAAGGCAACATTAAATGGTTCCAACGAATGAATAATGGAATCTTAATATTAAAAAAAAAAAATCTAATCTAAAAAACCCAAAATAGCTTTAAAATTTTTCAAACATCTTCTTTTTTTCAATAAAAGATAACATAAAGTGTATTGTGTTTTGAAAATTTTTAAAATATATTGTTCAAGGCCACGTTTACTACTAACGGTAAAAAAAATTTCACAATAAAAAAAAACATTGGTAAAATAAAAGTTTTATCGATATAACCCTTCCATAAACCTTACCAACCGCTTCATCATTGTGATCATCCAACGTTAGCAGTACCAGACGGTTGAAAGCGAGATCGAAGTTTATAAGCGCTGCTGTGAATGTATTCTACTTCTGAACTACCAAGTTTATACTTTATACTGTAGTAAGGTCAATTAGTTGGCGGTATATAACAATAGCCTTAGATGTTTTAGGATTTCAGCCCAAATGATTTCTAATACCCCAAGTAAGAATGTTTTGAAGATTTTTATTATTTATCTTTGCTAAATTCTTTTGTGTTGAATATGGACTTCCAATAGGGAGTTATTGTAATCGGTCCGATTTGTCAAATTGAAATTTTTGACAAATCTGGACGTTTCAAGGTTCCTAGAATCTAGATCCGTCATTTGTAGAGAGATGTCTGTGTGTGCGTGTGTACGTACGTTCGTACGTTCGCACGTTTGTACGTTTGTACGTTCGTACGTTCGAGATACCCTTTTTCGTCCACGGTATCTCAAGAATGAGTAGAGATATTGACTTCAATTAAATTTTGTTCGACAGGTTATAACTTCGAAAGATATGCAGAAAGGACTTTTATAAAAATTGGTCAAGCGTTTTTTTTTTCACTATAGCAGTTTAAAAAAAAAGTGAAAATTTTGGTTGGCAGCAAATATCTCAATAACGGATAGTGGCGTTGACTTCAAATAAATTTTATTATATACATTGTAATCTGTTACAGATTTGGTATAAATTTTGAAAATTTTCAATTTACCGTTATTTTTTTAAAATAGAAAAACTAAAAAAAAATTTTTGGCGCGAAAATAAACAATGAAGGAAAAATTATGTATATTATCTTTAAAACTATTTTCTATTATGTGAAACGATGTTTTTTACATGTGGTGAAAGTTTTAAGAAAATTGAAAAAAGTACAAAAAATTCTACCAAAAGTTGGTAAAAAGTGTTTTTTGACTTGAATATCTCAAAAATGAGCACCGATGTTGACTTCAAAGTTATTTATGTTTATACAAAATACAATTATTAATATATCGTACAATTTTTACAAATATCGAATTGACAGTCTTTTTATAAAAAAATAAAAAACTTAATCAAAAATTTACCAAAAAATGTCAAAAGTAGTTTCTTGACTTGAATATGTCCAAAATGGTCAATCATTTTAACTTCGAATGTATTTTATTTTTTGCGTAATAGAAGTTTGAACATATGGTACTTTTTTGGCAAATATCGAATTGGCTTGTTTTTTTACGAAAATTAAAAAACCAAAACTGAAATTTACCGAAAAGTGTCAAAAATTGTTTTTCGGCTTAAATATCATCCCAACAAGCAATGTTACTGACTTCAAACTTATTTTATTTTTAACATAATGCACTTGTCAATTCCTAAAAAATGATAAAATATTGACGAATATCAAATTGACATTTTTTACAACATACAAAGCTGCAAAAAGTTAAGAAAAATTTGTAAATATTGTTTTTCCGCTTCAACATCTCTGACCGTTTTTTTTGTTAGTAAAATTGTTATCAATCAGCATCAAAAGTAAATCGATTAATATCAGCAACGCCAAGTTTTCAAATTATGCATAATGGGAAGTTATCAGTGTGGCTCGCACCCAGCCTCTTTTAATTTATAAACAGTCATCAGCGTCCATTTGTGAGAACAATGTTTGGCTATTTCTACTTAATCATTATTGCAAATGATAAAAGGAATTGGACCAAGTATAGATCCCTGTGAAGTCCGTTAAAACTGGCTTTTTAATTCGAAACTATTGATTGTTGTGTGCCTAGATTAGCAATGCTTTATTTTAACGAGTGTTCTAAAAATCGGAATTTATTTATAAGTTTTTACACAGTATCGTTTGATTTCCGGTATTGAATGCCTTCGAAAAGTAAAATGGCTTTTTCAAAAACTTAAGAAAGATATGGAAAGTCGTTAACTTTGCAATTTTGCTTTCTGAGGAAGGAAATAATGCTACCTTCTTACATTTAGAAGAAAAATATGAAGTTTCAAAATTTAATTAAAAATTTGGTGGGTAGGTGAAAAAGTCAACTTTAGAGCAAATTATCAGACTCGACTGTAAACCTTATACTTTACAAATTGTTGGGTTCAGCCGTTTGGTAACTTGCGGACTTAAGACTGAAGAAAACATCTCATTTAGTGCATTACAGTTGGAATTGACAGCGGATTTAAGTTTCAGTTTTCTTAGTCCAATCTCAGTCAATTGCTTCCATAAATTCTTCCCTTTGGTCGATGGATGAAATGTTGCAATGCCTTATCTTAAAGTCCTTTACATCTTGAAGATAGGATATTTCAAAGATTTCTTTTTTAAAGATTTTCTTTTAATAGAATTTTTAATCATATTGTTTTTGTTACAAACTACGCAAAATAATTGACCTTTTCAGATTAAATTATTTAAAGATAGCTCAATCCAAATAATGGCCTCGAAATTTGTATCTTGAACACATACAATACATAGTTTTTTTGTATTGGAGTACATAAATAAATATTTTACATGTTTCCAATTCAATTAAAAAACTCTCAAAAAGAGATTAACTCAAAGGATTTAACATCTGCTTTCGACGAAAGGATCGAACACAAAACAACAAACAAAAAAAAAACTCCATATCCGAAAATATGAATCCAAAATAAATTGATTAAGCCGCCCATTATTTATATTCATGAGAGTTCTAAAGACAAAAATTCGATCCGATTAATTAAATCCCATAACAACGTCAAAAGTTTGATCAAACTTTTTTAAAGTCTCCGCCACCGCCGCCGCCGTCGTCGAGCCGCCACAGATGAAGCATCCTTGCGATTCAGAGGTTCACCATCGCCATGTTTGGGATTTTAATTAATTTATTTTTTGTTTTTGTTGTATTTTATTCAAAGTAAGTTCAATTGAAAACGATGAAAAAGAAAATCAAAAAAAAAAAAAGGAAAACCTCACAAGCTGGCGCCAGTTTTGTGTGTGTTACGTGGCCCACACCTTATGAAAAATGCATGAATCCTTGAGATACACACATCCTAAAACAATCTACCCGATGTGTGTTTGATTGTGTGTATTTGTGTGTACCAGATTGTAATCGAGGGGAAGAGCCTTCATCAATCTCCGTTAAATAATTCCATTCATATTTTCGCCAACTTTGTGTGTGTTTTTTTTTTTTTATTTTCTCCCGAGCTCAAGTTTAAATATTTTTATGCAAATTTAATAAGGACTTTGATATCCTGGAAACGACGATGAGACGAGATGAGGTAGTGGCGGGGAGGAACAATCTAGAAAAATGTGATGTGAATTTAAAAACTGCGAAACGTTTAGAAGTCAATTTATCCGTTTCACGTCAAAATCAAAAAAGTGTGTCGAGGTGTAAATCGATTAGTCCTTCGGATAAACTCCTAGATTCTTGAAAATAGTCCATAAAATTGAGTGTCGTCGTCCAGTTTTTTCCTATTTTCCTCCTTTTAGGCCATTTCCTCTGCTTTGGGGTTAAAAAATATTCTTTCAGTCGATTTATTTCGTAAAGAATAAACTCTGATCTCCTATATGTATTTCTAGTTCAGTAAATTTTGTATTTATCCTTTCCAAAAGAATTCAAAAAGCAACATTCTCTGTACTTGGGGTAAATTTAATTTTTTGATTTAATGTTTTTTTCTCTCTCTTTCTCTTTATTAGATTATGTTAGCCGAGGAAAAAAGAAATTTGGCGACAAGTGTGAGAATACACTTGAATGCGGATTCCCCGGATCGATATGTGACCCCAAAAAGAAGTCCTGTCAGTGTGTTGAAGAATTACCTGTCACCAATCACATTGACAAGTGTGGAAAGGGTAAGTTTTGTTGGTTTTTTTTTTTAACTTTTATTTTAATTATTTAACATCCATAAATTAAAATTGAAAGGCATACAAATATAAATTGATGAGAGGGATTGCATGCAATCTTATGTGAATGCAATACTTACTAAAAAAGAAAAATAATTCAAAACTGTGACTTTAGAATTTTCAATCATCAATCATTTGATATTTAAAATCGATTGCATTTATTTTCACGTTACACAATCATTTAACTTCAACCAATTAATGGATTCTTTTGACTGTAAAAAGGATTGGGGAAAAATGATTTCAATATTTTTAATAAATGAATGTAAGATTGCAGTCCTAACCTCAAAAAGATTACAGCGAATACAGTCATTAATTTAAATTCGTAGGAGATTTCATTCACATGCGAATGCATTCTTTTACAAATATGTTATGAGACATGAGGCCTGAGTTGCAGAATATTGTATTATGAGTGTGTAATTTCAAAATAAACAAATAATACTTTTGAAAATCGGTATTTTTCATCTAATTAAATATTTAACAAAAGCAAACTTAATATAAAATTCATTGATCAATTTGTTTCCACGACCAGGTGCATCGAATAAATGACGATTGTCTTGTGAAATTTCTTTATTGTTCTTTAAAATGTTGTTACATTTTTCCAGAGCCCTTGCAACCGATGACGGTTATTACTTTAATGGTCAAAAAGTGTTGCTGAATATTTTATTTATGTTCTTTTCACCTAGATTCTTATACACTATAGAGTATGGAGTCTAAAAAAAATTATAGTAATTTACATAAATTATTAAAATTGACATATGGACGCAGCGTCCTGAAAACTATACAAGTTCTTGCATTCATTTACCTACCTTAGGCTCTTCGAAATAATGTTATGGGATTTTTGTACAAAGCCAATTTAAAGGGAAGGAAAGGAAGCTGAAATTTAATTAAAATTTAATATTTATTTGTACACACAAAATCCAATCGAAATTAAAAATTTACTTAAGTAACTTCTAGTAAATACTAGAAGCTTTTAGGAGACTTTTTCATGACAAGAGAATTCTTTTAGGAATTGATAATTTCTTCCAAGGTGCAGAAAAAAAAATGGAAAACAAAAAAATGGAATAAAGGTTTCTTTTAAAGCTCTATTTAGGATGTAAAGGGTGTTTAAATTTTAATCGTCGATGTTGATTTTGAATAAAACACAAATTACGAAGGAAATTATTGTCATTTCTTTTTATTATGATAATATTGGTAGGGTTAAATTATTTCTGGAATAAAATATCGGTCAAATGGCCGACGCGACCTCGGCGGCACACCTCCATACAATGGTCCGAATTTTCTATGACGCTGAGGCATAATTGAGGTTCTATGCCGTTATTTTAACTGATTGTCTCATCTTTTAGCTCTTGAATTGTTGCTGGCTTATCGAGGTACAACTTTTTTTTCAATTAACCTAACAGAAAGAAGTCCAACGTGGTGAAATCACATGATCTTGGCGGCCAATTGACATCGCCACACGTATGAGATAACACGACCATTGAATTTGTCGCCCAAAAGAGCCATTGTTTCGTTAGCAAGTGGAACCGTCCTGTTGAAACAAACAGTCACTCTTTGTGGGTGCATTGGTTTTTCGACAATCACTCTTGGATTATCTTTCATTCGCCAAATGCGGCATTTCTACTTATTGACGAATCCACTGAGGTGAAAATGTGCCTCATGACTGAAGATGATTTTCTTTGGAAATTGATCATCTACTGTTGCCATTTCTTGCCACCATTCTGACAATTGACAACGCTTGAAATGGTCAAGAGACTTTAGTTCTTGAGTCAATTTCACCTTGTAAGCATGTAAATGCAAATCTTAATGCATAATGTTCATCAACAACGAGTGTGAGAGGTGCAATTGTTGGGCACGACGGCGAGTTAAGGTGGACGACTCTTCAGCCACAATATCGCGAACAGCACAGAAATATTTTCTGCAGTACAAGCTCTACGAGCAAGCTCTGGTGTTTTCACAACTCCTATACAGACCCGGTTTGCTCAAATTTTTGCAAGCTTTTTCCGATTGTATGCACATTTGGCCGATTAAATTGACTGAAAAAAATCACGGAGTGCATGATATGCATTTTGATTTGAACGCGTGTTTTCATAATAAGCCTGATTAACTTTAACGCATTGCTTGATTTTGTCTCTTTCCATGGTTCAAATTGAGTTGGTGTGAAATTGAGAAATGTCAAATGAAATGCAGACAAAAACTTGACGTTTAGGTGTGGTTCACATTCAACATGGGCCCTTAAAATTTAATCACGCTATATTTAACTTTCCATAGGGAGTTATTGTAATCGGTCCGATTTGTCAAATTGAAATTTTTGACAAATCTGGACGTTTTATAGTTCCAAGAATCTAAATTCGTTATTTATAGAGAGATGTCTGTGTGTGTGTACGTACGTTCGTACGTTAGAGACCTCTTTTTCGTTAACGATATCTCAAGAATGAATAAAGATATCGACTCGAATTAAATTTTATTTAATAGGTTATAACTTCGAAAAATGCAGAAAGGACTTTTATACAAATTTGTCTAGCGGTTTTTTTACCATAGCAGTTTATTTTTGGTTTGTTGCAAATATCTCAAGAACGGGTGATGCTATTGACTTCAAATAAATTTTATTGTGTAGATAACAATAAATAAATAAAAATAACAAACCGTTATTTTTTAAAAAAGTAAAAACTAAAAAAAATTTTTTTGGAGCGCAAATATACAACGAAAGAAAAATGATATCATCTTCAAAATAATTTTTCACTATTGAAAATACTATCCTTGACATCTGGTAAAATTTTCGAAAAAATTCAATTGACACTTTTTTCTACAAAAAATAAATAAGTACAAAAAATTCTATGAAAAGTTGGTAAAAAGTGTGTTCTGACTTGATTATCTCGAGAATGATCACCGATATTGACTTCATATTTATTTAATTTTATACAAAATACAATTATGAATATATGCTACAATTTTAACAAAAATGTCGAATTGATAGTTTTTTTTACGAAAAATAAAAAACTAAAACCGAAATTTACAGAAAAGTGACAAAAATCGTTTTTCGACTTATATATCATCACAACAAGCAATGATGTTGATTTCAAATGTATTTTATTTTCAACATAATGCATTTGGTAATACCTAAAAAAGGTAAAATATTGACGAATATTAAATTGACAGTTTTGTACAGTAAATACAAAATGGGAAGTTATCAGTGTGGGTCGCACCCAGCCACTTTTTTCTTTCTATAAAAGGGATGGGTTTTTGCATTTTATATTTCATATTCACAGAAGAGAAAGCTCTTGAGAGAGCAAACAATTTTTCCACCCTGCTAATTTCAGCCACAAAAAATTCTGTGCACAGAAAATTGAAGACTGTCAAATCAAAAAAAGACTTGAAATTTCAGTTTTGTCGTTAAAATAAACGAATTTTTTTGAAATTGAATTTTACATTCTAATTTTCATTATGGAAAACACCGGTTTTTAGTTCCAAATCGAGTTGTCAGACTCTCTTGAGCACTCTATTAGTAACAATAAAAAAAAAATCCATTTTTTAATTAATTTTAAACAATTAGAAACTTTTCACGCGCTTTCGAATCAAATTTGTTGAAATGATTTTTTTTGACGTTTCGTAGAGTCGTTCCACTTCGTTGTGCACACAGTTTCTCTCTCTATGAGAGAATTTTACCCTCACTCCTTAAAAAAATGTGTGCTGTGAAGTTCTGTGCACAAAACACTTGGAACAGACTTTTTAATTTTCAAATGTTAAAAAAATTCAATCAATTCTTTTGAATCATTTGACGGTTTGATACATAACACATTCCATGATTTCATTTCACACCAACATAATTATTTCGTTGGGAACGTGTGATTAACAATCAATCAATAGTAGTAGTATACTTTACTATAGGGTATTTTTTATTGCATGAGAATTTTCAATGGTTACTATACCTACTATACTATTCGAATGTGCAGTACAGGCCTTATGGGAGAGCATTTTTTTTTACCAGTTACGTGCCTCACATTCGTACCGTTCTGAATTCAAATGTATCCTGCATAAAAAGTTCTCACCGTCCTATGGATTCATGACTGCATCCGGGCAAACCAGCATGTCCTGCCAGGCGCAAAGTCAAATGCGCACTGAACTGACACATTTTAAACTTCATTTTATATTTATGAGATACAGGGTTGCCTTACCGTATTAACTATTAAGTTACCTTTGCTTTAAGTTCTCTTTTCTTTAAGTTTTTGTGGAGAAGCTTTTGTTTTTAGAGCTTTTTTAACACTTTCAAATGATATGGGGTTAACATAGTGTTTGTTTTAAGTATTTGCATTGGAAATTACGGGAAAACTTTTTAAATGCAGTTACAATAAAGCATAGACGGCAATTCTTTTCATTTTTTGAGAGCTTTTTGTCTGTTATCATATGCACTACGGTAACGCTGACTAATTTTTTCTTTCACACAACTAAAGGGAATTCTTCTGAAGATAGAGTGAGATAAAGACGTCCTATTTTCCCTGTATTGCACATTCGATTTGGACGAAGTATACCTATAATTTGACAGTTGAGAATGTCAAACGATGTTGACTTTTTTGTTCAGTAAAGTTTGGCAATTTATCATTATAATTGATTATTTTGTACGATTTACACACTGGCTGGAAGCATCACATTTCAAATGATTAAGATGTTGACAGCTATTGTGCCATATTGACAACCTTCAATGATTGATATTTAGAGTTCGAGTAACGTCAATCGTACAAATATTTAGGTTAATTTTCAAAAATTCATAGAATTTCTTAAATTTTCAAAAAAAAATGTCCAGTGTTATAATTTAAAAAAAATACGAGACTTCAAAGAAGAGTTGAGTTCGTTTAGTTTTAGCAATAATACTTACATTGTACATACTATGAAAATGTAAAATTATAAAGGCTTTTAATTTCAGAATTGAAAATTCTTGACATGCACAGCACATGTCAATCATTGGTAAAATGTGCCAATTAATTGATTTACTGGCACTTTACTATACTTTGAAACACTGCAGGCCAGTCATTAGTGAAAGTGTCAATCGTTAAATTGATAAGCACTATGATATTTGACACGTATTTTAAATAACATACTTTCATTTCATCAAACAATTAAATGTGCCAATTATTCTGTTGGTATGTGTCAATATTGGCGTATGTTTTCTTTTTGTCTACTTTTAATTTTTTTAATCGAAATCGGTCAAGTGGTTAAGGAACAGAAAAAAGAACTGTTTTTTTTACCTTTTTAAGGACTCTTACTTACTTTACTTTACTTTATTTGGCGCTACAGCCTTAAATCTTCCTTAACTTGGTCCCGCCACCACCAGAGATGAGGTCTGTCTCTGTTTCGCGCACCCTCTGGCATAGCGTTGAATAATTTACGGGATGGAGCGTCGATGCTCATTCGCTCTTACTTAACCTAAAGAAACACCGATTAGCCAGAGTTAATCTACGTTTAATTTTAGCACTGATATCATTTGCAGAGTTAACATGCGGTACCCAGGCAGTGGTTACGTTCTGACCAAGTCTGCTATAGGAATCAACTTTATTTGATGACAGCATATACTTCGTCTTTCATTGATCACAAGACTTATTTTGTACTCTTCTGACTCCATACTAGAAAAGGTACCCGTAACTGCTCGCTTGAATCTTCTTATTATGTCGAAGTCATCCGTGTACCCAGGATATTGAGTGGAGTTTTGGAAGATAGTTCCATTGGTGTTGGCCCCAGTACTGCGCACTGCACTCTCAAGAACAATATTAAAACAGCTACATGAAAACTCGTCGGTTGCCATGTCGAAGTCCTCTGTTTGTTTCAAAGGTTCCGGTTTAATCTCTCCCAATTTTAACGGAGCAACGGGCATTTTCCAACGTCATCCTGATAAGACGAATCAGTTTGGAGATACCAAAACTAGACAGCAATGGTATATATCGATATTAAATTCTTGGGTCTTCTCCAGGATTTGACGTTAAGTGGAGATCTGGTCGGTGGTAGTCTTTACAGGTCTGAAACCACAATGATAGTGGCCAATCAGGTCATCAGGTAATGGCTTCAGGCGTTCACATAATACGCTTAGGCCTCTATAGAGAATGCGGTCGCATTTTTGAGGATTGGTTAGTTGGTACTAAGGTTCCTGTCGTCGGGCATACTTGTAATTGTATTTTCATCACACGTGGGTGTTCCTTTCATGGCCGGTTTCTGAGGCCTGCGCATGAGTGATGAGATCTATTGAGCTGGTCCTTCAAAACAATATCTGTTCCTTTGCTCCTACTTACTTTTGAAGGACTCATTCCAACTTGACAAATTTACCTTAAAAAGGAATAACAATAAATTTAGGTATTGATTTAAGTAAAATAAATATTCCTTTTTGATGATGGATGATGGATTTTCCCCTCTTCCCTCCCTCCTCAATTTCATAAATCCAACTACCCGTTAAAACAACAAGTACC
This sequence comes from Scaeva pyrastri, assembly GCA_905146935.1. Classification (NCBI taxonomy): domain Eukaryota; kingdom Metazoa; phylum Arthropoda; class Insecta; order Diptera; family Syrphidae; genus Scaeva; species Scaeva pyrastri. The sequence goes on along the minus strand of LR989927.1, from coordinate 119,356,420 downwards.
TAAACAAGAAGCCTATGGGGGATCTTAGATTCCCTTCTATATTGATTTTCTCTGCCAAAACCAAGCTGCTTAATTTATTCAAAAATATTCCCAATATTTTTAATAAATATTTCTCTTCCTCTTCCTGAATGAACTTTCACCTTTTGCCATCCTGGCAATCATCTCCATTAACAGACGAAAGACAATATAAGAGATAGGGAGGTAGACTAAATCAACACACAATCTAATTGCTTTGTATTTGATGATCAGCATCCTGGCACATTTACCTATATTTGAAGAGTTTCTTAAATAAATTTTGTGTCAAAAATAAACACACTCACAATTGACAAATCTTTGCCATTATTCAATTCATCAAGTCAAAAATTATTTCCTATTGTCCTTTGTGTAGTATTGTTGACACGACACCTTTTTTTTTTTTTTTTGGATTGATGCTTTTATAAAAAAAAAAAAAACTTCAACATGATGACTCAAGACTTAAGTGGAAAACACTCAACAATCACCACCATTTTGTTTTTTTTAAAGGATTAGCAACATTTCAAATAAAATTAAAATATTTATTTCATTTCAAACTTTTCACTTCGTTTCATTCTCTGAAAACGAAACTTTATCAAATAAAACTCATTTACCTTATTGCATGTTATGGTATATCAAATTCAAATGATATATTATAGTAACGGAAAAAGAAAATATTATTTATTCAACATGAAATATTTAAATCACGCAGTCAAACTTACATACTTCGAATATAGTTTACCCTCGAAAAGCACACTTTTCCTGATGTCGGTCGGTCGATGCCGATGTGTCGGCTAAAAGAATATATACCTACTGTTGGAAAATTGAATAAGTATGAAAAATAAAACCTCTCGCAAAAAAAAAAGGACTCAGGTCCTAATTCCCTTATGAAAGTTTTTTTTTTCTACCTTACACAGGATTCCACAAAAACATTTCGCTGCATGCATAATGTCGTGTGTTTTCGAACAGCAGCGCAAATTCATACAAAGCTAGTTTCGACTTAGCCCCAATGGCAGCGCCGGATTTATCTTTTTTGGGCCCTAGGCCTGTAGAGTAAATGGTGCCCCCTTTGCATATATTCTCTAATATTGTATGGTTTACTTCATACAAAATTAAATACCTACTCCAGAAAAAAAATTACAACGAATTCCATAAAACTTAAATTAATTTTATTTATAATGGTAGTTACAAGAATATGTACATATGTATACGACTTTTTTTTTACAGATTTTTACTTAATTTTTGAAATATTTTTTTAGCAGCGAAGTCTTTTATAAGTTCATCGAAATCTATTTCATGAAGCAAATCACTCTCAATACAGAGCAGAGATAGTGCATCAAGTATTTCCTGCGTTATCATTGTTCGACAAGTACTTTTTAAGCGTTTTAATTGACTACATGATCTTTCCGCAGAACGATTTGTCACCATCAGACTTAAAAATAAACGTAATGCCGTGTCTACGTTCGGAAACGCTGATGTAATTTTATCTTCCCACATAATCTTATATAAATATTTAGATATACTCTGTCTATGGGTATGGGCCCTTAAACGGATGAAACACTTGCAACTAGCCAGTGGTTTTTAATGAACAAACAGTTACTATGAAATTATGGTATGATGTACGAAGCATTTATTGTATTTATTTAAACTCTTTTATCCGTAACATGACAACAGGGCCCCATTCCACAAAACAACAACAAAACAACTTATTAACTTTTCACTTTGTACTTTTCAAATTTTTCGTCAATTTGCAAAACATTCTGTTCTACAGAACTATTAAGTCTGATAAGTGAAAAGTTAAAAATGATAAGTGTAGTTTGCAAAGTCTTTGAAATTTTTATATTCACTTTGTAATTCTTTTGTGTGCAAAGTTAATATTGAAAAGTGTAATTTGCAAAGACTTTGCAAAAATTATTCTGTTTCGTTTTCATTCCACAAAAACTTTAAATTCTATTTTCGCAAAGCGAATTTTGATTAGTTTATCAAAAGTTTGCAAAGAGAACGATCACTGTGCAAATGCATATTGGTATTACTAGTGAAGTTTTCAAGATGTTAAGACGTGAGTTTTTACTTGACTATGATGAAGATGAAGAAGCGTGTAATAAGAAATTATAAAGACCGTAATCATTTTTCGGACTGAAATATTATAATTTTAATGAGTGTTTTCGTTCAAATCGAATTCAAGTTGATTTTCTTTTAAGCAGAATTGAAGAAAAATTAGTGCAGAATACTTAAATAATGTGCTCAACACAAACAACAGTCTTTGATTTTGAAAAATAATAAAAAGTGATAAGACAAAAGTGTAAAGATGATTAAATGCTTTGTGGAACACTTTACACTCTCACTTTGCAGAAGAGTTGCATTAAATGCAGAGAGTGCAAAGTCTTAGCAAAAATTTGGTTAGTGCAAATTAAAATTTGCAAAGAACATTGTGGAACAGAAACACTTATGACTTTGCCAAAAATGAAATCAATTAGAAAAATGCAAAGTGAAAAGTTGATAAGTTTTTTGTAGAATAACCCAGGTCCGAAAAAGTTTCTTAACTTCTCTAAACTATCGGAATTTTCTATCTGTTGCATTATTTACATTTAACATACATACACTATGTACAAACAAGAATATGCACTGAATGAATTGTTAAGTTTTATAGAATAATTTTATGCTTGTTTTCGTGTTTTTTAAATATATAAAAATAAAAAATACATATCATTTTTGTTTGAGAAAAAAAAGTTCTTTTATCCGTAATGGGCTCGGTCCCGACCGTCCCGGTTAATCGAGTTTCAACTGTAAAAGCAGATTATGTTATTTAAGAAAACAAATATATGTGGTGCTATGTACATTGTTTGCTTGAAAATGAAATGTATTTATTTGTAGGTACATATATGAAAATAATTGAGCGTTGCCGTTTGCCGAATTTGAAGATTTGTGAAAATCTATTACCCATTTTGCTCGTATGAGCAATAAAGATTCAGTTGCTTCTACTTACTTTTGTGGCCCCTTTTTTCGTGATGCCCCAGGCCTGGGCCTGGTTGGCCTAAGGGTAAATCCTGGGCTGCCCAATGGAATATGGTCTACCCATAGATAGGAAGGGAGGTTTTGAGAAGGGGAAGGGGAGGAAACATATACATAAAACCATAAGCAACAAGGATTGCGTGGTTCATCCACTCCGTCGGCGTCGCGTCGTCGTCGTCGTCGGTCGGTCGATTGGAAACCAGCCAGGATAGCCGGGAAGTTGACATTATCTATGCATCGTGTTAGTCTAGTTTCTGTGTTTTGTATAGATATTGTTATTATAACAGAGACATTAGTATGTGGAAGTGTATTTGTATAGGAAAGGTACAATTCTGGGTCCACAAGAAGAAAAAGAAGCAAGCAATTTCCCTGAAAGTTTGATCAATACCCAAGTTGAAATTCGCTTAAAACATTTATATCTTACTTTTTGGGGTAAACACCCACTGAACTTGCCATTGAATTCGAGGAATATGTAAAAAGGACTCAACATCCAAAAAAACAAAAAAATTAATAAATAAATACACTCAAAAAAATAATAGGGAAATTTAATTTTTCTATAAATTTACCAGGATTGTGTAAAAGAATGCAATCATTTAGGAATGCAATCACGAATCATTTGACATATATGAAAGATTGCAATTATTTAATCCTATAGTATGTACTTACCTATGTACATATTTGACTTCAATCATCAATTGTCAGAAAACGTTTGATACGTCAAATATTCATTTGAAGACTTTCGTTTTAAACAGCCCTCTGCATGGGCAGCTGCAATTTTGGACATTTGACAAGTAAAAAGGACAATACCAATGGAACGATAAACTTTTCAAAAAACGTAGGTTTTCAAAACAGTTCGCAAAACTAAAGCATTTTTGGGACAAGTAAAAAATGTGAAGTTTTGAAATCTTATAACAGCTGTAGCCCGAGGTTTAGACGAAAACCCAGGGTTGTCGATTTTTTGTTGAACTTTGGAATTGAGTATTACACAAATGACACTACTTGCACTATTTTTATCCTTAAAGACTTAACTATTAAGTAACTCATGCCAGTCAATCAAATGTCACGTCTACGCATCTTTGTTGATTGGGTGCTTGACCTGCGTCAAAATGAACCGGATCTTAATTGAAAATTCATCTTCAGTGATGGTTCACATTTTCACATCGGATCGGAGGCTACTTTAGAAAGTAAAATTGACGCATTAGAAGCTCAAAAAAAGGAATAAACACAATTTCAATTTTGATCAAGATAAACTTTAATTTCGAATATGTAAAAAATTAATTAGATTTTTGTGCCTCTTTTAGACGACCAGTTATCAGTTCAGTTTTTAGTTCAGTTAAAATAAATTTAATTTCGGTGTTCAATTCTTCAGCTTTTTTCCAAAGTACTCGTATCTAGTCCGATCAAAGCACACCTAGATGCATATGAAGGAGAATCATAATTCTCCATTTGAGTTATTTGATTACAAATCTTATAAAGACCTTTTGAACTCTTTCAATATACGAGTTATCCATATGAAAGAAGAAGGGCACCACACAATTAAACAATGCTCTAGAATTGGACGAACTAAAGACATGTAAACTGAACTCATTGCAGTTTCGGTTAACGAAATCAAGGACTCAATTAGCCCTGGAAATAGCATAATCTACGTGCAACGAAAACGACAACTTAGGATCAAAAATGACTCCTAGATCACGAATCTCAGATTTGCTGTCAAGAATCTGATTCAAAAGTTTATAATTATTGATCATAGGAACTAAAGTCTGGTGTGCAGTAAAAACATAACATTTCTGTATATTTAATGGAAGAACATATTTTTTTCACAAACCTAATAGAATACTTAAATCGTTTTGAAGTTTTTGTTGATCATTTTTGTTTTTAATGCATACAAATATTTTTATGTCATCAGCATACATCAAACATAAAGCATTAACGAATATGTTAAAGAGAAGTGGACCTAAATGGCTTCCTTGAGGAACTCCAGATGAAACTTTTATAATTTCAGACACAAAATTACCTAACTTCACACATTGCGTTCTACCAGTTAGGTAGTTTGATAACCATTTCAGAAGTTAACCATGATTTCTAAAAACTTTAAGTTTAGTCATAAGAATTGTATGACATAATGAGTCAAAAGCTTTGATAAAATCTGTGTAGATGGTATCAGCTTAGTAACCACATTCAAAAGAATCAGTAATATATTTCCAAAAAAACCATAAGATTTGTAGAAGTAGATCTTCCCCATATAAACCCTTTAACTATAAGCTGAAATAGCTTAGAAATCGCAGAGATTTTAGAATTTGCTCTATAATTTGCCACCAAATTTTTTGTCCCTGATTTTTAAATAGGAATTACATGGGAGAATTTCCATTGGTTCAAAAACTGACCAGTAGAAAGGGATATTTTAAAAATTATCATAAGAGGTAAGGCTGACGAAAAATAACATGTTTTTAAGACATACAAGATGGAATGCCATCAGGCCCAGCATTTACATTGGACTTTAATTTTAAGATACCATTTAATATATCGGATTCAATAAGGTTAAGCGTTGAAATGTTAGCTTGGCTGACATAATAGCTATCTGTGTGTTTAATGCTTAACGTACTATAGATTATATTATAGTCTGGAATAGAACATAGGCTACTTTACGCTAGAATGGCTGAACGGATCTGGATGAAATTTGGCAAAGGGAAATTACAAATAAACATACTTTTGACTGAACTCAAAAACTATTATTAATATGAAGTGCTTATCTATTATTATCTACACATGTGGTCAATTTGATTCTGGGTTCTGGGTATGATTTTCTTTACTTTTAATTGTAAAAAAACTTTAACCTGAAAAAAGTTGTTTTTATAGTTCCAACTTTGTTATTATGGATTTAAAAGTAGTACAAAATTTGTATGTTAATACTACAGGTTAAAATTTTTAACAAAATCAATTTTGTTTGCATTTTTCGGTTCCTTAAACCTTTAGAAATCACCTCGTAAAATATTTTAAAGATATTGAAACTTTAACAACATGAACCAACTAAACCCGTTTTTCTCCAAATAATCATTTATCATTGTAACAGATGTAAAAAAAGTTTAAAAAATAAAAAACAGTTATGTATTTTTCAATACAAAGATTGAGAAAATCGCCATTTTAACACAGAAACAAAAAAAAATATTTTTTTTGTTGACCTGTGGTGCTAGCTAGTATTTTGTAAATGTCAAAATGCGGTTAATTGTCAGTTTTTTAAGTTGTGTTCACATTGGATTCTTTTAAAGCAACTTATTTGAGCTGCTTCACAATACACCATAAGAAATATACAGGGAAGTTCGTCAAAAATATTCAGTGTAATGCGTTCATAAATGTACTTCGTTCAAAGCTATTATTAATAGATGTGGTCCCAAGTCGCTTTCCTGAGGTACTCCCGATTTCACTATGAAAAAGTTTCTGATAAAATACTTTTTGTCGAAGGAACTCAAACGGTTTTAATTTATAAAAGACGAATTTATGAGAAAGTTGATAAAAAGATTTGGAAAAGCCAAACTCATGATCATGTTCTAAGGCTAACAACTAAGAACTTATGATGAGTTCCAGAAAGTTCAAGATCTTGCAAAGATTTTTCATTAATTCAAAATTGTAGAGTTTACAAATGAATGTAATATTTTAATCACAATACAAACATTTTTCGAAGACTTGAATTCCTGTTGAACTGAGTTCAATTTCCAGTAATAATTTTTTTCCACTTTCGAGCTTTAAACATGATAGTTTTGTTTTTAAGTGTATTATAGATTCGGATCATAGATGCTTAAGAATTTTTCAAGTCAGTTAATTTGAACTCGAAGTGAGGAAGGATTTATCGGCCAAAAAGACAAAGTCATCAGCATAGAGAATATTGAGAATTACCTCATAGACAAGCAGTCAGAAACATTGTCAGTGAATAGGTAAAGAATAGCTGCGTTTTATTGGTAATCTATCCCTAACATAGTATTTGAGTACCAATAAAACGCTATAATCACTTCTAATTTTTCTTCTTAAAGTTGGTGTCCCTACATTATTTGTCAAATCATTGATATAAAAATTTCAAAATCTTCTGTCACACACAAAATATAAAAGGCAAATGTGCACTTGAAAATAGAAAAAATTGAATGCATAAATTGCAAACAAAAGTTGTAAGTATACAAACTCACTTGTTAAAGAAATTTCTGGCTAACTTCTTTACATTTGAGTTTTAAATGAAAATAAACAACAGCTGTTCTACATTGGGCGCGTTCGAAGAATGTAAAACTGTGTAAATTATTGGGTCGAGTTGGAAAATGCATGAAAACGGTTGTTGAGTTGAAGTTTGCATGGAAATGCACACCGAGTTGGTTTCGAATGTTTTTTACTTATATTTGTAGTAAAACTTTGAAAATATATTGATTTTCTTGTTATATTTATCACCCACAGATTAAAGTTCACCATTTTATCAACTCCCTGTTCAATTCTATTGGTTTATATGGAAGAACGAAAAATATGGAACTAAGTTTCTGGCAACTTTAAAGACCAGTTGAACAATCGTGGTTTACTATTTTCCTTAAATTATCATAGAATTTATTACATAGACCATTTATTTGGATAGTAAAAATTCTTTTATTCAATATATAAGATATTAGAAGACAAAAATCAACATGAAATTATAAAGAAAAAAGAGGCTGGGTGCGACCCACACTGATAACTTCCCATTTTGTATTTATTGTCCAAATTGTCAATTTAATATTCGTCAATATTTTACCTTTTTTAAGGTATTAACAAATGCATTATGTTGAAAATAAAATACATTTGAGTCAATTCATTGTTGCGATGATAGTCGAAAAACAATTTTTGTCACTTTTCTGTAAATTTCGGTTTTAGTTTTTATTTTTCGTAAAAAAACTGTCAATTTGATATTTGTCAAAATTGGTGCATATATTAATAATTGTACTTTGTATAAACACAAATAAGTTTAAAGTCAATACCGGTGCTCATTCTCAAGATATTCAAGTCAAAACACACTTTTTACCAACTTTTGGCTGAATTGTTTGTACTTTTTTATTTTTTGTAAAAAAACTGTCAGTTCAATTTTTTCAAAAATTTTACCAGATGTCAAAGATCACATTTCACATAGCATAAATTGTTTTTAAGATGATATCATTTTCCCTTCATTGTATATTTCCGCTCCAAAATTTTTTTTTTTAGTTTTTACTTTTTTAAAAAATAACGGTATGTTAAATTATTTTCAAATTTATACCACACCTGTGTGACATTGCAATTGACACAATAAAATTTATTTGAAGTCAATTGTATTACACGTTCCTGAGATATTTGCGACAAACTAAAATTTTAACTTTTTTTTAAAACTGCTATTGTGAAAAAACCGTTCGACAAATTTTTTTAAAAGTCCTTTCTGCATTGCATGAAGTTATAACCTACTGAATAAAATTTAATTCGTGTTGATATCTTTATTCATTCTCGAGATACCGTTAACAAAAAAAGGGGTCTCGAACGTACGAACGTACATACGTACATACGTACATACGTACATACGTACATACGTACATACGTACATACGTACATACGTACATACGTACATACGTACATACGTACATACGTACATACGTACATACGTACATACGTACATACGTACATACGTACATACGTACATACGTACGAACGTACGTACACACACACACACAGACATATCTCTACAAATGACGGATTTAGGTTCTAGGAACCATAAAACGTCCAGATTTGTCAAAAATTTCAATTTGACAAATCGGACCGATTACAATAACTCCCTATGGGAAGTTAATAATTAATAAAAATTATGAGAAGTTACTTCAAGTTGCCTGTAGAGTGAAAATTACCATTTTATTCTACTCAATACCGTATATATATAACTTTGGGTGTTTTTATAAATACATGCATTGTATACATGCGATCAATTGCAATCATATTAAAGTCAAAAAAAAAAATATGTTTACTTGTCACTTTTTATAGTTTCGCATTTGCTCAACAAATATTTAAGTTTTGCTTTTAAGAAAATCGGACATTTAACATGTGAAATTAAGAAAGGTATGCATTCGTCAGACTTTTACAACCATGCATTTATGGAAGCAACCTTTGTCAGCTTTTTAATGAGAACAAGCATATTTCAATAAATTTTCCGCAATATGTGATGGTAAAATACACTAAACCTTAAAAAAATTATTTGTATTGATTTTAATACATTTTTTAACGAAATAATTGCATTTTTATAATTTCAACCCAAATAAATGTTTGGTTTGAAATTTGTGGATCGCTTGCACTTTTCAATGCAGGGGAAGTGTAAAAGAAGTGTATTTGTTACCGAACACACCCTCATGTTGCCAACATTTGCATATTTTTTGCACTTCTTGACTGCCCCTACATTTAACTAGATGAAACTCTATCTTCACTAAATTACTATGGATAAACACTAGCTTATTTTTGTTCACTTTTGAGGTGTTGTTGTTTTCCATGTAAAATTTTACTAGCTAGTATTTCCAATTACCAATAAAACACGGCTAATATTGGACTTAGTATACAACCTTTAGGTACACCTACAGTTGCTTTAAGCTAGTTTGACAAACTAGATTCATTTCAAACTGTCACGTCGCATTGGTTTTGCATAAAGGCAATTTTTTGAACATACCAAGAGCTGATATTGTATGGGGTTGACTGTGTCAAAGGATATTTTTAAATCGTCTTAACAGATATAAAGCTTGTAATTATTTATATCGGATCTATCACAATCGCTTGATTGAAGTTAAATATGCTTTTTTCTATACCTATATTAAGTACTTGAAAATGTCCTTGAAAATATGAACCTTCAACAAAGGATACCCACCATTACACACCGCACTCTCACTACTCTGATGGTTTCCTATCCAAGTTCAACTGTTATAGATGCGAGGAACCTAAGTTTTTAAATCCTCCCTTTGTGCATCATGACCATGACATTATTTCAACTCTAAAAGGAATTTATGTGTCTTTTAAAAAACAAAAAAAAAGTGATAATTCGTTTTCAATGATATTGGTATGTCGAAAATCCTTTTAAACAAATACATAAACACTCACCAAAAAAGGCTTACCCAAATGTGCATCATGTTTCCTTTTGCATTTTCCGATTCTCAAAGGAAAACCGAGTTGATGACAGAATTGCAATGACGACATCAAACGTCAACCAAGGCCATATTCGATTGGGTGGAGGGGGGTGCACAGACCCAGGAAAAGTCACGTCTTTGATGGAAAATCTTCCATCTGACGTCGTCGTTTGTCGTCATTGTCGTTTGCGTTGAATTTGTGAATCAAGACTTTTTATGCTCTACTTACGATCAAACTGATGCCTCTTCTTCCATTCCACTAATAGACATACACAACCATTTCAAAAAGGAAGACAGTGAGGGAGTTTCTGGGGGTCGGTCGCCTCCTTTATATCGTCATAACGTTCACTTTGCATAATATCAATACCGACAGGTACTGGGTCATTTTTTTGTCTACTCTTTTCTTAAATCGATTTTAGAAGCGACAAAAGTCCCTCCTTTACACATATTCTCGGTTCAAAAAGGCCACAAGTAAGTAGATAGATAAAGTATCTTCTAGATACCTGATGGAAGAAAAGCGAATTGGCAACCAAATCTGTCCCTTACTCCTTCGTCATCACAGACCATCTCAATCGATCGATTTATTTATCCTTCTTCGGGTTTCATATTTCTTATGGTTTCTGGTTGGAGGAATTTAAATCAATTTACTTGGCGTCAGCTTTTCTCCAGAATTGGTTAGATTTTACCCGAGTTATAAAACCATGTGTTTTCGAATTCAAACACAAGCAGACGACGACGACGATGACGACGGCAACGTTACGAAAACATGGATGTAATTTAAGGATTACTTACACTTGACGGACGATAATTTATGTGTGTATTTGTGTGTGTGTGTCTTAAGTGCAAGAAATGCCAGATGTGTGTGTAATTTAAGGAGATGCAATGCTTTTGATAATCCCATTCAATTCAATTCGATTCGATTGGAGAAGTCATGATGGTTAAACAGAAGTTTCCATTATAGATGTCGATAACTTGTGGTGTCTGGATTTTATCTGATTGTGAGTTTAAATTTCAAAGACTTGAGCAATCTAACTTAGTTTTTTTGAAAATGTGCTCGCCACTCGAGTTTAATGTCATTACAATTCCAAGAACTACACCTTTAGTGTGTTCCTGACACTATCGACCCATTTAAGTTGTCATTCCTTATACAAGTACCATCACCATCCATCAGGACGAGTGGGTTGGGTACATAGTACTTTGAATGAAATTGGATTTTTGTCTTCTTATTTAATCGAAGGTGTGTTCGTGTTCGTTAGAAAAGAGGAATGTAAATACTTTGACATAAAAAAATCATTAAGATTCACTTAAACATCATGTAAATTGTAAAGGTTGATAGAGTTATTCAGTATTTCAGTAGAAAATGTTCCTTTTTCAACATTGACTCAAGAGAAAAAAATAAACATTGTTAAAAAGTCATGCGAACTAATTTTAAAAGCAAACACTAAGACATAAGTTTGTGTGTTTTTTTGGAAAAATATCAGCAGTGAAGTAAGATTTTTCACGTATTGCAAACAAATCATCTTCACTGCCGATAAAAGTAGAATGTAGAATCGAACTGCTGATAGAATTTTGACGTTTGTTCGAGTCTCGAATATAAATGTTGCTACAATTGATAACTCTTGTGTATCTCGAAGGCATGTTCGTAGAGAACGATAAGTAATTTGTCATTTAGCCCTTTTTCAACCCAACTACCGCAAAAAAAAAACACTACAAAATTAAAAACGCTGACAATAGACTAGACATTGGATTTTGAATCGTGTTGGTGTCATAGAAAGTTATGTTATCTTTCCTTACCTTAACCAAACTGTTTTTTAGATGTCTAATTTTAGTAACACATGGTTTCATAGTTTCGTAATCTAATTAAACAGCGACACACAAAACTCTGTCGAGATATAAAAAAAAACTAGCTAAACTCTGCAAACAGTCCCTTTGGCTTTGAATCTGTCAAAAAAAAAAATGAACAACAAAACAAATCGCACAACTACGGATACGTTTTTTTGGAAAAAAAACACACATAATGCTGTGTGAAAATAGAACTGGGAAACATATTCCACGTTCGGGTTGTACAGATAAAAAACGAATCTCTCTATCTGATTGTTCGAACGAAAAAAAGGCTCCAGGATATACTGATGTGTATTCCTTGTAGTGCTAGTATTACGGTTGAATTGTTTAAGGGAGGAATGCAATTGACTATTTCACTAGAGCATGAGTAATGAAAATAAGGATAGATGGGGGAAGAGAATGATGTTTACACCAGCTATCATTTTAAAAGCTCTCTTTTGTAAACCATCTACTAGTTTCAAGTTCGTTTAAAAGTCACATGCCCATCAGGTGTGAAAGTTATACTCCATCTTCGGACCGATATACGTTTTGTATGGTACATCCAGATTAGAAGTGTTAAATTTTTTTGTCATCATCACAATCCTAAACATCTTGTGTCATACCGAGAATATCGAGACCGTCAGGTTCCATGATCCAAGTGACATTCAAGGGTAGTGGAAAATTTCGCTTTAAGGATAGGAGACAACATTTACTTTAGCATTGAATTTGATAGGATATAATTTGATAATGTTGTCAAGATCACACTTTAATGAATTTATTATACGATGCCGCTAAGGATCCGCAGCATGTTTTAAGAGCTAAGATAACTCTTAACAGCGAATCAGTTAAGTGTGGATTAGATGTTTCATAATAAAAAGACAGAAAGGAGGCCTCATAAGAATCTAATATTTTTTACGTTTAAGTTTAAGTCTATTCTGGAACTTGCTCGAATTTTCAAAACACAGATTTGACTGCAATATAAAAGAATCTGTTTTCTCTAAAGATAAACGGTTTTTGTCTTTTTGGTCTTCACTATCTATCTAAGTTAAGCATGGTCTGCGACGCTGTCTCCTACTATAAAATGCACTACAAAGATCTCTCCAAGCTAATTCCATTTCGCTCATGCGATCAATGCGACCAATCCACCTGTCTACGGAGCTTAATATTTTTCACAATATCTGCTTCGAGGTAGATTACAAACAGTTCAGGATTGTGAAGTCGTCCCTCCTGTTCCTCACATACGAAGCCAACAATTCTCCTTAAGACTTTCCACTTGAACGTCTTTAAGAGGTTGCCTTTTACTAAGCACCCAAGTCTCGAATCCATATTTAGATACTAGCAGCACCATCATTCTGTGCAGCATTTTTAAGGATTGCATTCATTGTTTCACCAACCAGCAATTACCAGTACAAAATTAATGCAAGTTATTCTTCAACTCACAATTTATGTTGTGTTTCGTGAACGTTAAATTTCGGAATTTGTGTCCGTTAGAATAAAGACATAAAGAGCCTTTGCGTCAACGGATCTATTGACATTGACTTATGAAACGGACACTAGGTCTGTTCAATTTTTTTTTTTTTGAAACCGGTACATACTGAGGAAAGTCAAAGCATTTCACAGAACTAATGAAGACTCTATTTTATATTTGTTTGAATATAATAGAACTGAAAAACTAATAGAATCAGCATCACAGAACTCATTTTGGTATTTTATTATAATTTTCAAAAATCGGAATTATTTCTTTTTTTCTTTAATTATGTTAAATTTCAATTTTGCTTCACTCAATGAATTAAGTTAAAAGTGAAAGCAGTTAGAACTTAAACAGTTGCGCAAAGATTTAAAATCGCTATAGCCTATAGTACGCAGATCGGGACAAGACAAAATTTATCTCTACAATCTTAATCTCTACAAGATTTCGACGCAAAAGTTTGAAATTGGAGAAATAAAAACACATTTCAGGGATGGACTTTTCTATTGGTGATTATAAGGCGCAACTGTATAACCCTTTATATTTATTAGGAACATTATTTTTGCAAATGAGTCCATTTTGAATTGTTTTTTTTTGTCAAGTTTTTACATAGTTTACTTTTATTTTCGGTAAAATTTCTTGTAAATATTTGGTTGAAATCATATTGAAACGTGTTACTTGATTCATATCTAAACAATTAGGTATGAACAAATCACATCACTTTCTTTAAGAGAAATATAATAAAACTAACTTGAGAATGATAATGCTTTTGTCTGTCGTTTTATGTTTCCTTTCATGTTTTTTGTTACATAAATGTTTATAGCAAATACAGATTTTTCATATTTTGTTTTCACATAAGTTTTACTTTCTTATTGTATTTAAATCTTGTACAAGTTTTTTACATTTTTTTTTCTTGAATTCAGTCTCCGATTCATTACTTTATACTTCCATACTAATCCATACTTTAATATTATAAATGCGAAAGTAACTCTGTCTGTCTGTCTGTTACTCTTTCACGGCTAAACGGCTGACCGGATTTTGTTGAAATTTGGTATGGTGATAGATGATAACCTAGAAATGGTCATAGGCTATAAATATTCACGCCATTGTTCTTAGGGGGTAGGCAGTAGGCAGATAACTAAATTGAGTTAGTGATTTTTAGTCGTTTTTGTTGGGACTTTCGCTCTTCTACTTCTAAACGGCTGAACGGATTTTGATGAAATTTAATTAGGTGATAGATAGTAATCTAGAAAAGGATATGGGCTATTAATATATATGCTATTGTACTTAAGGCGTAGGCAGTAGGCAGAAAACTAATTAAGTTAGTGATTTGTAATGGTTTGTTTTAATAGTTTAACTCATTTACGCTTTAACGTCTGAACGGATTTTTATAAGACTTGGTTTATATGGGAAAATACCTCATTCCCGCGGAAATCTAGCGTGATCGTGTCAAGAAGCGTTGCCATCAAAATAACTCCATCCCACTTGGAATAGATTTGTGTTTGTGAGAGCTGTCAAAATTTGTCTCGCAAAATAATGATAAGAACATTATTTTCGCGGACAAACAAGGTGGAGACTTTTTATGCCTGTTTGTCAATTTGAAAAGTATCATTTACTTTGGGTTTTTCTTCATCTGGTTTTTGGCAGCAAAATGTGAAAATTGCACACCTTTCCAGCCAAAAATTTGTCCTGGGACAAAAAATGTATGGGAGTCAAAAATGTTTCCCGATCTACGTACTAGGCTTATGGTGTAAAAGGTGTCATGATATTTATAAGAATTCAGTAAGTAATATTACCGAAACAATTTTTCTTCTATATTTTCTATTCGCGCTCAATACACGTTATTAATAAAAATATGCAAAAATAGCAAATTTGTATGTGTACGTAAGTAAATTATAGTGAACAAAACTCATCAGAACGAGTTCGGAACACTAAATGCAATATCTTCGTCGAACATACCTATTATTGACAACTGATGTCAACGGACCTAACAGGCCGACTCCACAGGACATAATTTATCTCATGTGGTCCGATCATGACATGAAATCTCCAATGGAGTCGCGATATCTCATCTTATGACATGATGTCAGCGATCTATGTCAGCGGTTTTGTCTTGATATAGATGTCTGACATAAATTTGACAGATGTTTTGATTTTGTTGCTTTTTTGTGTGCAGCTGACATTTCATCTCATTATTTTTTGATTCTCATGCCGGCAGGTTTTGTTTGTAGCCAAAACAATTTTTTTCGAGTACGAAATAAAAAAAAATTTCATTTTTTTTAATTACTTTCTTTCTTATGTTAATATATAAAGGTAAAAAAACAAAATTTATTCAAAAAATGAATTTCTAATTTTTCATAACATAAACAAACAATGCAAAATACGATATTCTCAAAAAAGATTGACGAAGAAGTATCTACTATTTGACGTTTGCCAACTACTGTCAGTTGTATAAGTTTCCAAAATGCGACAGATTTTATGGGTCAACCATTTAAGCCACATTAGCTACTGACCGGAGAATTAAAGTTAATCCTAAAACAAACTTTTTTGCCTTCATTTTCATCAAAAAGATTTAGAAAGACCTTCATTTCAATATGCATAAGTCTACCAAAGACTAAGTGATCTAAGAAACTATTGGGCAAAGAAAAGCCTATGCTTTGTCCTGTTAGTGTTAACATCTGAAAACTGTAATATTTCGTAAAAGTGAGTTAAAAAATGTCAACGTAAGAAAAGAACTTTGTTGTAAATTAGCAGGACTGATCAACCAAATTTGCATTTCAAAAACTCTTAAACTAGGAATTGTGTGCTTACCTTTAGTGGATATAGCATTGGAAACATAGTTAAAATAGACACTCAAATGATAATATAACTTACTCCAATATTGTTAATACTTATAATAAGCCACCTTAATCACCTAACTTATTTAATGACAATAAACATTTTTTGTCATTTTTTAAACTTGAAAAATGTGAATATTTTAATTGTTTCATTTTGGTTTTCAATTTATGTATTTAGTTTTCTATTTTTAAATTTTTTTAAGGCAAAACAAATTTCAAGTATTTGTATAAGAAATTAAAAGAAAAAGAATCAAATTCCCAAACACTCGGCCACACACAACATTTAAATTCATACACATATATGTAAGTTCAAATGTGTGTAGGTATGTGTTTCTATGTGTGTGTACATTTAATCGAAGCAATTAATAAAAAAAAAACCAATAAAACTGTTAGCAGACAGAGCGAAGATAACTAAACCAAGTCACTAAAAATATAAACGCTTCATTAATTTGAATTTCAATCCCTGCTCCGATTTTAATTTGTTTGCGTTTTTTATTGTCGTTGTTGTTGTTTTATTCTTCTTTCTCTTCTTCCCCATTTCCAGAGGCTGCCGTCAACGAGTCCTGCTTCTTCAACGAGCAATGCGAATCGCAAAATTTCCAAACCGAATGCCGCGACGGGAGGTGTGTGTGTCGTTTCGAAATGGTGCCGATTCTCAATAAGGATGGCGTATTCGAGTGCACAGGTAAGTTGGATGTGGATTGTGGAATGTTGAATGTTGAATGTTGAATGTTAAATGTGGGCGTATTTCCCGCCCATCCAATATGGTGGCGAAGGCGAAAGCAACCTGCATTCAAATTAGTTTTAATTGAGGCAACTGGTTGACATTTTCTGTTTCCATTTTCATTTCCAATGTAGGACATCATTTAAATTCGTTTTTGCAATTTTTCATTTTTGTCCTCGTTTCACTTGAATTTAATTTTCAATTTAATTTCTTTTTTCTCTCCCTCTCTCTCTTGTTCGAAGCTGGCACCAACAACAAACACAGGGACGAAACATACATTGACCCGGCTATGATTGGCGTTCTGGTAGGAATGGCATTGATGTTTATTATAATTTGTGTCGTCCTCCGATTATTTAGCCAGTAAGTAATTTGCAAATTGTAAATTAAGTGCACTTTTTATTTATATTTCCAAAATTCATCCGCCCCATCCTCCCCCTCCCTATAAACCGTCACAAATATTTTAACCTGTTACTGCGAATCCTCTCAAAAAGGTCCTTATTTCCTAATTGGGCATAGCGACCACCCAAAGCCTGCCAAATTGTAACAGCTTGGTTCATTTCACATTTTATGTGGTCAACTGTGTAACTTTGGAACTGTGGAATTGAGTTGGTATGGGTAAAAGGTATCCTTCAGGTTTTTTTTTATTTTTAAACTCTAGGAGTTAATAATTTCAAAAGGAAAAAACGAAATTCGAATTCAATTAAAAGCCAGAGTAACAAATATTAATTAACTTTCATTTCCTTCCATTGAAATGCAAATGTCGGAACGGAAATTAATTTCATATTTTATTTTATTTTGTGCGGTCTTCAGAAGTTTTGTCGGTTTCGTGTTTTCTTTTCTCTTTTTTTTATTTTAAGGGAAATTAATTTATATTTGCTGCTACTTTCGTGGCCTTTGGTTTTTTTTTTATTTTTCGGGTTGAGGGTTGTCAAATCATCAAAACAGTTTCAAAAGATGAAGAAGTCTTTTGTAATTATATGAAAACAAAAAAGTTAATGAGTTTTAAAATTGGCAACAAAAATACAATTTTTTTTTCTTAGAAAAAATAAAATAAAGAAGGAAATGAAAGGAAATTGGGATTAAGGTGGAACTTGTTGATGTCTAGGGAAATTCCGAATGAAACGAGTGATTTAGGGAAAATTATTCTAACCTTTTGTATTTGTATACTTAATGAAGGGTTTTTTTCCAGTTGCACCTTGACCACTTTAAACTTTTACTGTAATCACACACCATAAAATCATTGACAAAAAAGTCAGTGTCACAACATTTAGTACAACCAAAAAGTTTACGCGTCAAAAAATGGATTTATTAACAAATAATAACATTCTTAGAAGTGACAATTACAATACCTGCCTGGAAAATTTAAAGAGTCTTGAAAACTCAATAATAAAATGTTGGATTACTTTGACAGTTGTCTATAAAGTTAAAGTTGACATCTTAAGACTTACCTTAACAACTCAAGGCTTGGTTTTATACTTTAAAACCTTTATATGTGATAAGGTTTCAAATTTTTAAACACCATTTTTTACAAAAATAATGGGATGGAATATACATTTTGACTTAGTGAAGGCTCAAATAATGTAAAGGGTGTTTGTTTTAGACGTGTGGTTTTTAATCTGACAATACTTTTTTCGGAGTAAGTCTCTTTGACAGCTGTCACTAACTTGTCTTATGCTCAGTTTGGTTTGCCATTTCAACGAATGACTTTTTTCTAAACATCGTTTAAAAATCGTGCAAATTTATTACCAAAATGGGCCCAAACGGAGATGGCCACCGATCCCGATTTTCATAAAAAAAATGTTGTTCAGCGATGAAAATGATTTTTGGTTGAATGGGTACGTCAATAAGCGAAATTGTCATATTTAGAGCGATAATAGTAAATGGGAAACACTATAGAGCCATGATGTATGACTTTTTTGGGCCTGATTCGGAGATTGTCCGATTTATCACCGCTGGACTATTTTTTGGGGTTATGTGAAGTCACTTGTCTACGCAGATAATCCCGAAATGATTGACCTCTTGGAAGAGAATACAGGCACAATTGCTGCAAAAAGTGTTCAAAAATTGCTCCTCTAGGCTGGAAATTATTCGAGTCAGCCTCCCTGACCAATTGCCCGAAATCATTTTTAAAGCATAATGGCAAACCCTTATCTTTTAAATAAAGCTAAATTCTTGGCCATAACAGTAAATTATATACATTTTATTTCTTCTTGAAAACCACACGTACAAACACCCTTTAGAAAACTTATACTAAAATATAAAAAACGTGCGTTTTTAATACTTCAAAAGTATTTTAATATCAACATTTTGCTAAATTAATCAAAGACATTAAACTGTACCAAATTTCAACTCTTTAACATCACGAGTTGTTCCTAAAATTCCGCAGTAACTGACTGTTTCATTTAATATGAAAAATCTATGGAATAACCCGTGTTTTATTGGTAATCTTTAGCAGGCAAGATCAAAAAAAAAACGATCTATTCTTACAAAATTGGTACCCCTTACATTGATTAGGGTGTGTATGAAAAATTTCTAAGACACTTCTAGGGTTAAGTTGAAAAATTTATGAAAACTTAGATCGAGTTGAAATGTTCATTAAAATGCTTGACCAGTTGTATTAAAGTTTTTGTATTTTTTGAACATGTTCTTAGTTTTGCTGCAGTTTAATTGCATTTGCATATATGAAAGAGCACAAACTTTGAAAATAAGTTGTCAGGAACTTAAAGGGCTATAGTAACATAATGCAGATACAATATTTTCCTCAAATTATTTTACAATTAATTATATTATTAGAATTTATTTAAAAAGATATTTGTAGACAAAAGTCACTTAAATTGCATAACAAAAAAACATTGAGCAAATAATTTGAGAAGTTCCTCTAAGTTGCCTAGTGGTCGATGATTAGCAACTTACTTTGTTCGATGCTATGATTCAATATTTTTTCTAGTTTATATTTAGTTTTACTATTTATGAGACAAAGTAAGTTTAAAAACAAAATAATTATTATTTGTTTTGAATATTCATTGAAAAATGTTTAGTCTGTTATTTGCGAAACATTTACAGTTTGTAGTGCAGGCGAAGTATACAAAATAAACATCAACGAACACACCCTAAAGTCTGTCAACATTTATTTATTTTTTGGACCACTTCACTGCCCCCTACATTTCACAATTCAAAACTTGAAGCAAACAATTTTAAGTTATTTTCGGATTATGGTTTTGCCTTTAAGTACCCTCATGTTCAAAGATTAATCTTCCTATTTTTTGGCATCAATAAACATGTATATATAAAACCATATCTACTTATGATATCTTATCTATGTATATATACATAACATATGTATGTATGTATGTATAATGAAATACTAAAAATGCTTAGTAATAAATCGTTCCCCCCTTTTCCAACAAACCACAAAGTAGTTTCATCATACTCGTAAAAAAGTCATATCAAAAACAAATTCATTTCATTATCATATCCATGAGTGATTTGATAAATCTGTTCACTTTTATTATAATACAAATACAAATATAAATGTAAATAAATACAACACATACTCATCTACATCCATCAACTATAAAACACAGACATACAAACAAGTACACACAATTGTAGAAGAACATTAATCAAAAACACCATTAAGCTTTCAAATGAGAAATTACCAAACAGCAAACCAGATCCTTTTAATGGATACCACTACGAACTGTGGTTATTAACGCCTATTTCTAGGCTTCTAGGCTTCTAGACTTTCAAAATGCGGCGATATCGCATGACCACATAATGTCAATCAAAAATACAACAAACAAAATAAAAAACTTTTAATGAATTTCATTTGAAATGCAAATTTCCAAACTAAAATATATATCCATGTTCAATTTATACGCATTATAATATTTTGTGGGCGGATTTGGGGGCGTTGAGAAGACAATAATTAATAATTCGCCGCCGCCGCACACTGGAATGCACAAGGACTCGTACATCGATATAAGGACTTATGTATTTCCGAAAGACCTCAAACGCGAGAGGGGCTAATTAACATTAGTTAAGTGTATAATTCGCATTACTTTCGGTCTATTTGACAGAGTGTATGTGTGTGTTTGTGTTTACTGAATGTAAAATATACAATGTCGACAGTTTTACCTGTTCACACTGCTTTGCATTCGATATTTGATATCCAATTAAAATCAATTCCATACTGCGTAAATTTAATAACTGTGGCGTATGAGTGATTTTTTGTTTTACCTTTGAATTCACTGTGGCGTATGAGTAATAATTTTTTTTTTGGGCAGAATTAAATGTTCAAAGTGTATGCTAATTACTTTGTTGGTTAATTTAAATTAGTGTTATTAAAATGTAGACCATCAGATGAGGGATTTTTAGAATGCTCGATCAGGAGGCAAAGAAGAACTGAAAAATTACAAATTTTCATGGAACAGATAGCGAATGAAAATGCAAATTCATAAACTTTTGTAAATTTATTAAAAGTATGCTACACTTTCATGTTAATTTCCTTTTGTTTGTTTTCTCTCTTTTTGTTGATATTTTTTTTAGTTTTTTTTTTTTTTTTTTTTGTTATTGGATGCAACAAACTTTGCACATTGAATCAGTTGAAAACTTTTCCATAAATGTCGATGCAGTTTTTCCAGCTAGTTTTTGTTGTTGTTGTTGGATTTTTTGTTATTAAGCAACTTTTCAGATCTCTAGGCATATGAATGAACTCCCGATGTTTCTGGAGGATGAGAATGACGATAACGATGATGATGACGATGAGAGATATTATAACCCTTTCTCATATGTCTATTGATGGCATGGATGTGATTTCTTTTGTTTTCAATTTGGATTGGAGTATATGTTTATTTATTTAAATTTTGTTTTTGTTTAAAACTTTTGAATAAGAATGATGCTTTTGTTATGTTTTGCGATGTGTTCCAAGAGCAAAAAAAACGGGGGGTTTGCCATGAGTGAGTGTTGTTTGGATTTGATGGAAAAACAATAAACTTCATGCTTTTGAATGAATTTCATTAACTACGGTTAAACTTGGTACTGTGATGTCAACCATGCTTTAAGGGAATTTTTTCTTTCTAAAACATCTGTCATAAGCTTGAAGTTTAATTTTAATTTTCTTATTTTTTTTTACTTTTATTCCTGAGCTTCTTAAATAAGTCTTTAAAATGTTAAAAATGTGTGAAAGTATTTAAGTGAAGAGTTTCCGATTGTGAAATGTAGGAGGCAGTTAAGTGGTGTAAGTTTAAATAAATGTTATAAGACAGAGGGAGTGTTCATTGATGTTAGTTTTTGTATACTTCGCCTGTACTACAAAGCTTAAACGTTCCGCAAATTATAGAACAAACATTTTTCAATGAATATTCAAAACAAATAATTACTATTTAAATTTACTTTGTCACAAAAAAAAACTAAAGATCAATAAACTAGCCAAATTATTGGACTAAGGCATCGAGAAAAGCAAGTTGCTAATCATCGCCCACAAGGCAACTTAGTGTAACTTTCTTGAATTTTCATCAAGTGTTTTTTGTGTAATTTTTGAATAATTTTTTCCACTTATATTTTTTTCATTCATTTAAGCCTTAATTAATTAATTGTATATTAATTTGAATAAAATATTCAACCACTATAAAGGAACTAGCCCTTAAAGTTGCTCGCAACTTATATTCAAAGTTGTGTTCTTTCTTTTACTCAAAAGCAATTGGTTTTGATCTATGAATTGCTATAGTAAGCAACTTTTGAGTAGAATACCTAAAAACAAAAGCCGTCTTTTTCAAAAGTTTTACTGCAAATTTAATAGTTAGGAAACTCCAATCCAACTCAATGAATCAATTGTCATTTTCATGGATTTTTTAACTCCTACTCAACACACACAAATTAATGAAGTTGTACCAACCTTAAGAGTGAAATTAAGAGAGGATTACTAACTGAATGAAGCGTATTTATTGTTTGGTACTTTTATTACTTTACTAGCTAAAATTTACCAATAAAACACGATAATTGTGTTATTACTGTATTCTGAAAGGAAACACATTTTTTGAATGATTCAAACAAAATATTTTTGAAAAATATAAACTTTAAGTCTTAGGATTCAAACGGGCAACAAAATGACAAAATTGTGTTAAAAAATTTACCTTTTTTCAGTAATTGCTAGGAGAAATTTAAAAAAATCGAGGAATTGTAAAAACCATAAATTGATTTTTTATATGGAATTTTTTGGAATGGGAAAATAATACATTTTTAGTGGATAGCACGAAAATTTGCATTTTATCTCATGGTTTTTGGACGACGTAAAAATTAGAAAATATATAAGACATTTTGCGTGCATTTTGGATGGAAAAGTTAAAAAGATAAAACATAGGTGGCACTGTTTTGTCATCAATGCCACAATGCAATAGATGGCGTTTTCCGATGACTTAGACTGTGCGCAATTTGACAGATGTATTTTTCTCAATGTCCTTTTCTATTGAGCAGATTTTCTATCTGCAGCTTGTTGGAAGGCGTTAAATTTGAGGGAGACAGTCCGCCGCAGGGTCCACTAGTGTATAATGCAACGATAACATCAAAAGTATACTACAGAATGAATTTCTGACATTATGAATTATTTATTTTAATTTCTCTAAAATGTCCAAAGGCAATGTGTGGTAATTTTAATAATGAAGGGTTTGCAACTTCAAAGTGGATTTGTATCGGACATGTTGGTTTAATTGCATCAAACACCACTTCCACAGAATCGACTACCTTCCACATTCGTCCTTTTACCCTCACATAGCCCCCTTCCAGCACACATACAAATCACACATGAATCAAAAGTTTGTACACTTCTTTTACATTTATCCAAATGAATAATCATTATTTTAATTACATTTTTACAGATTTTAATTGAATGTGTGCAATATTGCAACTTAATCTAATATCAAATTTCTGTTTTGTTTCTTTTATTTGCAGAGCTAGATGGCGTGAGAATCGAACCATCTTTAATACCCCTAATCCACGGCTAATGAATGTGTCACTATTGCGTGACAGTAAGTTGTTACATGGACAAGAACGCCGCGGTTCCAGGATGTCGGTTAGGGCACCGTCACGTCAGCCCAGCATGGCATCGTTGCGTCCGCACTCGCCAAATCCGTCGTTAGGTAAGACAGGTTTGTATTCCACCACAATTGCACTTTATTCAATATTTTTTATAATTTAATTGTGTTTTCCTTTTTTTTTTGTTCTTTTAATTTTGTTTAATTTAATTTTTATTTTCTGTTTGTTTTTTTTTTTAGTTTTTAAAAATTGATGCAGGTATTTTATTTTGCAAATGGCGTGTACAGGAAAATTTCTATAAACAGCCCGCATTAATTGTACAAAATTGATTCCAATTTATTTTTTTACTTAGGTAAAATATTGTTACATTTTTGAAATATATACCTACTATTTTTTTCAAACTTTAATTATAAAATGTATTTTTTAACTGAATATTATACTCACCTGCGTTTCACTCCCGTGAAGCTTGAATTTATTATAACCTATAGTGTTGTTATCATACTCCAGTTTTATATTTGTACATATTTAAAAAATTACGGAGCTCGAAAAATGTAATGAAATAATAGTTGTGTTTGATTCATTACTGCATAGCTAGCGCAGCAAAATTTCTCTCGGTAAACAACAACAATTTGAAGCCAGAAAAAAATTGGCAGCTGTAAGGAATGCGTTTGTTCATTTTATTCAGTTGAACAACTAATATTATATGATGCTGTCAACATCGGATATAAAAACGAACGTTTTCGCAACTCAGTATCCTACCCCTGCGAGACATATTGAATCGTTAAGGTAGGAATGCAATACAGAATACATAGACTAACTAGTGAGATCTAGAAATGATAATCGCGAGAGCTTCAAAATTTTATAAAATTTTAAGATCTTTTAGAAAGAAGGTACTATTCCCATCAAATTTTTGAAAAATATGTTTGTGACTTTTAACTCCTGGGTCATAGAAGCATGAACAAAAACTGAGTGGCAAGGTTTTGAAAAATGATAGTTAAGTTTTGTCAACTCAAAATATAAAGCCTTACCCCATAATTTTTTCAGAGTAATAAAACCTTTCGTCCAAATCGAATGTGCAGTACAGGGAAGATAGGACGTCTTTATCTCACTCTATCTTCAGAAGAATTCCCTTAAGTTGTGTGAAAGAAAAAATTAGTCAGCGTTACCGTATGCATATAATAACATTACAAAATCTCTCCAGAAAATGAAAAGAATTGCCGTCTATGCTTAATTGTAACTGCATTTTAAAAGATTTCCCATAATATCCAATGCATATCATTTGAAAGTTTTAAAAAGCTCTAAAAACAAAAGCTCCTCAACAAAAACTCAAAGAAAAGAGAACTTAAAAGTTACTCAAGACGGTAAGGCAACCCTGTATCTCATAAATATCTATAAAATGAGGGTTAAAATGTGTCAGTGCGCTGCGCATTTGACTTTGCGCCTGGCAGGACATGCTAGTTTGCCCCGGATGCAGTCATGAATCCATAAGCGGGTGAGAACTTTTTATGTAGGACACATTTGAATTTATCATGGTACGAATGTGAGGCACGTAACTGGTAAAAAAAGCTTGTTCTGCGATTTGGACGAAGTATAGTTATCTGGTAAGACTGATAAATGGTTTTATTAGTTCAGTCAAAATAAAGACTCTAATTCGCTATAATTTTAATACCAATGAAAATTGTTAAAGTCATTCTTGAGAACTTCATTAGGAACAAATGACGAAAAGTTCCAAAAATTTCAATCGATGGCGAATTTTTACTTTTTTATAATTTACTAGGAACTATGACTACCTACAAAATGTTTAATAATAAGGAAATAAAGAGTATTTTTCTGAGAGCTTGAGAGCTTAAAATAATAACACAAGACAGAGGGCTTATTAATAATATCACTTCTGAAAATAAATTTGTCACCAAATTGATTTTGCAATAAATTGATAACTAAGTGCCACATGTCTTCGCTTTTTAGCTGATTTATTTTTGGTAACAAGAAATCAGTCACCATCCATACTCCTTTCTCTTTTCGACTGAAATAAGGACCGATAATTCCGCCAGCGTGTAAACCGAACCAAATAGAGAATAGACAAGTTTAATAGATACATAAAATGGCGAAAAGATTGTCTTATCTCTAAATACCGAAATGTTGCTTCTTGAAGAAGCTATTGAACCAGAAATGAGCTTCATCACAAAACAAAATAATTGTTCGATAAAAATGCTAATCTTTGAACAGTTTCAAATAAGCTTAATAAATTGGAAAAAGTGCTTTATTTAGTTTGAGAACACCTTATAGAAGGAGAATTGGGCTAATAAGCTAATCTCATGGAAGCTAACATTTTAGAAACACGAATTTATACTCTCTTAGAAGAATTTAGAGACGATTTGAGATATACTGAGTCTAGTATTGGCCGTATGTAGACTTTGTTGATAGTTTCCTGAAAAGATGTCTTACAACTACTATATTTCTAACAATATTTTTGATTGTTCCCCAAATTTTTTTATTATATTACCTAAAAACAAAGAATGTATCAATACTATTGGATACAATCAGCCCTATAGCCAATTTTATGGAAACTTTTTTTTCTAGGGAAATTTTTCCCCCAGAACTTACCTACTACCAGGTAAAATGATTCACTATAGCAAATTTCCCAAAATGGAAAAAAACTCCGGAGAATTGTTTGTTAGTGATAATGCTGAATATAGACCCTTGTGGTACACCAGCATTTGTTTCATGAACTTTGTTTCTGAAATCGTTCAAAAAAACTTAAAGTGAAAGGTCATTGCAAACCGAGCTAAGAAGTTCTATAAACGAACTCAGAATTAAGCATTAACAAATATTTTAATATCAACAACTGTAACAATTTTGCGTTTCATAAATATTGGTTCTACTTATCAGTGGAAAATGCTTTGAATCACCGTGAAAACAGTATTGATAAAATTAATTTGTAGGGTAGGAGAATTGAATTTTGGGTTAATTCTAATAACATAAAAAAATTAAGCCGTCTTTGGAGATAATCATATTAAATTATATGTGTCCCCTAATCATAAAAAAGTGGGTCAAAGATGAATTCATGGAGGTTAGACATTTTAAATACTCAAAAATAATATCTTTGCCGATACTTCGGACAATGTTTTTGTGAGCCTTTCTGTGAGGAGTCTTGTAGGTCATTTTATCTATTTCTGACCACAAATAAATATCATATCAAGGGTTTCTAATCTGGACTTAGGGAGAGCCGATTTTCTGCTGATAAAAAAACATCCACCAAACCATTAATGAAGTCGGATGGTGACCACTTTGAACCATTGAAGCAACTGGTTCGGCTGATGTTATGGGTCAAAAATTAATTTTGCTTGTTAAAAACTTCTTCAACTTATTCTTAATTTGTTTCAAAATTTATGTTAGCAAATGATCCATTGAGCTTCGATAGGCTTCTATTTACAAATCATCACTTACCGGCCAGATTCTCCACTGATTTATTTTTCCTCCAAAGAAAATTTCACTGAATGTCTTCATTTAATGCTATTAATAACGCACTAGTCTTCTAAAAACTAATCTTCACATAATGTGTACTTTTTATCTATTTTCTAAACATTTATTATATGTAATTAAATTTTGTGCTTTTCATTTGCCAAAATCTCTGGAAACTAAATTTCAGATTAGGTTCCTTAAGGTTCTTTTATTTTGAAGTGATGTTCGCTGGAAATTTTGAAGCCATTGAAATATCCCTGTTGTCAAAGTTAAACAAAACGTCACAGTCGCCAGTCTTAATATTTAACAATACACCTATCCGAGCTAAAAAGTTGATACTACTACTTTTTAACCTATTCCTTATTATTTTAAAATTCTTTAAATTTATTTTATTATTTATTTGTATATTACCAAAGTCTGACAAAATTCTTCAAAAAAAAAAAAACTAAAATATTCTAGGTCGAATGACACGTTCCAAAAGTAATACCCGTTCAAGTGATTCACGCACGAGCGATGCATCAAATTGTTCAAAATTACTTCTTGAACATTCGCATTCACATTCGCATTCCCATTCGCATTCCTCGCATACGCATACCGTCCCCTCAACAAGCACTGGCGCCGCCGCTGCCACTGCTTCTACTGCCGGCCTAATATCACCTGGCTCCATAAGTCCAGCCGGTGGCGGTGGTGGTGGTGGCGCTGCTGGTGGTGGTGCATCAGCTTTACCAACGTCACCTGTAATTGGCCTTAATCAAGCTCGAACTAATAAATTCTGAAATCGGGTGAAGAAGAATCAAAGAAAAATTTCATTTGATTTAAAGGTACATTTCGTTTACACTTATTTTTCCATAAAAATGGAAAATTAGTACTAAAAAGTAATATAGTAGTAGACATTCTATACAATTGTACTCTTAGTATGGGTTAAATTTTTCTGTTTTTTTTGTTTTGTAAAGTAACTAAATTTTTATGATTTTTAGTGTGAACTTAAACCTCTGTATACATACCGCTATCGTTTGACTTAAGTCTGATTTAGTTTTGTTTAATATCTGTCATTAGGATAGAGGCATAATTTAGAACTTAAAAAAACCTCTAAACAAAACTCTTGTGTAAAATTTAATTTTCTTGTGCTTAGATTAGATTGAGTTACCTTTGATGTCATTTTTTATAAACAAACAGATATTTCTATCCAAAAGTAAATATACATATAACCTGTAAGAGACTTCATCCCTTACAAGTATTTTTTAAAATTAAGATTGTCTTTTAATTCGAATTCAAATACATGGCAACCCATTTACGATATCATGCACTTGCATAAATTTAAGCAGAAAAGCTTTTAATTATGTATTATTTATTTTTTAACATTTATTTGAAACATTGTATTATGTATTCTCATAATGATCTGTTACTCTCAAGTAACAGAATTATCGGATCATATTCTTATGTATCATATACTTTCTCTTTGCTTTAACTGTTTCAAGCTTCTTCTAAGCATCATCGCTCACTTTTATGTTAATAATATAGTTAGTTCTAATAAAGCAATTGATGGAACAAGTTGTGTTTTTTTTATGTAATGTACATGCCTAGATAAAGTTTTTTTGCATGATTTTTTATTTTTTTGCTTAATGTGTTTTTGTACGCTTTTGCATGTTTTAATTTATATTTTAAAATTCAAATTGAGAACTCTTACAAACTATCAGAAGTGAGATAAAGTACTCATAATTAAATCATAAATTTATTGCATGTGTTATGACAATTGTGCGCCTACATTTTATTGATGTTTTTACGCAAAACTAAGAAAATTTTTGAAAATGGATGCTAGTACACGTGCTTTGAGTTATTTGCAAACTGCTACTGTGCAGAAACTTAAAGACAAGCTAGCCGAAATGGGTTTGGCTACACATGGTGCCAAGGCTACGCTTAAGGCTCGGTTAAGTGAAGCCATCACATCGTTTGAGGTAAATCAGATTGAGCGATTTTTTCCTGACGATGATGATGATGAAGGTGGGGAATGTGCTAATAATGACCTGGAAGATGAGGAAAGTGTTGTTTCACAACGTCTTGAAAGACTCCGTGAAATGGTAAGAAAGAAAGAGGAGATTGTTGAACTGGAGAGACGTTTGGCTGAACTTAACAGGCCTGTTCCAGATTTTCGATCTGGCGCGTGCTCTTCGCGTGACATTGAAGATTCCTTGCCGACTTTTTGTGGTGACGACGAATACCCTATCAAGAAGTGGATAGATGCCGTCGAAGATGCAATGGTCACTTACCATCTTAGTGAGTCAGAGTCTTTTATACATTCCAAAAGGCTTCTCAAAGGTACAGCGAAGTTATTTCTTAGATCTAAATCTTTTCGGTCATGGAGTGAGCTTAAGGCTGCTCTTTTGTTAGAATTTTACCATCACACGACAGCAACAGATGTCCATAATACGTTGCGACATCGAAAGAAGCGAAAAGATGAAAATTATCAGCAATATGTCCTCGCTATGCAGGAGATTGCGTCGTCGGCAGATATTGATGAGCAGGATGTGATTGCCTACATAATAAAAGGCATCCCAGATTCTGTGTTTAACAAGCAACTTATGCTCACAGCCAATACCATATCAGAGCTGAAAACTGTTCTACGAAAATATGAAAGAATGAAGGCTGAACTACAACCTTCAACGACAACCAACAACAGACCTACACAGCATACAAAGCCGTTGCAACGAACTGAATCTAAAATCAAATGCTACAATTGTAATGAAGTTGGTCACATATCCACCAAGTGTCCAAAACCACATCGTGAAAAAGGTTCATGTTTTCGTTGCGGTAAGAAAGGACATGTTGTAAGCGACTGTCCGCAAGTATCATCGGTTCTCATGGTTCAAAAGGAAAATCTACCAAATGAACCACAAATTTCAACGTTAATGACTGACTTTCATGGAGTTCTGGAGTTCGAGCTTTCAAGTTGTGAAGACAAAAGTATCCGAGTTTGCATGCACGTAATGACCGTTATCGATACCGGAAGCCCGATAAGCTTCATCCAGCAGAAATATGTGCCACCATTTATGATGACATCTCTAGAACCACCTGCTTATGATTTTGTTGGTATCAATAACTCTAAATTGGTTATATTAGGTAAATGTTTATTTTATGTTAAATTTAATGATAATTTCATAAATGTATGTCTTTATGTTGTGAGCGATAAAACCATGAAAGATCCAATCATATTAGGTAGAGATTTTTTACATAAAACAAATATTAAGTTGACAATTGAAAAAACTAATTTAAAAAATATAGAAAACGAATCTAATTATAAAAATATTGAAAAGGAAACTTGTATTAAAAGTTGTGATAGCTTGAATTTTGAAGATGAAATTTTAAAAATTGATACATGCGATATTCGCGATGAAAACTTTTCGTTAAAAATAAATGAAAAATTGACTTATGAAGATCAAATTAAATTAAAAAAATTAGTTTTCGGGAGTATTTCAATGAACTCAAAATATTTGGATAATGGTTTTGAAATGAAAATAGTTTTGACGAACGCGAATAGTTTCTTCAGTTGCGCACCAAGGCGTCTACCTTACGCTCATAAAATCGAATTGCAAAAGGTTTTAGATGATTTGCTTCGGAATAACATCATACGTGAAAGTTGTTCACCTTATGCGTCGCCAATAGTTTTAACTAGGAAAAAGACAGGTGAAGTTCGCCTTTGTGTAGATTACCGCCATTTAAATAAAGTAACGGTTAAGGATAATTTTCCTTTACCTCTAATCGAAGATCATCTCGATAGACTACGGAACAAAAAATATTTTTCATTGCTTGATCTTAAAAGCGGTTTTCATCATGTGAAAATGGCCGAAGAATCGATAAAATTTACGTCATTTGTAACTCCCATGGGGCAGTTTGAATATCTGCGTATGCCTTTCGGGCTGAAGAACGCCCCCGCAGTTTTTCAATGTTATATTAACCAAATTTTCAAAAATCTTATTAGCTCGGGAAAATTATTAATTTACATTGACGACTTATTGGTTGCTACAGAAACTCAAGAGGAACATTTTGTGGTTTTGAAGGAAGTTTTAGAGATAGTTTCCGAAAATAGATTGCAGTTACGCCTTGATAAATGTGTGTTTATGTATGAGAAAATAAAGTATCTGGGGTATGAAGTATGTGCAAATGGAATAAGTCCAAATTACGAAGGTTTAAAAGCCGTAGCAGACTTTCCCATACCCACCAACCAGAAGAGACTGCACTCATTTTTGGGCTTATGCTCATACTTCCGAAAATTTATAAAGTGTTTTTCCTTATTAGCGAAACCACTTTACGATCTCTTGAGAAAAGATGCAGCGTTTGTATTTGGCAATAAACAGTTAGAGACATTTAACAATCTGAAACAAAAACTTCTTGACGCTCCCCTCTTAAGTATATTCAATCCGACCGCCGACACAGAGCTTCACTGTGATGCCAGCAGCATGGGCTTCGGTGCTGTATTGCTACAGCGTCAAGATGACAAAAAGCTACATCCAGTGTTTTTCTTTTCCAAGCGCTCAACTGATCAAGAATCTAGATACCATTCATATGAGCTAGAAACTCTAGCCATTATTTATGCTCTACGAAGATTCCGGGTTTATTTGACAGGTATCCGTTTCAAAATAGTCACTGACTGTAGGTCACTGACTCAAACACTTAGCAAAAAGATTTTAAATCCTAGGATCTCGCGTTGGGCTTTAGAGCTTCAGGATTTTGACTATGTCATAGAACATAGAGATGGCAAACGAATGGGTCATGTTGACGCTCTCAGTCGGTGTCACAACATTCTAATCGTCGAACTCGAGTCTTTTGAACACGCGCTTGCTGCTGCCCAACAGAAAGATCCAACTATAAGAAAACTAGTTGAGATGTTGGAAAAAAGGGAAAGTTCAGCTTACGAACTCATAAATGGACTTGTGTACCGAAAGATAAATAAAAAGGTTTTCTTTTATGTACCGTCCATGATGGAAAGAAACGTCATCCAAACACACCACGAAAGCTTGTGTCATCTCGGCGTAGAGAAATGTTTAAATTTTTTGAGGAAAACATACTGGTTTCCTAGTATGAAACAGAAAATAAAACAATATATTAATAATTGTTTAAAATGTTTACATTTTTCTTGCCCAAGTGGAAAAAAGGAAGCGATATTGCACAATATCCCTAAAGGTGATAAACCCTTTGAAACACTTCATATTGACCATTATGGTCCATTGCCAACATCTCCCAGCAACAGCAAAAAGCATATATTTGTTATAGTTGACGGATTTTCGAAATTCACTAAGCTTTATGCAGTTAAAAGTACAACGACAAAAGAAGTAATTCAATGTCTAGAATCTTATTTTTCTTTTTATAGTAAACCATCACGCATTATTTCGGATAGGGGTAGTTGTTTTACATCCGACGATTTTTCCAACTTTTGCGAAAAATATACTATTCAACACATTAAAGTCGCAACAAGTTCACCCCAATCCAACGGTCAGGTTGAACGGATAAACAGGTGTCTTACGCCTATGCTATCAAAGGAAAGCGAGCTCGAGTCAGGTAGTTGGGCAAAATATTTGCATAAAGTTGAGTTTGCTCTCAATAACACCGAAAACAAGAGCACAGGTATAAGTCCAAGCATTCTACTTTTTGGGGTTGTTCAAAAGGGTATAATTCAGGACAATGTTAAAGAGTATTTAGATCAAAATGTGATAGACCAAGACCCACGAGATTTAGAAGCCGTTAGGAAAAAAGCAAATGAGAAAACTATTGCGAGTCAAAATCAAAACAAACTTTACTTCGATAAACGTCACAAGAAACCGTTGCAATATAAAATAGGTGACCATGTATTGATAAAAAACGTTGTAAATACTCCCGGCCTGAACAAAAAATTTTTGGCTAAGTATAAAGGACCTTTTGAGGTCGTCAAAATTTTAGAAAATGACCGATATGTTGTAAAAGATTTAGAAAATTTACAGATATCTCGCGTGCCGTACGAAGGAGTATGTTGTCCTGAAAATATGAAGCCTTATGTTCAAACATAAGTCAAGTTTGCATGTATCAAGATTTAAAATCGCTTATTTTAAAGTTTTTATTTTAGATTAATTTTTATGTTTTATGTTGTTATAAAATAATCTTGCATGATATAGCAATATAAATAGCATTGATTTATGCTATGATGTATGATCGTATCTTAAAGACATAACGACAAAATAAAACAAGTCCGTAATGTATAAAAAAAAAAATGTCAAAACAAAATGTTCAAATTTTAAATTTCAAAAATCAAAATGTTGTATCATTCTTATGTTATTTTTTGTTTTCAAAATGTAATTGAAAAGTAAAGAATTCTATTTAAATGAAAATATGATAAATTAACAATTCGTATGTTATTATTCTATAAAAAAAGAAATATATATATTTTAAACAAATATTATAACTCAAATATATAGTATATTTATACACAAAAGACAAAAAAAAAGAAAAACTTATTACTATGTAATTTCGCTTTAAGAATTTATTTAAGAAATGATGAGTGTTCATGGAATCGTAAATCGAGGACGATTTATTGTCAGGATGATCGAGTTGTAAGAGACTTCATCCCTTACAAGTATTTTTTAAAATTAAGATTGTCTTTTAATTCGAATTCAAATACATGGCAACCCATTTACGATATCATGCACTTGCATAAATTTAAGCAGAAAAGCTTTTAATTATGTATTATTTATTTTTTAACATTTATTTGAAACATTGTATTATGTATTCTCATAATGATCTGTTACTCTCAAGTAACAGAATTATCGGATCATATTCTTATGTATCATATACTTTCTCTTTGCTTTAACTGTTTCAAGCTTCTTCTAAGCATCATCGCTCACTTTTATGTTAATAATATAGTTAGTTCTAATAAAGCAATTGATGGAACAAGTTGTGTTTTTTTTATGTAATGTACATGCCTAGATAAAGTTTTTTTGCATGATTTTTTATTTTTTTGCTTAATGTGTTTTTGTACGCTTTTGCATGTTTTAATTTATATTTTAAAATTCAAATTGAGAACTCTTACAAACCAAAACTCACACACTCAAAACTACACACTTAAACATTAAATGTCATTTTATAACCGTTAATACCACCCACTCACACACTTTGACTTTTCTCACTGAAAATAAGAACATAAACCAAACCCTAGGTCTAACCCTTAAATCAATCTGTCATTATTTTTAGAAGCATTCAAATTGCCCTAAGCTCATTTACTGGTGTGAATAAAAATTTCGTTAATTTCTGAATTGCGTTTTAATATTTTTTATTTGAATTATAATTTTTGGCTTTTTTGGAAAATTTATATTTTTATTTAAAAATGCTGCTTGATACTAAGTTGCTTTTTATATAAAATTTTATTAATATTAGTTTGAGTGTATATTTTATGTTTTGCACATATACATATACAAAACAAAAATAGTGACAATCTAGATAACTGTTAGTGTGAATATTTCCAGAATAATTTGGATTTTAACGTGAAGAGTCTATATATTTGAATTTTTTTTAAATTAAAAAAATAAATACTTGCATATTTAAATTAACATAAGATAAGTTTCAGAAGACATAAGTTAGTCAGATAATAAGTACTTTGGAGAAATGGGGAAGGTAGAGAACCATAACTAAAATTTCTAAAAATGTTTGTCTGTATTAAAAGGTTTCTTCTTATCAATAATTTTTGATAGCATTTAATGCAAAGAAAAAGTGTCAAATTTTCTCATTCTAGGTTAAGATTGATGATCTGGAGGTTAATCACATTTGAATTTACAATAAAACTTTGTTAAAAAGATATTGTTTTTATGTTTGACACCCACAACTTAAAGTTGCTTAGCTAAGGAAATAAGTTGCAGGCAACTCTGATGACTAGTTGCATAATTGGGATTAAATATTTGCTTTATACTATTAAACAATTTATTAAATAGGTCATTTAATTGGGGATAATATTACCTTTTCTTTTTTTTTTAAAAAAGACATAAGCCGACAAAAGGCAATATAAAATTTAAAAAAATCTAAGTTGCGTAGTGGGCAATGCTTAGCTGAACTCCAAAGAACTTTTTTTTTACTAGTGTACTGATTAAAAACTGACATGATTATATAAATTATTTTGAATTAATTGCCTTTATAATGAATATATATCTAATTAATTTTTACCATATTTGTGACAAAGCAAGTTAAAAAAAATGAAATAATTATTTGTTTTGAATAAGTTTTGTCAAATATGTTTGTTGTGTAATTTCCGAAAAGTTTACACACAGCCGAAGTAAAAAATAAATATCATTGAACACACCATTAAGTCTGCCCACATTTATTTATTAATTCAATAACTTATCGCCTCCTACATTTCACAATTCGAAACTCTATCTTCACTAAAATACTTTTACTGATTACTGACTTACTTTTGTCCAGTAATCCGTTGTTGTAATTATGGGTACATACAAAATTTGGAAATGTTACCAAAAAAACACTGCTCATTTCAATCAAAGATTTTTTCAGTTCTTTTGTAACTTTCTTAATGTTGATAGCATAATTTATTCATGAGATAACCTATTTAAAATGAACTTACTAATTAATTTAAAGTAAGATGAAATTTATTTTGAATCGATTTTGTAACCCGTTTTTTTTATAGGAAAAATAAAAAAATGACTTCTTGAACTGTTTGAAATACTGCCATTTTAATTTTATTTAAAACTAAGTGTTACTGTAAATCATGTGCAAGTCTTAGAAAACCCTTTTTTCCTCAATTTTTTAAAAATAAATGTATTCGTTGTTCTTATAACTTGGTTAACATTTTGCCAAAACATAAAATTTATAGAAATTGTGCCTAAGTAAATCGAAGCGAAGCAATATAATAAATCTCTTCACGTTAAAAATCCATTTTTTATTCCACTTTGTTAATACGAGTATGTAGTATTTTAAAAAAAAATTATAAATAAATAAATAAATAAAACCAATATTTAATTTTATATTTTTTCATTTTATTTTATAATTTAACTTCAATGCATTTAAGAAGGATCACGATCTGGTAGTGGAAGCAACGCATCGGCAACATCTATCCGATCAACTCGCAGCAACTCTGTAGCTCCTGGTGCTGGTGCAATCAATCATGATAGGAAAGTCTCCTCAGCCGCCCATCATCATTCTCAACATCATCAACATCAGCCCCACCATCAGCCGTTAATAACAAATATAACATCTAATCCAGCTGCTGAAAATATAACTGTTGAAATTATTAAGCCAGAAAAATAAGCGAAAATAATTTTAAATTTAAATAAAAAAAAATAAATAGAAAATTTATATAAAAATAAAAAAACAATATGGCATTTCAAGAAAATGCACGAAATAAATTATATTTTTCATTAGATTAGTTAAAGAAAAAACTATAGTAAAATAAAATAAAACAAACACGCCCTTAAAATGTCTCACTGCTATTACTTTAATTAAACAACAAACAAACAAAAAAATCACACAAAACTTAACAAAAAAACAAAAATTTAAATGACTAAAAAAAAACTTGCATAACAAATTCATTTCCTTAGCTTATTTTTCTATTTAGCAAACACGACATTAATGCAATGAGAAACACACACTAACAAAAAAAAATTAACTAAATAAAACAATATTTTCTTATAAACATTTAATGCAAGTTCTTAATTTTCCATCAAAAATTATTAAATTTATTATTATCTATATTTAAATTTAAATCGAAACATTTTATGTTTTTGATTTATAAAAAAAAATATTATATATAAAATAAAAAAACAAAAATCACAACAAAAACCTAAAATTAAGTAGAATTAAATAAAGTAATTAGAACGCATTTGTACTCATATGCCATTGCGATAGAAATAATTAAAAACGCCTATTGTAAAAAAAATTTACAAAATAAACGACAAAAAAAATCAAGAATAAATTATTTAATGAAAATAAGTGATATATTATTATATACATACATACAAATAGCGAAATTTATTCTAGAGTCTTAAATACAAAAGAAAAAGCTTTTTTTTTAATTCATAATTACTTTTAAAAATGTTTCAAATTTATCTCTATTTATAAAAAATCAAATGTAAGAAATAATCTAGATTATAAGTTTAAATTAATTTACACATACCCATCATTATCATACATTTAAAATTAAAAAAAAAGTAAGAGATTTTTGAAAAAAAGAAGAAAACTTATAAATTTGTAATTAATACAGAATAAGGTATACTTATAAAAAATAGTTAGAAGTTCAAAAATAGCGTTTCCTATATATTTTTTCTCACAAAAAAAAAAAACTGAAAAACAACAAAAAATCAAACTCTCATCGTCCTTAATTATTTCCAATGAAATTTTTAATTTATTTCAATTTCAATTTAAATTAAAATTTTTCAAAATGCACCAATTATGCACTTAAGACAAAGAAGAATATTTATTTAATTTTTACTTTGCATCTCTCTCAACTTAGGGACCATATTTTTGAACTAAAAAAAATATGCGTTTCATTGATCTATTTATAAAA
The DNA here is from genome assembly GCA_905146935.1 of Scaeva pyrastri. NCBI lineage: Eukaryota > Metazoa > Arthropoda > Insecta > Diptera > Syrphidae > Scaeva > Scaeva pyrastri. The sequence continues at coordinate 119,318,397 of LR989927.1, read as the reverse complement.
AAAAATAAAAATAAAAACTTAGAAAATCAACACAAAACTTAACATTTTAACCAATCAAAACGCTTCGTGAAAATTAGACCAAACTTAAATTTAAAAAAATAAAAAATATAAAAACTGTTTTAATGAGAAGGAACATTTTACATAGCCGAATTATTATTTTTATTGAAAATAGTACTTTTATTAGAATGAAGACGATTAAAATGTATTAAAAAAAAAACGCTCGTATAGTTGTATAAGGAAATTCGATTTAATCTTTAATAAAGAATAAATTACCGAAATTAAGTACATAGGTAGCCATTTTATCTATCGATTTTTAAAAGCAGAAAACTATTTTCATTTCTTTTTTTATTTTTAAAGATGGCAACACTTTCGCTTAACTTTCATTTTATTTAACAAAAAGTTTCTGAAGTGAAAATTAAAATTGTTGGAACATTTTTCTTTTATTTGTTATTTTATCAGTTAAACATATATTTTATGCAGAAAAAAAGTCTTCGTGAAAACGTTCAAATGTTGTAATTCGCCCGAGGGAAATAAATTCATTTTTACCCGTAAATTCATGTTTTTTAATAAAATTGAGCCTATCTATAATTTAATTTCTTATGAATCAATACATTATGGAACAAATTTCAGTTTTCTTGTTGATTGTTAAGCCCCATTTAGACTATCAGTTGTCAGTTCAGGTAAAAACGACAGTGTATTTAGACGTCGCATCAGTCTAGTGTTCGGTTGATCTTACATTTTAGTTATATATGAGCAGTCGAAAGTCAGAAGAAATACATTGAGTAGTGAACGATGAATGCCTTATTGCAATAGCTATAATTTTGTCACATTTTACCGCCAACAGCAATTGAAATGACAACTGAACTGACAACTGAACTGAGAGATAAATACACATCAGTTTAACTGACAACTGAACTGACAAGATCAGTTTTAGTTAAACGTTTCAACTGAAGCTTAACCGATAGTGTAACTGTAACTGAAATGATTTTCTAAATGGAACATTGGGCGTTTTTCTTTTTTAGCTCAGAAAAGAGTTCTGAACAAAGTCTGAGCATATTGAGCATGTTCTAAACATCCTCTGAACAAAAAGTGTTCTGAGAGCTCAGAATTCTTTTTAAAACACACCTGAACACTTAGTTGTCACTCAATTTTGTCTATTTTTTTATCATTTTCTTTTACAAAAACAAGAAATAAGATTCAAAACTAAAATTAAAATAGGAAAACTAATTGCAATTAAACAAACATTCAATTTTAATTATTATTTCTGATTGTTTTTTTTTTCAATTTCAATTGTCAAATGCTTACATATGTTCAGTCTGCTCACTTATTTTAATCTGAGATCATCGAGCGTGCTCTGAACAAGCTCAGAATAAATTCAGAACGAAAATAGAAACACAAATTGGAAGCTCTGAACCTTCAGAGTTAAAAAAGAATAAAACAATTTTTTGTTTGACAGTTCAGACTCTAATCTTCACTAATAAAGAAAAACGCCTATTAAGGAAAAAATAACGAATTTAAATTTTGACACTCTTTACAGAATTTAAATTAAGAAAAGTGACAGGTCTGAAATTCGACTCGGTTGGAAACTCAACCTTTAATCTCGTTGTTTTCTTTGTTTTTATAAAAACTTTGACTTTTATTGAAATTAGAATAAATTAGGATTGTTTTGTGAAAGTCTCTTAATTGATTGCATTCTTCTACAGTCTTTGCATTTATTGCGAACGATAACAAAAGAATATAGAGAATGCAAGGACTGCAAATTGATACCAAGAGAGTTTAAATGAATACAATAGATTGATGCATTCTATTGTTTGAAAAGATAGAAAAATGCAGTCTTTTTAATTTTAATTAATTTGTTGTTGTAAAATTTAGATTTCCAAAGACTTTAAGCTAGTTGGATTGAGCAATTCTTAAGACAAATTTAAATAATGATTTTGAGTGATTGCATTCACAAAAGATCGCATTCGTTTTACATCTCTGTCTATTCTTTATTGCGATCGAAAAAAAAAATATATATCTGTTTTAAAAACGTACAGCAATGATGAAAACAAATTTTTAAAGGAAAGTGTTTAACAATCAGCAGAAATTGTGTCAGAAGAAAAAAAATTTTAGTTCTGAAATAAAATTTCTTCTCTAAGGCATGAATTTATTTAAATAAAATGCAACAGTTTTCTAAAAGTGAAAAAGAATGACGTTCAAAGTTATAACTAGATCTTAACTTGACATTTGAAAAAAAAAAAACTGACAGGACTATCATCACAAGATATTTTAACTTTAATTCATTTTATAATTTTAAAGTACATATATATGGAAAACTATTAACCTTTTAATATTCTTACAGATAACGTATTTCAAGTAAATAAAATAAAAAAAAACAAAACAATTAGCAAATAGTACAATGAATCTATAAATTTTAATTTCTCATTTGTAATAAGCTCTCAATTGATTTCAAGAGCCACTACGTAAAACTAAATATTTACCTATTTTAAAGTTAAAAAAAAAACTATACGTCCAAGGAAAATTCCTATTAATTTAAAAGCTACAATTTATTTAAAATTTTTTCTATATCTCTAATTTTGTTGAGGAAATTTTCAATTAACGAGTAACTATCATGTAAAGAAACAATCAATGTTTTCTCTATTTATAAAAAAACAAACTACAATCCTTATTTAAACCGAAATTAACAAAACAGAACTTATATAGTAACCTTCCTTAAAATAAAAGAAAAATACAAAAAAAAAAAACATATTTTTTTATATTGACGCACAAAACTTATCTATTTTTCATATAGAATTGAATTCACTAAAAAAATTCTTTTAAATATTTTCCAAAAAATAGGGGAAGATTTTTTTGAAAATATTTAAATTTATTGATACCTAAATACAAAAATTATGTTTATATTGCACTCTATCTCATAAATAATAAATAAAAAAAATAAATAGCCACATCCTGATTATACATAAATAATAATTATGTAATAGACAAAATACAAAAAAAAAAAAATGACAAATTCAAAGTAAATCAAAACAATCCCCCTCATAAAAAAATAAAAGAATAAAAAGTTAAAACTTAAAGAATTTTTGTTTGAAATGCTTTTTGTGCTCAATCAATAAAGCTTAACTGTGAGAAAATTAAACAAAAACAAAAATACAAAAAAGTTAAAAACACTACAGAAATAAATGACAAACAAAAAAACAGACACACAAAAAGATTCCATTAATGTTTGAAAAATACAAAAATCTTTAACAAACCACAATCCACAGCACACAAAAATATATAAATAAATAAACATTTTTCAGTTCGTTACAATTTTCTATAAATTATATCATTGAAATAAATCGTTAATATTAAATTTAAGTAAAATTTTACCGTAGAAAATAATGATTTTATTTAAAAGTAAAAACAAAAACAAAACACTTAACAAATGTTGTATTCAAAAATGCATCGAACTTTTATCAAAAAAAAAAGTATATACAATTAAGTGCAATAAATATTATTATGTGTGAATAAATAAAAACTAAAGGACAAAAACAATTCTGGTCTTAAAGTTTGGGGAAGAATTTTAAAACCAAATTGTTTTATCCAAAAAAAAAAAACATAATAAAGTATGTATTTATAAATAAAAAACAAAAAAATCGGACTTAGTCTCTAGTAAATAAATAAATAAATCTTCTACGCTGAAAACATCTATCTATTAAGGTTTTTTTCTAGAACAATGCTTTAGATAAAAAAAAGAAAAAAATTATACATAAAATGAGAGTCTAAGGAGAAATAACATTTTATATAAATACCTACCTGTCTATATTTTAAGCAAACCAAAAACAAAAACCACACAAAATACTTCTATACAATAAATTCTTAAAAGCATGCGAAGAAAATATATTATACTTATAAATATTAGTTTAGCAAAAATCTAGTGATACATTTACTAAACAAAAGAACAACAATTATTTTCAAAAAATATAAATAAATAAAAATCTATAATTTTTCTGTTTTAATGGTGTGCTATATAAAATTGTATAAAAATAAAATAAATCTTTGAAGAATTAAAAAATTAATAAAACAAAATGCTTTAAGCTATTTACATTTACATTTATATCTACATAATTCTTTATTATTTTTAAAATTAACAACAACAGCAAACAAATAAAAAATAACGCATTCTAAGAAATAATAATAATTTAATTATATTTACTACTGTACTAAATAAATATACCTATTAGAAACAAAAAAAGAAAAAAATGAAAATACCACAAGTCTAATATAGAAACTTTCGTAAATAAATAATAAATAAATTTATAGGAAAAGAGAAGAATCTATATTAGGTAAAAAATAAAATAAAGACGAAGAAATATATAATGAAGAAGGAGAAACAACAAAATAAGCAAAACATATAATAATAACAACAATAAATAAACATAAACATTAACATGGCAATTGTATCACTTTACAAAAAATTATATTTGAACATTTTATTAAAATATATTATTATATTACCATTAACTTTAACTAAGTTTGTTTTATTTCATTGTTGATTTTGTGGATACTTGTCATTTATGTCAGAATGAAGTGTGACAATCATAAATTTATTGGGATTGTCATTTTTGAAAACTAAAAATTATTATTGATCGTAATTGTGATTCAAAAATAAAAGTAGAGTGAAGACATAAACTTCAAATCATTTTATCTGTTAAATCCGCTTAATTAAATTCCAAAACAACGACTCCCACCAACTTTTCATCGATTTCAGGGCCCATCGGCCAGAGCCTTGTCTATTTCTGACATTCCTGCCAAACAAGTCCATTTGTGCAGAATGACTATGGAGAATTTAGGTTAAAAACAAATTTACCGAACCTCTTGATGTCAGAAAGGGCTTTAGACAAGGTTATGTGCTGTCATGTGATTTCTTTAACATCGTCCTTAAGAATAGCACTATGTTTCAGGAATCTGTCCAATTGCTGGCATATGCTGAAGATATTGACATAATCGGAAGAACTAAGCGTGATGTCAATGAAACATTCATTTGTGAGGTTAGCGGATAATGAAAACAAAAACAAAGTACATGCTGTCATCAAAAAAGAACTTCGATACTGGCGTTTCAGTCTAACATCACCATCGACTTTGTCTAGCTGGGTTTCGTTTTTAACGCAGACAACTCTCAATTACTCTTGTTAATTGCTGTTTTTGCCGGCTAAGAAAGAGAGAAAAGTTTTTCTAGTGATCCGTTGTTTTGTATGCATAGACGGCACTGAGTGGAGAAGAAGATTGCTGAGTCACGTAAAGCATATAGAGATCAAGGGAAAGTTTTCGAACCCATCCCCAGAGGGCAGGACAGTTGATGAAGGCCTCATATCAGGTAGCACACACACAAGTTAGTGCAAAATAACTGGAGACATTTAGCTAGGGACCAAAATAGATCAAATAGTTTGTTGGGTTCAGTTTACACAGGAATCTAGTACCAACTTAAAGCGATAAACAGATTGACAAAGCAACTTTGACAGCCACTTCACTCATTTTACAGCTAGTGGTTATAAATGGCTTTGAATACGTTTACACATCAATATCGACATTGACATCTCCATCAACGTAAGACCTAAGTCCAATATTTGATGTTGCATTGCAAATGCTGCCAACTTCAACTACTTAATACTAAAAAAATGAATGTCAAAAGTGCTGTTCACGTTGTAATCTGTTAGACACATAACTTTTGATGTCGTATTTCTCTTTGCTGTCACAGTTGTTGCTGTTGAAGTTCTTGTGTCAATTTGTTTCTGACATAAGTAACTAAAGTTCGAAACAATATACAAAAGTGAAAAACTGAAGAAATGAAGAAATGACATGTCACTCTCACCTTATCAATGGCCCAATGGGTGCGTTCAGCTCGGAATCCGGAATGCCATTTGCAATTCTATTGTATTGGATATGTTTAAGAACGACCAAAACCGTAAAAATTCTAATTTTTTAAAATGCGTCAGTTTAAAGACGTTTAATGTGAGAGTACATACCAAATTGGATAGCTGAGATTAGTTTTTGAAAACAAATGATTTGTTCATCAGGTGTTTTATTTTTCTATGCAATTACAAAAATAGAAATCTATCCCTCACTGAACACGATCAATGACTTTGACATTTATTTCGCACTGAGAAAAGAGTCTTTTACTTTTACTCTTTTATTAAAAAAAAAAACATTTCTTTTACGACAAAACTTTATTGATAAAGAAAAGATATTTTCAATTATTTTTTTTTTTCAATTTTTTAGCTTTACGAAAGCATAAGATTAATAAATTGAGTTGAAATGATAAAAACAAGCTTTTATAGTTAGAGGGAAAGAAGGCTTTGGAAAACCTTATCTCCGACAAATCTGTTCTCTTTAAAACTTCAAAAAGATTTATTGGTACACAACTCCGATCGTAAAAAAATTGTTCCATTTTTAAGAAAAGATGATATGACAATATTAAAGTGACATGTAAAGCTTTTAATTTTATACCTAGATGGGTTGTATTTTCAATCCTATTTTTTCGCATTTCTAAGTTCACCCAAGAACTTTCTAAGCTTAAAATTTTATTTAGTTACAAATTAAATACAATCCTAAAACATATTTAAATCTGTTTAATTCTACTAAAAACATGCTTGTCAAACTATTTTTTGTTAAACTTAACATTAATTAATTAAAACTAAAATTTTACATGCAATAGACTTCAATCAGTCTTAGAATTAGGGGTAATTTTATCTGCTGATTGGATTTTATTGTACGATTCTTTGGCGAAATTCCGTAAAAAATTCGATGATGGAAGTCCAGTTTGTTCGACTAAATTGTAGAAATATCCATTGCTATTCTGTAGCAACTCATGGGCGTGGCCTATTTCGACAGCTTTACCACCATCCATCACCATCACTCGATCACTTGACATGACTGTATGTAAACGATGAGCGATTGTCAAGACTGTACAATCGACAAATCTTGTCCGGATTGCAGTTTGAATCTGAATGTCTGTCCTGGAATAAAGAGCAAACACACAATTTAGTAAGAAATCTGAACACTAAAAGAAGTACTTATACTTTGGATCAACATTTGCAGTGGCTTCATCGAGAATCAGAATCTTATTGTGTCTCAGAATTGCCCTGGCTAAGCAAATCAATTGTCTCTGGCCCATGCTGAAGTTTGAGCCACCATCATGGACGACGAAGCTCAAGCCACCCTCCAGCGATGATACGTAACTCTTCATCTCGACCTCGGCCAGAGCTCGCCACATATCGTCTTCGGATTTTTGATCGAACGGATCCAAATTGTACCGAATTGTTCCTGAAAATAAGACCGGATCCTGTGGAATGATTGAGATTCTGCTCCTGAGATCGTGCAACCCCAACTGACACACATCATGACCGTCGATTTCGATTATGCCTTCTGTGTGTGCTAAGCGGAACATGGCCTGAATAATCGAAGACTTTCCTGCTCCTGTCCTCCCGACAATTCCTATCTTCTCTCGAGGATTGATGGTGAATGTCAGCCCTTTCAAAATGTACTCCCCCTTCTCGGCGTATTTTAATTTTGCATCGATAAAATCTATGCGACCATGCTGCGGCCACGCATCGTCTGGTTTATGCAATGGATCTGATTCCAGAGCTGGTTCCGAAGGCAACTCAGCATACTCGATTACCCTTTCCAAACTTGTCATTTGGTTCTCCAATTCGGCAGTTTGTCGCATTCCCCATTGGCACACAACCACCAAGGACATCGATTGGGTAATCGCCAAGCCAACGTCTCCACTTTGAAAATTCAGTTTCAAAACCAGGAAACTAAAGGTCACTATGAAAGTGTAAAAAACACAAACCAAATCTGTCCAAAAGGCAAAAGCCCTATTGGCAGCTGTGAAAAGATACAAAGCTGAGGTATTGACATTCTGGAAGGTATGAAACTCGGCCTCGACTATTTTTGTTGCATTCATAGCCCGAATGGTGGTAAGTCCATGGAAGGTTTGATTGGTGTGCGAATAGACTGGACTTCGAGCTTTATGGTAACATAAATGTTAATATTTGAGGTTATGATTTTAAAAATGGTGGTAACTATACTTACACATGCTTTCCATTCGTTTCAAGCTCCTGCTTGCTCCAATATAGTATTTTCGACCCAAATATAGAAGGATATAAAGAATCAGCGCGGGAATAAAAAGCCAAAAGTTTGCAAAGGCCACCACAATGACCACAGAAATTGCATACGTAAGGAACTGAAATTAATAATGGGGTTAAATTCTTGACTTCCAGAGATCTTTAGGTATTTTTTCATGACATCAGGAAAATCTGTACATTCCCTATAAAGTGAAAGATTAAAAAGAGGATATACTTAATCTGGCATGAAATGATCAATTTAAAAGTCAACAAGTTTTGGAAAAAATCGTCAAGACAGGTATACTTAGTCTAATCTTACAGGTTTGTTTTGAACGAAGATAACTAACTTTAGAAATCATTCGTACAGACACAGACTATGCATGCATCGATTTCAAAAGTAAAAGTGAGAAGGTTTTAGTTCATATCACTCAAAATTATTTGTTCATTGATTTATACTCGTAATATAAATCGAATAGGCAAATGTTTTTGCTTTGTTCATAAAGGACCTGGTTGATTTTCTAAGGTGATGATATTCCAAAATGGTTCTGGTAAAACAGCCAGGAATGAGAAATGGCACTACAAACATCTAGGATTCATCATAACCAGCAATCTTAATATGGAAACTCACCTTAAAGAAAAGCTGGTTAAATCTAAAAGTGAAATATCAGCCACATGGAAGAAATGCTTCTGAAATCAGTCAATATCACAAAGTGTTAAGTATAAGGTCTTTGTAGCAGTGGCGGAATCCATAATGATGTATGCAGCACAGGTGTGGGGAGGGAAGAAGTTTGAAAAGGTCGAAAAACTTCAGAGATTTTTCATAAAAAGATGCTTTCGTTTACCGAAAAACACCTTACACTATATGATCTCAATGGAGACAGGTCTATCGCCACTCTTCGTCAAAACTGTTAAATGTCATATTGATTATATCAAAAAAGTATTTAATATGTCAGATGATTCAGTGTTCCAAAAAATTTAGCATTGAAAGGAATTGAGAAGAAAAATCTGTGGTATAAGGAGTTAGAAGACCATGCTGCCTTCTGTAGAACGGACTTTAGAATATTGGATGAAAATGGTAAATAATGCGATGATGATCTCCGAAATCTTATTTCAAATTTAGATGAAAAACTTAGAGTCGTCTCTATTATTGAAGCTACATCCTCGGTGCATAGATCAATATACAACAATCTGAATCACAATTTATGCGAGCGTAACTACTTCGAAAATGAGAATAAGCAAAAACTCATATCGGAAATTTTCAAAAGGTGAACTGATAAGCCTTAATAATATACCACATATCGGAAGAATCTGCCTATCTGCCTTTGCAACTTAAAACTAGTAAGAGAAGATGTAATCCATTTCATAGGAAAGTGTCCAATTTTATGTGAAATACGCAGAAATTTGCTCTTCAGCAACGTGAAGTCATCGGAAGAAATAGTCGCCCTCCTCACCTGCGAAGGAAATATCAAGCAATTATTTAATTCTTCGAACTGCAATGTCTTACTGCAATCAAATCATAAACGAATCATTTTAAAACTGAAATTTATTCATTGTATATTTAAAATGCTAATTCAAAAAAAAACTTCAATTAGATAATATTGTTAATTTTTAAACAGGGTTCATTCAAAATAGAATACAAATTCATTTCTTGACCACAAGAGAATGGAAATAATAAAACATAATCAAAATTGATCTAATAATTTTACTATTAAATTGAATCTTGCTTAAGACAGTTCTGTATAACAGCTTGGCCCACAATAAAATAATATAACAACATTTCAAAAACAAACTCTTTCTTATTGATTTTCGACTTGAAAGAATTTAGAAATCTTTTAAAAATTGAGATCAGACGGAATCACTGAATTGAACCTTTTTGTTGTTGCATCAGAACTTTTTGGACTGCTCGATAAAATTTTATTATTATAAGCTTGAATTTGCTGTGCCTTAAGGCTCGCTGTCATATGTCGTACTCTTTTTTAAGTATTTTATCTTTAGGCTCGAATTCTGAACTGCTAAAGTGTTTGGTTTCGAAACCCTGATAAAAATGTTTTTTAAGCAATTCAAGAAATTTGCCTGTCCCTTTCTGGCCTTTCTAAAATGTATAAAGCTTTTAATCGTACAGAGCAGGTATCGTGTCAAATCCCTGATTATTTTCACAGCAAAGAATTATAAGGAAACATTATTTTAAGTAAGTTATTCAATCAGTCTAATGTATAAATTTTATCTATCAATTAGCAGCTTGTTTCGATAGGTGTTATCAATGATTTGACAGTTCATAATGTCAAAGTGTGTTGACATTTGTGTTCAGCAAGGTATGGGAAATTATCATAAATCTTTTAACTCCAGATGAATGCTTCCAAATTGTGGAAATTTGATTTGGAAATAAAATAAATCTGTTCGCAGCATCATCCATATTTATTTCCTTCAAAATGTGAAAGGAGTTAGCGTTATGGTGAATGGCAAGGGCTATCGAGAGATGCTGACTTATTTGTTTATAAAGGGTAATCACATAAACATCAGCCTAATTTATTAGAAAATGTAATGTAACTGATCGAATGGTATATGTAACTCTAAAAATATGTACATAAGTGTCATAAAATTATCCACCAGAATAATTACAATGAATGAGCAATTTGTATTTTATCAAGTACCTTTAAAATATTTATTATAAATTGAATCTTTCCAAGGAAGATTGAGGCAGATTGGAAAAACTTGTTGAGATCGAAAAAGATAAGAATATTAAAATTCTTTGACCTGATTTTTTATTTTATGCATTTGGAAGTGCAAGTGCAATAGGTCTTAAAGAACCAAGCCCTATACTGACTAGTAAAAAAACGACATTGCAAAACACTGAAAATAAAAAAATTAATTTTATGAATAATATTTACCGTTAAAACCTCATACAAAGTCTGAGGCATTTGAACGTCGACAATATTCATGTCATTGGCAAATCGATTGATTATCCTTCCAGATGAATTCGTATTGAAGAAGTACATTGAGGTCCTAATCACTCCAATAAACAGTTTCTCATGAAGTTTGTATGAAATTGTAAGACACACTTTAAAAAACGAATAAGTTCGAAGCACGTAGAAGATCAAAGTGAAAACAATCAACACGGAGTACAAAATAACCCTGCGTCTGCGTTCAATGTCAAATGGTAAAGACTCGTAGAAGCCAGTTTTATACGAATCCGTATTGTTCTTTAGAGGTAACTCTTCTTCCCAAGTTGCCCTTAGAGAAATAGAAAATATACTAATTACTTCTCCTGAAAAATATGTCACTTTTAGCATCTTACCATTTCGACACAAAAATATCCAACCCAGAGAGCAGAGTCCTGGAGGCGATAAATAACAAGAACACAAAACCAATCAGGGTGGAGTTTCCAAGGCTCCGAACATACTCGAGATAGGTAGCAGCTTTGACAGACCCCTGAGCTTTGTGTTCCTTGCGATCAATCCCCTTGTCGATAAGTTCCACCTTAGCGGGTCTGGTTTTCTCCATCAGACTTTCATTCCGTTGGACTTGGAGCATATTGTTATCTTCCAGTTCAGTATGAGCAACACCAACTTTGTAGAATTGTTCCTTCAGTACATGGTATTGGCCCTGAGACTGGATGCTTCCATTCTCCATAATGATGATTTGGTTGGTGTTTTTCAGGTGTCTCAATTGATGAGTTACCAAAATGCGAATCTTCGAGTCCAGAAACTTGATTATGCACTTCTCTAGAATATGTTTTCCCACATACGAGTCGACGGCCGACAGTGGATCATCCAACAGGTATATGTCAGCTTTCTTGTAGATGGCTCGTGCTAGGCTTATCCTGGCCTTCTGACCGCCACTTAGGCTCACTCCTCGCTCGCCAATTATTGTCGAATCTCCGAATGGAAAGGCATCGATGTCTCTTTGCAGAGAACAGACCCTAACAACGGCCTTATAACGTTCCTCGTTGAATTTTTCAATGAACAGAATATTGTCTCGAATGGTGCCCTCGAAGATCCATGGCTCCTGAGGTGCGTAGCTGAGAATTCCATGGACTTCTATATTCCCTGCGGTCACATCGATTTCACCTAGAATCGCATTGAGCAAGCTTGACTTACCCGATCCAATGCTGCCAATTATGCCAAGGAAGTCATTTTCCTGGACTTGAAAGTTGCATCCATTCAGATGCTCACGTGGGTTGTCGCCCTTGTCCCAGCTGGCATGAAGATTGTGAACTAACAGTCCCTTTCTCAAGGCCACCGGATTGTGAATTCGGCCAAAGAAATTTGTGACTTCAACATCGTGCTCTGCTTCATAGGCGAAGTTCTCAATCCCTCCATCGGCTGGATCCTCGCTCTGCAGAAGGAAGTCAACAGTTCTTCGTGAGATGACCAGGATCTCAGCCCAAGTTGTCATGGCAAAAGGCCAGAAATGCAACAATGAGTCGTCTAGAGCTTCGAAAAATGACGACACAATGAATACCTTCTTCGAAGTGATGACGCTTCCTGTGAAGACATATGTGACTAGGCACAAAAACAGAGCAAAGTTCGACACCATCGTGGTGCACTGCAGGGCTCCCATGATCACCATTGAGCCCCGGATGGCCTTTAACTCAGTCTTTCGCACCGCAGCTACGACCCTGGCGAACGACTTCTCCCAGGCATACATCTTAATCACCTGGATCGCGTGCACGATCTCGTTCATGAACTTGACTCTGATATCGGCGTTCTTGGCAGTTTCACTCCTGTAATGGGCAGCGGCCTTGGCTGACCAAATCTGCAGCGGAATAAAAAGCCCAAGGAAGCCGATTCCAACCAACGCTGACCAACCAATCTCCCTGTACATCAAGTATCCAAATATGGCTGCTTCGATGGGTCCCTTCCAGAGATCGTGGAAGAAGTAGAATCCCAGATCAAGCTGACTGAGATCATTCGATAGGAGAATAATCGCCTGACTACTTAGCCCATCGTTATAGGCTGTGATCGAAGACCGCAAGCACTTTCTGTAGACCAGTCCCGAGCAGGCCAATCGAATCTTGACTCCCACCTCGAATATGTAGAACATGAAGGGGTGGAATGCGAGGGTGTTAATTAAGGAACATAAAACAATGCCAGTGGCATAGAGGTAAGCTTGCTTTGTCGAAACATCAGGCTTGGTTTCGGAGAAATGCGATATCAAACCACCAAGGAAGAGAGGCTGTAATGAACTGCGAAAACATAAACGATCAGGCATGGTTCTTCGGAAAGTTTTAAATACCTAAGTACCTTACTGAGATTTCTAAAATAGAGTAGAGGACACATATGGGTACAAATAGCCAACCGTATGCTCGAAATATCATATGCAAAAGACCGGGTTTTGATCGCTTCATTTCTTCTTCCCAATAACGGATGAGGCCATTTGTAGTGATCGTGCTATCGAGACTTGGCTTGTGCTCATAGAGGTCTTCTTGTTCCAGTTTATCATGAAGACCTTTGCGAAAAATTTTATGCAACCACCTATGGAATACAAATTTGTAAATTATTATTGGTATTTAATTTTCTAAAAACCCAGTGAAATTTTTAAAAGTATCCGAAAGAATATTTACAAATTTTTTGTTCATGCGCATTCAATTTCAACAATTCGTATCATTTTACTTCTTTTCATTTCGCATTTTACCATTTTGCAAAGTTGTGATTCAATCTTCTTTCAGTCAATAGAAAATCGGTGATAAAATTTTGCAAAATAATTTTTTACAAATAAAAAAAAACATTCACCAGATAATTTTCGAAAGAACCGGTTTGTCACTGGAATAAATTGTCAAATGGGAAGCAAACTTTATCGATTTCGCAGGAAGTTTAGGTTTTTCTGAACTTAGCTTTCAAGACAATGCTTTTAGTTTTCGAAACGTGTAGGTACCAATTTGCCGAAAATGGTACTGAGAATTTGTTAACTTAAAAGAGTATAGTTAAACATTGAAAATAAGAAATTTTTTGGCTGAAAAATCGGAAGTTTTATAAAATTTAGTACTGTTTTTTTAGTGGTGAGATGTGGCTTTAAGTACTGTCTTGTTTCAAAAAATAGAAGATAGTTTGTTCTGGCACTAACTTTTTTTCTATTTTTAGTAAAAAAAAAATAAATATTTTAAATTTCCAAATTTAAATAACAGTTTAGAAGGTACTTATTTATTAATAATCCAAACTATTAGTTTAACAAAATTAAAAAATAAATACATTTAATCTAAAATAAAAGAGAAAAAACTAAAATTTGTTTAAAATAGTTACCGAAGATCACAATACAAAGATTCGTAAGGCAAGGTATTTTGAGCTTCCAGAATGGAGGTCAAGATCAGGACTTACTTTTGCTTAAAAGTTTTGAAAAAAAGTAGTTTAGTTAAAGACCATAATGCAGAACGACTTGTAAATTTGTATTGACCAAAATCAGCTCTGGTAGACTATCATCGATTTTAAAATATTGAACACACAAGTAGCAAAACCCTTACGTAAAGTTTTAAATCTTGTCTATTTATCTCTCTCTTTTACTCTTTTCGAGTAAATAGCATTTGGTCAGCAAATCCTTAAAAGAGACAATAGGTCCATTGGCAATCTGGCATAGAAAAGGTTTAAAACAAGCCTTTGAGTTTGTGCGAATTATCAACAAAAATATTGTTCTATTTTAGAATTTTCAAATATAACTACACAAATCTTCTAAAATTTAAGGAATATCGAAACAGCTTTAAGGACTACGATTTAAATAATTGCTTTAGATAGCATTTCATGATTCATTATAAAATTTTAAACTAAAATTCAAAACATAAAGACTCTTTTTATAATCTGGAATAAGAGTACACATTTCCTAAATTCTTATTTTTATTAGAACACATTATATCACACTGAATTTAAAATAACTTTTTATATCACCCAAGCTGAAATCAACGTTCATATTTTACATATTATTATTACTTTGTAGTAAATCAACTGAAAGATTTTTGTGGAAACGAACCAAAATTACTATGAAATTAAATTTCGACTTTCGCCTCGAATTTATTGATATTTTATTTCCAATTAGATTTCACTTCGTTTTGATTTACAATAACCGAAATATTGAGCAATAAAAAGACGTGCATATTAAATTTTAAATATTATTTGAAAGTTCTTGAAATTTATCAAAATTATTTTTCACTCACCAAACTAAACATATTTTCATTCATCACAAATTTATTATAAAACGTATACTTACCAAAATCCCCATTTTGAAAATATGTTAGCTTCTAAAATTGGATTTGGTAGTCTTTTGATATTTCTTTTTGAACGATTCATTATTCACTAATTTTTATTTTCATTCACTAAAAATTTGCTTATCCTCTAACTAACCACCAGTACCGAATAACACTAATCGAGCATGTGGAAATATATAATCTCAGGACCGACCGCGACCGTTCAAATCAACTTAACTATTGCATAGTGACCATTTTTTAAAAGTTTACTTTATTTTGTCTTAAATTTATCACCGATTTAATATCTAAATCACAAATAAACATTTCTTCAAAAACAAATAAAAATAAAGTCTAAAAAGCCACGACAAGTTAAGACTACACGATGAAAAATTTATTGTACTAAAAATAGGGATTTCGAACTGGACATTGACGAAAAATTGGCTGTCTGTCTAATTAAGTATTTTTGGTGTTCAACTGAAGTTTTAATAGCCCTTCAAGATACTTTTATATCACGGATCTAATCTATAGATAAAATAGATCAGAAATTTACCTACCAACCGACCGACTTGTTGTTTGATATCTTATCAAATGTAAGTTATCGAAAAATGTGTAACCATAAAATTGTAATTTAATTAAGCGTAATTATCTTCGATAACAATGTGATTGAACAAATTAAATCTCAGAGAGTGTTGTTTGATGGATTAGAAGTTGTGATTTGAGTAAATAAAGTTTTTTAACGACATAATTTTAGAATTGTTTCGAACCAACTGAAATTAATAAATTCTATATCTGACAATTTACATGAAGTTTTTTTATTTCTTATGTAAGAAAAGAGAATGTTTAAATGTAATCCTATACAAATTATTGACCACTTTACACGTATTTACATTCAATTGAAATTAAAAATCAAGTTCAAGTACTTTTGAATTATTTGCTCAAACAAACAAGTTCCTAGTACTCGAATTTAAAAGTGTCATAAACTGCGAACTTTATAGAATTGGCTAACATGAGTGAGAAATTGTCAATTTATCTGTAATATTTTAACCACAACTGTAAACAAATATTAATATGAAATTAGTAATCCACTGCTTTTTAAACTACCATTAAACTATTCAAAGTCCTTCCCTTTGTCAGCTAATGTTTAAAGACTCAATCCAAGAACATTAAAGTTACTAGTTTTATATTCAGTCTTGATCGGTTACAATGTGTTTCTAATTCAATTAACCAGTAACATCATATAAACCAGGGACGGACTGCAATACATTTTATGACAGAGAAAGATACTCCCGGCCATCTCAGAACGGTTGGATCGCCTGAACACACCTCGTACGTTAAGTAAAAACTTAAAATCCGTTAAAGATTATCCTCTGAAAGACATGGGTAAAAGCCACTTAAGACTTCATTAACAAATACAACTGCAAAAAATGCATAACCTATATATACATATATAATCTGAACTATTTAGCTTCGTCCCATTAACAGTGACAATTTCTAAAAGAAACGAGTGAGTGGTATGATGTACTTTTAACTATGTATAATTCCTAAAAAGACGACAAAATCTTTCATCAGCATATTATGAAGGCTTCTAAATAACCCTGCAGAAATATCTATCACAATCTTAATCATTTAATCACTCTATAAACGTAAGATCAAACAAATGTACTGTTTTAAAAATGTCTTAATAAAGTTGAATTGAATTGAATTGAATTAATCATCGAATCCGAACAAAAAAGTTTTATTTTTTAAACCGAGATTGAAATTCTAAACTTGAACTTCACTCTTCATAGAACCGATCATCTACAGCAAATTTATACTCTGTGTTATACATCTGGAAAAGGTTTTACTTTTTCATTGTACTTTTTCCAACCTTGCAAGAAAAAAGAAGATTTTATTTCCAAGAAAGTCCGTTTAAGATTGTTAAGATATTCTTAACATGCTCTGTCATACTGTTATAATTTAAAAAAAATTACTTAAAATAAAAAACCGATTTATTGAAATTTTAAACATCAGTGACTTTTGTGTTTCAGATATTGTACCGAAATTTCCAAATCATTTAATAAATGGCATTTCATTGATATTTTTCATCATTCAAATTCTGAAGTCAAAGTTATTTTTACCTCTTCTTATATTGTGGTTTCTTTGAAAACATAAAGGAAAAAATGTTGTTACCAAACTATAATATCTAAAAAGTCTACAAAAAAAAAAAAAATACGTATACGCCAAATGCACCGTTTTTTCACTTAATAGCAGCCGATAAACTACAATATTTAAAAATGTCTTACACAATTTAAAGATTTTATTGTTTTTTTTTTGTATGCATCACATCACATTGCATATGACCATCTCACTTCCTCTCAAATTATGAACAAACAATAAAACCATTACGCTTTTTATTTTTTAAGTATTTGTTTATTTTAGACCTATTTGAAATTTGTAATTAAAATCTAATACATTTAGATTCTGACAAAAAGTTTCAACACAAAAAATTCTATAATAAAATAACTATTATATTATATAAGAAGATACATTATACAAAATATAATTTTTTTAGTGCAGTAGAAAAATATATAGTATTGCTATATTGAATTTTTTGTTCTTTTCTTCTTTTTTTTTGTATATAATAATTACAGCTTAAGTACAATTAACTAAATGAAAACTTTAAACTTAATTCAAATAAATTTATAAATAAAAATAATCGATTTAAAAAAATAATGAAAAATTCGACACAATATTATAACACATTAATACTGCTAGCGACTGATACAGCTAAGTACACATAATAATAACAAAAAAATTGTTTTAAGTAGAAATTCTATTACCACAGCTAAAAGTTTTTAAGTTTTATTCGCTTTTACTTTCTAAAGCTTTACTGTATTTGTCTTTGTAGTTTTTCTGAGCAGTTTCTTTAAGTACAGCGGCAGTTGTGTAGCCCGTTTGATCGACCAACTGTCGCAGATAACCTCCTGATATCTGAAGTAGGTCATGTGGATGGGCTAGTTCCACTACTTGGCCGGCATCCATGACGATGACTCGATCACTGTCCATGACTGTGTGCAACCGATGAGCAATAGTGAGGACAGTACAATCAGCGAATTTGGTTCGAATTGTTTTTTGAATTAGCTTATCCGTTCTAAAAGTGAATTACAAAATTAACACATTTTTGGGAGGAGATTATATAAAGAACTTACTCAGGATCAACATTAGCTGTAGCCTCATCCAGGATAAGAATTTTGTTGTTCCTAAGAATGGCCCTAGCCAGACAGACAAGTTGTCTTTGGCCCATGCTGAAGTTCGAACCACCGTCGTACAGACGACAATTCAGACCACCTATCAACGTCGACACATATGAGCGCAGCTCAACATCTTCCAAGGCCTTCCACATCTCAGCATCGCCCTTCGATTCAAACGGATCCAAATTATAGCGCAGAGTTCCAGAGAACAGCACCGGATCTTGTGGAATGATAGAGATTCGGCTTCGTAAATCGTGCAGTCCCAGAGTTTCGATATTGATGCCGTCGATTGTAATGGAACCTTCATTGCATGCCAAACGGAACACTGACTGAATGATTGACGATTTCCCAGCCCCAGTTCGACCCACTATACCGATTTTCTCCATCGGTTCAATGATGAAGTTCAGATCCTTCAGAACCACCGGTTCGCCTTCTGAGTAACGCAATTTAAAGTCATTAAACTCGATCTTGCCCTTGCTGGGCCAGTCAGCAGGCGGTTTGAATTTCTCGGGGGTTTCCAACGGAGGTTCGGGGGCAGTTTCAGTGTATTCGATTATTCTCTCAACACTGGTCATTTGATTTTCCAGCTCGGCCGTCTGTCGCATTCCCCACTGACACATGCCAACCATACTAATCGATTGCATTATAGCAAGTCCCACGTCTCCACTGTCGAAATCCTGACTTAGGATCAGGAAACTGTAAGTCACAGCGGTAATGTAAACAAAGCAGATGCAATCTGACCATAAGGCAAAGGCACGTGTGCAGGCCAGGAAAAGGAACCAAGATGAAGTGTTTGCATTCTGGTATGCATGGAATTCTTTCTCAAGGTCCTTTTGAGCTTCTAAGGCTCGAATGGTTGTTAAGCCTTGGAATGTTTGATTTGTTAGTGAGTAAATTGGACTTCGAGCTGTAAGATAAAATTATTTTTTAAGTCTTTTGGATATACATATAAGGAATGTTGAGTCGATGTTGCTTACAAATGGATTCAATTCGCTTAACGCTTCGACTGGTATTTACGTATAAATATCGAACTAGATACAACAAAGTCACAACGACGAAGGCAGGAACTAAAAGCCAGTAATTTGCGATAGCCACAATAATGAGAACTCCTGATACATCCATGGCGAACTGTAAAAAACGATACAATATATTTCATGAAACTTGAATACGATTCTTTTATCTTCTAGAAGAACTGACTTTCATACATAGAGTTTGATGGGATAAAAATAGGATTTGAATGGAATTTAAATGGGGTTTGTATAGGATTTACATGAGACATAAGATAAGCTTAGTCTAATAATTTCAAGACCCTAAACATGAAGAGTAAACCGTTAATTCTTAAAAAAAAAGTACTCACATATAAACAATCAATAAGTGTATGAGGTAAATCTCCATCCACCGTTCGAATATCCTTTGAAAAACGATTCAAAATTCTTCCCGATGAATTCTTATTGAAAAAATACATACTCGCCCGAGTTATGCCACGAAATAGACGATCGTGTAATTTCAAGGAAATTCTAAGGCACATTTTAAAGAAACCAAAAGTCCTAACAAGAAATACAACAACAGTTGTTGCCAGCAGTACAGAATAAAATATCACAATATTTGTTCGACGACTTGCTTCGTCGGTGGATTTAATTAGATCCTCTTCGATTGCTGTCCTATTTTGAATTAAAGTTGTTTCGTTCAGATGGGCAATCATATCCTGACGTGTCAAGGCCACATTTTCCTCCCAGATAACCCTAGACGACAGAAAGAAACAAAATTGAAAAATGTTTAGTGGAAGTGATTAGAAAAACAAACCATCTTGAAATGAAATAATCAACTCCAGTCAGCATTACTCGAGACAACACAAAGAGTGCAAATATGCAACATAGTGCAAATGTGCTTTCCAAGGCCTTAAAATACGAAGCGTAGACACTGAACTTTACCGAACCCACCATTTGGACTTCCTTATTGTCATCGGCTAGGTCCACAGTGGGCATCTGTTGGTGCATGTGCTCCAGACTCTTCTCACTGTCACTCTTCGAGATCTTGCTTTGTACGCTAATCGTGTCTCCTCCGTCATCGTGGTGAGTGCTGTGGGACAAAAAGTCGAACTGTTTCGATTGCCGAAGCTCTTGAAAGCTTCCCTGGGCAACAATGCGACCAGCACCCATTAGGATTAGTTTCTCAACATCGAACAGGTACTGAATTTGATGCGTTACCAAGATACGAATTTTGCCCGAAAGAAAGTCCCTGATACAGTTTTCGAAAATATGCTTCCCCACATGGGTGTCGACGGCCGATAGAGGATCATCCAAGAGGTATATGTCTGCTTTGCGGTAGATGGCTCTAGCTAGGTTAACACGAGCTTTCTGACCTCCACTCAGGCTGACGCCTCTTTCGCCGACAATCGTAAGATCACCATATGGCAGGATTTCCAAGTCTCGCTCCAAGGCGCAAACCCTCAACACCTTGTGATAGCGCCGTTCGTTGTAGTTCTCAATGAATATGATATTGTCACGAATAGTTCCTTCGAACACCCAAGGCTCCTGGGATGCATAGCTAATCTTGCCGTCGACATGCACTGAACCCTGATTCAAAGACACTTCACCCAAAATCACATTCAATAGAGTGGACTTTCCAGCCCCAACGGGTCCAACGATGGCTGCCAATGTATTTTGTTGAATGTCCAGGTTGAAGTCCTCAATAGCGGCATTCTTATTGTCATCCATTTTGTTCCAAGACGCATAAGCGTTCTTCAGAACAACACACTTTTTGTCCGCGTTGGGGTTGAATTTTCTGTTAATGATTATGGGACTTGTGGGAGTTAAAATCGCGTTTCCATTAATTTCGCTCTTCTTTTCTATGACTATCGAGGGTCGACTAGCCTCATCTTTGGTTTTCCTAGGTTTTGCAAGATCCTCAGCCTCGAGCAGGAACTCCTTACAACGGTTGGCCGACACAACGGCCTCTGCACAGAATGTTATGGCCAGGGGCCAAAAGTGCACCATAGACTCGTTCAACATGCTGAAGTACGATGACACGGTGAATACCCTCTTTGCGGTGATAGCATCTCCCATATACACATACGACACTATGCTCAAGAACACTGACAGCTTTGAAATCATTGTGGTGCAACTGAGGGCCGCATAAATGTAGGACGTTCCACGAATAGCATTGACCTCCTTCAGTCGAACCTGAGCTATTACCTTCGCAAAGGACTTCTCCCATGCGTACATCTTAATCACCTGCACGCCCTGAATGATTTCATTCATCAGCTTCACCCTCACGTCTGTCCGCTCGGCAGTCAGGCGTCGGTAGTAAGCAGCTTTCTTGGCCACCCAAGCTTGCAAGGGAATAAAACTAAGCATGAAAGACACACCCAGCACAGCTGAGAGGCCGATCTCCCGGTACATTAGGTAACCAATCAGCAGTGATTCCAATGGACCTTTCCACAGATCATGCAGGAAGCACAAAGCTACATCGAAGCGTCCCAGATCGTTTGATATGATATTGATAGCCCGTCCTCGCAGTCCATCATTCGATGCACTTTTCGACACTTTCAGGCATTTTCGATACACCAGTCCCGAAAGGGCTAGTCGAACTTTTGTGCCCACTTGGAAGATGTAGAATATAAACGGATGGAATGTCATTATGGGCAGCAAGGAACAAATAACAATGCCCAAGGCGTACATGTAGGCATCGTGTTCGGTTAGTTCGGTTTGTTCGGCTACGAAGTATGAGACCAAGTTTCCCAGAAACAATGGCTGCAGTGCTCTGAAAGATAACAAAATAATATTTGTTGATCGGTGTTTCAAGAGAGGTTAATTAAAAGTGAACTTACTTGGTTGCAGATTCAAGAATTGAATAGAAGAATCCAAGAGGCACGAATTTTGTTCCATACACACGGAATATTAGCTTGACTATGCTGGGCTTCTTCCGCAGTTTCTCTTCTTCCCACAGACGTGCGAAGATTTCGGTTACTCGTTCACTGTCAAGACTGTTTTTGTGCTCGTAGAGTTCTTCTTCGGTGAGAGGACCCTGAAGCCCACGACGGAACAGATCTTTCATCCACCTGTAAAATTAAAAGAAATAAAGTTCAAAAAAATTGCCAAACATATTTGATGGTGAGGGGGCCTACTGTTAAGTAAGTGAAATAGTTTTAAGAGATTTCATAAGAAAAAAGACTTCAGTGTTCTTGGAAAATAAGGCCAGCTTATTTGGAATAAATAAGTGAGTGTAATTAAAGATAATAAAGTTTAACTTGTATGGCACTATTTCAAATTAAATCAGAAGTAGCAATAAAACTAATAACCCTCAACGACACAAATTACTAATAAAAGTTAATTGCTTGACGATACCAGCAGCAAATAGTAAATTTTAATAACAATTATATGTATATTCATAATTCTTATGGCGCACAAATAAAAATCTATTATGAAAGTCGTTTTTAAACAAAAACATTTCTCCCATCAAAAGGAGGATTTTGAGATAAGAAGGAATTTTATTAGTATGTTAGTTCTGTTAAGAATTCAAAACGACATAAACTTATACAGGTATGTATGTATATTATTTTGTTTTCGAAATATTCTCGTTTGTTAAGCCATACCAACAAACACATATCGCTATTGGCTTTCATTCAGGCACTTAAGAGTTGTTGCCTCTTAATAAGGTTAAGACATAGAAGAACATCTTACTAAACATTTGATCAAAAAATAAAAGATTATGCATACGCCCCAGTTTACTATTATCACATACATATATTGGCAGTCACTTTTAGATCAAGTAAAAGCTTACATGTACTATATTTTATGTATTTTAATATCCTACAAATATAATATTATTGTACATCTCAATAAATTCACACATTAGACAAAAAGCAGTAGAGAAAGTAGAGAGCTTCCAATACCTTGGAAGTATCGTCTCTGCTGAAGAAGGAACCGAATTAGACATCGCCAGAAGTATCGGAAAAGCAAAGGCTGCATTCGGGATTGATTTTGTCCAATGTTTGCTATATGGTTGCAGCAACTGGAAAACAATAATTGCCAGGAAACTGCAAACCTTGGTTAATAGGTGTCCATAGATATCTTTATACGAAGACGCAAGTGGCAGTGGATTGGACACACGCTTCGAAAAGGTAATGACTGCATTGCGGGTCAGGCAAAGTAATTACAATAAATTCTACATTATTAAAATTGTTTTAAAGAAATAAGTATTGCATTTTTCATTTGAAGTCAAAACTGAAATTAAACTAAAATTATACTTTCAGAAGATTTTTTGTTTTCATTTTGCAAAAAAAAAAAAAAACTTTTACTACATTTTTGACTTAGTATTTATTTTGACAATAGTGAAATGATTAGTTATTCCAGAATTTTGGGTTCAATTAATAATGAAGACTTGTTGAGATAAATAGACGTGAACTTTTTATCAAACTTCATCAAAAATCGCTGCACAAATTTTTATGAAAGTCCTTTCACCTGTTTTTGAAGTTATATAACCAAATTCAGTAGGAGTCGATATCTCTTCTCGTTCTTGTGAAAAAAACGGACCGATTACAATAACTCCCTATGGGAAGTTAAAAATGTCACGTTTAAAATTGCTAAATCTTTTGGAATTGAAAGTCCCACGAACAGAATCATTTTTTTTTTTAATTTATAAGCACCGATATAGTAATCAAATTGCGTTCATTCATGGTTCCTTTTAACAAGAGTGTACTGTAGTTTTAAGAGAATTTATTAGAAACTTTTTTCATTAAAAACTGAAAAACTTTAAGTAAAATTGTAAACCTTGAACATTTCCCGTTTCTATATATTTACTCCATATTCATAATTTGATGTTAGAAACAAAATCACATATGCATATTATGTGTGTAGGATATTTTGTAGATATGTATGTACGTTTCTTTTGTTTGACTATTAATACATTTCCTTAAATCCCAAGACAATAGCAAGCCTAAACGTTATAAGTTTACAGAGCCAAAAATAGACCTTACGCATTTAAACATTCTTTTGTATTCTAAAAGTCACTCATAAAATGAAAATCCCAAACGTGCGTGTGCTTTTGTTGTTCCTTAGTTTTGTCAAACAAGTTGACCTTACTAAAAGACAAAAACATTTTCTAATATACAGTTACATTTTTTTTATAGAAATAGAATATCAAGATTAGTATTTACCGCAAAATAATTCACAAGGCAATTAATTTCATTGTTAATGCAACAAAGTGAAATGAGTAATAAACTATTTAAGATTTGTCATTATTGTTTTTTTTTTTTTCTGTGAAAAAAATCACCCATTGTTGAATTACAAAGTAAAGCAAAGCATCCATATCCTGCGTCATAGCTAGTAACATTTTAAAGTGATAAGAAGTGAATTCTTGTTAAAAAGAAAACTAAGAATTGAAGCTGTTTACAGTTCAAATTGAACCTAATATAAAAACATAGAAGAATTTAAAAAAAAAAAAGTCAAATCCAATTCAAAATAAAGGTTTGACTTAAAAATTAATCTATAAACTACAATAAATATACGAAATTATATTTACATATCTAAATCGGAGAGCGTTCTTGAGCTAGATATTGCTGTTTTGTAATTGAATTTTCATCGATAAAATAATATTTTGCTGTTTTTCGAATTAAAAAAAATTGAAGTTTTTTGAAAGTCGTTTCTGCACGTCATGTTGGTTTTTTCCGTAAAACAAAATTTATTTAAAGTCAGTCATCAATTTGAAAAACCCAATCTACCTTCATTTAACTTACACATTAGTGATACATTAAATATACAGGCTTGAAAAGTCACATTGTGTAATGTGCATGCCTGGTTTTGAATAGTTTTCAAACGACTTGAAAATCTAATAAAAAAAAAAACATTTTAGAAAATGATTTTTTCCTTCAAGGCGTACTGAAGGAAGTTAAGTGTTGTGACTAATAGATGACGCGCTGCGAAGAAAGAAGATTTACTTCTTATAGTCGCCATGATAGGTTTTGGAAGCGCCGTCATCTGTCATCTAACACTTCCGCCCGACAGTCTTTCTATTCTAATCTGGAATTCATAGTGACCACTCCGGTTGCTGCCTATATACATACATACATATATATCTTCATAAGTGGTTATCATAGTATTAAGATTGAATAAAATATATGAATTAACATGTAAACCCGCGTAAACTCATCATTAAGTTAACACTTAAAACTTTTATAAATGTTATAATACCTACTAAAGGATGCTTAAAATCATTCAGTGTTTTACTTAAACTATGTATGTTTTTAGTGGAAATAATGGTCTAGTAGAATTTAGATTACTCCCATCATCCTCTTTAAAATGACCCTACCCTATAAAACAAATATCTTTCAAAAAAGAAAAGTTTTAAAACTATGTGTAAGTTCACAAACGTCAAATTTTGCTGCAGTGATTCGGCATCACTGCTTTTTTGCTGATGCAGCTGTTGCTGATGCGATGCCGACTAATCACGCTGTCGTAGTGATGCTTTTTTTTTTAGTTTTTGCGCATCAGTTTATGCAAGTTTGCAATAGTGAACAGTTGACGAGAAAAATGATGCCAGAATCTGCGTTTGTGAACGTTTGACTTTGAACATTTGGGCATCATTACTGCAGTGATGCGTTTGTGAACTTACACTATGAAGACGCACTCTTTAAAACTTTCTAAACTTTTCCTTTTTTATTTGCTGAATTTTAGAAAAAAAAATGTTACATTTAAATTTCTAACCATTTTTTAAGGATGTTTTTTTAAATATTTAACTTAAAAACAAATTATATTTTAAACTAAGATTATTATTCACAACTGCCGAAATCTTTTATATTTCGATTAAGGTAAATTAACGTGAAACTAACGTTGTTTCCTCAAAAATGAACTTTTTTCTTCGTATCCTACTTGTTTATAAATTAAATTGTTTGTTTCAGTAGAAAGATATACATTATGTAAAATCATATCTCTGTACCTTGATGTCTGTAAATTGTGCGATAGCAAATAGAGGTTTTTGAACGAAAATAAAAATAATAATAATAAATAACGAGTCATTTTCTGTATTTCTCACATAGATAGCGCCATCAGTAGTTCGAAGTGCTTTAATTAGTTAACAATTAGGAAGTAATTACAAAAATATTTAAGTTCGGAATTTTAAAAAGTGACGTGCTTATATCTAACTAGCTGACCCCGCAGACGTCGTTCTGCCCTGTTTTTCAAATTGTGTGAAAGAAGTTGCTTTAAATCTTCGTATCCAGGTTCTAATAAAGTTTTGGCATTCATAACTTAACCAATGAGTGCAATTTTGAAATTCTGGAAAGGCCATTAATTTTTTGTTTGCAAAATAAAAGCGTCTCATATATGTATGTATCTTTTCTCTTCACATGAACAATAGCAACTTGCATGATTAGATTTTAAGATTCAAAAAGCCTTTACAGAATAGATGGCATGAAAATACCAGCTCCAGTCGAGCATAAAAACCTATAAATGGACCTTATATTTGTTCAATATGTTTACCCTTCTATTTTTCTAAACACAAACTTCAAGCACTATTTTCTGCTTCTTTCCATATCCAATTTATCACAAATACATATATAGCTAGCTTTCTATTGGAATTTCCAAAATCGGTTCAGTAGATCTAGAGATTACCTAATACAGTCTTAAAAATGTTACCAACTCTTTCGAGAAACGATGGATTTAGGTACTGTGGCCGTTTTGTCAAAAATTCAATTCGACGATTCTAAACATTAATCTTCAATGTTATGTTTCTTCACAAAACAAACAGTGCTAATTAGCAAGTCTAAATTATTTCAATTCAGAAATTCAGATTTGTAAAATGGCAACCGTATGTCTTGATCATACTTCCAGGAGGACACTTTTTGTATTTTCTTATCGATAATAATAA
Source organism: Scaeva pyrastri (assembly GCA_905146935.1). Taxonomy (NCBI): domain Eukaryota; kingdom Metazoa; phylum Arthropoda; class Insecta; order Diptera; family Syrphidae; genus Scaeva; species Scaeva pyrastri. Next base: position 119,291,026 of record LR989927.1, on the reverse strand, counting down.
ATATTGATGTTTAATGTCAACTGTGACTATCAACTGTCAGTTAATTAGTTCAAAAACACGGCGGCGGTTTAAAATATGCGTCGAAATAAGAATTGTAAGACTTTTAATTTCGTAAGCAATTTAATTTAAAATAGCTATTGAAGGAAAAAACATTTTTTAAATATATTATTTGGCATATTACAGTGTTCAATAGTGCAGAGACAAAAATGAGCCATAGTGTGTTAATTTTCATTGTTTTTAAGATGTATTGTGCTATTCGGGGTGGAGACAAATCCAACGAATCAATAACCATGAAAATTGGTTCAGCAGATCTCGAGTTATAAGTGTTGTAACAAACCCGTCTTTGTTTTATATATATAGATTTCATATGGCCAGAAATGGCAAACATTTAAGACTTATTTTTTTGTAAATTGCTTGTGGTACTAATAAGCATGTTTTTTAAGTAAGCTTTGTTGAAAAAAGACTAAACAAAATAAACTACAAAAAAAAATATTTTCAAAGAAACCCTTAAAGAGTTTCAACAAACATACTCGTAAATGTTATTAGTATCTTTATTTATTGAATTATTATTACAGAAAACAAACTGGAAATGTTTTGAAACGTAGAATTATTGTTTGTAGAAGAATGAAAAAAAAAAAAAAAAAACATTTTGAAAAAGTAAGAAGAACTTAAATTTCGCCGCTTGGTGTTATTTTAAATGGATTGGTTGTCAAATCTCCAATTTTGACAAATCTTGACGTTCATTTTTTTTATTTTAAATTGTGAATATTTGTCAGAAATTTCAAGTTACAAAACAGACCGCACATTGTACTATTATAATGTGTATTTTTATTTCTGTTTGTTATTGTTCGTTCTTTGGTTATGTCGAAAATGTAAGTAAAACATAAAATATTTTTTAAACAAAAAGAAAACTAGATAAATACTTTAGGTCTGTAACACTATCACAACTCCAGATTCTGGTAGAATTTATAGGCGAGCATCCAGAATTGGCAAGAGGATATATTCCAACTATCTCGCAAGGGAAGCAGGAACTAATGAAAAGTTGGAAGATTTAGCTACGAAACTAAACGTCCGTCGGTCGATGGACTTCCAACAATGATCGTATAACAGTGTAATTTCAAAGGTTTGGACTGATTACAAATATAGGGCCAAAAGAAAGTGCAGTCACAACTTGCTGTCGTGGAAAAAGTAATTCAAATTACTTCCCTTCGTACTTCAGTGGAAGAGATAACGGCTCCGAGGCAACTGTTAATTCTTTTCTTCTTTTTATTAACTTATTTTTTTCAGTGACCTCGAAGTTTTGTAACAATCAAATATTTCGGTGAAACATTTTCCTTTATTTACTAATTTTTTTTTTTGAAAAATAAAACTTAAGAAATACAACAAAAACGATACTCGATATCGTTTAGACGATAGTTGTTTTTTATCCTTGCGTGAAGCATAGCTATATCGATGATGATATCGAAAAAGATATCGACAGCCTTACGTGATGAGAGCCCTGAGTACTCAGTTAATTGAATATTAATTGTGTGAACTTTTAACTTATAACAAAAAAAAAAACACATGGTATTTAATTCAGAATAATTTTAAACTAATTAATAAAATTACGATTTTGAATCATTTTAAGATTTAAAAAAAAAAACTTTAATTGACAGTTTTTGTTTACAAGAATAAAAATTCAAAGCTCAACATTGGAAAACATTTGTTTTTCAAACTTAAATTATAATCAAATATATTTTTTAAAAGAATTACAAAATCACATGAGTTAATAGTTATTTTAGTTTTGAATATTGAACTTTAACATCACCTGTACTCTTCTTTTACATGGGCGGGGTGGCGGCTTTTGGTTTACCTAATATTTAATTTTTTTTTTTTAATTGTATTGAAAAATCTTAAATTATTGCATTACAAACTTGTATGCATATAACAAATTATGTACATATACAAATAAAAAAATAAAACTATGACACACCCTTTTATGGATCCTACATAAATGATGTTTGAGTTAATTGAGGTTTCTTATAAATGTACATGGAAACTATTAAATCAATCAAAAGTATGATACTGGTAACTAAATACAACATACTCGTAACAGAAAAAACATAATTGTTTTGTATTTCTCTTTTTTCTTTTTATGTTTCTGTATTTTATGTTGTATGTAAATATGTATATGTGTATGTATATTTAACTCATATATGTGTAAAAATTGTTTAAATTGAGTGTTTTGTGTTGTAAAGCCAATTACAATCAATTTATCTCGGACACCACTTTTTAATTCATCGAATTAAACAAAGCAATTATTTTATTATTGTTAATGGTTTGAAAAAAAAGTTGTGAATCTTATCTCATATAACAATCAATTGGTTTTGTACAACATATGTATGTATTTATAGTATGTCACTTTTGTATATACATATGTATACTGTGCTTAGACAACCGTAGCGGCTGGCGGCCGGGCTGCTCGGCGCTCAAATAAGTATTTGTATGTAAATTAAGTACATATTGGAGAACTTTTATATCGACACCAATTCCAACCAAATTAAATAAGAAGTGACGACAGAATTATGGACAGAGACCAAATACCAAATTATGTATGAGTTGAGTATACGAGTACCTACATAAATATTGGTTAATTCATCATCAAAGCCATTAAAAGAATACATACAACAAAATTATAGACATGACAATCTAATTGATTATTGTTTTGTATAATTTAACAAAACAAACAAAAAAATAATGACTTGAACAATTTCAATACTATTTTTATTGAATTAATTTTATGTAGGAGTAGGTACATTTATGTGGAGCGGTACCAATAAAAACATTGCAGATATGTGTACAAGCATTTTGTTTGTAAACAATTGAAAAAAAAAAATAAAATACAAAACTTGTTTTTAATTGTGTCAAATTTATAAAAAATAGCTTTGGTTGAAATTTTAATTTTTTTAAATTGTCAACAAATCTAAGTGTAGTTTTATACTCGTCAATTAAAAAATGTCTGGGGCTATAATTAAATTAAATTGTGTTTAAGTAGGTATCTTATTATATCATTCAATTGTGAAATGTTTATAAATTATAAATTTTTCATTCGATATCGATCTAAAAAATTAACAAGTACACGATAATATATTTGTCATTTTTTAACTCTTAATCCAGAAAAAAAAAACCAATGACCGTTACTAGCCTGCAAATAAAATCTTTTAATTTGAATCACAATTCGTGCAGCTGTACTAAATAAAGCAACTTCTAAACTTATGAGAATTTAAAATGAACTTTTCAATTTTGACAGTTAACCTTACATCTATACTATATTTACTATGTCAATTACATTTGCTACGTAATTTATGAATAAGACGTGTATTGAATGTAGTTTTCACAAAAAACATGTTTTTCTGCCATCTCTGCTCTCTGCTTGAATATGAGTTTCATTATTTTTCTTATCTCTGTATTGATGGAATCCGAAAATTCTATTGCGGATTCAAATGCAATAATTGTACCTACAAGTAGACATCAATCACATCAATTTGTTCACAAATCAGTACATCAGCTGAGCCATCTACTCACGTCATTATACGGAACTTTGATACAAAAAAAAAACATGGCGCGTAACGTAACCGAAGAACGTTACGATTTTATTTGTACATCGTTATAAAATTTCTCTCATAAGGTTTTCACATGTCATTACTGTCAATTTGCTTCATATTAATCGTTTCATCAGATAACCTCAGTTCCTAAGATGGAGTGTTTCTACCCCGTTAATTAATGAAATATATGAAATGCTATATAATGTACATTCTATCTTATATGCATACATACATACATTATGTACATATGTACGTACAAAAATGTGTTCAAAGAAGATGAATTTGCACTTTTTGTGATGTCTTAAATCTTACAGAATTGCTTCTGTTATCGTAATTCAAACATACAGATAGAAAATGTTTATTATTTTAATTAAGTAAGTTTTATTGTTCATCTTATTCCGTTTTGTAGAATAAGTAAAAATAAATTTTAAATTCAAGGATGTACATTGTACAGTGAACAGTATACACACTCTTGCAACAACATAAGCCTTATATTAAATGAATGTCATAAGTTCTTTCATAAATATTTGTCTTATTATTTGTAAGTTATATATTATAACATTTATGTAAATATGTATTTTTGTACTTTTCTGTCTAAAACACTAAATCTCCAGTATTTTATTTTTTAATTTGTCTCGTCACCTCCACCTACGCCCTTTGCAAATAAAACATAAAAATATTAGAATCTCAAATCCTTAATACCAGAAATGGGATCATACTTTAAAGATAAGAAGTGTCATTTGCCATTGATGCTATTTATTTAATAGTCTGATGACGCCCAAGTTTAATCATAACTTAAATACTCCCACTAAGGTCGTACAATCTTACTTGACATCATTGTGACATTTTCAAAAACCAAAATAATAATTTGTTACCTAAAAATATTTCGGCAAATTGGTTATAATTGTAATAGAACTAATTGCGAGTTTTTAGAATGTTGCATAATCTTACAAATATTATAAATTAAATATGAAAGTTTGGATGTATGGATGTTTGTTGTTAAATGGCACCAGAACGGCTGAACGGATTTGGATGAAATTTACCACAGAGATAGATTATAGGCAACTTTTTACCCGGGCATTGGGTTAGATTTCTTTTGATTTTAACAATCATGCCATATTGGCTGATTGTTTCATAAATAAATATACTTTTGACTTAACTCAAAAACTACTATTAATACGATGTGCTTTTCTATTATTATCTATCTATTCCGTGCGAAGCCTGTACAAGTCGCTAGTTAATTATATAATTTCAGCTAAGTATATAACTACAACTTGATAACAACCATGTGTAAAAACAAATAAGCTTATCTGTTTCATTTGCTTTTTAGAGACACATCAACAGTTTCACAAATAATTTCTGGCACGACTTACATATGAGCTGAATAGAAGATACTTTATCTATTTTCGCAAATTATATTCCACTATTCGACATTTCGTTACCGAAATTTGTTTTCAAATTATAATACTCGAAAGTAAATAAATGTCCGGAGGATTTATTGAACTTTGTCAATATAAGAAGGCAATTAAACTAAACTCCAAAGGTTTAAACCGTTGTTTTTTATTTTATTTAGAAATAAATATTGATCTAGGTGTTTTTTCGACGCCTAAGTCTTATCAGTGCATTTATATAAATGCGAATAAAAATAAATTATGATAGAAAAATGAAATAAGAATTGTCTGACCCAAATGGCAAATTTACACTTTTTTCAATGTATTGTCATTTTATTTTATTTTTGTTTTTTTTAAATTTTGATTTGAAAGAACATTGAGATGTTTATCTTATCAAAAAATGTTAGGATTTTATTTACTTTCCTTATGACGTTAATACAATTTTTTTGTATATTTGTATTTGTATTACAATTATGTATATAAAGAAAAAAGTAATTATCTGCTTCATACAAGATTTTAAGTCATTTAAATTCTATTCTTTTACTCATAATTATAAATATTTACTTTAATAGACAGCCACATTTTTGATAAGATCATTAAAGAACATGTTTATTATTCGTATTAATTTAAACCTTTTAAGTTTTTAAGTTTTGTTAGCACGTTAACAAAAATTTACAAGATAAATATTAAATTTTTATTTAAAAACTAGCTCGCCGAGCTAACATTGTAATGGTTTCTTTTTTTTTTTGTTTTTGATTCATTTATTAAATATATGGCAGAAAATTAAGATATAAACACTAAACAGTGAGTATACGCCTTAAAACACTAACACTTAAGTATCAATATTAGAGTAAAATGCACTTTTGAGACCTACACCATGTATTACATGTACAATTGTACATTTCTTCTGCCCATTAACATTTTTTCTTGCCTGATTCAAAAGATACAGCAATTAAAAGTGCCCCCTTGAAAACCCTGGTGTTCAAGAGAACACCACATACAAATAGTTGGGTCTTAAAGAAGTTATGCGGCACATACATTTATTTTTTTATTTATTTAATTTGTAGGCAAACGTATTAATGACATTAGGAGAAAACACCTCCCATATTGCATTTTTATAAATCAATTCAAGGTTAACTTGCCAAATATATAATATGTAAGATTAATACAAAGATTATAGAATTAAATCAAGCTTATAATAATAATAATTGACTAAAAAGTTCCAATGTTTAAATTTTCAATAGTTACCACGAATCTTTAATGGTATCTTTAAAAAAAAGCGGTTTCCTATAATAATTCTTTTTTTGAATTATTGTATTTGTTTTATTCAACAAAAGGCCTTGGAGTTTATTTTATATAAAAAAAAACATCTCTAAAATCCGAAGTCTGAAGTTTTGTTGAAAATACCCTATAATTTTTTCTTTATATACAAAATGAGTGATACCTACATTAAAAAAATACGGTTATAATGACAAGAAAGTATTTTTAAACGGATTCTTTAAGATATTCTTATCCGATTTTAATCTGAAATGAGGAATAACCCACAGAATTTTTGATACAAATAAATGTTTGAATTAAACAAATATGTATGTAGGTATTATTTATTTTCAGCTGCAAATTCATATTTCATGCCAGGTGGTTGACATTTCAAACAAAATAAAAACAAATTACATATTTGAGTACATGCTAACTTCACTCACAAAGAGTTAAATGGGAAAATATTTTTCATGCGTATGCTAACTTCAATTAAAATCAGGACAACTTGAAACATTTTTTTATTATAAACATCTCTTTCCCATTGCAAAAATCAATGGAAGGAAATATCCTGCACAGGTTGTCAGAATTCAAAGTGTCAGAATTTAACAATGATTGCTTCTAACTGACAGCTGAACAAAAAAAAATACGCTGAATCCGCCATTTTTAACTTTTTATTAGAAGGTATTATAATCCATCCGATTTGTCTTTGCTATATCTCAAAGAACCGTCAGAGATATCTATAATGACATTTCTGCTAAACCGTTCCATTTTCATAAGAAATTAATTGACAGTTACATACATATTTTACAACAAAAATCTGATAAAACTGTTTCTTGATTTGAATATTATTTCAAAAACAAGCAAAGATATGGCGTAAAATTTGTTTTATTTTCTACATTACCTATACAATTTAAAAAAATATAGAATTGACAGTTACCAAAGATGGTAAAAATAGTCTTTTCGACGCGAATATCCGGAGAACGAGCAATGCACATATTTTTAAATGTTATTAAACTTTTATAAGGTACCTAAGTTGTTATTTAAAATTAAAATAATATATGAGAAATGAAAAATTTACAAAGAGTATCTACCAAATTTAGACTTGAAAATTTATTTTAATACAAAAAATTCAATAAATTCCAAGTTTTTTTTGAAAAGACAGTAGGTACCTATTAATAAAATCTGGTCAAAATAAATAATCTTATAGTTAATAAATAAGTATTCAATACTATTAAAAATTGTAAGTAGCCTAAAATTCTTTTTTTTTAATCTGTCATCCTTCTGTGAATTCAACTGGGTTGTACTGTACTTATTTCCAAAGTTACTTTCGCATTTGCATAACTGTCCACCTACGTGTGTCCTTATCTTTATCTAAATAAATCAATACTAATTTAAATGAAATGGCATCACTTAGTCTATTTTCGTACATACAACCTAAATAAACGATCCCGTTATATTTCGCTATAAATTGTACACACGAGGCAAGTATAAAAGATAGGGTAGGTGTACCAATATTTGCCCAGAATTAAAAAAAAATCATTCATTGCTCAATTAAAATTTGTACATAATTTATTTCAAGCTCATTTGGCAATTTGCACTCCAAAAATTGAAGGGTTGTTTTTGTCAGTTAAAAACAGATTTTAACTTCAGTGCTAATGTTGATAAATTATTTATTAATATTATTATTATAACTTTATTCACAAGTAATTAATTACATAGTCAATAAACTAAAGCACTTACTACTCAGAGCCTGCAGCTTAATGAATTATAAGGTTTTATAAATCAGTTCAAGCTCCAAACCCCAAAGAACGAAAAATCTGTTCGAATATCCGACCTACTACTGCAACTCGCGCTCGACTCAAGTTAAACACTAAAAAAAAAAAACAAAACATTTGTTGAGCCGCCGGCCGATTATATGTACATTTACCCTATACAGTCAAGCCAGATGTATAAAAGATATAATCTGTGCAATTACACGACCAAAATAAATTGATCAAAAAAAAAGAAATATCAAAACCAAAACCAACTCATCCACCCAAACCATATCAAAGAGCAAAGCAATCAAAATTTCGTTAACTTGAATTGAGTAGGCGCACGTGATATCCTATTTATGAATAAATTAGCAAATAAGAGAAGATATAATTCGCTTTCACAATCAGCGGTTACATCATCAATCAAAATTTGATTAAAGAGGAGTAGCGAATTAGGTAGGTAGGAATAGATAGGTATGAAGGTATCTAGGTACCTAACTTTGGCACAAAAAATTGTCTTTAAATTCAACAATCAGCAGAGGTATAGCACACCTTTAAAAATTTTAGAGGTAACAAAATACCTAGCTACCTGAGTTAAAGGTAGGAAATATAAATTCAATGATGCTCAATTACTCATGTAAAAAAAATAAAAAAGACCGGTACCTATACACGTTCATCACTTTTCCATTACATACCGTCATAACTTCCTACCTAACCTACCTATCTGTTACTGTTGCAACTTCAGATCCCAAGAGATTTGAGCCACGGAATTTAACACACATGCAAACATTTTACATGAAAAGATGCCATTTTATGTTAGAACGGGATCATAATCAGCTTCAGCAATCAGTAACAGCACATTACACAGCAATAGAATAGAAAACAACAACAAAAACAAATCACTCATAAGACGAGTGGCAGAGGAGCGCTGCTGGGAGCTAGGAGCTGGCAATAGCAACCAACAACTAACAACAACAACTCTCAGCAATTATCCAAGGTTAAACTGATAATAAAATTACATACTATGTACATTGAACTTATGTTCTACTTTTAGGTTTAGGCTGATTGTGCGAATTGTGAGTACATAATATAGAAATGATGGAACAAATAATTGCAGAACATCACATGGTCAGTTCCGTTAGAATAGAAGTACTTCTACCTAAGCACCACCACTACACACCACGACCACACACTAGCACCACAAGAGAGCTGCACCTGTAATTTAAATATAGAATTTATTCAGATTCTCATCTTGGTCACTCACCAGAAACTCCACTTTGAGAATAAATTCGCCTTCAGCACCGGATTTGGGGGTTTCACAATTTTTCTTTTCGTCCGATTCATGTTGAATTAATTTAACTAAATTTTCTTTTTTTTATTTTTGATTATTTTCTATGCACTTAACGTTAAAATCTGCAGCAGCTAGACAAAAAACACACTTATTGACAAAGAATAAAGAGTAAAGCACTGAAGATATTAATATGATGATGTGAAATGGGCAGCATGCAGGCGGTGACACAGGCACCAGGAACGGGCACAGGCTCAGAAACACAGACAGTTATACTCGATAAAATGGTAGAAGAAGAAACAAACTAAAATGTAAATTGCACCTTTAATTGATTCCAATTATTATTGTTTTATATTTGCAGGCGCCTTTAACTTAAACTTTAAAAATAAGATTTGCTTTTTTTTGTATTCTAAAATGAGGTTACTGACTGCGACTGGTCGCTTAATGCCTTATGTACAATTTACTTTACACCATAAAAGGAAACACGAAATGACAAAGGTGGAGTAGACGTCGTCGTCGTCGTTGTGGTCGTCGTCATCAGTGGCAGAGCCGGAGACAGAGAGACGCAGAGGTAGATATTGATGAGGTTTTATTTTGTTTTCACAGAGATAAATCGATGCCAGACTACGAGTACTAGGACTGTGACGTCACACAATTTGTATTTTAAATCCACATTAAATTAATCAACGTCTTTTCGATTTGGATTAATCATAAAAAATTAACCGTTATTGATTGTTAGTTGATGATATGATGGTATGATTTCTTTCGCTAGAAAAAAATACCGTAAAATTTGACAATCACAGTGGTATTCCTTCTGTAACGAGTGACGAGTAACGACGACGACAGACACTAAGTAAAAAAACAAATGTGCTGCCGTTGCTCCCAACGGTCGGCAGAAAACTAAAAGAATTGATGAAGAGCTCCTTCTGCGTTACCCTATTGGATTTGTTTGCTAAGAGAATTAAACACAGTAGTGAGGAAAAGTAATGAGGGTTTGAATTGGTTGTTTTTTGTTTTTTTGAAAAGTCACTGTTATTTCCTATATGTACATAGCTGAAATAGAAAATAAATCAAATTAAATATTTGACAAAAGTGTACCTTAAGTACCTTTACTTATTTTCAGTTTGTCTGTGATGTGTTAAGTAACAGTAATAATTTTTTTTTCCAAATATGAAAGGAGTTATGAATGAAAATGTTTTCATATCGAATTTGTTCGTCTGAATTATGTCTAGGAAAAATTAATTTGAAGGAACATTTTGACACCTACAGAACACTTTAGTTCAACTAGAATAACTGCAAGAATTTTATGTCAATCGTATTTCAATTCCATGACATATGTATACCTACATATTTCAAAGAAAACCGACTGTCACTAAAAGCGTAACACAAAAAGCCTTTTAATTAAATGTGTGAAAGATGTCATTTTGTTTTCTTGAGATGAATAAATTACTCAGAGAAAAAAACGTGACAAGGACAGAACTGCCCAAAAATCAATCAAAAATACATCAGATAATAAGACGTTAATCATAGTGACAGATTCGAAATCATTTATTCTGTCAACTGTCATACATAAAATTTTTAAAATATGTAACTGTGTGAGGGTATAACTTTCGTTTTGCACATGGGGATAATCCTAAAATTTTCCAGAAAAATTACATCTTAATTTTAAGTTAACTTTTTCAAACATTTCCTCATTTTAGATTTTTAAAATTAGTAATTATTTTGATAAACCAAATGAAGCATTTCATTTTACATAGTTAGTAACAAAAATCTTTAATCGTCTTTTCTGAAAAATGTAGAATTTGTACTTGGGTTAGCTCTTTGCTTGATTTTCTTCTTTATCTTTATCGAGGTCCCTAAGTAACGACAGGTCGAGCTCGAATTTGCATTTAACAGTTCTAAAATCAATTTTGTAAATCAATTGATATTAAAACTTGTTTCTTATTCATTAATTTAAAGTAATGTTCTTTTATAATGAGTTTATTAAATAGAAACAAAATTATTCGATTAGAAATTGCTTTTAAATAATTTTTTATATTCTTTCTAGAGAAGCTTGTATAAGTGAATACACTACTTAAAGTTCGGGATTGAAAAAAATTCGCATAGTTTCAAAATAAACACGTCTATGAACAGACCTAATAACCAAGTGTCATTCACATTTACGAGATATCCGTTTTGACAGTTGTTTGCACGGTATATCGTAAAAAAGTAAAAACTAACCAAATAATTAACCAACAAAAACCAAACGAACCATCATCATCGTCGACGTGAAGAAGTTCTTCAGGCAAGGTGATCCTCTGCACTGCCTCTGATTTATCCAAAAAGTATTTTCCAAATCGAAAACCAACAAAAATAAACCCTCCAACTATGACTGAAGCTGAAAAAGTTGCCGAAGCTGTAGAGGCAATCACACTAAACGGAACCGAAGCCGATGACGATGTTGTTGACCCATGGAATGTGGCAAGTAAAAGTGAAGCTGGCATTGATTATGACAAACTGATAAGTGAGTAACTTCTCGTGTGAATGACCCACTAACCGACTGAGTATTGATTCTATGTACTGATTCTCAGAAAGATTTGGTTCATCAAAAATCGATGATGCCCTCATCGAGAGATTCGAAAAAGTCACAGGCAAACCCGCACATCACTTCATCCGACGTGGCATCTTCTTTTCGCATCGGGATCTGCACACCATACTCAACATGAAAGAACAGGGCAAACCGTTTTACCTATACACCGGCCGTGGCCCAAGTTCGCAATCGTTGCATTTGGGTCATCTGATTCCGTTCATCATTACCAAGTGAGTTGGCACGATTTTTTTTTTTTGTGTTGTTTTGTTTGGAGACCTAACCCAAGGCACATGTTTTTAGATGGCTGCAGGAGACATTCGATGTTCCTTTGGTCATTCAGCTGACTGACGACGAGAAGGTTCTGTGGAAGGATTTGAAGATCGAGGATGCCATTAAAATGGGACGGGAGAACGCCAAGGACATCATCGCCATTGGATTCGACGTGAATAAGACTTTCATTTTCAATAATTTGGAATTCATGGGGTGAGTCATTGGTTTGGCGAATTCTTGATTTTTTTTTTTTAAATGAGATTTCATTTCTTATGTAGAAAATGTCCAGCCATGTACCAGAACATCATTCGAATACAACGATGTGTGACTTTCAACCAGGTTAAAGGTATCTTCGGCTTCGGTGACTCGGACATCATCGGCAAGATAGGTTTTCCAGCGGCTCAGGCGGCGCCTGCTCTGTCGTCGACCTTCCCCTTCATATTTGGCGACAAGAAAGTGCCCGTGCTGATTCCATGCGCCATTGACCAAGATCCCTACTTCCGGATGACCCGTGATGTTGCCCCACGGCTGGGATTCCCCAAGTGTGCTCTCATCCACTCGGCATTCTTCCCCTCGTTGCAAGGAGCCAAATCGAAAATGTCTGCGAGTGAACAGAATTCGACGCTCTCGCTCACCGACACACCGAAGCAGATCAAAAACAAAATCAATAAATACGCCTTCTCTGGCGGCCGCGCCACAGTGGAGGAGCACCGCAAGCTGGGCGGGATTCCTGATGTCGATGTCGCATATCAGTTGTTGAAGTTCTTCTTGGAAGACGACGCGAAGTTGGAGGAAGTCCGATTGGCTTACAGCAAGGGTGAACTGCTGACTGGAGAGATCAAGAAGCTGGCAATTGAGGTGAGCTAAAAAGTGTTTCCTTTTTGTAACAGAAAATAAAAAAAAATCCTTTTTAGACGATAACTCCCATTGTCGAAGCTCATCAGGCAAAGAGAAAGGAAGTCACGGATGAAGTGCTGGATCAGTTTATGGAAATAAGATCACTTAAGTTCGGTAGTTAGGTGATTTATTAGGGTCTAAATGGTGATATATGTATGCGCATTTGCACTAAACGCTTGTATTTCTGTTTACCAAAGTAATCATGTTTTTTTTTTTTTTTAATTTAACATAAAATTCCATTAATTTATTACATCGCACTTAATTTTGTATTTTTGCCTGACGATCTTTTTAATGCAATCAATAAAAAGCTTTTGAATTTAAATGAAATTAAAATGAAAATAATTTAAGATTTTGTTTTTTTGAAGTGGAAATTGAAACGATTAAAGTTTCCCACATTTCTTTATGAAGATTTCAACACCATTTCAATAGTTTTCGGATATCAATGACCCAGGTGGTTCTCAGGGGTTTAACTCGTTACCACATTGCTTCGTAGCTCCACTAAGGGCAGCAATGAACCTATATGAGTTAGTTCGTATTGACTGATACAAAATTTTGTAGAAAATTGTAAGTTTCTCTTGCAAAATCTTAAATCTTGAAATCTGTTATTTTAAATTATTTGAAAGTCTTATCAGATAGCCAAAATGAGTGGCTGAAAAAGGATAAGCCAATTATGTGGTTCGTCAACGTATTCATTAACATGACGGTTATTAAATGGAGGTTAGTTTAAACAGGATAAGGTCAGGTAGGTAAAATCGTCTACTAGCGTTAAGCTATCAAAAAATTAAATTTCTTCATCTTTGTCCGAAGAGATGTACAAATCGGTTGTCGATATTATCTCATCATATTTTACATATCCGAGCCAAGAAATGACTTATGCGATGACCAGAAGCTTTGCCTCAGATAGACTGGTTACACGCATTGTGTGTATGTATATTTATTTTAATGTATGTACGTACAATGTACTAACTGACTTAGTGGTGTGCAATAAGGTTGCGTATGGGGAACATTTTTTTCTCAAGTTAATGACTAAATGCAAAATAAAATTGGTCAACAACTTTAAACTTGAATTCTGATCTATGTCGATAGATTTATAATTTTCTTGAAATTTGAATGGCTTAGCAGAACGATTTAATACTCGAAATAGTCGGAAACTATTTGATTTCTAAGTCTACCGAATCGGAAAATCCCACTGACAGAAAGCAGTTAAATGTACAAAAATTTTTCATTTGGTGTTAGAATCAGGACTGTACAGACTTATCTGTGATAGAGCGCTTTTCTTTCTTATTGTTGGGAAAGGGAAAAATTTGGTGTTATAAACAAAATATTCGGTATTATTTTATGTAAGAATCAGGAAAAGTAAATGAAAAGAAGTTTTGTTAGTAATATGTTCAAATAACTAGCAATAGTTTAATACATGACATAAACGACGCAAAACTCAATCAATTGCAGCAAGAAAAAAACCACACTTGCTCAAAAGAAAAGCCTTAGTCAACGTATAATGCGATCTATCAAGTTGAGGCATTGATCTCAGCACAGCGCCGATTAATAAACATTATTAAAAAAAAAATTTATACCAAAAATCAATTTTTGATCAATTTCCCGACTTTTTTAGGAGGGTTTTCTAAATTATTTTTTTTATAAGAACCTATTGACAATAGCAATCAACTGAAAATAATTTAAGCCAAATCGGTCAAGTTGTTTTCAGTTTTTCTTCTTTTTATATTCCCGAGTTATAAATATTCGAACAAATTGGATTTTATTTTATATACATACTTAAGTATTAAGAAAATGTTTTATTAATATTGTATCCCATAAACAAAAATATTGATAAAAATAAATTATTCGCTTAACTTAAATTATTAAATTAAATATAAATAGAAACGTTTTATAAAAAGGACTTACGATTCCTGTTAATTTATTGATTAAGACCGTGCCTTTTTTAATAAACAAAATTACTTTTTAACACACTATTTATGAATAATAAGCTAAAGATGTTATGTAATGGGTAATGTCGAAATAAGGATTTTAGAGATTAAGGTTATGAATTGAATTTGATAAATGTAAGAATATTAAGATAAGAATGTGTTCATTTTAACCTTACATGTAAGTATTTAAAAAATAAGTTGAAAAGTTGCACAGTTCTCAACATTGGTACAAAAACGACTTCTCCACGCCACACTGAATCATTAATAATAATTAATTAGAAAATTTACAGAAGTGCAACTAAAAAGGTTCAAAGCGATTTATGCCGATTGCCGAGTTCATTGACAATAGCTCTCTTCCTAGAGGTCCAAAGTGTCAACGTACATAACATGCCCCATATAGCTACTCTCATTCTCTTGTAGGTTCCTTAGTTTGCGGTGTTTCCTTAACAATCATCAATTGTATCTGCAGGTATAGGACACATAGATACTTTTGTATCCACATTTTCTCTGATGCATCGGATCGATTCGTAATGATGCACCATTACATCAAACAGTATTTTATTTATTTGATGAATGTCTCGTTAAATTCATCTTAAAGTGTCGTCATTCAATTTATTATTTACATTGTCTTGAGCAAATATTTACCTTTGCATCCAATAGGACCAAATACATATACCAACTATTGACGAATGCAGGTATCCACAGAAGAGAAACACAATTTGAGTCCACAACAACTTATTGACGAAACAGAAGCCGACTTCTTTATCTTGGAATTAGTTTAATGTCTATGGAGTTGGAGTTTTGGAGTATGGCACGAGTCAGGCTTAGGGCGTTCGAATTCATAAATGAAACAATATCGAGTTTCACTTTTATCCACCGCCACCGCCGCCGTCGTCACCGGTTATCTGCCGAACATAGGCGCATTAGGTTTTGAAGGAAATAATTTTTTAAAGAAAGTTCAAGAGCGGATCTAGGGATTGTGTGTATATTCACTTTATAGTCTTTTTTTCTTAAATTCGACGCCGTAAACGATCTATTTTAACTTTTGAGAAAGAAATAAAAAGAAGTGGGGAAACAGGAGCGGAATAGGGGCGCCATTCATATTGTTTCAAAATCGTATATTTTTTTTAAATGATAACTTTCTGTGCAACTTTCATGGTCATTTTAGGGTTTGATAGAACATTTTTTAAAGTAAATTTTCACGTTTAAAATGAATGAAGATTTAAAAATTAACTAACGTCACGCTCTTATTTGCCAAATCAGGCTCTTTATTCAACCAAGACAGCCCTGGAATAAAAAAGTAATACGTACTAACAGTTGGTTTGATAACTACTTGCTATTAAAATTTAATATTATTATTTTAAATTGTGCTAGAAATTATGTAGGTTAGCTGAAGTGTTGCCAGACTGCAATAAATTTTCCTTTTTTTACTTTTTTTTTGTAAATTAATAAAAGAGAGAAATAAGAACTAAAAAATAGAACTGTGAAAAATGTTAAGTTTTTACTGCTATCAATATTAATAGTCCTTTATTTAGAAATAATGTTTAAGTTGTTTTGCTTGTTGTTTTATATAAAGTCTGAAGATCAAAAACATTCTATTCTAAAAATAAATAAAAATCAATTAACACCAATCTCTAAAGGTTTTCCAAAAATTCGAGTTGTCATTCATAAACATGTCAATTCCGAAACTAATTTCCCGTTGCTTGTCGCCAAAATTACTGATTTAAGTTCTTATTTCTCTTTGACAAGGAAGTCCATGGAAAGTTTTCTTAGAAAAAAAGTAAAAAAGGGAAATTTTTGGGTCTGTGATGGGAAATTTCATCTAAGCAATCTGGCAGCGCTATAATGACATTTTTTCAATTCATAAATATTTATATCTTTAAAAAAGAAAGGTCACCTATATTGAACAAACAAATATTTAGTACAATATAGCCTGAGGGTTAACGATTTATAATTACTATTACATATGAGTAATAATTTGTCGTCATTTACAGACGTTCCTTAAGACTTTTTCGATGTATTTGTATAGTACAACTGTATCTATACCATAAAACTACTAAAGCTATTAAAATATTGAAAAACACTTGCGTCTTGGTCGATAAGCTGAGATAAAATTAAAAAAAAAAAAAACACAAAACAATTAAAATTAAAATATTAAACTCTCCACTCGCGTTTGATATCCAAAGCCATCTAACCAAAGTGAGCGAGGGAGGTATACCTAAGCCTTTGGGATGCTTCGTCACTTCGTCAGTATTGGAATTGGGATCAATACGAGTAGCACTGTTTGCCTTGTGAGAGAACAAATCAATCAAGAGACCGCCCTACATGTCCGAATCCCGATACGTCGTACAGTCTCACCGTCTTTCACACCACCATCCAGAGCGGTATAGGTGTATAAGTAAGTCAATAAGACAGGTATACCGTATACTCCAACGGCGGTGGCGGCGGCTGGCAGCGTGTACCTATAGAGTATACGTGACACATGTAGGTTGTAGGTGTCAGGCGGCGGAGTCTAATGTTCTTTTTTCAGTCAGTGGATGCGATCTAAGCGCACAGATCGATCAGTGATATCAGAACAGAACTGCGACTGCGATCGAGATCCAAAAGCGGTTTCGTTTAAAAAATAATAAATTATAAGAAAGTCCTTCCAAATACCATAATCTCAATCTCGTATCATGAATTCCGAGGTGCAACTTGTGGAGAAACGATACAATTCGGATTGTCCTTCAGAGGACGAACCTGGCGAAGATAATCGGGTTATTTTGGAGATCGGTGTTAATGTTCCTTACTCGACAACGACGTCGTCGTCGTCGTCGGTATCCACAGCATCAATGACAGCAATTGTACCAACCGTCGCGTTACCATATCCGCCGGATATGCGCTTTGCTCCGACCAGTGCTTACCATTCGTCCTACCCATACCTGCAGTCACATCCTGGTGCATTGGCCATTCCACAAACCGTGTGCAATTGGTCGATCCCAGATGTGGTGAGACCACCTCTTTATCCTCATTATCCCAACCTGCGAGAGCACACAATTGTCAAGGAAGAGAATCCTTCGTGGCGGGAAAGAGCTTTGCAATTGGAGAAAGGTGAGGGAAGTTGTAAGTTTTTAGTGTACGTGAATAGAAGTGTCTATAAGAATCTAAGAAGATTAAATTAGACTCTTAAAAAATGATACGAATGTACATTAAAAGTAATATAGATTCATTGATACATATGTATATTAACGGTGTTTTGTTTGTACAGCTGAATCTAAGGCTTTTGTGATGTGGATACAACATATTTTGGTTTAATATAAAAATTCCAATTTTTAATAATACACACTTGATAATCAACCAACCAATGTGGAAAAATTAAATTGTCTCGGTTTTTGGAGTAACATATTTTCTATTTTAATTTATTTTGAAAACATTTTGATTGGAATTTGTGCAAATTTATCAACAAAAGCAAATAATTTACAAATAATAGTTTTTCGCGATGAGATTTTATATATGGTAAATGTAAAAACAAAAATAAAGACAGATCTGTGTCTCTTTGAAAAGGACTTGAAATGCAAATGAGTTCCGCCTTTCAATCTATGATATACTATCTACGTCAATGCTATCCTTAAGGCGAGGTAGCTTAAGTAATAAAGTTTATTGGTAGTTTACTTGAGTACAAAGTATGAGTGCAGTTCCTCTTTATCTTCTTAAAATATTTAAATGCCCGGTCAAAATGTATTAAAAGTACTTCAGGAATTGAAAAGTCATTATTATTTGATACTAAACTAACTACAAGAAATTAAAATTGAATTGAATTGAATTGGAACTTATTCTCAAAACTTCGGTTTATTTTAGAGGACTGATTTTCCTTAGCATATAATTTGGCCATACAAGCAGGAGCCGATTCAAATTGATTTTTGGGTGATTTATGGTTCAATGGAATTTTTTGAAGTGTCATATTTAGATTTTCGAATTATAGAAATAGCTTTAAGTAAAAAAAGTCATATACATAAGTCATCTTCAAAATTTCATTGCAGTCACATTGAAATGTGAATCATATGAATCATTAGAATCAAGTCATTTAACTTCATTTTCGTGACTTAAAAAATGCCTTTTCGTTTTTCTTATTTAAAGTTGAAGCCAAATTAAAAGCCTTAACTGTAAGTAATCTTTAAGTCTTTACAGATCAAATTATAAATCCATATCGCGTCAAAGGACCCAATTTTCTAATAAATCGCAAGCGGATTTTAAAATAAGTTCTCTGAGCACATTCGAACGGCACTGACTTGCAGACCACAATTGATTTAACGAAGTTTCTTGAAAAATCCTTTAGAAGTTAAATCACATAAGCCAGGCGCCAAATTTACAGGAATATTTGTCATTCATACAATTAACATACATACATATGTATGATACTAAAACAACTATTTTTTTTTACATATAGAGGGCATTACCATACACAACGAATTAAATTTTACAAACTACAGACGAAGTTCCTATTGGACTCTTTTGAGGAGACATCGTACCATTTAATTTATCTTAATAAGAGATAGGAAAGTGAGGTGGCTCAAAAAAGTCTAATTCTAACTAATTCAAGTTAATACTACATTAGAAGGCCCTGCAAACTTCACCTCGCCCCAATTAAAACTCAATTTTTGGAAAAATATTGTAGTTGCTTATTCAAATTTAAATACAATTTTTTCATAGTTTCTAGATAGCCCGATGAAACCATTAGCCTATTTTCTTTTCCAGACTATAAACTGTCACTGTGTCCAATTTCAACCAATTCGGTTCAGCCGTTCTTAAGATATAAATTGTATAACTAACACGACTTTCTTTTATACATATATCAAAAATATTGACATCTTCATCCACCTCAACTAAGTCAAAATTGATCGTTGCTAAAAATTACTACGTTCATGCACACAAACATCTTACGTTATGTCCCAAGATATTAATACTGACGGGAATGCGTACAAACTGACCAAAAACTGACAGCTACTGCTTTATCCGAGTGAAACGTTAAATGACAAATTCTTGACATAGTATGGGTTTTGAGAAATCAAGAAAAATCGAAAATTTTCTAAAAAGGAATGACAGCTTAATTGGAACTTTTTTGGCAAATTAAAGTATCATGAGATTGTCCCAAAATTCACGATGGCTCAAGGCAGACACATAACCTACAAACGAACAATCCAAAACGTTATCATATCCTGGTAGAATGATTTTCTACTTAGCTAAAATCTGCTTTAAAAGTTAATACAATTTGACGTTCGACTTACAAAATTAAGAGAATAACGGAATTCCCTGGAAAAGCTATGACAGCGATGACAGCGATTCATTATTCGGCTTATCAAGATTCCTGGAAATTCTTATTATTCCCTATATATGTATATATGTACCTCCTTTCCACTTGTATTTACGATCTATTCTACAGTTGGTCGCTTAAAAACTAAATGTTATTTAAAAAAAAAAATAAAATTGGACAGCTCTGGCAACACTAAATTATTATTTATTTTTAATAAATTTTCCGATACATCAAATTGGCAGTTATTTCAAACATTAAAAAAGTTTACAATAGGGTATCAACCTGTTAGTTTCTGTGCACTTTTCTTTATTTTTTTTATTGACAAACCTTCTACGAAACATTAGAAAACATTTAAAAGAAAGATGAACGAAATCGGTTTAGCCATTCTCAAGTTATAGCGTGACCAGAACAAAATAGGGTTCATTTTTATATGTACAATATAGATATGTGCGTTTCCACCAAAAATTAATCAGTGATTTCGAGCAAGACATTTCAAATAAAACATGCCTTATTTATAAACACCACATATAGACTTCAAAGAGTTATACACTACTTATAATGCCTCTAAACGCAAAAATGTTATTTATAAAACTTATGCAACGTTGAATAGAGAATAAGCTAAACGCAATTTGAGGTTGAATAGAGCCTGAATAAGGAAATTATAGTGGTTTGTGTCCATAACAGAAAAGATTAAAAAAGCCTTTTCAATTTTTTTCCTTATTAAATGATTTAAATAATTTAAATGGAGTTATCCTGACTCCAAGAAGGAGAAAAGTGTACAAAAAAGATTTAATCGAATGGAACTAAGCGATTCTCCATAAATATAGATTTTCGAAAGAAAATATGAAAAAAAATAATTAAACGTCTTTCAAACAAAAATACAAATATTATCGGACAAATCCCAATTTGCCGAGCGCATTCTTTTCGCCTTCGATTCCATTTTGTATTATTATTACTATCGTTTAACTATTTTATTGAAAAAAGAAGAATCAGTTGATTTAATTATGAAATCTAAATGGAATAGATTTCCAATTTTGGTACTTTTTTGGCATAAGAACTGCATAACTATAATTTGTAGGAAAATGTTTTATAAATACGAATTTATGCAACTTTGAATAGAGCCTACATAAATCCTTATACACTGCATAACTATTCATCTGTTTAGAGGATTCTATTAAATAAGACTGGTGGTGTTTCCATCTAAGAAAAGGAGATCAATTGAACGTTTGGTTGATGTCATTTTAACCAAACGTCAAACTCCATCTTTCAATTAGAAAGGAAGGATTTATGTTGTTCAATTTTTATTAATTGATAAATTGATATACCTACATAATACCTATTTTGAATTATAAAATGTTAATTTTTTAAAAAAGGAATTTAATAAAGACCGCATTGCATTAAACGACTCCTTACCATGGACGGCGCTATAGACAAATTTAGATCCTCACAAATGTTTTTTGAGGACGCCAAAGGTTCTTTAAGCACAGAATTCTTTATGCGCATGTATGTTTTAGTTGTTGTTTTGCGAGTGCGTCCACCACGATGTTCTGCTTCTACTGACTTTCCGCTTCTAATCTTTTTGATAATGTCATAAGCCGTTAAAGTTGGAATATTCAGCATTTCAGCGATTACATTTTGTTTTGTACCGACTTGATACTTTTCTAACACTTTATGACGAATAGCGTTTGTGTGACGTGTTTTAGCCATTTTATTAATCGAATTTAATTTCAATTTTCACAGCTCCCAACCTGCTTAGTATTTTTAATCAATTATTGTTATCCAAGTGACAAGAAAATCCGTTACCTAAACATCAAGACTCGAAGTTTTGTATAAAATCCGGTTAGTTTTGAGCAGGGATGTTATGGGGTAAATTTATATATTTTTTATTTAATTTTTTGTTTACCATCAGATCATTATTTTTTAAGAGTAATTATAAAGTATACCAATATATTTTTGAAATAAATACAAACAAAAATATCAGTTTGATTTTTTCTACTTGATTTAAGGAAGGCATTATACAACAAAAAAAAATCCGGAATGGTTCTAGGACCACTGTACTATTGTTTCCTTTCAAGTCTTTGGTGTCTGAAATTGGCGTCTCATTTTGGGTCGATTTCAAAAGTATTCTTCGAAAAATAGTTTTTTTGAATTGACAAACTAATTTATTTAAGTAGATTTCAATGATATCAATTTGAAATCTTCATTAGAGGAGATTAAAAGTTGTATGGATGTTTCAAGGAGATTTTTGAAGAATCTAGTTTAATCTCGACTTAGCGCCCGGTCCGATGAAACTTCAACATAATCCAAGACTGCTTATTAGCTGTTGTCAATGAGTTAGCGTTTATTTAGTATTTCCATCACATGGAGGTACCTCTGATATTGTTCCGTTCTAGATTATTTCCTAAAAGCAGAAGGAACTGAAGGACTTCGAATATAGGACTTTACTATGGTGAACTTCGTCACATCCTGACTGCAGAGAAATATAAAAGCTAACAGATCCGAGTTTTTAAACTCATTATTAGGTACCCTATTTGGAGAAAAAAGTTAAATTATTAAGTCTGTTTGAATTTGACACGCAGCTTCTCTTGGGGACGCACTTTCGAAATTTCCAATTTACCAGAAATTGGCCCATAGCAGTATAGTTACCTATGTTTTCGCTGTTTGTGGCTTCTTCGTGTATGAAATGATCTCGATGGCCAATTCATATCACCATGCTGGACAACCACATGTTCTTAAATCTCATGATCGATTTACAGATTGCGTTTGCCTTTAACGGGGTCGGCCTGACTTAAATTTATCGACGCCTCTGAGAATAGTCCCCTCGATAAAACGATTATGGCGGTTTTAAAATGGACATGGAACGTTGCCTGGACAGACCACTCATTTTCAAATTCGATGATAATTTGGCAAAACAGCAACGGGCAACTATAAACTGTCATTATTATTGTACTGTCCCCTAAATCTGCTTATCTTTTTTGAAAATACTCTGTCGTTGAATGAAGTGAAATATCACCTCAATTCTTTAAAATATACATTATAGTTTCAAGTTTTCCCCCCCCGCTTCCTTTCTAGGAAAATCCAAATCACTTATGCGGAATTAATATTATACATACATATATATTCCATTGAACGCGAGTTGCATGATTTAATAAATTTGTGACTTTGTGGAATTATTAATTAAAAATTTTGTTATCTCTTATTTTAATTACGATTTATTTTGAATAAAGTTCATTTAATCTGACCCATCCCATGTTTTATAATAATTTATTAAAAATCTTTTAATTTATTTATGTACATATATTCTTTCGTCGGAAGTTCAGACTACAAGAAAACAGCTTGCGATCGAGAACGCACAAGAATGCGGGACATGAATAGAGCATTTGACTTGTTGAGACTCAAACTGCCAATCTCAAAACCAAGCGGAAAGAAATATTCAAAAATCGAAACATTGAGGTATTATTACACACTTATTACAAAAAATATCTTAATTGGTAAATAAAAAATAAAAAAATACTTATAGAATTGCCATTGGATATATCCGCCATCTTCAGGAATATTTGAAGAAACCACCTGAAAAACGATCATCATCACCGGGACACTTTAGATACACCGAACCCATTGCAACATGTTCCTATGAATCCCAAGAATCAAACAGATCTTCTTGGCACGGAAACTCATCGACTTATGAAGTTGACAATTCCCCAGGATATAATTTAGAGAAATCGTGGGATTAAATGACAATAGACTTGTTTTTTTTTTATAAATTTAAATTTATTGAAATATGTTTATTAGATAAGATTTAAGAATTAAAATATAAAACAATTTAAAACTTTCTTTGAATACAATATAACTTTGAAAAAGTTAAGATATCATGTTTGTTTTTACATATATTTATTAAGTTTTTATGAAAAAAAAGAAGAAATAAACGTTTTTAAATTCAAAAATAACGTAATCAATGAAATTCTTCAATTAAAAGTATTCTTAGCCAGTGGTTATCTAAACAGATTCCAAATTTCGATTTAATTTTTTTATATAAAAACCTGATCACATTTTATTTTTAAATTTACTATTTCTTAAATATCATTTTCATTGCATTCTTTACGAATTTTATAGCAAAAGTTTGATTTTGTTTGATAACCAAGTACTGATTTTGAATTGGAATTCAGAATTTGAAATGAATATTATTTATAATTAAGCATTAAATAAATAAAAAACTGAATGTAACCATGGATTTTAAAACATCACATATATGAGAGATTCATGATTTTGAGCAACTGGTCTTAATGAATTAACTTCGTGTGAATAATCTTTGTAATACTACAACTAACCTATTAAATAAAAGCACCAAAATTACCAAAATTCAAACTATCCCAAAATAATATTGAAATGTTAAGACTTTTGTCTCATTTCTGATTTCCGAAATATTTAATAAGCTTTTATAACAGTCCTCACTTTGGATTTTTTTTTGAGGCAACTCATTTTGATGTTTCATTATTTCTACTTTCAACTCATTTATAAAGAAGATAGGAGAATCCTTAGTCCGCCATCTGTTTCGTTGCGGTGAATGTAAAACAATAACAGAAGATTGCTTCAATTTGTGAAAAAAGTGATCAATATATGTAATTCTAATAAAATACATTTTACCGGAATAACAATTAGCCTATGTGCTTTCCTAGATTGCAATCTATCTCTGTGCCAAATTTTATCTAGATCCCTGCAGCCATACGTATTACCGGGATAAAAAGTAGCATATAGACTATTCCAGACTATAATCTGTCCCTGTGTCAATTTTCAGCCAAATTCTTTCAGTCGTTCTTGACTTAACTAACACGACTTTATTGTTATAAATTTTGTCTTTACATATCTATCAGACAACAAAAGAAATTGATGTAAGTGCGGGTAGGTTCCAAAAGTGTTCTCTGAAAAATGACGTGTTCAAGGAGATTTATTTTCAATCTTCAGTTGAGGATATTAAAATATGTGTGGTATATCATCTACATTTCCAAGAGATTTCTAATAAATCTATCTAAATCTTGGTTTAGTGTATGATGGAAACATAGTATTAGAAAAATGCCCTCACCCTCATCCCTACAGTTGTTGTCTATTTTACTGTAAGTAGTCATACGCACTACAATTAAATGAAGTAAGTTAACATATCTATGATGCAGAAAAAAATTGTTTAATCAAATTCAATTAAATTGAATCTCGAAAAGGTTGTAAATTACTAATTATCGGAATGTGGTAGGTGATGTTCGTGCTCTTCTTAAATAGAAAAAACATTTTAGCACCCGACAATTTACTGTAAACTGGAAGCTAACTTAAGATAACCAAGTAATACATTTCATCTACTTATCTATTTTAAATATTAAACGGTTACACTAGTGGCCATCTACCCGTCAAACAGATACAACTATAATTCAAGCAGCCATTTTTAAGCACTCACTGAACTGAGTTCTAAAACTAAACGAAACACTTTCGATAATTATATTTGACCGAATCCGAAAGAAAAAAAAATATTTTCTATCTGTCAAATCACAAATAAACATCAAGCCGAATACGAGGCACAAAACCAATATAAAAAAAAGGAATTTCTCCTCTCCAATCAATTGGATTTGTTAACAATTGTTTATTCGGCGGCGGTTTATTTTTATTGACGGTCCATAATAAACTTAAAATATACAAAAAACAATGAACAAAATTTGTGACTTTGAGTGAAAGTAATCATTTATTTTATAAAGTTTTTTCCTTGACTCCAATAAGAAAAAAAAAAAAAACTTAAAAACTCAATCTATGGATGGAGATTTGTGCAAACATCGATGAAAAGACGTTAAATTCATTGGCAAAGTGGACATTATCTAGTTATTTATGCCAGTTTTTGAATCAAGAAAATAATATTAAAAGAATATAAACTTTTAAGTGGACAGATAGAGTGAGAAAAGTATCGAATTGCATCCATCCATCAGTCGGAGTCTGTGAGAAAAAAACCGGACATTTTTTTAAAGGTGTTGCCTTTTGTCCGTGGTAAATGGTGAGTGGTATTCTTTTCTTTTTTGGTGTTTTACCTGATGGGTAGGTAACAATCTGTTTTTCGTTGGTATTTCAGTCTCTGATTCAGATTACTCTTCTTGTATAACTATTCATAGTTTTACCATTTTTCCAAAGATTTCAATTGGAAAACAAAAACAGTTGTGTTATGCTATTTTTCTGGCCCCTTTGTACATACATTCTCCCCTACCCTTACCCATACCCAATACTCATGCTCTTGAAGTCTTTCATCGATTATGTAGTATCTTGATTTGTGTAGTACATCTTTCGGATTCCAGTACAATTGATTCATCTTAATGTAGTACATACTTTTGCCTATTTGGCAGGAATTTTGGTTCATCATGAAAAAATGCTTTTCGCAGCCGGCCGTATTTTGATCCGATTTAATTTATGTAAGCATCGTCTATTCCTTTAATAACAAGCAAATGGTCCTAAATCTCCACGAATTGTTGCTATCTACTTATTAACCAAAATTAATTAAAATTAAAAAAGGAAGATAGTTCACCTATCGCAATTAATTGGACGCTACTGACAGCTCACAAAGTTATAAAGTTGTTCCCTCATCTTTGACGTAATATTATTCCTGACCCTCAGAAAGCACCCGTACATAATTGTAAACAATTGATCGTTCGCAATCGATTTCTTTTATTCAATGCAAGATTTTCAAGTACTACGATATTAGGAGGAGCTTCTCATAACTTTGCTGATTTGTCAGTGTCAGTCAGACAGCTTCGGTCTTTGTGATTTTTTAATTGCTGCATTTCAGAATCCATTTGTGCTCTGGATCTTCACTTCTTTCAAATTGATTTTGTATTTCCCGACAAAGTTATCTACCTAACTTACCAGTTACAAGAATATACTCAGAATTCATTAACTTAAGTACCAGACTTGTCTTAAAAATATAACAAAAAATTTAGTCTACAAAATTCAATCATCATGAGAACAACACGAAAGATTTATTCTTTCATTGCATATAATTTAAAGTCATCTTATTGAAATAAATTTGTAGTTTGTAGCGTGTTTCACGCGATCAAAAAAGAATACATGTACTTGAAGATGGGTGTCTCATCTCATTTGGTCACTGCTTGTGGCAGTTGTGTGAATAGACATAGCTTTGTTAAACAACATAAATTAACAGCTCTACAGAGAATAAAACTATCAAATTGCCGTGTTGGAATTTGTTTTAATTCTTTGTTTAATGACAATCTCATTTTGCTTGACAATTAGAGCAGGCCCATGTTAAAGAATTTTCACATCTCCACGATATCATTAAATGCATTTTGAGATACAAATTTAAAACAATGGAGATGGACAAAAATGTATTTGTTGTTAGAGAGCATTAATAACATTCACTCATTTTAATGCATTTTAGAAAAATTGTAAAATAACATGTCCACAACGAAATTTCAACATGATGAACTCGTAATGGCAATACATTTTTTTTTAAATGGTCACGATTTATGATTTATGTAATTAGAATGCAGATATAGAAGTTAGTAAAAGAATCAGAGTTTATAAAGTAATTTTGCTGTATTTTTTCAGCACATCTTAGATGAATATTTTGATATTTAGACAACTTTGGCTATTATTTCAATAGATCAAAGCAAGCTCGAAAATAGCGTGTACAAAAAATGTTGTTTGTAAATGAGAAAAAGTTTCATCATCATCGCCTTGACAACTGGCATTCGGTCTTGCTCTCATTCAACAATGTTTTATCCCGATCACTAACCTGCCACTCTTTTTCAAGGTATCTGCTCTGAGGGAGGTAAATTGCATACATTTCATGATTAAAACGTCTCCGTAATCATCCTTCCATATGTACTTGTAAGTACTTATAGAACCGTCGTCCTGTACACCATCGTCCGATGATGCCAATGTGGTGTGCGTAAGCCAGTATCTCGCTGGACCTGGTGACGATTGCTTTTTCTAATGCCAGGTTGCAGAGGAGACAGACCAAACCGTCGCCGTCGTCCCTTTGTCGTATTGCGTTGTAGATGTTGATTGGCCTGAAAAGATAGTTTTCTTAACGAAAATATTGTAAATAAATTTGTCTACAAGCTTCTTTAATAATTCTTTTAATAAAACTTCTTATACCAAAAAAAAGGGAAAAAATGGAAAAAATTCCCAATTTATTTGGATTGATTTTATTTGAATGAATGAATTTATTTTCCAAGTTCTATTTACATTATAATTAAACTACTTAAGCTTGTATTATGGTATAATAATTTTGTAGATTTCAATAATTAGTTTTTACGTGGAATTTTTTTATTGTTCAATGTGTTCATGGCTTTTGTAGGTAATAGGTATTTTCAATTACTACCTTTGAATTGATACATCAATAGCCTATTTTTCGATAAACTTCTCGTAGGGGTTAAGTTCCAGAAGCTAAATTATGTTTTCCTGATGTTGGATTATGGAAAGACTAGTTTAATTTATTTCTGTATTTTTTATTTCGGATACAATTTAAAAAATTTTCAATAAAGATTCTGCCCACTTGTGTAGATTTCTTTAAACTGGTGCATTGATTTGTATTGGGTTGATATCAGATGACAATAATTTAAATATTTTCAAAACTTGGTTTGAAAAATTATCCAAGAGTTGTCATAATTTGAATGTTGTATTAATTTATATTCGTCTTTATAAATGTTGATAGCATATTTTGAATAAATGAAACTCTTTTTTCCAAAATAACTAAAAAACATTTTCTTTCTTTTCCATCGAAATAGATTTTCAAATATCAACGGCAACACCAACTGTGTGCGCACAACCCACGTAATAAATCTACCGACACAAACCAGACCACACTACAGAGCCAGAGCTCCAACGGGTATACTGCCGAGCACCGAGAGTCTCTCTATCCCCAATTTGCAGCAGCAGTAGTAGCTGTAGCGCGCAGTCGAATTTTGTCGTCTGCCACGAAGAGTGCACAGTACCGCACGAGACGAATGAAAAAACCCGATTCCAATGGCTGTTATTTATCAATGAAATAAAAAAACAACAACAAAAGCAACAACAAAAAAAGTATTGAATTAAATTGTTTATCAATTCAAGTGAGCGAAGAAAGAATCAATCGTCCATCAATATAATTATTGTGTGCGAAAATTGTAATGAATCGGCTGTCTTAAGTGATATTTAATTGTGTTTAGCTTGAGCTGGAGCTGGTATCTTTTTTCTCTAACAAAATACCTAGCGCTCCATACGATATCGCAGAGAAAAAGGGCGGTGTCGTCATTGTGTTCTGTTCAGTTCAGTTCTGTTTATTCATTCTTTGTTATTAATTTTCTCTGTGTACAATCTTTGTGTGGATTTGAAAATGAAATGAAATCAAATAAAACCAAATAAAAAGAGTTTTATATTAGAGTGCAACTTAGCAATAGTTACCGTTACCATTGTCGTCATCTTTATCGTTATCGCTGCCGTTTAGCTGCTGAATTAGTTTGAGATTTTGCAAATATTGCAAAGCAAAATGCAATTTTCTTTGAGCAAATCGAAAAAATTAGATATCTCACAAAATCCCTTCCTCATCCCAATCAACGTCCTCGTTCAACTTGTCGACGTCGTCGTTGTCTCTGTCGTCGCCGCCGCGTTTGTGTTGGTGTGCAGTGTCGAAGTTTTATGTATTCAGTGAAGAAAATTCACTCCTGATTCACGAAGCACGAAATTTGTTTATATTTTTTTTTGCTGTCTCTTGTTTTAAATTCGATTTTATCGATTTGATTTGAATCAAAAATCGTTTAATTGAAATCGAAATCGAAATCAATTGAAATGCGTCTCTCGACAAATACAACACCATCGAGCATGGCTGAGAAATCCAGTAAATTGGAAAAGTTATCGTCTTCGGGCAACATGAATGTCGGCGGTAGCAATACTGGTGGAGGAGGCGGCGGCGGAGGAGGTAGCAGCGGAAAACCGGTGCCAATGAAGCTGTTTGCTGCTTGGGAAGTGGATCGCACACCGCCAAATTGCATACCAAGGTAAGTTATTCATACTCGTATGAAAAAAAATAATAATAATTTTTTTAAATTATTTCTTCTGCTTTCTGTCCGTCCACTCAGTCGTGAGTCGTGCCTGTGCCAAAAAAAATTAATTATCATAATGCGAACTTGATTTCATTTCGCCAAATGTGTGAAATGGGATTAGGATTTCGAGTTCAAGAGGAGCAAGAAAAAAAAAAGATGAGAGCGAAAGACGTTCACATTTCATGTCTCTTCGTCTTCGTCTTCATATTCATCTTTATCTTCAGATTCAGCTTCGACACGGGCCGAACGTTAGAGATTTATTTTTAGAATCACTCTATGCATATTTTATAAATGGTTTTTCTTTTTTGTTATTTTGTTGTTGCTTGTTTGTGTTTCAAAACAAAAACATGAAGTCCTCCGAGAGCAAAGACAATGCAAAATCCGTTTGAATCTTCTTTAAAAATTAATAATTTAACATAATTCCATTCTTTTAAAGATTTTCTTCTCTATTTTTGTTGTTGTTGTTGTCGTTGGTGTTGTATTCGAAATTACATCCTTAAAAAGAGTATTATGAGGGTACATATTTGCATCTGCGCTTGCACACAGTAATTGGAAAAAAAGAAACTGCGATTTGTTTATTTTTATGATCATCGTTTTGTGCATTGATTTTGCCCTTAAATTCCTCCCCATCACCCCTTACAGACCACCCACAACCCCATAGCAAAAAAGATATTTATTTGAAACTACGCACCACACCCCAAAGGAACCAAAAGAAAATGCAAAAGGAACAAATTAAGGCGGCTACTGTTGAATTTCTAAGTAGTTAAATATTAAAAAAGGGGAGTTTTTGAGATTCCTAGGGTGAGTTTTCATATTGGCCAGTATACTATTGCGCAATAAGTTGCTATAAGTATTATGTATGTATGTACTATAAATGTCTATGGATGCAGTTGTAACTATTTTTCATCTAATTGTCATCATCGTCGTCGTCCTATTTTTATAAAGGCATGTGTATGTCTTTTTGTGTTTGTTGTTAGTATCTTTTGCAATGAGGTTGTAATTTATGTGATAAGAGAGATTGTAGGTGTACCATTAACGATTTTGTTCTTGTTCTTGTTTCTTCAGAGATTTTTATTGACTCTTTGTCGTGGTTTAGGCTATTTACCACAGATTTGGCAGATTTTAATTGCTTTGCACAAAGTTGTTTGGGATTCATTTTATGATATTTTCGAAGACCGAAAGTCGTTATTAATTTAGCAATATTTTGTGTACGTGAATTGAATTTGAAATTTTTTTGTTGATTTAATGGTTAAAGACAATTTAGACCAATAATTTATTGCTGAGATATAAATCATAACATTTGTGTTTTAGTGGCTATTTGATAAAATAAAAATAAATGGAATAACGTCTTTGATTTTTATTTCAGAAAGCTGGGAATGATTTTTTAAAGGATTGAATTCTTATTTGGGACAAAGCAAATCATTTCCAGAATCAATCTATTCACAGATGCCCCCCCATAACTATAGCGGTTGGTATTGTTAGGATTTTCCATCTTTGCTGAAGGCTCTTCTTCTTTGGTACATAGTCCAAGCATAATAAATATAAGTTGGCTTAATGTTTCTAGAAATAATGTTCCATTTTGTAATTGGGCTTTGTGAGAAAATTGTAGACAATTTTGTCCTTTAGCAAGAATTTACGTATTTTAACTCTTTTATACAAGTGACTCCGCAAGCTGGTCCGAACATTTTTTAACCAATTGTTTACTTAATAGGTTTAACAGCCACCTGGTTTGTCTGTGAATGTAAAATTGTTTCGGTTATAGTTTGGGTTTGATAACTTGAAGTTATTTAGCTTAAGAGATTACGGACAAAAATTCCTGCACCATGTTTCAAAAATTACATTTTTTTAATTGCTTTGGTCTAGTTAAGTGCCCATAGAAAGTTATTGTTGTTTTTTGTTGCTGTTAAAAAGAAGCTTCTTTTTGAAATGGGTAGATTGTTCCGTGGTTGGAAGAGAACCCTGATTTCTGTTAAAAAAAGAAACATCTACCATTAAGTCCCATTTTTGATTTAAGTGTAATAAACTTAACCTAGTCAAGTTGTTGAATTTTGTATGGATTGCATGAGGTTCGTCAAAATTCAGTGTAGATTAGAAATTAAAAGGAACGGAGAGTGCTATCCTTAGATATTATGTAATTAATTGCACCAAATTGATAATATTTGAATTGATATGGGGTTTAAAGTGTGAGCAAGCGCTAAGGTAAAATTTAATATTCCACACGCGTGATTTGAGAAAAGGATTACCCACGTTATTTTAACACGTAAGACTTTTACATGTGAGGTTTACATAAAAAAAGTTTAAAACAAGTGCCCTGAAAACATTTGACTTGTCATTGTTCAAAATCAGCTAAATCTATACGACCCAAACATACGTAACGTCTTAGATTAATCAATAAACTAAACAAATCGTTGATATCAATTTGTTTTATTTGAATTTAAAATTAAGCAGGTCTTTGGCATTACAATCACTGTTATTGTCGTATGAGTCAAAAGAAAACAACAAAGTATTGAAGCAAATGGTAAGAAATCTAAAAGCAAAACCCTGAACTGACCTTTCATGTTGCTTTTATTCTTGAATTATAGACCCTTAGATGTTCTTGAAATTGGAGTGAAAATTTAAGTTGTTTTATGGTTTAATTACTAGGCCATGGTTATTTAATACCATGTTACTTTGTATTGTGAACATGAAAATTGTATGCAGAAAACGTATATAAGTACATACGAATAATTTATGTTAAAATGGAAAATAAACATAAGTTACAAGTTCTATAACCAAATCATTTCAATGTTGTGAAGCATGAGAGAGCTTGGTTTGATCGTGCATTTAGGAACCTAGTGTTTGATTTTACTTAAGAATTATCAAATATAGTTCAAGTGAACAAAAATACGAGTTACGACCGGACGACAAGATATGTTATCAGAGCGGTTTAATCGAAGAATCCAGATTGTGAGGTAAATAATAACAACACCTTTGGATGAGTCAAAACGCAGAAGACTTGGTCATTTAGTGTTTAAAGATTATTATTATTTGTTTTCATTAAGTAAAATTACGATCAATTAGATTACGTGACGTTTCAATTGCGATTTTAAAATTTTCTAAGTCTGATAATAAACCTAATTACGACTTTTAATCGAGTTCTCATATTGAGATGTCAAGACTTTGTCGATAACAACGAATCAGAAAAAAATTTGTCATGAAAAAAATAAATAAATGAATGCAAACAAAATGATTTGCACATTTATCGATATTCAACGATTATAATTTACGGATTGGCAAGCATTCGATTGAAGTTCTTATCTTGGTAAATATTGGCATTGAATTCATCGAGCAGATCCCGTTTAAACCAGCTTTTTATAAATTGGAATCAAAAATATTGCACCTACTTTGACTTGAAAAACTTGGAATTTTTGGTTCATAGTATAATATTTGGAACGGATTATAATATTGGAAGGAAAAATATGGTTACTTAAATATATTCCAAGTCATACACTTTCAATTTTCACTGACGTGGCGGACAGCTACAAGTTTGGTGGATTGAAAATTCGAAAATAATTATTTCATGTGAAATTTAGAAAAAAATATTCAATTTGAAGGTAAATTGTTGAGAACATGAAATTACACTATCAACGAACGAAAAAAAGCAGATAAGCGAGACTGAGACGAGACAACAGCAAAGGTCGGGTTTCGCCTCCCATAGCGTTAAATATATTCTAATTTAAAGTCTTTTTAACCATGTCATAATGATTGTGATTGCGAACAATCGTGAATAAATGCTAACTTTAATAATTATAATCATTAGAAATTAGATGAAAGCACACTTAAAATTTTAAAACTATTTAAAAGTTTTATTATTCTGCTAACTTTCTTTTGAATTGAATGGAATATTAATTAATTTTCAGAATTTTTATGGTTAGGTGCTTCATTAGCACCTAATTATCACCAACGATACTTATCATCAGATCTGCTGACTTAATTAAGGTGATTCATTTATGGGATGTTACATCTTATCAGCGTTCCCAAAAACAACAAGAGTGTTTTTATGTATTTAAATATTCAATTCACATATTTGTCGTGATCTTTTTTATTTTTACTATCTGATGATTTTGTTCTTCTTAATCTTCATTTCTGTTTTGTTATAGATTTTAGATTGAGATAATCGTTTTTTCCATATAAGTCACAGAAGTTGATATGCAAATGTATCTATCCAAGACAACTTCTTCGTTTATGGTTTATAAGAATTACAAGTTTCAAAAAGTTTCCTAATAAACTACTCTCCTCTCCCCTCACTGAAACCGACTTCCTTCTGTCCAATCAAATGAAATTCCACTCCCGCAAAGTATCATTTAAAATTCCTCTCCCAAGTAAAAGCCATCAATTGTGTTTGTGTCCGCAAGTCAACGCCATCTGTCGTCTGTCAATTCGATATAATAGGTACATAACCTGCAAATAGGTTTCGCTGAATTCGCACATTTTTAAATACTTTAATTTGACAATTAGTGTCGGTCGTTCCGGAATTGTTTTTACTGCTACTTTATACAATTATACGGGTACACTATCAACACTATCGTCGACAATGATAAATAATAATTAGTTATCTTGTTAGCAACAAAAATGAGCCAAATTAGACGTGGAACTTGTCGTATTCCATATTTAACAACCGTCTAACGTCTATCGTCGCTCGTCGTCGTCTTTATTATCGTTGTTGTTGTCGCAGTCTGCGTCTTCTTCGCCTTCGTCTGCGTCTTGGGCGCGGACGTTGACATAATTATTGGCGATAAAAAGTGCAGAGAACTGCGATGTAAATATAATTACTAAGCATCCATAAATTAACGCAATCATTGCGCAAAGTTAATTTGGGTGAACGTTAATTATTTGAATGCAATTATAAGGAGTACATCTTTCACTTTCTTCGTTCTCCTTTTTGTTTTGTTTTTCGTTCTTAAGATCCCATTCGTATAAGATGATGATAGAACGTCGTCGTCGTCGTCGCACTAATGAATCATCATTGTTCGTTTGGGGTAAGATCGGGTGAAGTTGATTATAACATCATGACATGCAGCGCCATCGAACGTCAAATTAAAGATTCGACAAACTTGTGTATTGCTTTGTCATAATAATTGACATCGAGTGGGAGATGATGAGGAATCGTTGTTAAGTAATTGGAATTATGAGGTGTTCAATTCAATGAATGGGTACACGACTGTGTTATTTCACTTGAACTGTGACTAATAACAAGTTTACTGATTTTTTCTTTATTTCAATTTACTAATATTATATTTCAATCAATGATGAATCATTTAAATATTTGATGCGCATTTGAAGCCAAATAAATAAAAAATATAAAAGGTAAGACAAGAATATAGTTTCTAATTGGTCAGCTGTCATAAAAAAAGTTTCCAAATTATAAGTAATCCAAGTAAAACTTCTCTTACTATGAAGTTTGTTGCACTTCTGTCAAAATGTCAGCTGATTTTATTTTACCATCCAACTGAAATCTGAACTTCTTAATTTAGCTCAGAGCAGGGAACTGAAACTGATTTTAGCTTAGACTAAAAATAAAAATGTAACAATAAAAATAAAATTCAATGTGAGAGATCATTTGACAGTTCATAGTTCTGTTTGTAAAAACACAAACTTTGCATGCACTGTTCTGTAACGAACACACCAAATGTAATTAAATTATACATTGTAAAAAAATATACTTTTGTTTTGCAGAATTTCTTGCCAAAAATTCTTGCATCACACTCATGATCAATTTATATACAAAACAAAAGAAACATAAGAAAAAAATCGTTAATTTTATTTTTAATAATGCAAAATAAAAATATTATATAACTGCAAAAAATTGTTAACGGTCATTATTGCCGCCACCGACCGACGCACAATGGGGCAAAATCCAAAAAAGCTGGCATTTAATCAAATTATGAAGTTGAGCTTTATTTTAAATAACCGTTCTATTTCTCTCCAAGATATAACAGAGAATTAGAAATGAGACATAAAAAGTTTATTTGCATCACGTGATCTAGTAGAGATCGTCACAATTGAAGAGTAAGTTCACGTTTTGCGTTGAGTGCAGACCTCTTTTTACCGCTTTGTGTTGTTTTAGTAAATTGTGTATTTTTTTGTTTGTTTATTACGTGAATTAAATTTAATTTATTGGAATTGAATCAGTAAGCTCAGGTGCGTTTTTATATGTTAATTTTTTTGAGAAAAATATGTTCTTGTTGTTTTAATTTGTAGTTAAAAATAAAAAAAAAAGGAAAAAATGTGTATTTTTTTTGCATTTTCAAATTTCAAAAGTGGCAACCTTTTTTTTAATTTTTATAGAAGAAATTGCATTACAATCAATTCGAAAACACCTAGAATAATAATTACTTATAATACAATAAGTCTTATTAACATTTTGAAGCCGTTTATGTAAATTTCGAAATCTGAAAACTTTTTTGTATGGGTGGTAACCCTAAAATGGGCTTGGCCATTAGAAATCTTGACTATGCATTAACATTGGCATAAGTAGAATTTGTGCCAAATTTCAGCTTCCTAGCCCTGTTGGTTGATTTATTGCCAACTTTTCGTGGTTCTGCCCCACTGTGCGACGTGACGCTACAACGCCGCCGGCCGGCTAGTTGCCCGGGGATTTTAATTAAAATTGTTTATGCGACTCATTGCACTTTCGCAACTATATATTTTATTTCACCATAATCTAAAATAAAGCCTTATACATTTTAAGCTGAAATAAGTTCTACGTGTATAGGTATAACATGTGTTTTGATTGGATTTAATAAAAAGCCAGTTTACACCGCACCTGCTCGATGTAATCAATGTCAATATTTACCCAGATAAAAACCACGATCAAATGCTTACCACTCCATAAATTGTTACCGTTGACTTTCGTTAAATGTATGTATGCATATAGATTTATTCTGTTTATATTACTTTAGTATTCATGATGAAAAAATAAAATATTGTTAATTTCTTGCTGATCCGTGTGATGTTATCAAAAGACCCTGACATCTCACCATGAAAACTCGTCGCAATTGAACTTCTTATCAGGTTAAGGGAATTTTAACATAGCAATTGATTTGTTACGTAATTTTATTAAGCGCAGTTTTACGGAAACTTAATGAAAACAAATAATAATCTTTAAACGCCAATCGCAGTGACAAAGTCTTCTGCGTTTTCGACTCATCAAAAGGTTCGTTGTTATTATTTACCACCTAATCCGAATTCCTCGATTTAACCGCTGATAACTTATCTTGTGGCGTCCACCACCGGTCGTAACTCGTATTTCTATTGACATTTTATTACCTGAGGAGGAGTAGGTATTGTAAATACGTGAGATATAGTTGATATTGTTTTTATTGGATTTGGACGAAACCGGACATGGCGTGTTTGATAATATTGAATTCTTTGAATTCTTCTTCTTTTTATGTTTAAGAACCTGTCAAAAGACCAAAAATGTACAATTTTGACTTTGAATTAAAACACTAAAATTGCACACAGGGTCATTCAAATTTTAAACCATTTAAAATTACTCATTCGACTTGTATGGTTTTGCTTGCGTACATACTTTAAGGTCTACGCACAAGTCAAGAATAAAAAAAGCCATATACCTACGTACAATAATGACAAGACATGCCCATGACAAATCAACAGTGCGGTTCAAGATTGCTCGATATAGTTTAATCAGACTATTTTTATTTTTAATATTTTCGACTTATTACTCATAAACTCGAAAATGCTATCGAATTATTTTTTTTTTTAATTTTTAATTGTATTTTTGTGACGCACTGATAAAAAAAACTACGTATTTTTCAATTTCTTAAATAACTTGGACTTTGTATAACTATTAAATGTATAATTTAGCTAGTAAACTTTATTCAAAGCTTCTTTTACCATCTGGAATTTTTACATAACAAAGCCATACAAAATTCAACCTTTGACTTACATATTTGGTGCTATCTTTGTAAAGTCCTTACATTACTTTGACAACTCTCTCAATAAAAATGTTCATGTGGTGAAGAAAATTAAAAAAAAAAATGAAATAATAAATATTTTTCAACGTTTTTCTCGTCTTTTAACAATCTTCTGTCTAGATAAAGGTTTTCAAATAACAAACAAACAGAATGATAAATAAGTAGTTTTATTGATTTTTAAAAGTCATAATTGTAAGAGAATCACACGAGGAATATCGGAATTGACATTTCTCTGTTTTTCTTCTTTATTTTTTACAAAATTAGTAGCGGCATTGCCAGATTGGCATTTTCTTTTCTTATATATATTTTATTTATAAATTTACACAGAGGTCGTGTTAGTTCTGCGAGATTTAAATCTGCGAGAAATAAAGAGCTTTTTGGAACAACGTCGCATCATCATGATATTCAATCTTTTATGGAGGATAATAGGAATATCAAATAGTGATATTGTTTTCACAAAATTTAAAATGTCAAAAATTTAAAACCGTTTTAGATGATTTTAGTATTTAGTGAAAATATTATATTTAGCAAAATGTTATAATTTCTGCTAATGGCGTCGTTCAATCTTATTTGACGTTTAAAAATTAAACAGTTGCAATTGCGCGTGACTAAGTGTCAAGCCATTTTGAATCTCAGAAACGAAAATGACGATTTTGATCCAATAATCATCATGAGTGACGAGATTCATTTCATTTAAGCAGTTTCGTCAATAAACCAAATTTTTTGTTTCTAGAGCACTCTCAAAATCAAATAAGAGCCATGCGTTAGCAATAATGTATAAGTATATTTTTGAGGATGCCAATGACCGCCGTCACTTTTATTGTCCAACGCTAGAGGGCCATTTAAATCGACTTCTGACTGTCAGAATTGGATTTGGTTTCCAAAAGACGGTGTGACTGTAATCTCTCGTTTTGGTGGTTTGACATGGCCAAAAAGATCGCCCAATTTAACCATTCTAGACTTCCCTCTTTTGGGCTACTTGAAATCGCTGTATTATTCCAATAATCCTAAGATAATTTTAACCTTTATGTACACTGTATAGATATAAGATTATTCATTTTATTTTAGTCAAAACGACGAAACGTAGTCCGTATAGATCATGAAGGTCTCCAAAACTTTTAGTTAAATGGTTCACCAAATTAATTATCCAACAATCCATACAGACAAAATTAGGATTTGTCTTAGAAACTTGAAGAGAATTGAAAAACGTGTTCTATTGTCGATTTTATTAAAGGAATTCACAATTTATCGGAAACAAAAAATATATTCCTTAGAGACATAATAGAAGAATTTGTAGAACTTGGAATTTCTTTTAATCTCCTTAAAGGTCAAAACCCCACAAGTGCTTTATTTTTTCCAATACTTGACCTTTTTCATTTTCCATATCAAAAAAAATTGTTGACTTACATCAGATTTCCTCCATTATGAACTTCTTTGTTGGGCTACTGAACCGATTTCGATAAAATTTCATAGTACTATACTTTCGGAGAATGACAAACTAACTGACACTTTAAAAAACAAGTTCCCCTTTTCATTTTGTGTTCTTGGACAGTTCAATGTCAGCCAACCCTTTTTTTTATAAGCGGCCAACACCCCCACATCTCCAAGTCTGTTGGCATTTAAATTCGCTGACTCATCTCGAAAATTTCTTATTCCATTTCCACTGTTTTGGTTTCAGCTTTTTTTAAAGAGTCTTATTTTTGTGTTATAAAGCTGTCAAATTGGAGGAGAAAAAAAGGAGTAACTGCAGAAATAATAGTATAATCCGTTCGTGCATATGCCAGAGGTTATACTTAAAACTCACGAGCCCCACCGCCGCCGTCGTCGTCGTCCGCGTCCACTTATGGTAGTCGTCATCATCATCATCGTCTTGGTTGGTTCGCTGGGGACTGGGACATGGCTGTGCAAAATATAGAAATGGAAGGTAAATAATAATCTGACCGGAGATGGAGAGGAGAAACAGTTAGTGTTATGTGCGGTGAAATCGAGCCATTTAACACCCACTGGCCATTGGCCACGACCGACATACCCGACTCGAGCAGTGACAGTGACAACGACGACGATGAAGGCATATGACACCACCACCGACCGCCAGCGCCACCAACATCGACAGCCTTCGGAACTTGCCCACCATAACCTCACCGAAGTCGATATACTCGCAGCCAGTGTTTCATATTTTATTTATTTCTTTTGCGAAATTTATTTTCTTATTGCGCTTCGGGTGGCTTATTTGGTTCATAAATTTGATACAAATTGTAAGACAAGTCGACGAATGCCGGTCGAGTTAGTTTGTTTAGTTTATTTATAGAATTTTATTTTTTTTTCCTACTTCAAATAACACTTGTGACTTGTGAGTTGTGACTCATGTCTGTGCGTTGTTCTTGTGTTGCTTTACGAGTATTTCTCAGTATCGATACTCGTATATGGTTCTTGAGTTTTTTTTTTTTATTTCTATAAGACAGTAGCAGTATGTACTAATTTACAAACGCAAGTGATATTCTTTTGCAAGGCGTTTCAGCTTAATGTGACTTTTGAAATGTGGTTTTAAGACAGACTGTTGTCTAGCTTACCTGTCAACATTTAAAAAAAAAGTAGGTAAGAAAAAGCATAAGACTTAGGCAAGGTATTGAAGTTACAATAAGACAATCATCTGGCGCTTATTTATGAGGTTGTATTTACACATAGGCGTCTGCAAGAAATTTTAAAATGAGGAGTTGGTGTTGTGAGAAACTTAAAAAACGAAGCTCCCACTGATATTTTTCTTCGATCTTTTAATGTTACAAAAAAATTCTTTTACCAATACAAACTTAGTCAGGTGTTCAAGTACAATACTTCAAAATTTTAATGAATGTTTTACTTTCTTTTTGTTTGAACCAGATTTCGATATATTTTTTATCTTAACAATTGTGAATGATTGAATTATAAAAAAGCAATAATATAATAATCAATTAACAAGTATTTCATTTTTTTTTATAAAAGTTTTACCAGATGTCAATGTCAAACGTCATTCTTCACATTGAAATATATTATTCTGCATCATCATGGTTCTTAAGATCTCCAAGTTATAAAATATATTTTTTCCAGTTTCTTGATTTAAGAAAATAATGGTATGTTAATTTTGTTTCCAAACTTAGTAACGTCACAATAAAGAAAATCAAATCGACATACAAAAATGTAACGATTTTAAAATTTACTTTGATCAAATTTCAATATTTTTTGTTTTTTTTGAGACAATGTTCGACTTGAAGTTAGTTGCGATATTGAATCATTTTAACTTGTACTAGCGCCCTCTATAGTTCGCCATATCGTATTGAACGTTTTGACAGTTATTTAGTAAATATGTAGGTGTTGCTGAAGTACTTATTTTTTTGTCCCAACAGGAAATTTTGCTAAAAAAAATGAGAAACATTAGGTACCTAAATTAAAAACTGTTTTCTTGAGGTTTTAGTTGAAGAAGATAATTTATTACCAAATTTACTATAAACACATGTTGATAATAATCAAAAAACTTTTAATGTAGAAACATACTTTTTACAATATGTTTGACTCAACAAGCAATTGTAATCATAACCTCAAACCCATACATAATGAATAAAGTAGCACTAAATACCTTTCGTTAAGTATTTTTTTGCTTTAAATATAAATTATTGAACTAGACCTAAAGCCATACACGTAATGAACAATCTTATGCACCGCAGCGTATAATTACCAAGCATACTCTATTTCAACAGTCTTGAACCCATTGAGCATAAAAATACGTGCTTCAATCACCATCAGTGTCTGCTTTACAAAAAAAAAAAAAAAAAAAAATAAGTATAAAAAAAGTTTGCGCGAAATTGTCTTTCACTTTCCTTACTCGTAAAAATACTCATAGTCTAGAAAGTAAAGTTGCATAGATACAACTTTGTGATCGTTTATAGTCACATCGTTACTTCTGTGTTTTAAAAACACTTTTATAATGGCAACAAATTTAAAAAGTAGGATAAAATCCTTCTGTCGCAATATCCCAAAACCTTACTGATGATTTCGAGCTGTCCTTTACGGAAGGTGACCAATAGCAAACGCCTTTTTCAACGACATCTGTCAATGTAAAAATAACCTATGACTTAAAAGAAACCGCCCTTTGTTGCAATATTTCCTTGAATGACACTTAAATTGCTGTCAGTGATGCATTGACTAAATTTCCCTCAGAATTTCCCGTATCTTAAAAATCATCGCGAATAAATCCTTGGATCTGATTTCATAATAAACTAATTTGAACTTAAAAGAAAAAGTGAAAAAGTAAATCCCAAATTCCACGATGATGGGGAAATTTTAATAACATTATAATGCCAACTATGACAAATGACGACAGCCAATAAAAATAGACTATCCGTACTTTTGTGACGGAAATTTCACCCGCTTTGTTGTCGTTCTCCTTTCCGTATACCACTTAAGCTTATACACATAATATAAAAAAGAAACTATACAAAACTAAACCAGCTATCAACGTTGATTGCTAACAAAAAAGAAGAACCTAGATAAAAGTCTTTCTTGATTGGCAGCACCGATAGACGTCAAGATGACAGCATGCTCGCTCGCTGTTCGCGTCTTACAAGAGTAACAAACAACAAAATACATCCATCAAAGAGGGAAATGTCAAAAATCCGGAAGATGTTCCAATTCATATGCAAATTACAAAATTGATGAGATCCGATAACTTTTTGCGTATTATTATTATTATTTTTGTTTTTGTTTTTCTTATTTTGGAAAAAAGAAGAAAGTGTTGTCTTTGATATTATAATGCATGCATAAACGTCAAAAGGAAAGCAACAACCCATAGAAAGATACCGAGAGAGATAGTGAAAAAGGGGGCAAATCAACGTCAAAAATTGTAATTTGAAATTTCCATTAATTCGTTGTTGAGCTTCCTATCCTAGCTTACGAGTACCTAACCTACACTACATCTACCTACGACGACGAACGTTCATACATATTCCTATGTCTTCTATCATCATCATCATAATAAAATGAAGAGGCATTAGTTGTGCGATTTTATGTAAATTACCGTTGGCAATGGACACGAACACAGACCGGTCCGGCAGAGCTCGGAGGTATAACTGTGTGTGGAGAAGTGTAGGCTTTTCAAATCAATTTTCCAATATACGAGAAATTTTGCAGAATATGGCCATGAGGAAAAATTGATGAGTTTTTCGCGGACAATGACTTCGAAAATAAATTATATGCAAATGTATTTGTGTGTTGTGTGCGCACAAAGAATAATTATAATAACCAAGACTAAACGTATTT
Source organism: Scaeva pyrastri (assembly GCA_905146935.1). Classification (NCBI taxonomy): domain Eukaryota; kingdom Metazoa; phylum Arthropoda; class Insecta; order Diptera; family Syrphidae; genus Scaeva; species Scaeva pyrastri. The sequence continues at coordinate 119,247,475 of LR989927.1, read as the reverse complement.
TTGGAGATGTTGCTTTTGAAAAAGTTTCCTGGTTTTTCAATTGAGTTTTTCAAATCTTATTTTGAAGGTAATTATTGCATATATTGCAATATTGTCGAAGAGAAATTTTATAAGGTAGTTTGACAGATAAAAAGAAATATTATTTAAAAAAAATAGTAGTAGATATTTTTTAAGTCTTGCAAGATACGATTATAACTAAAACTTTTTTTTAAATTAGTTTTAAGATTAGAACAAAAATATCTTGAAAATAAGTTAAAAATGACAAACTCATGAAGCTAACGACAAAATGAAGCCAAGAAGAAGAAGAATTACTTTTTTTTTTCAAAAATAAGTGCTGCCAAATTTGTTTGAATTCTAAATTTATGTATATCTAAAAACAAATAACAATCCGATTTGAATAGAAAACATCCTCTGGAACTTAAATTTCTGACATATGAAACTTAACAGTTCTGACATATGAAAAACTTAAATGTCATTTTCGTGGTGAAGGTGAAAATAAAAAAGAAGTAATAATGTTCAGGTACTGTTTGATTAAATTTTAGTAGAGGACTATCATACTTCAGGATGAAAAAAGTGTTTCAGGTGATCGGGTTTTTATCTCAAAGCACTTTTCACTTATGTGGGTTTTATACTGCATATAAAATATTTCATAATTTTAAAGAAGTTTATTTTAATTTGAACTTCTTTGTTATATCAATAAATACCAATACAAATATTAGCGATTTTGGCAACACTGGTTGCATTTTTCCCGCATTGTTCTTTTTTTTTGGTTAAGAAATAATTTTCTGATTCATGTTGACAGATCGATGGTCATTTTGCTACATCTGAAAAATAAAATAAAGAAATGTACAAATTTATTATTTTACTTTTAATAATAATAATTCTATTTAATATGACAGTTCAAAAAAACCGAAGGGTATTAATTTGTTGTGCCTGTCATTTTTTTGACTTTCTTGTCTTTCCATTTGTCTGATATACTTATAGTATAAATTTCGGAAGTGATTTTTCATTAAAATGAACAAAAAAATCTTTAAAAAGACACAATAACAGTTAACCTTACATGTAAAACAAGATTTTGTAATGACTTCAAAAATAGAATTTGCAGCAAAATAAAATGATAATACTCCAATATGAGTCGCCTCCGGAATAAACCAATTATGCCTCTTACATTTTTCCTCAACTATTCAATTCGTGGTTTCAAGTTAGTAGTACTGGCATTTGACACCTGTCAAACTCATCTGTCATTTAAAGTCTCATAATAATAAGCATAACACTAGTTTTAGATGTTTTCAATTTCCAACAATGGATTTCCTAAAAATCGAAAAACTCGTTAAAATTATTACTACAAGTGGGGCTCAGAGAACCCTCAAGTTAGGGACAGAAAATGAATGTCTGGTGTGGTTTGTGAACAAAAAGGTAACATAAGTCCGTATTTTTCAAAAATTTCAATGGTGGTTTAAAATTACATTTTTAAGCTTTACTTTAAAAATCAAAAGAAGAATGAATATTTTTCACCTAAAACATATCTTTGAACGAAAATCAAATGTCAAAATTGACTACCTACGTATCCACACTAAAATGATTTGCACGACTGAATTAATTACCAGGGATGTCAACCCGATGGTATCATTCACAATCATTTGTAAAAAAAGCGACTAAAATTTCTCATTACAAAAACACGTTACCCACTGACCTACATATAATTTCTATTTCAAAGTTTTAATTGTATATTTTAAAATGTGACCAAAAAAAAAAAAAACATCAAAACATAAAACAAAACAAAATAAAAACTGTTTTAGTTTTTTAGTTTATTTTGTTTGAAACATAAGTTTCAAACATAAAATAAAAAATTTCGAAGTGAGAAACAAAAAAAAAGGAAACACAAAACTCCTTGAGGAAAAATGTTACGCGAAATAAAAAACAAGAAACTTGACACAAAACAATCCCGATCAAACTTGTCGTCCTTTTTAAGTTGAATTATATATTTTTTTCCCTTTCTCTCTTTTGCGATGGAAACAAAATTATTAAATTTTAAGTTGAAAACTTTAATCAAAAGAAAACAGGTCAAGTTTCACTTTTATAATTTATGTTTAAATGAAAAAAAAGAACAAATGTTGAAGTCTTTTTTTCAATATTCTTTGAGCGCAGTCATTTGAAAACTATTTGAGAGGGTAGCCGGGGGGGGGGGGGGGGGGATGTGGATGTGGGTAAGAACAACAACGAGGAGTTATGGAATTTTAAGTATTATTCTTTTTTGTTCTTCAGCCGAATTGTGATTCTTTGTTACAGAAAACAAAACAAAAATACTTCTCGCATTGCATTAAAAAAAAAAAATAATAAAAAAAAATTCTACACCTCCTACAACTACTCTATATATGTGCCCCTCACAACCCCCTCCCCCCATTGGACATGAGCCATCCACCGCCGACGAATTTAAATATTTTTCAGTTCGTTGAACAAAAACGAAACAAAAAATAACATAATATCCCATAGCAAAGGGGATCGAGCTTCACTTTATACTCGATACTCAGTCTTCTGTCAGATGTCAGACACACATACTCACATACTCACATACTCGTACTCATACCTTTGACAGAACGAGTATAAATACAATAAACGTAATTCCATTAAATGACATTTTTCCCTCTCATTTTATAACCTTTTGTACAAAGATGACAAAAGATACATACGTGCACATACCTCCTCGTACTCGTACTCGTATACTCGTATATATTTAAGTATTCAGAGTTCTGAGCTTTTTTTGTACTTTTTTTATTCTGTACAACAACAACAAAAAAACAACTCATTGTGAATGTTCCACAGATTGCATTGTTGTGTATCAAATGCGGTGACCCGTGCTAGATAGTTTTTCAGTCATTTCAATTTGCTTATAGCAATATAAGTACGAGTATATCCAATGGGGGGCCTGTCGCGCTAATTTTTATGATGGGGACTTGATGAATGGGGAAGTTGTTGGTTTAATGTTTGTTAGATTAGAAAAATAAAATAAAAAAAAAACATCAATAATACTACATGACTGATGTGACTAAGTTGTTTTTGTTTTATTTAGTCATAGAAAGGGGTTGTGGAAAATCTATTTGGATAACAACTCTCGCTGATATACGTGGAGAGGATGCTCGGGCTTGTATTAAAAAAGACAAAACATAATTTCAGCTTCCTTAATAGTTCAGAAAATTTGCGTTGCTTTAAAAGAACTTCAAAACTGAGTTTTGGTGGAAGGAAAGAGGTTTAATTTTATATTTTCCGCTATTTGGTAGCTGTCACTTTTGAAGATGTCACATTTAAACATTTCACAAGTACAAATTACGCCATTTGATCCTAGAAAAGTTTCACTACAAGAACTCAAGTCGGTCTATAGCTAGCAATTTCGGATTGGTAGAGGAAAGTCACCAAATATGGCTTTACTGAAGGTCATATTGACATCTGTCAAAGTGGATGTCATTTATTAAGTCTCTTTCCCAAATCACTTTGTCATTGTTCGTTGAACGAACCCCTATACTAGTCGATTAAAATGAAAGATCTATTGGTCGTCGAAATATTCAATTTTAGACTAGAGGATCTACATGAGATCCAAGAGCTTCCAATGTATTATTGTATTCCGAAGCAGGCATTTTTCGGTGAGGATTTCGGAAGGTTGGCATAATCGGTCAAAGGACCATCTCATCTGTCAAATTCAGCTAATGAGAAATTTAACATTTCGGATGAGCGCCACTTGTAGAAACTGCGGCGGATATTTGAACTACAAATGGGAGATGTCAAACGTAACGGCATCGAGTACATTTCCAACACAGTTATGTTAATTGAATTGAAAGATAGGAAGCGTTTAATGAGAGACCCTTTAGAATAAATTAAGTAGGTATAAACCAATTGAGTGGTGGATTTTTCCACATGATTTCAATTATCAAACATTTTTGTAAATCCAAAAACAGTTTTTTTTGATAAATTGATTTTTGTTTTTTTATTTTTCATTTTGTTTCACGTTAATTTTATCTTGACACATACTGTATTCCTTTATTTGTTTTATTTACTTTTCATTACTCGATAAACATTCGCCGCATAGACCGACCCACCCGTCCGTTGTTGCCGCCGCGTCGCTGCCGCCATAAATATTTAAATTTCTAATCCTACATCAGTCTATTGGACGGACAATAATTTTTTACTTATTTATCTTTTGTGAACATTTGTTGATTTATTCCGAGTGGCCCACTTAAATATATTAAACACAATCCAAGAAACAAGTCGTTGCTATATCAACTATCAACTTACGAATCTTAAGCTTTTTAAATAAATTAGATAAAAACAAAAATAAACATTCCTCAACAACTTGAGGTATTTTGATAAGTAATTTTTTTAAAAGTTAAATTGATTTCAATTGACTAAACATTTCTGTGGTAAAAAAATATGTTTGCATTTTTTGGCATAAAAATAATATTTTAAAATTTTTTAGTGGTTCTTATCGTCTAAGTGGTCACCTAGCTCCTAGAGTCAGAGGTTTTAATGTCACTCAATCGATAAATCAGTGTTGCCAGACTTTATTCAGAACTCAACAGCCCAAAATTGAGACAAATCTCGGAATTCAAATGATTATGTATTAATTTAAAACTAAAAAATGTGAACAACGTTGAGAAAGAAGGGTTTTTTCTTTTTTTATAATATTTTGTTAATCAGAATGACAGATGCAGATGAAAAATGTATATTCAAGTCAATCCTTTTGCATATGAGTCTTATTTGAACATTCTTTTGACTATTGAATTTAAAGGTTGGAATTGACGTTTAATAAATGAAAATATAGGGTTACCATCTTTAAAGTTAAAAAATGTTTTAATTATTCAAAAAAAAAACTGACATAATTTGTATGCGCTGAATCAGCTGATTGAGAATTTCAAAGAACAATTTTTTTGCACCTTATAAATTTATTTTGGATTAAAACAGGGTTACCATATACCAACATCCATTTTACAACGGGCAACTTATATTTTTTATCAAGTAGCAAAGAGTTTTTGTGGTACAATAATTTGACAAAGAGTTTTTAAGATTTTCAATAACATTAAACAGGAAAATCGTTGGCAACCCTAAACCATGATTTATGGTCAAGTTAAATAAAATGAAATAATGATTAATGTATTGTGTATTTGTTTGTTGTAATAAGTCTTGATTATAGCACATTACAAATTTTTGCAGGTGGCAACCAACCATAATTATGTATATCTTGAATTCTTTAGTATTCATATACTCTGTTGTCTACGTCAAGTTAGCATTGTCTCTTTAACTTCCAGAAAATAAGGAATGAACTGTCGTAGATCTTTCAGAAAATTGACGCTAATAGGTTGTTTTTGTTACTCCATTACTTAAAATCTATCAAAATTGACAATTAAGACAATTATGTGTGTATTCAAATTATTATTCTTTTTCTTATTTTGAAAACTAAATCCAAAACTTAATACAATTATACGATTTGCAAAAATGTCGAACAAATTTATAGAAACAAAACTTACACAAAATTGCAAACTAGTTATCAAAAACTTAAATACTAAGTAAATTTAAATACGACATTATTTATTGAAAATAATCAAATTTGACGACCAAATGTCATTTTCCCCTAAAACTTAATTAATTTTATGATAAAACATGAAATATTTATTATCTTTCTTAGTTAAACATTTCACAGTCGTGCAATAATTTCATAGTTTATGGCATAGGAAGTGGAATTTTGAAATTAATTAACATAAACTATACATGAGAAAACCCCCACAAAACAAAAGATAAAATATTAAAACAAAAACAAAACAAAAAATAAATCATCAAGTGAGTTAAACTCCGATGAACTTTTTGTATGTCATTTTTGTTTATCGTTGGCGGAAGTGTCATATAAATATTGAGGCACATCCGTCGGTTGTCGTTCGTTGTCGTCTATATCGTTGCATGCACTTCCTATATAAAGTTAAATTGTTGCTGCATTTTTCTATATTTAATGTTAATTATGAAAAGACAAAAAAAATATTGTATACACTTTTATTTCTTTCTCGATATCATAGCATCAATTTCAGTCTTCAAGTAGCCCAGATGGTAAAGTTTTTTTTTTACTCCCTTTCAAAAGGAAACAGGAAGAAAAAGAAGAAAGGAGTTTTTTTTTTTTGTTTAATGACAAAGGAATACCTTATGGCTCATCGTTATCAAAGTTTATAAAGTTTTTTTTTTCTTATTTTTCATTTCGCATCTTGATTCACTTACAATACACCTCGTCTTACCTTTGGCGATAAAGTTTTTTTTTTTTTTTTTTTTTTTTAAGATTGAACTTTTGAAGAAGACAAAGTGAATACCTGACGCTGGGTGAGAAAAACAAATCCCTCGGGGGAGACTTGGCGTTGAGAATGTTCTGACAGGTGAATCTGAATACCTAACCTAAACACTTTAAAATGTCAGTGTTTTTTTTCATCACATTTCATTTTGATGAAAGAAAGATGTTCTAGGTATAAAGGAGACATTTTTCGAGATTAAACCTGTTCAAGTGAACTCGGCTTTGGTAAACTTTTAAGAAGTTCATTAACATTTGACTTAATTTGTTTTTCTTAATATTTAAGTCACTTTAGAATGTGGATAGCCAAAGCCAGTTAGATTACTTTTTAACTTGCTCTATTAGAACGAGTATGGGTTTTGTGTTAGATTAATTTTGAATATTTAAAAGTGTTATAGGGTTATTGATGGGATGTGCTTCTGTCAAAAAGTGGTACATAAGTAGGTGGAATATCCGGATAATTTTGATGCATTTCAAGGACTTAATCTGCGAAGATACGATGTTTCTGGTGATAATCATTTTTGCAGTAGATCTTATTATGGAAATGTCAAGTAAAGTGACAGCTGTCAAGAAAAAAATAACCAAAAGTTACTCCAATCGTTTAATTCTGACTTATAATTTGTTTCTCATAACTGTTGTTTCTTCTAACATTTTTCTAAAGCACGAAAACGAATATGTATATGTATATGACATTTCTAACTGTCATTTTATCATCATAATACCGTCAGCCTTGAAAAGTTGTAATATGACGGTTTTTGATATAAGATTTTTAAGCTTTTAGTTCAAAAAATCAATTATGAAATGGCATATATGAAAAACGAGTGTTTCAAATTTTGTTCGATGTCAAAAACTTCTTTAAATCAAATTAAATGAATGACAGCTGTCATAAATTATAAATTCAAACTTCAAATTTTATTTTCAAATATATGTAAGTTTCATTTCTATAGAAATTGAAATGTTGAACCGGGGTGATTATCTTCACAAAAAGTTTCATTAAAATCGATGTTGTAGTCTTGTAAATCGAGTTTATACACGTGTAAGAAAAAAAACCCATCTGGCATCAAAGAAAAATTCATCCTTGGAATCAAATTTAACTGTGCTTTAAATGTCATTGACTCAAATTCGAATTCATTAGTGACACCCTCTTTTTTGTTTTGGCCATCTAATAAATTAAAAGAGTTCCATCTCTCTCCATAGAAATGAAAATATAAAAACAGAAAAATACATTATTTTCTATTTAGATTTTAATATAAATTCTTTTTCTCTATCAAAATTCAAAATGCTATGACTCGTTTGACAAAGAATTTTTGTTTTTATTTGTATTTTTATTAATAAGCGGACAATGTTTACTGTCTTGGCAACTGAACAAACATTTTGATTGAAGGCAAAAAAAAAAAAAAAATAGCAGTCGAGTATTTTTGTTTAAATGGTTATTTTTTATAGATATTTTATATCAAAGTGTGTCACATTAGAAAATGCGGTGCCATTATTTTTTGATTAAAACAATATTGTGATATTTATTCTTATAATCCACAAATTGAAATTGAGGTTATTGCGAATTATGTACATACGTGTCATTTAAATTAATTTCAACATTCTTTAGAAACAAAATTGTCATTCTTTGATGTCAACAGTCCGTGTCTTAAGTGGCTTCATAGTTTTTAAGTCTGTTGTTGATGTTCAACTACAGTTTTTTTTGTTTTATAAGAAAGACATACAATTTTAATCTATTTTCTTTTTCTTGCAGGTAAACATCTTTCTTCATTTCTTTGTATATCGACATTAATGACCTGTGATAAAGTAAGAACAAGTTTTTTAAATTCTTTAACGATTTTTATTTGAACTAAGAAAGCAAAGTTAAAATAACAGCAGAAAATAAAGAGCTTTAAAAAGAAATACGAAAAAACATGTGGCAGTAAATCAAAACATAAAGCTCATAGCTCTAAATTCCGAGTAGTTGGCTAAAAGAGACCAAGTTGCTGAAAACGCAGTCGGATCTATAACTATAATAGACTTAACGAAGCTTAAGCTAATGTCAAAACCGAACGAAAAGTTTCCGAAAGTTGTCGTTAAAACATAAAGTAACCATAATGGATTCTGGTCTACTTAAGAAAATGCTCTTTGGTAATAGCTAACGTCACACGCAAAACTGACAAGGGACAGAAATTATTAGTAAGACAGTATCAGAGACAACAACATGTAAACATGCGTTGAGTTGAAATGCTATTCAAATTTGACATTTACTTAAGTTCGAGCCAATCAAATGGCTCTTGCTCAATTATCGCGAAATTTAACGAAACTGAGTAGAACGTCTATTATGCTTAGTGATACTTAATATAAAACAGTGTTTTAGGCAGTTAGTTGGTCCTTAAAACGGCGATAGCTTCTTCTGATGTAAGCGCAATTTCAATTTAAATGAATATTATCCAAAAGAGTAAATTTAGTCATAAGTAACTGATGCATATTATATTAGGTATGAGTTGTTCACGTTCAGGTTGAAGATTTATTATTCGCTAACTTGACTTGACTTGGTGAAGTGCTGTGTAAGCAGTTTTCGAATTTTGGAGATAAATTTCTACGATCTGCAATTTGGTGTAAGTGTGATTTGCCTGGTGATTTGACAAAGTACACACAATTTATTACTATGACAGATACAGTTTGACAGTTGCCATTTTCGGGATTTATATGTATTCCATTTCTCATATTGATGACATTTGTGTCATAATGGTGATGACTTAAAGTTTAACTTCATTATTCTTTAGTATCTACTTGAAATTGGCAAATGCAAGTATGTATTTTAAAACAGTTACTCTTGAGTAAAGGTATTGACTGTTTCAGAACTTGAACAGAAATAAGTAACTATTCTTCTTCTGATAAATGTCTTTAATTTTGAATAGACTGCTATTTGAGTTAAACTTTGACATCTTTTGACATTTTAGCAAATGGTTTATCGTTAAGTACCGTCTCGGCCAAAAATAGTGAACAAATTTGAGCTGTTGGAACAACAAAGATAATTTCTGTCTGTATTTAGAATTTGGCATTCAACAAATGATATTACATCGTATTTAGCATAATTCTTAAGGCTTTTAGAATTGATTTAAAACAAAAACTGATGTCAACAATTGTCTTTTCTTCGCTGATTGGGTTCTTGAAATTCATCAAATTGATCCGGAATTTCTATCATATTTAATTATTTTCAGTGGAAAGAACCCATACTTAACATGTCACTGTTGTTGTGCGGGTTTTGAACTGGCCGTATCATTAGACCTAACTTATTTGAAAAACAATAAAATGGTTGGAATTAAAAGATATTGATGTTAACGAAGTTTATTTTCAAAAAGAACGAAATAATCGCAAATTTTCAAGAAAAGTTTACTGATCGTGTTATTTCTCGAAAAAGTGAAAACAATATTTACTTTCGAGATCTTGTAAAATTGCCAGCAATGAAAGGCTACCTCCATATGGTTTTGGCAGCAGCTATCGGAACATTAGCGAGAGCCTCTTTATTCAGCCTGAACCTTTTAATGAAACTGTGAAGTACAATTTTTGTATGTGAATTGTGTTCACACATGCAGTATTTGGCAATGACAGCGGATTGCTTTTGTCCCTCAAGAGTCTTCGTTCCACAACTTGGTCCATCTCACCTTCTTCTGATATTGTTAAGTAAGCTTAAATTCACAAAAACACAAAAATCCATTTTTTTCAATCTTTTTTTGTGGACAAATAAATAAAACGAATACAAATTTCATCTGTCAAATAATCAAGTCTCGTTTGAAATTAGTAGAGACTCGTTGTAGTAGAATATAACTACTACAATTTTAAAAAAGAGAGACGATACGTGACACTACGACTGCCATCATTCCGAAGTGGTCACTCGTTCATTCGATCACTAATGGGACTTACTCACTCGGTCACGCGGTAATTCGGCCCGTGATTTAACACCTTAGGACTAAAAAATAAATACATTTGTTTTCTAGTTCCATTGTCTCTTTTAAGATGCAATATTAATTGAAACCTAAAGTCCTCAAATTCTTAAGTAGGAATCTTTAAGTAGTTTTTAAAGTTTTTAATACTGTGAACTACTCGCCGACAACGTTAACTAGATGACCTTTTTACGAAATCTTTGCGGTAAACATTTTCGTTTTAAAACACTAAACAATTGAGTACTTACTTTTATTTTCATTAATTTATCATAATGTACTCTGCTAAACTTAAATATTTACTTTAAAAACCTTCAGAAAAGTTAAATATAAAAAAAAATAGAAATTATACACCAAATAAAAACACTGCAATAATTCTTTATTTCCTTCAAACTGAAAACACTAAAAATAAAAAAGCACTCTGTGGTATTTACTTAATAGTGTTTTTATTTTTAAATTCTATTGATAAAAGCTCATAATATTTATTTATTACACTCATTAAATTCTCAACCCGAAAATTAATTTGATATTCGCAGTTTCTTTTTATGTTTATTTTTAATTTTGCGTGATTTCTTCAACAATTATTACCTTAATAAAAAAAAACAACAACAAAAATGTTTAAAAAAAAAACATGAATTAATCAACACTTGGGCATTACTCACATTTTTCAAAAATAAACTTTTTGAACAATTTTTCAACAATATCACATTTTTTTCCTTATTAAAAAAAAAAAAACATTAAATTTGTTGGTTTGGAATGTTTATCTGAACATTCCATCAAAGTCAAAAACTATGTGTATGTTTTTTTTTTCTTTACAAAGGGATCAAACAAAATGTTTATTGAATTCGGTTTATTAAAATTCTATTCACGATGTTTTTTTTTTAACAAATAGAGTTCATACACATGTGTATGGAGATTGGTTCATGTTTTATAAATTTAAATTATGTTAAGTACCTGATAACTATCATCGACTGGATTCCGATGAAATTTACCAAAAAAAAAAAACGGTCCACCATTTTTGAGGTCAGAGGAAAGTGTGAACTTTTCGTGGAAATCCGCTTAATTAAAATGGCAATGCATTTAATTCATCAATCATGAATTTAATGGGGGTGTTCCTGTTTATGCCCTTTGTATAATAACGTCCGCCTCGTCGTCTCGTCTTTATGTATTACCATCAACTGCCATTCGTCATCCATGGAAGTTGGTTTGTAATTACTCTTCATTGCGGTACCAATTATTTATAATGTTTTAATATCATTGAATTGGTATAATTGCTGCCAAAGAGAAAGAGTATAGGTTCTCGTATGTATAAAAGGTGCGGTTTATGGTTGAGCAAGGAACGGCCGGCCATTTCGTCGTCCTATGTACAAAAAGGGCCTGGCAAAAAGGAAAATTGCTCTCGACATTCTAATAATATATACAAAGGTACTTTTCCAACAATTATTTGTGGACTGTGTACAATTTTATTCAAGGCTGTGACAAGCCTACAACCAACAGGAGGGAACTCATGTTTCAACCCATTTCCACTTGTAAGCTGTAGTAAGAGCGACACGCTGACAGCGACGGGGGAGGTGGTTCTTCTGTATGACCTTCAATTTATGTAATGGCCCGAAAGATATTTCTTTTTTTTTGTTTTTGCATTTTCTCATTTGGTCAAAAATTGTTGATTCTCCTGTAAGGCTGCGTCATTGTATCTCATTTCTCCTCCGACTGCGTCCCTGGCTGCAACTTTAGATGATGGCTAAAAAAAATCAATTCAGCTGAACTACTTCCATGAAGCTCCGTCCGTAATCTACATCTCTCTAAGATCGGCCTTCCCAACAACCATAACCCCACCGGCTTTTCCATTATGACAACAAATCTATAAAAGTGAAATTTCTTTTTTTTTCTTCTTTTACAAAAATACGAATGTATCTAGATACGAGTGAGTGCATAAAATATGCAATGCATTTTTTTATTCGGCTTTAAAGAAAAAAAAAAACCTTTGCGGGAAGAGTGACAATAGCAAGTGGTTAATTCCACTAAGCTTTTCTATATTTAGATTTTAATTTTAACTTTTTTCGTATATAGAATAAATATAATCAAAATAAAAAAAAAACATTTAAATATCCAAGTTCAAACCTCGTGTCTGCTTCTGGGCCAAGCCAACATACTGCATGCATAACGTGGCACGACGACGTCGTATTTCTTCGTCTCGCTATGTTGCAGCGCGTCATTGTTGGGATGCCATTTTATCGATGAGAATTTCACCAGGAATGCACTTTTAATAATGCCTATTTTTTTCTAGTAATCATTTAGTGTTGGCGTTAAAATGTTAGAATTTGTGTAATGTTATAAAAACTGTGTTTTTGCCATGATTAAAAGTTTGAGTTCTCAAGAAAGGGTCTATGTTTCTATTCCTACATTTTATATTATTTTTTTTTTTATTAAGAAAAGTTTCAATGACCAAAGTACGAGCTTATTTAATATTAATGCATGTTCATTGTCAATTTCCAAAAAGTACTTTTTTGGCATTCTCTTTTTTAAATGTTATTCTTAAAAATAAGATCTTTATGTGTAATGCTTAAATAAATATGTACTTATAATACAAAAATAAAAATTTAAGATATGCATAGAAAACTATTTCCCATTGATATTTTTTTTTTTAATATAAAATCTGAATAAGTTTGCTTTAGAAAAACATAAGCAAAAATTAAAAACAATATGTATGTATGTTATGTATTAAACTAACAAAAACTTGAAGAAAGCATTTAAAAATTTTATTCTGCTCGTAACATGGTGGCAACGCTTAATGTCACTTAAGGAATTGACACAATGATTAAAGGATTAAATAATTTAAGTAAAATAGAAAAATTGAAAAAATGTCTCAAAAGAAAAAGCTACATAAAATATTACAACCTGCCTTTAATTGAAACATTTCACACACTGTAACCATTTTTGTAATCCCTTAACTCACTAAAGTTTTTTAGAGAGACAGAAAAGCAATAAATTGCAATTTAGCATCAAAACATAATGCACATATACCTTTTATACATACATACATATGTATATGTACTTTTACCTTTTTATTATTGTGTTTCAAAGTCATAAATATAACTGCAATAAAATTTATTTTTTAACACACTACTTTGCAAATAAATCCTTAGAGTAGAGACACTGCATCTTAGCAAATTGAGATATCAGGTAATACAACAAATGATATGTATTAATAAAAGACGGATGACACATAACGATAATGAAGAACATACTAAAAAAATAAGGCAAGAGCTTTTGTGAATAAAACTTTTACAAAACATAGACAAAAATGTGCTAAGAATCTTGACGCAAAATCTTAGCCTTTTCGTACGATAATTGAGACGCCTGGACACAGCTATTTCTAAATGTCAATACTGACAGTTTACATTGACATGTTATGGTTTAAATTCATCTAATTGTTGGCTTCTTTTCTAACTTACAATATGTTACTATATAATCTAATCTAATATATATAAATTACGTGCCACGTTGTTTGTCCGCGATGGACTCCTAAACTACTTAACCGATTTTAATCAAATATACCGTGTGCAGTTTGATCTAACCTAAAAGATAGGATAGCTTACATCTCAATTTATGATCGCAGTATTATTTTATTGCAAATTATTTGTCTATTATTTGACAGTAATTATTTTTTAGCTCCAAACGATTTTAACAGATGTCGACATCTGTTGACTGAATTGAGTAAGTATTCAATAGATGTCAAAGTATAGGTTAAATTTATTTTGTATAGTAAACCGAAATACATTGAATTTTACTTTTTAAATTTACAATGTGAAATTTGGTACAGAGATAGATTAATTATAGTCTTAAAAAGTACGTAGGCAAAAGTTTACCCTAGTAAAATATATTTTTTAGAATTAAACATTGACCACGTTTTACATAAAAAATGTATGGGAAATCAAATAAGCCAGAACAATATTTTTCCATAGCTTGAGTTTCTGCATTAAATTGGTGCAAGACGAAGTTTGCCGGGCCCTCTAGTCAATTTTTAATTTTATTTGTTTTAAAATAACATATTTCCTTTCAAAATTTCAATATTAAAGAATTTAAATTAGGATTCTAAGTTTTTAATAAGTTTGTGCTAAACGCTTTTACAAGCGTACTATCTCTTAACATTGTACTATAGTTAAAATCCTAAAGTGTTCACTCTTAATTTGACATTTTTATTGGTTCTTAAGTAAACTCAAGAACAATAATTCCTTCATACTAAAGATTTTGGACTACAAATACATTCTAGTTTCAAAAATTCCATTTTAAAAAAAATGAAATTCTTAACCATTGAGAACACAAGTGCGGAGTTTAAAATTTAACTTCCTTGTCTATATACATTTTTGTTTAAGTTTATTGCACTAATTTTACAAATCGATAACTACATACATATAAGGAAAAGTTAAAATTTGACATTTACCGGATAAAGTGACATTTAAGTATCTCGTTACTGTCAACTCCTTCCGAATGTCAAACTGTCCTTGAATCTTTGCCAAGCTGGCACCAATTCCCCGATTAGACATTTCTCTCTACTTCTTTTTTTTCTTTTTTTTGAAAATTTTCAAATAAATTTTGCTTAAGAAATACAGTTTTTGTTTATTTCGTGCTATTACGTTTTTGCAAAAGGCTTTAGAAAATGTTTTATGTCATCTACATTGTGTCGGCATAATATACTACGGTCACATGCATGAAAGTATTTTGTTTTTTTTTTGATATTATTTTTTTCTAAGTAAAATATAAGAGTACATATTTACATACATACATATATAGATACATATGTATATGTTTGTGTGTATATTAAAAATGTGCAATGGATCCACAACACACTTTAAAAGAGCTTCGCATTTAAGTTCTGTCGTGGTCGTGGTACTCTTTTGTTTGTGTTGGGAACATTGCCAAAGTTTGCATTTGTGTTTTTGTTTATATTCAAAGACATTGACATTTTATGAGCATAAATTAAAAATAACGGTATGTGTTGTGCATCAGCCTAACCTATACCAAATATTATTATATTGTAAAGTGCAAATGTTCATGTATTGATTTCCCGGGACTAAACAGCTGTTTTGGGGTTTTATTTAAAAAGTAAGTAGGTGGGTTTGGGATTAGGTATAGCCTTATAAATATTGTTAGTAAATCAGGTCAAAGACATCTGAAGTCGCATTTGGCAGAGAAATTGTTTTAAAGTCATTTTCTATCTTCTTCCTTATATAAAAACAGATTTATGACTTTCAGCTTGACTTACTTGAATCAATAAAATTCTAATTTAACCATTACATGAACATCAACCATTAATTATTCCTCAGCCAAATTTTAATAGCAGCAATTGAGAATACAATTGATGAGAAACATATGTGTAAGCCTTGTTTTATTGGTAATCTTTAGCTATAGCGCAATAAAACAAATTCCAAAAAAACGCTTCATTCACTTTATAATTCAATCTTAATCATACTCCCGTAATATGTAGTTATTCTTACATTAATTGGTATGTGTTTGAGAAATTTATTGTACTTTTCTCAATTCGAGTTGAAAAGTTTAGATCGGGTTGAAATATTCAAATATTCACTACCGGCGAAAAACAAGCCAGTAAAAATAACGACTGCTGTGCTGGCGATATAAGTAAAGTGAGTTTAATTGTTTTATTCACTTGAATGCTGTACTAGCAATATAGTAGTTAATAAAACACAACTAATATAGAGCACAAACTATGAAAATAAGTTGCCGGCAACTTTAAGGACCAGTTGCAAAACCGCTTTGTTCAATATTTTTCTTAAATTATTGTACAATTAATTATAAGACCATTTATTTAAGGTGTTGCGGGAAGTTGCTCTAAGTTGCCTAGTGGACGATGCAACTTACTTTTCCAAATTGCCAGTTTACAGATGAAACAATGTTGCAACCTTTATGAAGTCAAATTGAAAATTTTTAAATGTCAGTTTTAAGTTAATTCATTGAATACAATCTTCAATTTAAATTCAGTATATGGTAAACAAAGATTGCATTCCAAAACGATTGCATTCTTTCAAAGAAGATTTCAAGACAGAAACATTAAAACGTAATCATCATTAATTCCTTCTCAAGTTCTTCAAACTAATTTTAATCAAGTTTCCATAGGTACCACTTTCTTCAGAGTCTTCGTAAAATATTTGTAGACTTACTAAACAAGTCGCTTAAGTACTTTAGAGTCTAAGTATGTCAACCGTTAACAATTAAAAAAATAAATAAATTATATTAAACAAAAACACCACACCTCAGTTTGTATTGTATATATTTTTTTTTTTTGAAATTAAATGGTTCGTATTAAAAATAAAACCTAAAACCACATAAACACTTTCAAGGTAGCACTTCTAACTGTTTACGAGTTTTTATTTTTTAGGTCAGTACTTTAACGTTAATGCCGAACAAAAGTAGCATTTGCAAATACTAAAGCCCCTATAAACATTAAATATATACTCGTATGTAGCGCCATCTATCTACTACACATCTAAGTATTTATATGGGGGATAAAAAGTAGGTTTCGTATGAAACCCCGTCGAAAACAATGAAATCATTTTTTTTTGCAAGTAATAGCTCTTCACATTTTTTTTTTTTTTTTTGGATAGGTACAGAAGTTCAGGGTGTCTACTGTAGAAGATTTATGCCTGCATAAAACACACTCTCGTATGTAATTAAAATTTGTTTCATGTTTTGTTAAGTGATATAATATGGCTTGATCTTTAACATCTTGTTTATAGTAGGAAAATTAATAAAAGAAGCTTTGAATAGCACATATCAAGCTAAATGGCGTTTAAAAAATAGAATAATGGAACAATAAATTTTAATTTAATAACACATATTTTTGTGTGAATAAATTAAGTCTTTAAATGTCCCAAAATTGAAAACAGTGTGTCCCATTTCCTCAGGTCTTATTAAATTAATTTTTATTCAATTGAAACTGACATAATATAGACAATGTTTTTTTGGAAAGTGAATAAAAATAACTCAGTATTCAGTAAAAGCATTTTACTGAAGATAGAGTTTCGGATTGTGAAATGTAGGAGGCACTTGAGTGGTGCAAGATATAAATAAATATTGCCAGACTTGAGGGTGTTTTCATTGATATTTATTTTTTATACTTCGACTGCACTACGAAGAAATAATAAAATTGTTGAACTTATTTTGTTACAAAAATGGTGAAACTTTTTTTTGATGTAAAGTCCAATAATTTGGATTACTATGTTTATTCACTTCGTAAAAACGTCATTGAAATATTCCAGTATTCATCTTTAAACTGACAATATAATTGGGCTATAGCGTCGACCTATGTAATGTAAGTTGCTTAATAGTTCATAGCTCACGAGGCAACTTAGAGCAACTTTTCCTTTTACTCAATGTTTTTTTTTAAATCTTTTTCATTGAATAAAGTAATTTTCACTCCTAATTTAAATAATTAATTGCATTTTAATTTGAAAAAAATATTGAAGTATGATTATGCAACTAGCCCTTAAAGTTTCTTGCAACTTATTTGAATGGAATGCGCTCATGTAGGCCAATAGATTTAATATACATATTAGTTTGTCGTGTGAGCAACTCTAACTTGTAAGTGGCATTGTTACCTTTCCAAAGTTGTACTGAATGTTAGAAGACTTAAAGGCAACTGGGTCTGGATTTTCAACAATTTTTCGACTCAATTTGTATTTTCATGCATGTTTTAATTCCGCCCCAATTTTTTAAATTAGTTGTCAGCTATAAAGTGAGTAAAGAGTTTTTTTGGAAGCTAATTTTTCAGTCTATGTTTTGTGTCATTCTAAGATGTCATTCGTTCTAAAATTCAGAACTATACCTATACTCAATACTTATTTATAAATCATGAATATTTTGCTCAAAAAAAGGCATTTTTTTATTGTTAATATTTAAGTTTTAAAGTATTTATTTTAGCATCACAATGTAAGTATGGATAAGCTATGTTTGTCGTTTTGGTCACGAACCGCAGTCTTCATTCAAAAGATGTTCTTTAGAGTGTTAAGTTTCTTTCATATACCGACAAAGTATGATTTCCAATTATATAAATCTATTTTTATTTGAATTTTATTTTTTTGAATTTAATGGAATGCACGTTTTGCAATTTTCAGAATGGAATTTTGTTTATTTTGGCTCTTTATTGCCGAAGCATCCAAGAAGTGGTTTTGTGGGCGCGTGGGATATAAAAATGTTTCAGTGCAAAAATAAACTAAAAATAGTGGACAGTAGTTTTGTTTTTTTTTTGTTGCAAAATTAAAATCACATTCAATTAACGACTGAAGACGTTATAAAAATGTATTTTATTAAATTTTCACAGTATGGATATTAGATGACTTAGTTTATTCTTTCTTGGAATAGAAAATTGCATCTTAGTATTTCAAACTTTTCTTGCTCTGATTCTTAAGAACTTAAATTTTTTGTCATTTTGAGACTATTTATGTTTCCGCATTGGACTTGTGTGTGCCATTAAGTGGTTTAACCCATTTAGTTGGTTTCTAAAATGTTATCCTCTCAAATAAGCTATGCTACTCAATTATTAAAAAAAAGAATTCTAAAAAAAGACTATAAGAGACCATCTTCTGTGGATTTTTCAAAATAATGGTTATGTTTGAGATTCAAGTACAAGTACCTAGTTGCTTTGACAAGCCAGACGTTTCCATTAAGCATTTTCTATTTTAGGACTGCAAAAAGAAATTGTATTATTTTGGTAGTTTAACTATAAGTGGCATTTGAGCTTGCATTTAATTCTGACAGGTTGAAATTTTGTCTACTTACAGTATACACATTACATAACAAAAGGTTCATTATAATTTTTAGAAATCATGAATCGATAAAAGATTGGTTTAAAATTAATATGACCTCAAACCAACTCACTGGTAATTCAGATCAACTTTTTAAGTTCAAAAACGAAGCACAGTTCAGTTCATTATTACAGTTCAAAGAGTCAAAAGAGTGAACACTTTTGGCTAAATCCGTATATTCCCGATCAAAAAGACTAAAATATTTAAATTAAATTTTATTATGAAAGCGTTTTCCAATTGGCGCTAGTTGTTTTTTGTACCCAGTGGCGGCCATTTTGTTGTTTTTGATTTGTCAAATCTTTTGTTTATTATTCAGTGACAGTGACTTATCAATTCGCAGATTCTACCAGGTGAATTTTGTATCGGAACTTAGGGTCTACACACACGTACAATATTCAACTGACTCCGGAGCTCAAAGTTCACGACGATAGACAAGGCCGTTTGTTTGCTGACTTATTTCATTTCTAGTAAATTTGACGTTTCTGACATAATCGCCCATGTTCTGCATTTCATTTATTGTGAATTCACTTGGCGAAAGTGAATTTGGGTGTTCCACAATTCGTAATTGTGAATTGGAATTTCGAAAGTGAAAATTGGTTTTGTTGTGAATTGTCTGTAAAATTTATGAAAGTGCAGTTACTTTGCACATATTTCTTCTAGCAAAATGTAAGAGAAAAATATTTATTTTTGTCATTTCAATCTAGAATTACCACGAAAACTTAAAAAAAGCAAGAATTAACTTTATTTATCAGAACAATTTCTATAATATTCACATACTCACAATGTGTCAGGTAAATCTAAAACATTTGATTTGTCTCGCAAAATTTGTCTTCTTATTTTTTCTTTTGAATTCTGCTTCCTTCTATCCATTAAAATTGCCAATAATCTTGCATCCATGTTCAAAGCACAAGAATTTCACTTTAGAAACAAAATAAAAATGGATGATCCTTCAGTTCTGACAGTTCGAAGCAATTTCGAAGTTTTCGAAATCGGGCGAATTTCAATTCCGGAACATGGGCGAATATGAATAGAGTTACCAGACGCTTAAAAAAACACTGACACATTTTTTTTTGTTATTTTACTGACAAGATTTGGTAGAATGTACAATTATTATTTTCCAGAGGTGGTGTCCAGTAAAAATTGTAGAAAATAGAAAAAAGACCCTGTCTAGAGCTGTGCTTAATTTCACAGTCTCGATATTCATTGATCCGCTGAAACAAAATGCAGTTTGACTTAACATGGTGAACGGTTTAAAACTGCAAGTCAAGTGATGTGATTCATTCAAGAAACCAGTTGTTTCTGTTGATTTTATTAACGAGTATGTCTACATGATTAACTGATTTCGGTAAATGTAAATAGTTTCTCTTCCAAATCGGGATTATAACCTTTCATATAATAGTTTCGTCTCAGCCGTTTCAAGTATTCTAATTAATGCAAATTCTGACTGTATTCTGATGAGGATGTTTAGTTCTTGAAGGTGTGACATTTCCACAGCTTCTACATCATTTCGAAAACAAAAAGAACCGATAATACCGCAGCAGGTGGCCAGCGTGTAAAACCCACAAAACCAACAAAACCAGTAAATTTAATGGATGAAATGGTTTTCCGTCAATAGGTTAAGAAACGAACGAATTGCTTACTCACTTGGCAGATTATGTTGTAAAATGGACAAAGTGCTCCATGGAAAAAATAACTCCAGAAATAAACAATATAATTCATAATTTGTTGCAAAATTTTACTGAATGTTAATGTCAACATAGTTTGACATTCTTAACTGTTTGTATAGGTACTGTGTTCGAAGTACGTTACAATTCCATACTATTGATAACCAAAAGGAAAAAGTTGATTCTGGTTTCAATGCATCGAGTTTTGTGAAGACCAATACAGTGATTTCACAAGAATGTGATTTAATAGCTGAACACTAACTTACTAACACTATATAAAAGTCTAGAAACTACAAACCCCATGAAGTAATTAAATTTAATTGCAAGTTCACGATTCTTAATCGCAAGGGAATTTCCAAAAACGAAAACTACCCATGTCAATTCATCATACATCAAGATAAGTACACAACAACAACAACAACAACAACAAAAAAACTAATAACCCCAAGTGCATGTCTTGCAATTCAAATTAATTAAACACAATGATTCAAAAAAAAAAAAACTTAACTCGACAATATTTCCTTAAATAAACACTCATCGCCGCCGCACTCCTCTTTCCGCTAAAAACAACCGCCACCGTTCGTCTATAATAAACCAATCCAAAAATAGAACTGACAATAATTCAGTTGCAATTAATACTTTTTCTTTTCATTAATTTCTTCTTCCTCGGATTTATGTTTCCAAAAGCGCGTTCTCCATCGATCTAGCTATCAAGTGCCCTCGAATCATTTTTATAGTGATGGGAAAATCGCACTTCGCTCAGACATACCCCTACTCGTACTCGTACGAGCATCGCCACGCCATCCATTGAGGATATGAGGAAGTCGTCGTCGTCGTCGTGCTTCCATTCACACCATCATACATCAAAGCCCCCAGCACGACCCCAGAAAATAATCATTAAAATGTGTGCGGTTCCTTAGCTTTGTTTACATTCCAAATAATTATCTCGTGCGTCTTGCATCTACTCACCTCGCGCCCTTCCTTGCATCTTCTGCTGCTGCCGATATGATGGCTGTCTGCTCCGGCCACTTGTACCTCGACTTCTGGCAGTTTATTTGGTGTCCCTAAAAATAGGTTCCCCAAACATAGGAGACTGATGCTTGCGAGTGCAAGTTTTACCTCAGTGACTACCCGACGACGAGGCTGACAGCTAGATGGCGGCAGCAGATGTGGCCTGCAAGCTCGGTGACTCGTGACTGCGTTGTATAGTTTCTGCAAGGTGGCGCAAAATTTATCACTAAACTTGGACTTGACCTTCCAATTTTTTCTGTGAAGTGGAAAACATGATATCCGTCAAGTAGATGGCGCTAGTGTTGATAAGCATTTGTGGCCATTTTATTTAATTTTTCTTGACTTTCCACTAAAATTCTGGTTGTCATTCCTGTCAAATATTCCTCGTAAGGGCTATGATTGTCTTCCGCCTGTTGCCGTAAGCTCAACGGCTCAGAAACGAAGGTTTTGTTTATTGACGTAACCACTGACATCGTTCATTATGAATTTTGACATTGAATTCCTGAGATTAAGGATAATTTGACAGTAAATCAGTTGCACTTCATTGCATGTTTGACAGTATTAGCATTGGACTTTTTTGAGAAGATTTATTTTGACGTCTTATAATTTTATTTCGTTTACACTAAATAGTTAAAAAGATTCGAAGAAGTAAGGAAGACATTTTAGTTTTTTTGGGTGAAACGTCAAAACAAGTCAACTCAAAGAAGCGCAATAAGAACAATGTCTGTTTGTTCATGACAAATGTCAAATATGATTGACGTACGACATAACATTTTCCGATAGGGTGATTCATTTTGCGCCACCTTGTGGAAGGTATACACTCTCTATTTCTGGTCTTTGCTGATTGTTTACAAACAATTCTTGGCAAACAATTAAATCGACGCGGCACGGTCACCACCTTCAAGCTATAGTAACAAGTGTTTATCTATTTTTTATTTTTTTGAAAATTGTTTGCTTTTTGTAAATTAGAAGTGAGTTATTATTTTAGTGCCCCCTTTCCCCCTTTCGGTAGACTGCACTGCAACACACGGTCTAATATTTGTTTTGATAACGAAAACAAAAAAAATACTTGATAAATTGCTGTTGTGGGAGTATGGGTAAGGGTATTTTTAACTTCCCATGTAACGGTTACCGGCTGACAAGTGTTTTTCTTTTTTTTTTGTTTGATTTAGAAAATTTACCGTTCGGAAAAACATCAATACGTTCGATTGAATGTGAGTTCGTTAGACTCACCTTGGATTGATTTAGTTTATTTTATATCACAGGATGTATAATCAATAAAATGCAGTTGTATAGATGCAGCGCAGTATCGGGTTGCTGCAGGTCTTTGAAAACTGGAAGGAGAGTTTACCTTTCTTCTACCTAAGTGTTTGGATTGCATTAAGTTTTTAGGATGTTCCAAAGAGAAGTTTTTTTTAGATAGTAATGAAAATACTGTTTGGCTGTTTATTTCATTGTAAAGAGAACGGAATTTTCATTAACAATGATAAATGGTTGCAGCACTATATCCTTTTTATGAAATTTTCCAAGATCAACTCTCACACTTGCTGCTGAATGTCTTCATTCTTATAGATTGTCCGATCTTCATATGCGACTATTTTGTTCCTTCGCCTAGCTTTTGAGTCGAAAATGGGTCTCATCACTGAAGATGGTTTTTCGATGCATTTAAAGGACACAATCAGCAAAGAACGTTTCTGGAAATCGAGTTCTTGTATCAACTGAACTTTTAAAGTCTTAAGTCCTAAATCTGAGAATGTCTTAATCCAATAAGATCGATAAGAAATCAACATTTATGGGTTTTCGGCAATATTCTCGATGGTTTTGAGAGACGCACTAGGTTTCGATTGTTCAGATGACGAACATGTCCCAACAACTCAAATTTGTCAACCAGTTTTAATATTTCAGTCCAGAATGAGTGTTTTTTTATGCTGTTACCCCATTTCACCCTATACAAATGTTTTGATTTTAAAAATTACCAGTACCCTGAATATTAAAGTCGATAAGAACTTATATATATATATATGTATATACATATATCTCATTATGAAACGAAATAAGATTGTTTAAAATAAGGAATCAACTTGAGCACCCTATTTTACCCTATAAAACGAAACATGAAACAATATATTTTTTTAAATGAAGCTTCAAAAACATAAATAAAATGGAATTGAATATTATTTTTGCACATTACCCCCAAATAGTTTACTTTTTCAAGAAGTTTGAAATATATCTTGAAACTTAAGCTAGGTGATTAGAAAATAATTAATATTACAATTGTCTTAGAACTACATTTTCTCCCACTTTACCCTATAATTTTATTTCAAAATAACCGCAACTTAAAACACACAAATTCAAAACTATATTTTTATTTTGGTTGGCCCCTTAACACCCTATAAAAGAAACACAAGAATATTATGACCTGCAGTGGTTTTTGCTTTTACCCTATTTTACCCTAATTGCCAATGGCAACTTAAAAATAAAAAGTTAAAATCAGATATGGATTCCGTGTTACACTCGAATCAGAATTTGTAACAAAATTATGTTCTTCCAGATTTAAAAACATTTAAAAAGTTAAATCCTTCTTAGGAAATGGATGTAAAAACCTCCACAAAAATACTTTCAAAAAACATACTTACTTGTTATTTTGCAGGTTCAACGAAAATTTGAATGCAAATTATTTCTTACTTCTCAAAGAACAAAATCTCAAAAAATATATAAAACTCCTATTGTATCGAATTTCAAACTAGAAAGGAAACAGAAGTTGTCTCTTTATGCCTCCAAAGTCTAAGCTATGTATATACCCGAATCCTCTTTACACTTTAATAGACACTAAATCTTCCGTCCGTTTTATGCAACTATATCATCCTGAGGTGGAAATCGTTAGTAATCAAATAAAATACTTGGAACTGTTCCATTTCATATTGAATTACCATAGTATAAGAGGACCTTCCGATTATCATCCCATGACTCCTTTTCTTTTACTCCCCTTTTACCGCCTTCCTTGTGCAAGAACAGAAAAAGAATACGAGTATAATAAAAAGAGAGGTGGAACAACAAGAAAAAGGGTGCATTAAAATCCTTAATCATTGGGCTCTACCCCTAAAGTGTGCATAAGTATGCGTTTGTATATTTATCGAACCGTCTTTATAGGTTAGGTTGGTAATACTTCCTCCTCTTGCCTGACGATACATGGTGATGGTGATGGTGAGGATGATGGCTTCCTAAGGCACAAATGTCTATCTGTTGGTATAATCTGTCAAACGTGTGGACTCGGGAGCGTTTATTACTCTTATATGGCTAACGGTATTCGGTACACACTACCGACTGATATTCGACTTAATGTCTTACAGCCATCAGGGTAAGGCATCGCCATCGTCGTCGGTCGTCGTCGTCGGTCGGTGGCTTAAGTGACAAGCGGCTATATGACATCAAGGTGGCTCTACTCGTATAGAAAGGTAAAGTGCGATGATGGACAAGAAAATTGGAAAAGAAAACAAAAACAAATTAAATGACGTACCACATTTTCTGTCCATCACCACACACCCTAAGCCCTTTTCTTTGACAATTCAAAGAAGGTGTATAGGGTGATGTGGGGAGAGGGGTGGGAGAGAGGTTGAGATTATGTGATGTTTAGAGGGTTCACAACCTTTATAAACAATGTGAAATGACTAATGGTTTAAGAGTATAAAGAATGTTTATCAGGAAAACAAATGAATGTTGGCACATGTTGGTCTTAAACTGACATACCAAGGTTAAGGGCCGTTTTCATCGCTTCTTATTTAAAGAAAAAATTGAAATCAATATTGATGAAAAGATTTTAAGCAGAAGATGAAAATAAAAGTGTTTTGAAAAAGTCAAAGGATGAAACTAACTTATTTCTGTAAGTTAGATTCCCGCTTAAAAAAATTTGGCCTAAGTTAGGAAAGTTGAGAAGTATAACATTTTATGTCATATTCTTAGTTTTTCTGGACTTTATTTTTGGGCCACAAGTTACAAATGAATTGCGAAATGATATCAGCAATTTAATAATATTCTTTGATAGAGAGTTCGTGGCAATTAAGTGCGAAAAGTTACTTTTGTTTCTTCGTTAAGTTTTGTAATTTAGAAAGTTTTGTTTTATCAAATTAACTTAATATTATATTGAATCCAAAAAAGAGTCTATATTTAGTTACCATAAAAACACATACACAGTTAAAATATTTTTTTATAAGTTCTAATGGATTTCATTTTCTTTTGTTTTCAGGTAATTCGAGAAAATAAATTGTATATTTCTTTAGAAATAGTAAACGAGTAAG
The DNA here is from genome assembly GCA_905146935.1 of Scaeva pyrastri. Classification (NCBI taxonomy): domain Eukaryota; kingdom Metazoa; phylum Arthropoda; class Insecta; order Diptera; family Syrphidae; genus Scaeva; species Scaeva pyrastri. The sequence continues at coordinate 119,221,447 of LR989927.1, read as the reverse complement.
TACATAAGTTAATGGTTATTTTTTGTTTCCTTCTATGAAGTTAATCAACTTTTATTCCGATAAGTATCATTTTGACGGGGGAAAGTGAATTTTGTTGATATCGGAGGGATTAATCGATTAGGGGAAAACAAATAAGTTACACTTAAATAAAATGGTGTTTTATTTCGAAACAATTTATTACTGGACATTTGATATGTAAATGAAGAGGATAATGTTGGTTTTTGTTGAGAATATGATAAGATATGTTTTGAATTTTGTATTGAATACCCTTTATTTATCAAACCAATGATTTGATTAATCGAGTTTGAACTAATTTTTATTAATATTTTTTTTCATTTTGATGAACAACTTGACCAAAACAATGGTAAATTGTTTTTAATGGGTATACGCCCAGTTTACTTATGAAGGTTCATTTTAAATGAGTAAAACTTTATAAATGAACTTTTTTAAATCACATGTATAAAATTTTATTTGATTCAACTTTGAAATTTAGAAAAATTGTTTCCCTAAATGTTTTCTCTTAAGTTTGGCAACCCTGTCTGATTGTCATAACATCTCTAATTTACTAGCATTTGACTTGAAGATGTTTTACAATAATAAGCCTCAAATTTGAACATAATTATTGCATAAAATCTATCTGCAAGAAATTTAATTGGCGGTCGTGTTTGAGTTAGTCTACAAAGAAATTCACCCAGGCGTATACTTACTATTTTTGAATAGCTGCAACAGAGTTTCTAGATTTAAAGAGCTTTGACAGACTCTGTTAGCTTTGGCAGCCGCCCGCGTATTTGAAGGATTACACTACTTCAAATCCATGCTTCTCTGCCTTGATTGCTTGACCAGCTGGTCTTCTCGCAGTCAACGACGGCAACGCCACCATGTACTTTATTTTTCCCTGGTTGAAGGCATCGTGGACAGCTTGATCGCTTCTCCCGATGATGTCGATGTCGTTAACGTAAATCATTATTTGCCAGAGGTACAAGTTGAAGAAGAGGCAATCTGGACTATCCCTTTTCGGAGTCTAGGTTGTTGGTTGGCGTTTTGTTGGTCATGGTCAACCTACATAGTCGTGTCAATTTATTTTAAATGCCGACTTCTCTTATGACTTTTTATAGTTCTACCCTGACTATGCTCTCGAAGACGACCTTAATATGGTACTGTTAATCATATGAACTAATATATATGTGAAATCTATACCAATGTGTCATAATTGTCCGAGGTATTATTATTTTTTTTATGGCAATGCGCATTTAAACCACACAAACAAATGATTGATTCTATAATCCGCTACGGTGACATTTGAAATGGAGATCATTGCAAAAAAAAAACAAAACAAGCGCTTATTGGCATCAGGAAGCCACCCCAAAACGTTATGTAGATTAACTATGACTTTAAATGTTTTGAAAATTGATGCCAAATACAATTTATATACGAGTACATAAATTAAAAACTCGACTTGCAGCCGCATATTAAAATGTTGTAATTCTAGAAGATTGGAATGTTTTTTTGTTTGACGTTTGACTGTCAATTTATAGAGTGTCATTTATACCTTTATCTTGACTTTAAAGCTTTCTAAGTCTTAAGTGAGCTTATTTGCTCTAGCTGTGTGAAATATAAATAATTCGATATGGAGCACAAGTTTAACTTTTATATGGAATGCATCATATATGTATGTAAATATTTACACCGGAAAGACCTTGGTTATTATTAATTTACCGTTGCTGCAATGCATATTAAATATTAGTCAACGTTTTATCGAGATCGTAACTATTTTAGAAAGTAATTGGTGTTAAGTTTATTGTTTTTGAACTAAATGAGTATGTAAACAATTTTATATTTAACTTCATTTGACATTAAAGCGCAGTTTTTCAGTTGTTAGTTTTAAGTTAAACTTAAGTTAAATCTCTCTACTGCTATATCTGGGCTCAAAAAGGCAAAAGCTCTTAAGTCGACATTAGTGGTAAATCTATACAAATTATTTGAGTTTACTTTCTACTTAAGATTGAAAGTTAAAAATTCACTTTCTGAGTGACTAGGAGAATTATACATATTTTAAAATAATAATTTTGTATTAATCAAGAGATTATTAAATTGAAATTAATCCATCAAATTTTCTTTGCAATCATTTTTGTGTACGCAATCAGAAATATATGTATTCCCAATATATGTATAAGATTCTGAAAGATAAAAGGGCTGGAACGCCCTGCCAATTGTGTTGAAGCCTTTATAATGCATAATGTTCTAATTCTATCATCTGCTATCCGAAGCCTTTAAGTCATTTGTTATATATGTATGTGATTGTGAATATCCTTTTAATTAATTTCCTTATTATGTTTCTCCATAAAGATAGGAATAAAATCGATACAAACAAAAGGCATAAGAGATAGATTGCTTTCAGCTTAGTATCTAATATATTTGTCTGATAACAATGTGTTCCTAAATGAGATATTTATAAGTCTTAAGGTTTTACTTCTTCCATTTGAGAAAATCAAATAATTCTTGTCAAAGAAAAAGATTCATTCAAATTAAGTCTCATTTCATCTCGTATACAAGGTTTCAGAAAATCACTCAACCTATCGGAAGATGTAAAAATTTTTGCAAATGGCGTCGTACGTCAATCATTTTTGGCACTTGACAATTGAGAAAAGGACAGCTGCAGTATACTCCAAATGAATACGAATAGTTTTCAGTCACATATCAACATTATCGCCATCTACTTGACGGACATTATATTTTTAACTTTACAGTAAAAGAAAGAAATGTCAAAGCAACGGTTTCCGCATCAATCAAAAACTAAATTATTTGATGATTAACTTTGCGTCACCTTGTATGAAGATGAAAGTCATAATGCATCTCATGTGAATTATAATTCGAAGAACATTTAGAAACTTTAAAAGCAGATGACGCTATGCTCCAAACTATATAAATATACGAGTAAGGGAACTTTCATGACAGACTTTGAAGTATTTCATATTTAAGTGACAAAGTTTGAGAAAGCGAGGGTGGCACATTTAATTTAACTTTTTTTTGTTGTGAAAATTATGAACTTACGATTTAATTATGAGATTTGATGTAGTTTCCAAAGGTTTAAGAATCTATTTTTAGAAATTATTAGTGATTTTCTTATTAATATTTTAACATCACTTCAAGATTTAATTAGTTTGATAGAAATCCTCTCACTTCAACAGCATTTTATTTCATAAATTGATTGTGATTTAGCAATAAAATAAACTTCTTTAAAAAACATGACATTTGCATTTTAAAATATTCTTTATAGTTCTTATTTAATTTTAAAAGGTTATGTTCCAACCCAACAATAGATTCCAGGAGAGTAAAGAACTTCGATACTGAATAAACAAATAAAACACTGATGTTCCACAAGGAATAGTCTTTGGACCCTTGCTGTTTTTATTTCGATTCTCGTATTTAACTTTTAAAAGGCATTTACGGATTATATTTTTTGTTTATGAGTTATTAAAGTTTTAAAAGTTTCATCATTTCATATAAATTAAAACAATTGTTGAAAAAGTTGGAAGTCTCGACGCCCCCTATGTGTCAAATTTTAAATTGTGTTTTTGATATACCCGCCAAGTCCCATGACTGCTCTACCAAATTTCATTATTTTAAATGAATTGAAAGTTCTTATTTTAATTGATACTAATTATGAGAAAGTGGGAAGAATAAAAGCTGATTTGTGTGACAATGAATTTTGATATTTCTTAAAGTTATCAGAATGAAATATGCGTCAATTTTTGATTGCTGTTGAGTCACAGCTCAAGTGTTAAATGGTGAATTTACACGACTGACGAATCGTCAATAATTTATTCATTGTTTCTTATAAAACACAAGAATGAATACAATTTTCTAAAAATACGACAAAAATTAAAAGCATTCCGTCACAAAAAAATATTCACCACTTTATTTTGATTTGGGACAAGATTAATGTCAAAGTGACAAACGGTGACTGTTCAGTGTCCGAATTAATGAAGTAATTTGTATTTTACGAACACAAAAGTCATTGCCTGTTCAAAGCAATTTGATTTACTTAAATTCTACAATCAAATGAGAGTCTAACGACGAAATGTCACATTTTCATACACTGAGTTCAGTTTTTTCGATTTAAATACTCTCCCATATCGAACGTCACCAATGTGTCACTGTCAATAAATTATGTCATTGTGAATGCATCGACACGGACATAAGATAATTTGACAAAAATTCATTCAAGGTCATTAACCCTCTCGTTCTTTAGATGAATAAGCAATTACGAGAAAAACGATTTTCTGATTTCCCACATTTGGACATTGACATTTAAAAAAATACCATCGATGCATCACATGGAATGACATTAAACTTATTTTATATGAAGAGTCTCAAGACTTCAAGTCCCCCGCCCGCAATTTAGAAAAGACACTGGGGTAAAACATCTGTGAGGACTGAGAAGAAAAGAAAAATCAATTGAAATCGTGAATATTTTATTTTAAAAAGCAATTCACGTTTCCATTTATAAAAACGGGGAATGGCATTTAATTGAGTTGACTTGGCCAAAGTGAATGAACCACACACTGTCATGCTGCCGGCCGGCCGGGCCGGGCCGGCCAGGCAGAGCACTCTGCCGGTGGCGTAGAGCAGCGTATGCAATCGACAGTAATTGACATTCGACTTTAATCAAAAATTACTTAGCTCTGGCAATCATTACATTATAAATAAACTTACTCGTGTGTTGTTTGTACTCGTAGTTGATCCAATATTAACTTAATGTTCTCGGTTATTGTCTGAGGGACTTGGAATATATTTTTAGGAATATTCTGGGGCAGTTATTACCAGACGGAATTGGTTATTTCCCCTTGATTCTGGGACAAACTGTTGTTTCACAAGTTAATTTTCTGATCAATTATTTACTGATAGGTTATGTCTTTCAGTTTCAGGAGGGAATTAAATTTGACATTTTGAATTTTCTTCTTCTTTCTCGTTTTAGTTGATGTATGATTTGTGTGTAATATCAAACGTTTAGGTAGTTGCGAGTACAAGACATCGCCGCCGACAATGTTAAGGTCGATTAAACAAAAAATTAAATGGAGACTTTAATTCAAATTGACAAGACAAAAATAATAATTAAAATTCAAATCATAATAAGGGAATATAATTTGACAGTTAAAAAAGAGGTAAAAGAGTCTAGCAAGAAAATGATTTTGGGCATTCATTCTTAAGGGCCGACTATAATAGACTTAACCGAACTTATGTTAAGTCAACTTAAGGAGCCAAAACACTTTTTTATATCACTGACCATAATAGACGTTTTACTTAGTTTCGTTAAATTTAGTTTACTTTCGCGAAATTTAGCAAGAGCTGTTGGATTGGCTCGAACTAATGTAAATGTCAAATTTGAATGGCATTTCAACTCAACGCATGTTTACATGTTGTTGTCTCTTACTGTCTTACTAATATGTAATTTCTGTCCCTTGTCAGTTTTGCTTGTGACGTTAGCTATTATCAAAGAAGATTTGCTTAAGAAGCAAAAATCCATTATGGTTACTTTATGTTTTAACGATAACTTTCGGAAACTTTTCGTTCGGTTTTGACATTAGCTTAATTTCCGTTAAGTCTATTATATTGTATTCACTGTTTTTCGTACAGATGTCGCTAGGCTTAAGAATGTAATGAAATGATTTGACACATACGTCACTTTTTTCTTCTATCATCATCTTTGAAAATGTCAAATGTTAAAAATTTACTGTCATCATGTTTTAATTTTAAAAACGTGATTCATGGCTTCGAAAATTCTAAAATTGGTGATTCAATGTGCAAGACAAAGAATGTTTTGGTGAACTGGTATTGGATGAGGATCCAATTAGAACATTTGTATTGTTCCAATCTTTCGTTAAGTTTTACTTGGTCAGTTTTGCGTCGAAATTTGAGCCTGCAAATGTGCCTATGAAGGGTTGGTAAATGCATAGTCAAACCTGAGTTTATCACGACAGTTTGTCAAAATGTAAATATTTAAATTCTTGTGGTGTATCGACAACGTTCTTGACTGTGAAAGTAGGAACTTATTCTGAAAAATCAAACATTTTACATTTTGAACACTGGAAAAGGCCATCACATACACATAGATTAAGCTTTGTTCTGACATATTGCAAGTGTCAAAATATGTAGTTTGTTGTCGGTAATTTGTAAAATTTTATTTGATTTCCAGAATTTCGATCAATTTTATAATTTTGGCAATGAGACTATAGTAAAAGTCTCGTCGTGTATTGTAGTGGACAGTGCAGCTCAGAGAATTCATCAAAAGAGCTTGGCAACCGCTTTAGACCAACATTTTTCCACAGTTAGCTAACAAGTTACAACGGACCTTGAATAGATATGGTTATGAGCTCAGAACCTCAATCTAACGATCAAACTGAATTTCAACCATCAAATGAACCGCATTTCATATGTCCAATATTTTATTTTATTTAAATCTTCAAACTATGAATCATTTTCTGATAAGTTTTCTTAATAGAGTAAATAGAAAAACTCGATTTATGTATGTTTGAATTACGAAGCAATTAACATAAACATAAATGTGTCGGCTTGTTCGATAAATCTTAAATCTTCTTTTTCACATAAACGTTTGGTTGCATGCGATTGCTGCGCGTACCGGGAGGTAACCTGGTTTTGAGCATCGATTAATGATTGTGATAAGAACTCATTAAGTTGTCCGGTTAAATTCACTTCATTGCATTTTATGTCAGACTAATGTTTTACACAGCGGTTTAAATGATTACGTCCACTTAATTTTAAGTTTGCTTAAAACTTAAATATTTTGCCACCAAATTCATTCACAGTAAGGCCCAATCACTGTGATTGATTTTGCTCAATTTTTGTCGTGAATTTTAACAATTTAAATTTATTTTTGAAGTGTGTATCGTTCCCTTTTTTAGTCAAATGTTAAAATATGAAAGCTTTAAAAGTGACAGCTACCCAAATAGACTTTTTTTAAAATGGAGTCTCTTGTTGGAAAATCCTTTACATTATAAACTAAAGAACCGGCCGGCGAATTTTGTACTGCCCCAATTGAGTTCTAACAGCACCAGCACATTTGTCTGTTAGATTGATATGTCACCAACCGATCAAAATTTTCATTAGTCTCGGATCTTAAAAAAAAAGGTTATCTTTACTAAAATTATTTGAATTGTATTGAGTTGAAGTTCGTCTTTCCCTTGGAATTTAAAGACCAGTTAATCTCATGGCAAGGAGAAATTGATCATAAAAGATTTATATAAAGGTGACAGAATGACAAGCAACTTTATAACTTTTCGTTAAAAGTAGACAGACGACTAAAATATACAAATTTGACAGCCAACTGACAATCAAAACCATTTTTTTGTATGTAGGTAGAACAAATTGTATGGGTAAATGAAATTCTCTTATTTTACTGCCCTCCTCGCAATTTGTCCATATTTTTTCACTTTTTAAACCTTTCTTGGACTACGACAAACATTTCAAAATTAAAATCGGCCAAGCCGTTCTCTAGTTTAAGCGAGACAAACAAACGGAACACTTACATATCTATTTAATAACTTCTGTTTTTATTTTCTAATTTCTGGGAGTGTTCCTAATCGAGTGAACTGCACTGTGCGTCGATGTTAAAATTGAAACAAAATTAGTGCACTTTTGGGTTTGATTTTTTTTTTCTGTCGAAACGTTGCACTTTTTATGTAGCTAATTACGTCCTCTTCTGTTCAAAAGCAAATTAATGAAGCTTGACTTTAGCGGTGTATAGCTTCTAGTTTAGTTTCGATTTTCTTTTTTCTAATTTATCAGTTTGTTCGTTAAATTACAAAAAAAAAAAAAAACAACAACAACTAAATAAAGAATTGTGATGGACAATTACGAGGAAAAACCCCATCACAAATGGCTAATCGAATAGCATATGGCGCGATAGAGCATGGTAGGGTAGGGCAGGGCAGGGCAGGGCAGACCGCAGTTAGTCCAGTCTAGTTTACAGTTTGACGGTATAATTGAGTTGATAATTCGTTATAATTAAGTGCAATGCATTTCGAATTTTATTTTATACGCTCAACAAATAATTATATCGGCGCTTAGTGTTTGAAATTTAAATTGCGAATTGCGATTGATTGATTAAGCACATTGACGTTTTGTTAATGAGTGCTCTAGATGTGTCAAAAAATAAATTAACAAAAGAATGATCCAATCAAAGTAAAAATTCCATTGAATATTAGCTCAAGTATTTTAATTCAATAATCGCATGAATTTCATATAATTGCGAATGCCTTTTTTAGATACAAGTTTTGTTTTAAAAAGCCTTAGGATAAGTTTCACTTTTATATAGTTTTTTGTTGTAAATAATTTGGCTTGAAAAAGAAAGTGTGTGTCAAGAGTCGAGGTCGTTTTTGTTTTCAATGGAAAGTAATTTTTATTAAGTTACCACATGGCATGACATAATGACATTTGAAGTGACATTTGAAGTGACAGTTGCGAAAGGAATACTTTTCATGGTTGTCAAGAAATTGTACGATATTAATATTTAAATGTCATACATTTTTGAATTTTTTTGAATGATAGTAGCTATTACTCCAATGCCATTTGAAAATCAAAGTGGCATCGTCATTGTCAGCTCGCCATGGAGATAAATGAGAGACTTGTTGAATGAGGCCAGGACCAGTTTCCAGTTGTCAAACCGATCATAATGCATACGCACTCATCTTTCAAAAATCAAAATCAATAAAATATTTATTCCAGTGAACCAACTGCCATCACTGAAACAAATGATGTATTTAACTTAATTTAGGTTAAACAAATAAAATTTAGTTCGTATAAACTGAAACAACATAAACTAAAAAAATAAATTAAATAAATTTACCAACTATGTGTCAAATATAATTAAATTTTATAAATTTCCTTCCTCACACCAAAGGTGCGAAGAACATAAATCAATTAATAGTATTACAAATTTTTAAATTAACAAGTTAATTTTATTTTATCCAACACAACACTATAATAATACTCGTACTATAAGTTAACTCTATCTACCTATTAAGTGAAATTAAATTACCTTTTTTTTTCCAGAGGGCTTTTAGCCTTTCAATTTGTTTGTTTCATCTTTTCTCATCGCGAAAAACTAATTATGAAAGTGCTTATTTGATTACTATTTTCTCAGGTGTCCTTCTGTTCGCAGTCGCAGGCGGGCTTTAGGACATTGAGTGCGAAAATAATTACAAGAACAAAAAAAAAAAAACATGTTAAAAGATATAGAACGCAGATATTAGGTCCTTTCTTCAAGGATGTACGAGTATAATTAAGATTGAAAGGTAAATTTACCTTCAAGAGTTAAGTTTGCCTTTGAAAAGTTTTTCAATTTAAACGCAAATACATAAATTAACGAAAGACTGTTTATACGGTTTAAAGAAATATCTTATTTTTAGACTGATTGTGTATTAGTGGTTCAAACAATATTCGGATCTTCCGTCTATTCGGACCACTGGATACACATCACGAAAGATATATGCAAGTGGACAGAAACAATTTGTTCACAAAATCCGAATACGGATTTATTTTTTTCGAAATGTGTTAAATTTCAACTACCTCATTTAACCATCCGGATAACAGAAACTATTTGGCGAGATCGGATATCTGATACGTTGATATTAAGTTAACAAAAAAAAAAAAAAAAATAGAAAGTATTGCTCGATGAATTCGAAAATTTTACAGCAGGATTTCCCAAAAAAACGTTTTCGCAGTAGTGCAATTTGTTTTGTTGTTTTGTGTATTTTTTTGACAGGTATCAAAACAAACGTCATATGGTCTGTTAGTTTTTGATTTCTCGATAGCATCTTCATAAGAACGTTTTGTCGCGTTAGTAACTCTTATATGTCGCTGTTTAACTAAAGTAAGATGCCATGAGTTACTAAAATTAAACAGCTTACTTATGTTGCTGCTGCAAATCGCATTGGTTTAGGAAAGATTACACAGGTTTTTATGACGCCATCATAATACAAAATGCAACGTTTTTCTATCGACAGCGGCGTTTTGAATCTTTTCGCTTTTTGTCTTGCGATATTTTGGCTGCAGATAAAACAGAATAAAAAAAAGTGCAGGAAACGGTAAAAAGAGTATACTCTCAGTGACAAATGAAAAATGCTTAACAACAAACTACTTATTGTACTCTATGAACATGTCTTCGAGATACACAAGAGTTATCAATTGTAGCAATGTTTATATTCGAGACTCGAGCAAACGTCAAATTTCTATTCGCAGTTAGGTCCTACTTCTACTTTTATCGGCAGTGAAGATGTTTTATTTGTAATACGTGTAAATTCTTTCTCAATGTGGTTATTTTTCCAAAAAAACAATCAATGAGTTATATTTTAACAAAGAATAAGTTTTCAGAGACATAATTTGCTTATTAAATAATTTAAATAAAACAAGCAGCATCAGTGAAAAACGATTGCAAAACTTTAAAATTTTCACAACTATTTAACGGCTAGTCAATTTAGTTTCTACGTCCATTTTTTTAAAGAAATTACTCCATTTTTGTGACGAGTTTTCCTCTATCGATAAAAGAAAAACAATATTGTACATATGTCACATCAAACCATATCTGTCACCAAGACAGTTTCATCTTTAATCAATGAATTGTCAACTATAGCTCATAAATAAATATCACTTAAAAACCTTTTAACATAAACAATTAAATCCTGACAATTTACTTTAACTATTTAAATAAGTACGTACCAACTTCCCAACCCCACGGCAAGTCGTCGACGGCCTTCGTGAATTTTATTGTTTTTTCTTTTAACTTTTACAATGAGACTTTTCCCCGCAAGAGTAGATATGTCATAAATGTCATCTAATATTACTTCTCGACATGACAATCTGTAATCATGGAAAAAAAAATACTAATGTCAAACAACAAGTACGGGTATTGTTTGTACTGTGGCACTCTCTTTTTTTGTTTGTATGTGGTAACTGCTGTTAGCCTGTTAATGTTTTGAGATAGATGACAGGTGACATTGTCGCGGTATTTCATTAGGATATGTATTTAGTCTGGGAGGTGGACCCGTTCCTTTTTTTTTTTTGGTCTTGGGTTTTTTTTTCAACAACTTTTATACGCTGACAACAAATCTATAAATATTACCGTCACATTCGCGTGATAATGGTTTTGTTTTTGTTTTTTTTTTAATGATTTATTAAATCAGAAATTGATAGTATGAAACACTTTGAAACACCCACGACCCACGTGTGTCATTATGACATGGGTTTGTCCGAAAAGTCATTATTATTATTTGATTAATATTAGGTGTGTTTTATTAAATGTTGTGTATATACTATATAGAGATTCAAGGTAGTAGGTATAGTTTATAGAAATTCAAATTGGAAAATATTTACCCACTCTGGTATTCGGTGTCTGTCAAGGATGTCTGGTTTACATTGATGTTTTTGAAAAACGCGAAATGAAAACAGTAAATGTCAAAATCCTTAAAAAAAAACGACAAAAACATTTCCATTTGATAAAATATAATGACTGTTGTGAACTGTCAAAATGTACCGGATGGGCAAAGTTTTTATCTTGTCAAAATGTGACACTGCAGTCCTTTTATAGCCACACAAAAATAACAAATCATCTTAGGATGTTTTTATAATGGTAAATGAAATGAAGGACATAATTTATTTTAACTTATGATTCGTGTAGATCTGGCATTAATAAATGGGACATAATGGCTTTCACCAAAACGTCACTTTAATTAAGAGTTTGTTTTAGTTTAAAAGAGTTGTCATAAAAATGATTTACTATGTGTGGGACCTGAAAAGAGACGATTTCTATAGGTTCAAGTTAAAGAATGATAATCCCACTTCTGAATACTTGTGGAAGCGAAAATATTATTTGTATTTTTAATTAATTTGTTTTTAAATAGATATTTTTTATAGTATTTCAAAAACGAATTTAACAAATGCATCGAAATTTTAATTAATTTAAAAAAATGCATCGAAATCAGTGTTTTAACAATAAATGGATGATAATTTGTTATTCGGATGTTCAGATAAACTTTAATGACAAATATTTACGGATGATTTGCATTTCTGTGGAATATAGGCATACCTATTGTCGGATATCCGAATAATTTTTAGGAGACAATTAAGAATTCAAAATTATCCGGATGGCATTTTTCTGTTTTTCATGGATCATTGTATACATTTGGTGTTGAAGTACTATATTCGACATTGCTTAAGTGACTTGCACGTATTAATTTACAAAGTTTTGTGACCAGACCAGAAGCTCGATACCAATTTAATCCGGATAACCGAACTATTCGAAAAGCCCATAGCACGAGCATGTTGTCATCTTGACGTCTATCGGTGTTGCCAATCAATAAAGTTTAATATCCATTTTGTTGCTTTGATGTATAAGGATACTTCGGATAAGTCAATATTCAATGACTGTATAAAAAACCTGTCATGGTTTTGACGGATATCCGGTTTAATTGAGATGCAGAACTGCGTATATGAATAGTTTGATGCTTTATTTGCATAATTAAGATACAAAAGTAGTATACAAAATTATTCGGATCTTTATTTCTATCCGGATGATTTGAATATGTTTTACGACTTAAAACACCATCAATAATTTTTTAGGTAACTTGATCATATCTAGTGAATCATTTACTGGAAACTTTATTTTTGGAAAAATCACATAAGATTGCATTCTTTTGCAAATCTTACACTCATTTTATCTGAGTTATCCCAGGTCTAAGATCTTAATTTCATACTTAAAGAATCTAAAGAACCAAAATTTCCAATTCTAATACTTCCATAAGTTAGAAAAATTCTGAGAAAAGATCTGAACCAGTGTACGAGGGATGGCTTCTAGACGACATACTGCAAAATATTTTACCAGTATCAATTTCGTTTATGTAGGCCTCGTCTTGAGTCTTTTTTAAGTCTCGTATCGTCTATAGTTATAGGAAAGACCAATACGTGACTTTTCCAGCCTTGAAGCCCCAAACCTTGGATTTACGTTTGCTAATTTTATTCAACATATACGAGTATGTAATTTAGAAGAATAAATCATACATTGGCACATTTTGAAATCTGTTTCATCTAAAGGCCTTCTAATTGATTTAATCCTGCTCAACTCTCAGTCTGGCATTCTATAGATTCTATGTATTTGGTCAATCATTTTCATCTCAAAGTCCCCATTTAATGTCGAGCTTATGGCATTTTCTCCAATTAAAAGTGGAAAATAAAATCAATCAGCCGCATGAATCACACAATCTCATGGCAATCTCTTGGTGCTCCTGATGATGGTCCTCCTACATGTCCTGCAACCTCAAACATGTGCTATTAAGCTCCTTTTCTTGTTTATTATATTTTTTTTTTATTTGTTTGTATTTAATTTTTAATTCTTTTCTCTCTTCCTTTTATCATCGCCATCAATTTCAATACAGAGTCCTGCGTTAGTGAGTTGTCAATAGCATCGCATCCCTGTCCCATCATCCCAATGCCAATCCCAATCCTATATCCTTATAATGGGGAACAGCTATACAGCTACAGCAGTCATTGTTTGACTTAATGCCATTGTTAGCACGACCTACATTGCTCATGTAATCCCTTAGCTCTAGCATGTCCTTAATGTACACATACACATTTATCTAGATACATTTAGGTTGTGGTTGTGTATTTTAATGTTCAACTATTATTCCCTAACAATACACCAACACACACACACACACGAGAGTAATGATTTATTTTATTCTATTTTTTTTTTTCTTATTTGCAGACTCTGCTCGCTGACAATAACGAGATTATCAATATTGACTCCTTTGCCAGGGGACATGACATCCTTGTCGTTGGCTGTCAAAATGCAAAGCTCCAAGCGTACTTTACGCTCTCATGAAATTCCAATAACGCAAAACTTCAGTGGATCTCAATTGGGTAATAATGTGACAGGCTCAAGCGTCGGAGCAGGAGGTGGTATTGGAGGTGGATCGGGTAGTGCAGCTATGCAACAGCAACAGCAGCAACAACAACTAGGAAATAACCAGATGAACTCTATGGGGGGCGGAGGTGGTAACACGAGTGGTGCCATTGGAAGTGGCAGTGGCCCTGGAGGCGGAAGTGGTCAGATCAATTCATCGCATGGATTAAGCAACAACGGTGGACCGGGCTGTGGAGGTGGCAACTCGAATTCGAGCTCCGGCTGTAACCTTGGCAACATGAACAATATCATGGGCATTCCGCTGGCCGAGGCCGAACTCGATTTGCACTTCAGTCTGCAGTACCCACATTTCATTAAACGCGATGGAAATAGGTAAGACGTCTGCTCTGTTATTATTTTTTTTTGTAAGCCTTTTTGACGTTTTCTGTCATTTTTGTTTTGACCTTTAGGTTGGTGATATTGCTGCAACGCCGCAAGAAATACAAATCACGTACAATTCTCGGCTATAAGACTCTAGCCGAGGGCATCATCCGTATGGACGCTGTGCTCCAGAAATCCATGGATATGACAGTTGAGCTGATTGCGTCGGGAAAGAATGGCCGGCCGGGGACGACTGTAGCCAGCTTGAGGGCCGAACGTGTTTCATCCATTCCAGTTGATCATGACAATAAAAATAACAATAGTGTGATGTTGGCAGGTAAGTTTCAAAACTGCATTCGAAAGCTTAAAAGGAAGAATGATTATTTTCGATTGAATTGTGGTATTTTTTTTGTGGGCTAGTTTAAACTGTAGTTTTAGAAGCTACCCTAGAATTTTAATACTTTTGACCCCAATCTTCATCACTTAATCCTTGAACCTGATAGAACTAAATAGATGGGAGATACATTTTTCGTTATGCATAAAAAGTCATAGACTTTCAGGCATTTGAAGTTTTATGTTGGATCATTCAAGCTTAAAAAGCTTCATGAGGTAACGAATTGCAAGCTTTTTAATAAGGAGAGTAATTTTAATTACCCTAAACACCAAACTGACTCACTTAAAACAGTCCCATAGTTAGGAAAATAATTAAAAATTTAAGATAAAATACCATGATTTTATAAGCTTCCGATTTTCAACTTAGCCAAACTGTTGTTTTCAAAATTTTCAACATTGCAACATGTGTTTCAACTCGAAAACGGTGAAACTGTTATTTTTAATCATTACACATTTTAAAAACGTCATCGAAATATGTCATATTTTATCATTGAACGGAAAAATAATTGAACCATGACCGTCATCGAAAATTAAGCAACTTAAAGCAACTTCTCAGAAGTTTTTCTTTTTCTTCTTCTTTGTAATTTTTAAGTTGACTTCCGTCTACTTATAACTTTTTTATAAAACAAAAGTAATTTTCTAAGTTGCCGGCAACTTATTTCCATAGTTTATGCTCTCTCATGTAAGTGAACAAAATTGAACTATCAATAGCTCGGATGAGCAACTTTAGGCTGTAGATGGCAGACCTTAGAACAAAACCCGCCTTTTTTCTAAAGTATTGCCGCACATTCAATAGTGAGTGAAACTCCAAACCAACACTTTCTATATTTCCATGAATATTTCAACTCGACCTTCATTTACATGAATTTATTCACTCGACCTGAGAAATGTATATGAAGCCGCATTTTTTCGAGAACACAGAATATACTTTTTTTTAATCGAACTAAAATAATTTACAATTTAAGAGTTTTCAGGTGAAAATAAATTTTATTTTTTGTGAAATTTTGTGGCATCGATTATTTTTACGATTTTGTCAATCGACTTTCTTCGACTGATTTTCAATTTTGGTTTATTTTTTTTTATTTTCAAAAAAGTTGAATATACATATATTATTATTTGAGTGACGTTAAATAAACAGTTAAATGTAAGTTTGAAAATTACAATTGTTTAAATAAAAAAATGACCTCCAATTCTTGATTGAAATAAACTTAAAATCACTTAAATAATTATCAAGGCCTTACTAGTGAAATTTACCAGGCATTGAGTTTAAACCGAAATAAAATGTATTAAATTACATACTAAATAACTATGTAGATATCTTTTATAAACTAAATCTTTAGGTATGTTAACAAAAGTATGCAACTTAAAAAATTCATAACTAATTCTTCAAGTCAGCAGGGCTCACCTTTTTCATAAACTATTACTAGACTTCGTAACTTGAGTTGAAACCGAGTTCAACCAAGCTTAGTATTCAACTTAATAGTTAACAATTAGTTCAAGCGAAACTTCATATATGCATTGTCATTTCCTTTTTTTACAATTGAACAAGTAAAATTAATTTTAATACTCGACATTTTTAAACTGTGACCATAGTTTCGAATCCTGATTAAATCATGAAACACCCTATACCTTCGACTCCAAGGCTTAAAAAAGAACAAAAAATGTACTACCTCATTCTTGTAGCGTTTCTACACTCATTTCTTTGATTTATAAGATAATTTCTCTGAAGGCATTTTTTATTTTTCTTCACTATACACTCGTTCCTCTTCCCTCCTCTTTCCCCCTTCAAAGGCAAACAATAGAAATAAAAATGAAAACGAAAGTATTTTCTTTCAAAAAAAAAAGAAAAGAAAACCAAAACAATATAAAACTAAATATAAATCTTTACAAGCCACAAGTTTAAAAAAGAAACAAAAAAAAAAAAGAAACAAAAAACACGCCCATTTATTGAAAGAGCAGATTCCTCAAAACCAAGCCACTAGCATATGAGCTATTAAAAGCCATAAGTACTTGCTACAACCTAACCTTGGAGCTATAAAAACTCACACATCTATTTCCATACATCTGCACCTTCAAAGTTCTTCTTGTTATTATTATTATTATGACTGCGGGAATATAAAAATCCATTAATAGATCGTTTCACTTAAATCAAAGACAAGCACATACTCGTACTCGTAAGTGGAACATGAATACTTAATATGGAAGCCAAAAAGCAAAAAAAAAAAAATAATAAATAAAAAAATAAAACATCATAGACACGGATGAATGCAATTTTAATTACCATATTATGGAACACCCTAACGATAACGGTTTTATTATTTATGATGGATTCACGAAAGACAACAAACAAACCGGAAAAGTGATTACCTTACCTACTCGTACATATGTAGGTATATCTGCTGGCAACACTGTGAGAGTGAGAGTGATGTTTATTGAAAGTGAAAAGTGTCAAATTTGTGCTGCTTGCTTGTGTTTAGGCTGAATGCACACTTACTCGTGTACGTAATGTGAACATAACATAATTATTGAATAATTGATGATATTTTGACAAGTTTTTTTTTCTTTGTTTTTGTTTATTTGTGGGCGGTTGCTGATGTTAAGTGATGTGATTTGGAGCGAAAAATAGATGATTTTGTGTTCCAAGCTTCAAGCCAAGAAAAAATGTAGGTCGTTGTTTTTATTCAAAAAAAAAAAAAAAAAAGAAGTATGTGGTTATCAATTTTTGCACACCCACTAGTCGGTTAGTCCGAGGTTATTTATGATTTTGGATACAATTTAGAAATTATAGCAAGAAATATGGTTTGTCATTCGGACAATTTCCTTCTTCCAAGTAACTATTGGAAGAGTGAACAAAAAAATTCTTGGAATAGCAAATGTCATAATAATTCTGCCTGTGGCAGAAAGTAGGTAGAATCAATGAGTTGAAATATTGTGAATCCATGTATAAAATTACACTTACTCGTGTGTTAGTGGTGCTCTAAGCTCTATCTGTCATAAATTCTCAAGATTTATTCCGTTGAAATTATTTTTGGTCACAAAATAAAACCACATACATATGTTGAATGTATGGAACAAGTTCCAATTAAAATTACATTCTTGAACCATTCAGCAACCAAAAATAATCGATTTTTAAATCTTTATTTGGTTTAATTTGCAAGCTCTTCGATGACATTTAATCTTTCAAATAGAATTTGACACACACATGAGAAGTGACGTCTTATTTGGGTTGATTTAATTTCGGGTTATTAGTTGATTAAACATACTTTTAAAATAAAAACGAAACGTGCATTATGACACTTAAGATGTTATTTTAATTAATTAATTTTTAACTTTATCTAATACATATATATATAAATTACGTGTCACGTTGTTTGTCCGTGATGGACTCCTAAACTACTAATCAAATTTGTACACCGTGTGCAGTTTGATCCAACTTGAAAGATAGGATAGCAAATTTTATTGCAAATTATTTGTCTTTTATTTGACAGTCACAAATATCTGTTTGCTCCAAACGATTTTAACAGATGGCGACATCTGTTGACTGGATTGAGTAAGTATTCAATAGATGGCGCTATGTCAAACGTATAACCGTTTAATAGATGGCGCTATGTCAAAGTATAGGTTAAATTTATTTTGTAGTAAACCGAAATACATTGAATTTTACTTTTTAAATTTATAATATGAAATTTGGCACAGAGATAGATTAATTATAGTCTTAAAAAGCACGTAGGCTAATTTTTACCCCAGTAAAATGTATTTTTTAGGATTAAACATTGACCACGTTTTATATAAAAATTGAAGCAATCTGCGGTTATTGTTTTACATTAAGCACATGAAAGCATATGTTTTCAACAACTTCGGTTGTCCACTTTTTAATAAACTTACGAACTTAACTGGGCCATCTAGAAAAAAAAAATTTTACAAATAAGCCAGAACAATATTTTTCCATAGCTTGAGATTCTGCATTAAATTGGGGCAAGACGAAGTTTGGCGGGCCCTCTAGTTTTATATAGAAAGGTTGAAAACTTTATTTACAAATAAGAATTCAGAATACTGTTCAAATATTTGTTACAACGCATGTTTAAATATGAATTTGAAGGAAGTGAAAACATTTTGACAGATCGAAAATCAATTATGGCGCAGTTTCACAATTTTGACAGTTGAAAACCAAATTGTAGGTTGTGGAATTTTAAATTCAAGTCAAAACAAAAGTGTCCGAAATATTTTAACTAACCTAAAGGCGATTTATTTTGAACTGCGTCATCTTACTTCACTTAAAAGTTTTAAAAAAGACGGTTAAAAAGACAGCAACATTTCTTACACTTTTTTTTAAATTAATGTTTGACCTAAAATTTAGTTCTTAACATGAAAATTTTCTTGCCACTAAGGACAAGTAGAATCTGGTTTGAATATCTTCACTGAAATTTATCCCCACTTTGGTAATGTAACTTTGAAATACAGGAACAAACTTTACCGATTTCGAACTTTAAGAACTTCAAATTGATTGACTGCCTGACAGATCTTAAAAATTATGAAGTACTTTCTGGATAACTTAGGACCTAGAAATTTCATCCAAAAAATGCGTTCTTCCCTTTCCCCACTTTTACTGTATCGTTATCAATTAAATTGAGAACTTTTAATTCTTGTAAAATTATAAAATTTTGTAGGGAGTTAGGAGGCGAAGTTTATATCAAAAAAACGATTGGAAACTTTTGTGATGGGCGTTGCAACAATCCATTTTTCTTACAGTTTTTATTTTTTTACATTGAACACTTTTTTATTCAAGTAATGATGAAATTAGGTAGATTGGTTGAATTGGGCATGTGTATTGGACTACAACTACATTAAAAAAAAACTTTGCAATAAGTGGAATCTCTCCAAAGTAGAAATGTCTTAACTTGGTGAAGAATTTTATTGTGAAATCAAAGTCCCAAAATCTCTTCAAGTACCAAATTTCATAAATTTTGATAAAAATTTAAAAAAATGATATACGTCCCTGGAGGGGACACTAAGTAATAAAATTTCATCATTTCCATTAGTTGACCGAACTTTAACATGCCACAATAATTTATATTCAACAATAAATGACTTGGCGCAATATGGTCAAAATATACATAAGGCCTTATTGAAAAAAACCCTTTCAAACTAATGCAACTAAATCTCTATAATGATAAAAAGCTTAACCCCTACTATTACCCCCTCTCCTCCTCCAAAAAGGGACTCTATTCAATTAAGCATACATTTTTCAAATAAGACATCAAGTTCATGCAGTTTGAACCTTTCGTTTGCTCCAAGGAATTCGTCCCAGATAAAGTCCAAATTTATAACCTTTGCCATAATTAAATACATGTACCTCCTCTTAATGCCTTGAATATATCTTTCTTATACCAAATTCAAACTTTGAAGGACTTATCCAATCCTAATAAATCTCTAGACATTCCTTTCCTTAAATATTGTATCGCAGGTAAAAATGTATGTGCATTTCTAATATACTGACCACTTTACTGCTTTTCAATCTCTCCATATAAATTAATGCTCCCCAACATCAGACACAACCTTATTCTGTGTACTTACATAGTTGACAACAATGGACAACACGTATAACACGTGTCAAGGACAACATATACGAGTATAAAGGTTCCTCGAAAGAAAACCTCCAAAACGCAAATGATCTCGCTCGCCATAAATTTACACAAAATTCCCCTCTCATTCTTACAACACTCAAGAGGACCCAGTTACATTTATTGACGCAATAATAGCTGCACTCCTCCTTGATGTTGATGTTTTATTCGAGGGCGGAGGACGGTCTATAGTATACCTTACCTATGCATGCGACCCTCAAAAGTGATTATGAAGTTCAAGGGAAATAAAATATGTAACAACATATAAACCAAAAAAAAAAAAAAAAAAAAAAAACTAAACTTCAGGGAAGCCTTTTGGCACATTGCCAAATAATGAAACTATTAAAAGACCTAGGCCCGCATACTCGTACTTGTGTAATCCCTAATCCACGGGGGGGTTGAGGGTTGGGTACATGTTAGGGCTACTATGTTCGTATAGAATTGGGTGATGAGGATGACGATGACGATGAGGTTTGCCCCGGACGGATTCGTTTGAAGTAGCACATCCTCATGCAATTAATGTTGACATTTCCAAAAATCGATTAACATAGTTTCGTTTGGTTAAAATAATACCCGGGCCAGTGTCGCAGGCCTTCATCATGTGAAGTGCACCCCCTGCCACCCGTACATGGTTAAGTCTCATCATTGTCTGCAGTGTATATGTATACAGGAATCTGTAACGCAAAAGAAAAACAAGAGCGCAGGTGGAATAGGCGGCGTCGGGTATAATGTGTCACTTGCTTCTGTTGGTGCTGATGCAACAACAATGATGACGGCAAAACTGCGGTTTTCATGCTCTCCTAGACAGACGCACGTTTAGATGCTGAATATAGGCTTGAACGTGATATGAATTCAAAAAAAAAAGAAGAAAACCTCACCCTTAAAAAAAAAATATATATATATAAATTCAAAAGAAAAAAAAAAAATTGAATTAAAAATGTGATGCATATCATGTGGCTTGGCCGATGGGGTTTTGAGGTAGAACCCAGGAATGATGTAAAGAGCTTCCAGTTTCAATGACATTATTTATATTTAATTAATTTTAGATTTAAGAGCGCCACAGAGTCGCATAATTTTGTTGTTTTTTTTTATTTTTTTTATAAATTGTCTTATAAGGTGATTTAGTTGCTTGGTTGTTTTTGCGTCAAGAAAATGTTAAGAAAAACATTTCAAGATTCAAGTTTATAACTACATAATGCAGATTGACATACAAATTGCCTGACATTGTCGCGTCCATAATCGTCGTCGTCGTGTTCGTCGTCATTTGTAATGGCATGAAAGCATGAATCTTCTGATTGACACGTCACGTCGCTTCGGTCGTCGTCTTCATAGTATATCGTCTTCATGTGTGTCTCTGTATAACTTTAAAATTGTTGCTTTGTGTAAATCACAGAACTGTCAAATTGCAACTTTTAAACAGACGATCCTATAACGTTACGTAAGCAATGACAGCCAAATTACTTTATCATTTCCTTCATTTTTTTTTTTAAAGAAATGTCAAAAAAGTTAGTTTTATGATTTTATGATATTTTATGTTGAATCTATATTTTTTGCGATTTTTAAAGTACTCGGAGATGTGATGGTTTGTTCTAAGATTTTTATTTTTAGTGATCGGGTTTTAAACCCGCAAACATTTTATAAGGCTACTTAAATTTTGTCTTTAAAAGTGCTTCTTAGATTTTCCGTTAAAATTCGTCAGAAAATTGTAGGTCCCATCCATCCGTCACTGTTAGTTGTTTGAAAGTGTGATGAAACAAAATTTTAATCATTTCTAGAAACATATAAATAAAACTGCTTCTCTTTCAAGATATTAATACTGACAGGAAAGCGTACAAACTGACCAAAAATTGACAGCTAACTGCTTTATCCGAGTCAAATGAAAAGTTCATGACATAGTATGGGTTTTGGGAATTCAAGAAAAATCGGAAATTTTCTTAGAAGGAATCACAGCTTAATTGGAACTTTTTTTGCAATTTAAAGTATCATGAAATTGTCCCAAAATTCACCATGGCTCAAGGCAGATACATAACCTAAAAACTTTCACAAACTTTTCTCTTAACAATCCAAAACATTATTCTCATCTCCTGGTAGAGTGATTTTAAACTTAGATAAAATCTCCTTTAAAAGTTAATAAAATTTGATATTCGACTTACAAAATTATGAGAATTACCAATTCACTCGAAAACCGATGACAGCGATTCATTATTCGGTTTATCGAGATTTCTGAAAATTCTTATTATTCCCTGTAATAAGAAAATAGGGTTCATTTTTATATATATAGACATATTAGAATCATTAGCTGTACAAATTTATATTCAGAACTATATTATTCACTGATATTATGATCTAATGTAAAATCGAAACTGCCGCATAAAGTACTACTACTACTAGCTACTTAACTTTAATAAAATAATAAAATTAAAATTAGCAGACGTCATTCCACAAGTCACTTATATGTTCGTAAACGTCACTAGCTCACAGTTCATTGAATAACAGTCTAGATGTCATTTATATAAAAAACTGTATCAGTTGCTGTCAAAAGTATTTCTGTCATCAATAAATCACAAAGCCAGAGTTTGCTGACAACATTAAATTACAATCTTAACTGTCATAATTTACAAAATATAGAAGTTTAAGATAAGGACTGTTTGACGTTGATTTTTTTTAAGGGTATCGTATTTATAACAGTTGTTATAACAGTTTTCAATGCCAGTAAATTACATGACATTGACATTACATATGCGAATTTCCGGCAAGAAATATCATTTTGAATTAAAAAAAAAAAACCTTTTTATTATCTACTATTCGAATATTTAAATAGTGTTAAAAAAATTTAAGTACTATTTCTTTGTTGTAAAAACCAATTTATCATAGCTCGGTAACGGATTCTTCTCCACAAAATGAAAAAACGAATCCTCAAAGGTAAAAATGATCCTGAAAATGATTTTTCGATCAAATTTTCGGATTATGTTGGTGCATTTCAAGAACCGAATCAGCGAAATACGACATACGATTATCGACCTACTTAGGTTCTTGTGTGAACGGAGCCTTAATAACTAAGTCGTTCAGCAAAATACGCAGTAGTGGTTTTATGAAATACCTGATTCCAAAGATTGACGTTGAATCGAAAATCTTGGTTTTTGTCAATACAACGGACTAAAAAGCAGTAATATTCTTAGTTGTTCTTAAGTTTCGGTTTTTCACATCACAGACTTTTCCTAACAGCTCACATTGTTCCAACAGTTTCAATATTTCCCACGAGAAGGTCTAAAATTAGTTAAATTTTCGAAACTGTGACTTCAAAAGCCATTTTATTGTCAATTTTAACTATTTCAAACGTGTTTGCTTTTACTTGTAAAATGTCGAAATACTTTACAAGTGTCAGCTACCCAAATTTTTCAAATCTCAAAACCCTTAAATTATCAAAGCAGCAACTAATTTCCATCTAACAGTGTTCGTTGTTTATGTTTCTTGCCAATTCATTACTCATGAATTTTATAATGTAGTAAAAAAAAATATTTTTAATTATTTAAAATTAAAAAAAAAAAACATCATAATTAACAAATAAAAACACATTAATTTCGTCATCTGAAAATCCCCAATTCTACAAAATTAATCATGTTCTATTTTATTTAAAATTTTCGTAACATCTCAGATTTTCCTAAATATTCGTTGATGATTTTATTTCTACTTAAAAACCGACTTCACATCAAATTTTATATGCGCAAAATGATTCATTCTCAAAAATTTTAAAATTTGCCAAAATTCAAATTAAAAAAAAAAGAAAAGAAAACAAAACAAAACAACGAAATGTTAACAAAAAAACACTTGTCTTGTTTTTAGCTTTTGGGGTTGAAAGTTGTAACAATGCATTTTTTTTATATAAATTTTTAATCCTTATCGCCCACCACCCTCTGATTCAACAAGAAACAAAAGATTACTAAATTGAAGTAGGTACTTGTACTTGGCATCATAAATACGAGTTTTCCTCGCTTGGGGGGAGAACAAGAGCTAATCATGCGTGTGAAGCTATTTTAGGACAAAGACTCATTTAGAAATAAAAAAATGAAAAAAAAAAGAAAAACTATTTTACGTTACTACGAACACAAGCGGTCCTCCCACGCCACAACCCCAAAGTGTGCCTCCCTTGACCATGTGTAACGTACTCGTAATTCTCAAGATACTCTCTTTCGCTCTCTCTCTCTCTTCCTCTCTTTCTCTTTTTGTGGCGGACTACTTGGGGTGTCTTTATAGAATCTTAATTGTAATTCAAAGTTGCCTCAAGGGGGCCTAGGTGGCGGTAGCGACGACGGTGACTGTGGCGCGGTGGCGGAGACGACAGTGGCATTCGGTATTTATCGATTTCCACTTGTATTCCGTACAGACACTTGTACAATATCTCACACTACGATAGACTTCACATGCAAAAAATAAAATAAATAAAATAAAAACATCTTTCTCGGGGTTGAAGCCATCCCTCTGTGATTTGGCTGCAGTCAGTTTCAGTTGACATTCGGTCGTGCTACAGATCGCTAGTGAAAAAACTTAAAAACAAAAACAAAAGAAAAAACCGTGACAATCCACAAAAAAAAAAACCTAATAAATTCAATCGAAAATTATTATTGACAAATCTCCCAGCATAATAATCAACATTTGACAATTTGATAAAAAAAACAAAAATCCCGTTCATATGTCATTTCCGTATAAATTAAAACTTTCAGATCGTGTCGCAGAATACTCAGACGAAGACGAAGAAGGCGAATTCAGTTCGGGCGAATTCAATGACGATGGCACTGATTTAGGCATAACCGGCTACGATCCGAAGCGTGATTATGCCCAATCGAAGCATGATATGCGTAAATATCGTAAATTACAGAGATCAGAAGTGGAAGACGTGGCATTAGGTACAAATCCAGTTGATAGTGATAGTGAATTCGAGATGAAGGATAAAAGTTCATCCAGGGCGAAAATCAGTCGGGTAAGTACCTTTTTTTTTATATTTACATTATGTATAAATTTTCCTATCAGACACTTTTTGACTTGACGATGACTGTGGTGTGATGAATAAATATTTGCAATGTTATAACAGCTGAATCTTATTGACTTTTGGTGACTTAATTCAGCTGTCAACTCAATCCAAGTGACAGTATAGGACCAACTTTAATTCAAACAATTTGACTGAGTTGCGTTTTGAGATAAATTTGAATCAAGTTATCAAAAAGATTTTAGAGATCATGACGGAAGTAGTGTATGTAATTTGATAACAGTTTTATTTTATTAGATGCAAATAAGTGACATTTATGACACTTCTACTGTGTTTATTCATCGTAAACGGTATATGTTTGTTTTTGAAAACAATTAAATTAGGTAAAAGAATTTAACAGAAACTGTTGCCATAATATTGTTGATTTAGGAAAAATACAAATATTTATAGGAATTTGAAATTTGTGACAAAGGTTTTATATTATCAAACTCGTGCAAGAATATAATTATATCTTGTTAAAGAGATATTATTTCAAACTCATTATGTAGAAAATTTGCGCAGCATTTGTTAAAAAAAAAAACAAAAATTGTATTGTCTAGGTATGTTGATGGTTTATTTTTATGCATTTTAGCATTTTAGGGTGTGACTCTAGGAAAACAATTGTTGATTGGTTGATTATACAAATTTTGGCATGATTTTCGAAAACAAATTAAGTATGTACTGTTTACAGGTTTGAATTTAAACTTTTTTTTTTCTTAAATCAAATTTTTTTTTTTGAAAAGATTTATTTATGTTGCGAGCTAATTAGAATTTTTGTTTGTGGGAAAATTCTTTACAATTTTATGGTTTTTAACAAATTTTCAAGATTCAAAATAATATATCAAAAATTCAAAAATTCTCGATTTTGAACTTGGTACACTTAAACCATAAAATTCGGTAATTTTTTTTTTCGTTTTATGGTTTTAAAATAATTTGATTATACATAGTAGAAGATAATTGGATGGTGAATATAAAAGCCAAGTGTTACACCTTTAAGTCATCAGTCACTCTTTCTGTCAATCACTTGTAATTCACTTTGTTTTATTTCTTTTTCACTTCGAAATAAGTTTACAACATCACAACAGATGTGCCACGTGAACGTGATTTAAGTGGCAAAAAGGTCTTAAAATTTATATAAGGATATTGTAGAAGGTAAAGTTGAATTGTTTGTTTGTTTTTGGCATTATTCTTATGTTTACTTATTTAATTTAGTTTATAGCATTTTAGTATTACGAAGGCATGTTCGTAGAGTACGATAAGTACTTTGTTGTTCAGCATTTTTCATTTGTTTCGGAAAGTTTACTCCTTTTACTGTTTCATGCCCTTTTTAAGATTTCATTCTTTATCTGCAATCAAACTAAAGCAAAACAAAAACTCGATAAAATTAAAACCGCTAGCTGTCGATAGAAAAACGTTGCATTTTGTATCGTGTTTGTGTCATAGAAAGCTGTGTATAATCTTTCCTAAATCAATGCGTTTTTCCAGCATCAACTTAAGAGGTTTTAGTTGTCTAATTTTAACAACTAATGGTTTTATACTTCAGTTACTAATAAACAAAAATCGCACAACTGCGGATACGTTTTTTTAGGAATTCCATTTCCCAAAAAACCCTAACATCGACTAACTTAAACGACTGCCAAAGAACAGCTAGGAGTCCAAAATGGCTGAAATTTTTGTGAGAACTTGCAAAGACATACACAAACACATTCGGAAACTTTTCAGACCCGTTCGTATGTAGAACGAAATCACATACAAAATGGATGTCAGCTTTATGTTACAGGCAAAGGTCTTACATTTTAAATATTTTTTCATAAAAGTTTCTAACGATTTTGATTTCATTTCGTCCAAAATAAGAGTTAAATTAATTTTACTTAATGATAAAATATCTTATTCAAAAATTAATGTTTGTTAAATGAAAAAACACGATTTAAATTTGTCAACTGCTTAGCGGACAATATTTTGATTTAATTTCGTCCAAAATAAGAGTTAAATTAATTTTACTTAATGATAAAATATCTTATTCAAAAATTAATGTTTGTTAAATGAAAAAACACGATTTAAATTTGTCAACTGCTTAGCGGACAATTGATAAACTACAAAACGTGTCGCTTGAAACAAATCTGTGTTCTGAAGTTTTATTTAGATTTTTGTACTTTTAAATGTCAGCTGTCAAATTATTTGTTCTTTTATATATGCCGATGTTGGCTAATTTAAATCTTACCTTAGTTTTGGAAAAACATTTAAAGCTTCCAAAAATACTGATTATTATTAATACTGTTTTGAAAAACCATAAGAAACGACAATAAATTAAAATTAAACTTAACTCATTTTTCTTTTGATTTCACTATTCATCTCTATAGTTCCTTTAAAATTCTTTAGCTTTTGATTTTGGCCTGTGATTTTTCCTTTAAACTTAAGTCTTTCCTTTAGACTCGATAACATTTCTCTTAAAGTGAAGTTTTTCGTTTCAAACATGTACAAATGTGCTTAGAGTAAATCCCTGGGTCCTATTCAATTCAACTCAATAAAGTAATAGATTAGATACTTACCTACAAAATTTTGTTAACAAAATAAGAATCTTTTAAGACAATGAAAAATTAAATACAAACATCAAATAACCACAGGATCACCTTATTTTTTGTACAATTTCTTCTAAAAACAAATTTCAATTTAAATTTAAAATCCTAAACACCTATAATTTCCGAAAATAATAATCAACATAAAAAAAATCGAAGCTTCAAACAGAAAAAGATAAATTCATAATCTGTTACCTTTTCTTAGCTTCCCCCGAATTTATCTTCCGCCAATCTTACTCATTTTATTTAATTATATCCGATTTGCCTAGAAACAACCTTTCATAAACTTTTTCTTGTTTACTAATAAATTATTTTGCAAAGCCTTAAGATGGGTAATAAAAACAAAATATACAAAATATAATTAACCTCCGCCAACTTAATGATTAAACTCGTAAATAATAACATATTGCGCTGCATTATCCCGCATTAGTAGAAATTTAATGCTACAAATCAAATATAAAAATCCTCAATTCAATACAAAAAAAACTGAAAACAAAAACAAACAAAAAATATATAAAATATCGTCGTGCCTTGGAATAAATACACCTCCGCCGGCGCCGCCGCCGCCGCCGACGACGACTGACACAACGACGACGACGTCCAGGCGCCCGCCCCAGGCAAAAAAAAGTGACTCACTAAGTTGCATTTAAATGAAGAAGCATCCATGCGCTTACCGTGCATCGCCTACGAGTCCGCGTTGAAAGAAAAATAGAAAATTTTACGAAACCTGTCAACTACTTAGTAAGGTAAGTAATTTGACGACAAAGCTAATGTGAGTCTGTCAATATGTAAATTAAGTAAAAGCGCCAACTTTGAGGCCAGCAGAAGCGTCTATCTAATAGTCTTTATATATGTCAATGTTCGATAGACTTTGTCGGAGGCATCGTCAATACTTATTTGTTGTTTGTTTTGATGCAGCATCGCAAATGGAAAGCAAA
This sequence comes from Scaeva pyrastri, assembly GCA_905146935.1. NCBI lineage: Eukaryota > Metazoa > Arthropoda > Insecta > Diptera > Syrphidae > Scaeva > Scaeva pyrastri. Next base: position 119,192,597 of record LR989927.1, on the reverse strand, counting down.
CTTTTAAACGACTTTTCGAATTGTTTACTCAATTTAAAAACATAATAGGGTAGATCTGCTCAATGAGGTTGTTTATCAATATTGTTCAAACAAAGACTTACTTTCTTAGAAGGCTTTTAGGTCTAAGTTTTCCAAATATGTCAAATAATAATTTTATTGGAATTCCGTCAGGGCGATAAAAAGTTCGTACTTCTGGTGCTGCTTTTTTACGAAATTTTAAAATTCGACATGTTCGAAATTGAATTTCGAAAAGTTATTAATTTTTCAGTTTCGAAAGTGAAGTTAAATAAAACAAACGCAGCGATCCAATTTTGATGAAACAAAATTATTCAATTGGCTGCCTCCGAAAGATTGGAGGCATTCGGTTCTTTTGATATAGTTTTTAACCGTTTGTTTTTATTCACACATTTTAAAGATATTTCGTTATTATTCAAATACATCACTCAGAATTGACTGTACGCCTATTGGCAACTTCGAAGAAATAGGGGCCAATGACACCTTTCGACAAAAATGCATACCAAACTTTGCCTGGATGCAATGTCACTTCATCTTCTTCGATCAGTTGTGCATTTTTATATGCGTCAATTTTGTTTGTTCACATACCTACCGAGTGAGAAATGTGCTTGATACCTAAAAAATTTAGGGAGTTGTGACGGACATCAAATATTGAGTAATTTGAAGTTTATAAGGATGGAGATGCAAATCCAGATGCATAATAGGCCATAGAGAGGTGTATGACACATTGTCGATTAACTCGTAAAATCACTAATATTATATGACACTTGAGCTTGACAGGTGTCAAATGCCAGCGCTATCAACTTGAAAACACAATACAAAATGAATATTCTCAAAGTGTAAGTCGCGTGCGTCGTAGACTTCATTCGGCTCAACAATTGGTAAGTGTCAAAATGTTAAATGTTAAGGAGACGCGACGATATCTTTTCGGTGTAAGCATGGTCCGGAACTCTGTACTATATTATTGACTGTTCTAGAACCGTTCCTCCTAGAATTTTGGGCCAGTAGTTGTCAGTAAAGTTTTTCTCACCTAAATGCGATTAAGGAAAGTGTGGAAATCTTGTACAAGGTTTAGGATGTGCGGTTCTTTCGATAAATTCTGTGTTGTCTTCTTAAGCCATAATTCTTGTTGGAGTTGGTAAAGATGGTTCCCATTTTTGGCATTTTCGAGTTACCACCAAACTGAAGATGAGACAGAACACCCTGTCGAATTCACAAACAATCTGATAGATAACCATTAGTTTTTTGACAACACAAATAAGGGTATATTATTTATAAGTAAAGTATAAAAAAAGAAGTGGACCTTACTTCCCGCCCGTAGGAAATTATAATTGTCCATTGCACCGGAATTTTATTTTTTATCATTCTTCATGAAAGTTACCAGCATAAACTATTTCCCAGTTCTCTTTTCATCGAAAATTACATGAGAAATATCAAAGGCGCACTTGGGCGTATACGTAACCTTTTTATTGACTTTTAAAATATCGATGTACTGATTCACATCACCTATGCAAACTGCTACAGTAATAATATAAAAATTACTCAAAATTGATAAAACCTTAAACCGCTTAAAGAATTATTTTGGAATGTGTATTTTGTACATAAAGCGAACTACTTTTTTTTTGTTGAAACTAAAAACCATTAAAACGTTTCTAAGGCAGATTAGATAAGTCTAAAATGTGCTTACACTTGCACATTCATTCATGAATTACATATTTGTTGTTGCTTTTTATTTTTCCTTTTACTTTCTCAATGAAAAGTTCATTGGGAAAAGATAATTGAATAAAATTCAATAACATTCTGAATGAATGCGGCCTATAACATGGCGAACATAAATAGAAATAGAAAAACAAACTACATGCATGTGTTTCGATTCACAGGCGGCTTTATGGTACATATTTTTATGTCTACATAGCGGTAATGTGTGTGTCATTGAATGTATGTATGAAAAGCATATTATTTATTATTGTTGACAAGGACACTACCGTTTCAAAATGATTATAGCCGCTACTGACAACATACTTTGACGTCATCATCGTGATGATTAGATTTCGATTATCATATTAGTATATTAAATTAATTGATTTGTAATTTTTTTATTTTTACAGACGATTTCGTTGCAACAACGAAATTTCAAACAAAAGATTGTTGCTCTGCTTAAGCGTTTCAAGGTCTCTGAAGAACTAGATGGTGGTGTACCACGAGGGCCATCATCGTTGCGAGGTGAACGTGATTTGGACGCCTTGTTCCAGGAATTGGAATCTCTATCGTGTTGTGAGGGCGATGACTCTGGACCGGATATGGACAGCTTGTCAATTGGGTCCACCCCGAAGCCATCTTTGAGGCCATTCTTTACGAATTCCCGAATAATGCTACACGATCCTAATGCAGGTAAGCAGGATGAGTTTTAATTATTATTATTATTATTATTATTTTTTTTTGGTTTTACCTAATTCTTGTGACTATGGATAATTTTTTTTTTTTTTTTTTGAGCTTAGTATTTGAAAAAAAAGTCTGTTTCTATTGAGAAATAGAAATTTCATTCAAACTGTAGCTAATATTTATTTGTTGTTTTGAAGATGGTGAACGCATGTGTTTTGTTCCACTGTATTCCATATTTGTTTAAGGAAACCAGTGGTCTTACTTCAAAACAGATAAATTTAATTTTTGTTTTAGTGAGTTCTGCTTAAAATATGAATTATATACCTATTAAAAATAACAATGGCAAAAGTCAATCTGGATTACAGAAATAAAATCCTATAATGTCAAAAAAACATTAGGAATAATTTTTTATTCCTTTGACTTTTCTGATTTTCTTAAATATTTCTCTTCAAAATTAGGCAGAGTATCTGTCAAAATTAAAAAAAAAAAAATTTGATTGACTTTTAAACATAAATCTGTCAACGTTAAAAGTGACTCTTTCGAAGTCATCGATTGAATTGAAGGATTTTAAATAGAAATATGTCAAAAAAGTAATTGCTTATCAACTTCTTATTAAAAAGCACCCATCAACCCATGAAAGTAGAAGTGTCAATTTTATAAATCAACATTTTGACGTTAAAGAAATGGTTTACTGCTCTGCTTGATAATAATTGGTTTCCCCCATCAAAAACGAAATAGTTTTTCTCCAAAAATCTGGTAAAACATTGGAAATGTTTAAATGCATTTATTTTAACCGTCAAATTCTCTAAATATGTGACTTTCCCGAGATCTTCGCGTTCGATCTTTGATCGTTCATATAAATGAGATGACAACTTCACAAACTGTCAAACTTATTCGAAAATTGTTTAGTTCATTAATTTATGACGCGTTGCTTAATGAATACATATGTACATTCAGAGATAGGTTCTTAGGTGTCATAACTTTCAATTTTGGAACGTTACTAGATGTTACCTGTGACGTGATGGTTAGTGAATAGAGATGTCATGCCAAAGATCTCGGTTGAACCCTTGACTGTGTTAGCTGAAAGTTTTTATGGGTAATTGACAAATCCTACAAAATTTTGCCGTTTGGATTCGGCATAAAAATTGTAAGTCCCTTTAATCCCTGACATAGCTCGCACACAGGAATGGTTGAGAGTTCCTGGATCCTAGATCCTGGTTCTCTACGAATTAATTTTATTAACTAGACAAACCTTAAACCTTACTTTTGATCCATAAAGAAAGTATCGATGAAATTCTAGGGAACACACCTAAATTGTCATACATTATCCCGAAGTTTTAGCCTCTTTTGAGTTGAATAACTTTTACATTTCATCATTTTATCCAGCTTCCACTCATTAAAAAAAAAAAAACAACAAATTAAATGTCTCTCTTTAACTATATCAAATGGAGGCGAGATAAAATTAACAGACGTCAAAAGTATGATGTGACAAAAAAACTGTGAAGCAAAAAATTGACAGCTTTTAAGTTGTCACATTGCGAAATGCAAATGTAAGCACATACTCTTATCTATCATATTTGTAAAGAACCATTTTTAAATCCCAATGTAAGCTTTCTATTTCTATAAAGTTCCACCTACCAAACTTAATTGAAATTCACTTTCACTTAATTGTGTCACCAAAGTCACGGTTCTTTGATCTTCATTGTATCTAATAAGAAAAAAAATTATTAAATTTAACGTTGTTAAAAATAAAATTAACTTTTGAATCTTGAATTAAAGTTCTTCGAACTTTGAACCTAGTTAAATGTCTAAAATCACCCAAAATAACACAGGCAAATTCTTCTTCTTAATTCATCATTCTTCTGCCTCCTTCGCCTTCCTTCATTTTATAATAATTATGTATTGCCATCAGGAATCTCTTACATTGGCCTTTTAAATTTAAGTGACATGAAAAAAGATTTTCCAAAAAAAAAAAGGTGACAAAAATACATACTCTCGCCCGACCGCGACCTACCGACACGATGATGGTGATGATGGTAACTTTTTTATTTTACTGAAATAAATCACTGTCGTTACTTTTTAAGTTGTTTTTAATGTTTCTTGTTCTTCAATTAAACAAAGTGAAAGTATAATTTATCCACCAAACGAAAGATTTTATTTTAGCGCATGAGAGCGCAATAATGACGATGGAAGTAATTAGTAAAGTGCCAAAGGTTTTTTCTCTTTTAATAGTTCAAAGTGTGAACAGAACTTTAGGTTTTACTACCTTTAGTAAATTGTGTATGCGTTTGTAGTGAGTGGTTTAATTGTTTAGGCGCACTTTACAAATGATTTATAGAATTGTTTTTCAATTAAAGTTAATTTTCTTGAGAAAAATCTAATTCGATAATGACAGGTTTTTCAATTTCATAATTGAATTTAGGAATCTGTCAGATTGTAAAGTATCAGTCAAATTTTAGTCTGATAGACAAAATATTAATCTATAAAGTATGATATTTAACGTTTTAGTTATGAATAAGTCAGAATCACAATCTTTAACTTAGAGTTCATACTTGAACTAAATGTCGCGTTGACATTTATGGATTTTGGAAAAGGTTCGTTCATGAAGTTTCCTAGATGCATTCAATTGACATTTGTTTTGTGCAAATGTCATTGACACTATAGGTAGAACTTTTCAACACATCAAGCTTCTTTTATCCTTTGTTTTTTAACCTATGTGAAGAATAAATACTGAGTCGACGAAACACGAAATCACTTAAGGGCCTTTTTATGCAAAGTCTTTTAAATACAAAATTATATCAATTCAGTCCATAACTCACTTGGTGAAAAACTTGAGTCAAACAATCGACCCTATTTCAACTGAAACTTTGGATTTCGAATGTAAATGGATACCTACATTTTATATTTATGCAATGGGTGCGTTCAGTTGGATAGAATAACATTTGGATTTGATAAATTTTCGAACGGCTATAATCGGAAACATACATAAAATCTGTCAAGAGAAAAAGAAATACAATTGTTGGTAATTTGTGTTCTTAAAATTTTTGTCAGCTTGTAAAGTATTGGAACATTTTTAAAATCCTACCTCCTACTTATTTTTTATATACGCTTTTTTTTTGGGATTATAACAATTGAATATTTTGCCAAATACTAATGCATGCATCAAAGATAAATACTTAGTGTCTATTTCCACAAAGTGATGATTGATGAATGCATTACATACATACATATGCATTACATCAATACAATAGCTTCGATATCGATCAAAGCCTAAAAACATCAATATCTGAAATTTTTAAGCTTGGAGTAAAAAGAGCAGGGAAAGGTAAAGTTGGTGAAAAGAGGTGTTAAGCCAATGTGAATACTGTGGTCTGTCAAAAATCCTTATTTATCAGAAATCTAAGTACTGATGTAAGCATCATTTTGAATGTAAACAAGCACTCCATATTATATACACTGAGAGCTTTAAAAAAGAGATATAATAGCGCCATCTTGATGTCGATATGTATAAGATAGAAAGATAGACTTCTGAGTTAACTAGGGTTAAGTTTAACTCATCTTTTTGCACCATACTGTTTGAGCAAATATCTCACACAAAGAAAATAAATTATTGTAAAACCGCTTTCCCTATTCAAAACTTTACTAAATACAAAAACTTACTAGATAGATATGCACGACTTAATTTTAATTTATTTCCTTGAATTCTTTGTTTAATGAACTACGAGCATTTAGTTCTTGATTTTTTAAATAGTTTGTCGTAGGTTGCTTTTAACTGAACGCTTTTATTTGTTTTTGAAATTTATTATTTCGATTTCCTTTTCAAATTCCAGAAAACATTTGAAACTTCCGTTTATTTGATTCAATTTTTATACCTACTTAGAAGATAATACCTGTTTATACAAATGTTTGAAATTTTTTTAATTGAAATTACAACATAATACATAAAACATATTATACCTCTCTATAAACGTATACAAAATTTTTATATACTACATTTTTAAATTTTAATATTTTTTTTTTGTCTTATGATTTTGGTTATTTTTTTCGTTTGTTTTTTTGTTTCTTCTTGTGCATGGCTTGATGATTTCTTTTGCAGGCAACATGGAGCGAAGGTCCTCGGACAAAAGTGATCCAACATCGATTAATAATGATAATAAGAAAAACAATACATTTAATAATAACAATTTGGCCTCGACACCAGGTGATGTGATGAATCAAATTTTTTGAACAAAAAGTTTTCATTTTTAATAATTTTGTTTTTTCGTTGTGTTAAAAAAAAAAAATAATAATTTCCTACCCAAAGAAAATTGATTCCCCTTTTTCCAAATTTCGATTTGTCATTTCACAACATAATATAATACCTATGGTTTTTTTTTCTTAAAACTTAAATCTTAATTTTGTATTGTTTATAAATATGTTTTTTTTCTATAAAAAGAATATTTTGTTGTAATGATGTTACTGTCCTACGATATCACGATAATTCTGCTCTTTTGCTATATTGTTACTATTTTGTTTTCCTATTATTTGTTATATTGTTTTTCTTTTTATCAAAACTCTCTTGAATGTTATTTTATTTATTTCCTTAGAAATTACTTTGCTCAGTTGTTTTCTCTAAGATTTGTATTTTCTTTTTTCAATTACTTATTCTCTCTTAAATTTGAATCACATTTTATAAAAAAAAAAACATTCATACACTAACAAAACCATAATACACATTACACTAGTTACACGGGAAACTAAACTGAACCTAAAAACGATGTTTTCTAAACTGATTTTGGGTATATGTTATTGGAAAATTAACATTTATTTAACAAGAACTAAAAAACAAAACAAATTTCAAGGTTATTAATTTGTTATACTAAAAATTCTTCTAATATAAACAAGTAATTCAATTTACTCGTCAAAAAATGGCACTTATAAATTTTTAAATTTAGTAATATATGTATTTTTTTTCTCTTCGAAGATATTTAAGCAACATTTTATGAAGATTGATGATGTAGTCGTGTTTCTCTTATACATATGTACATATATTTGAATTTCTTTTAAAATAATTCAATTCTTGTACAAAATATATTAATTTTAAAACATCATCAATATTATGAATATAAGTAACATAACCTCAAAACTAACATTATTATTTTTAAAAATGTGGTTTCTCTTAAACTACAACCGCATAATTAAAAAGTATAAACTGTTATAAATCGAAGAGAACTATCTTCTCCATTCATAAGAAAGGTCAAAAATACAACTCAGCTCAGCCATATGCAATGCCTCATTTTTACTCCACCAAAATATAAATATCGTTTAAGAGTGAGGTCCAAGAGCGGACCGGGCAACCGGAATTTTGTTTGTCTAGTGAGTTTTCAGCAAACGAATACCTTTTAAGAGTATTCTCTTTTTACAAAGAGAAATTATCTCATTAATAAGAAGTTGTACTAATGAAGAACTGTAAGATCCACACAAAGATGATATACTCGTTCCTTAAAGGGGTCCTGAACCTAATTTAGGTTCAGTAGGGCCCCAACAGTAAAAGGACCTTAAAGTGCTTAATGTGCTAATGTCTCTTAATTAAGTCTCTTAAGTACACAATTTAGAAGAACTCAAGTCACCCTCTTAGTAAAAATATACGATTACAGCTCTTTTGGATTTAAACGGGTCTGTGGAGGTCTCTTAACTTGGATCAAAGTCAAGTTAGACTGGCGGACTTCTGAACAAATACACTAACTACCACTTCAACTAATATGATAGAAAAAGGAAATATGAATAAGGAAAAAAGAAAAAAAATTAAAAGCCAATAAAGAACTCATCTCTGTCGACGATGTGGCATCGAAGGTAGAAAGTTGCAAACATTTCATAAGTCTAGGGTAAAATAACCCAAGAATAGTGACTTTCCAGCCAACTTCTCTCTCTCTCTATGTTATTATTAAAATCACTTGAATCTCCAACAGCCTCAGTCCACTTAGGATCATTTCTTATTTTTACGTGGCTTCCATTATTCAGAGCCTCTCTCAATGATCGCAATATCCTTCAAGCTGAAATTGAATGAATCACATAAATGTTAGCACTGTACTGGCTTTTCAAGTGGCATTATATAATTCAGTCTTTAAAAAAGAGGAACATCTCGTAATAGTCTTTAAAATCACACACTGCCTCAATCAGCAGCTTCAGCTTATTATAAGAACTATTTATCTACACAGAATCTGATCTTTCTAAAACCAAAAATATTCGAATAAAATCCGCGTAGCACATAGCTTTAACATATTATATCCTTTATCTCGTAACACTAGTTAGCTCTTGCTAAGTTCCAAACAACTTAAGTCTATCCACATGTAAATGTTGTGCTTAAACTTTGTGTGTCCTTTTATTTTTGTGATAACCCATTGGTAGAAATTGTGTAGACTTCAATTTTAGAAAAGACACAAACAAGCTCAAAAAGGAGGCAATGCCATTCCCACCGATTTCTTGTGTATTTCATATCATGAATCACCACCACCGTAAGTCTTTATTGCACATCTTTTTCAACATCTTGTTTTTTTGGTTGTTTGAAGCGTTTTAATTTAATTGATTTTTTTTTGTTTTCTTATTCTATTGTGGCATCCAACTCGTAAGATTTTTGTATAGTTCTTTAAATCTCCAATTTATATAAATATACATTTAAATTAATTAAAAATACAATTATTATAATAAAAATGTATTTTCTTCTAGATCGCTGTCCTGAATTCCGAAATGATAGCTCTGGCAATGAAGCAAATGCAGTAAACACAGATGGCCAGGCCTCAGATCCACAAAATAGTCCACCACGCGAAAAAGAATTTTTGCAAAATGCTTTCAATATGACACCGGTGACACCAGGCCCTCCAGTAACAGTTCTGTCCCAGCCGCCGCCGCCCAGCGAGAAGCGTAGTCGTCTTTTTCGGACTTCTAGCAGTACTCCGGGCGGCGGCAAGAAAAAGCAATCCTTGAGTCTGACAGCTGAACCGCGATCAGTATTAGAGACATGTTTGTCTCCAACAAATGTTGAACCGAGGAAAATGCTCCTCGATCAATTGAGTAGGGTATTCGCAACCGATGAATCTGTTATTCCGGATGTGGTGACAATAATAAGCCCACCGGAAGCTCTGGTCAGTATTAGTTGGGCCAGTAAGCTGACACAGCTCTTTGCGAATACATTTAAGCCCGCATTTTTACCCCAAAATACCGCCGAGGTAAAGGCAGTGCTTCAAGCACTTATGGGGAAAATACAGAAATAGTAAGTTCTTGCATTTCAATATTATTATTGTTTAATTATTGATAAACACATTTATTCCATTTCAGTTGCAACTCCAATGCCAAACCTCCGACAACTGTGAAAATACTCCTCCTGGGAGGTGATTGGTTACAGGGGGCAGCATTAAGACACTATGTGGAATTGCTGGGCGTCAGACCGCCCGACTGGGTCAATCACCTACGATTTTACATTGTTCCTATCGGCAGCAGTACCATATCACGTCATCTGAGCTCAGTTGACCAGTCATATTGCGCAATGTTCGGCACCGAGCACTGGTATCAATTGTGTGAACGTGCCGCAGCTACTGCAGCTGCTGTTACTGCCGTTTCAACAGTTAATGCCCAATCTATATCTTCATCACTAAATGATCCGATGGCAATGAATAAATCCGACATTGTTGAACTGATCAACCGAGTACAAAGGTACTTACACGCAGCTGGTCCTTGCACACAGATTCCTATCGCCGAAGCAATGGTAAACTACAAGGATGAAGATTCTTGTCAAATATTTGTTCCGTTTGTCAGTGTAAGTTTTGAAAAATAAGTTTTCATATTTTTTCAATCATTAACGATGTCGTTTTTTTTTTGTAGGATGTCCGAATTGGTTATGCCGATGGACCACAAGTTTCATTAGATCTCGAAGAATCGCTACAGTTGGCACAACAGCAAGCAGCTAATAATGCTGCTGGTGGTGGTGGTAATAGTGGAACTGGCATTCTATCAAGTTCTCCTCCATTGAGTGGAAGAGTTTCGCCGCCATTGCAGACACCACCATCAAATCAAACTACGGCCGCATCATCTGCACATGAATCAGTTGAATTACAAGTTGACTATTGGCCAATCATGCGACCATTAGATGCAAAAGAAAAGAGCATATCAAAAGGTGGAGATCAGGGGAAAAATAGTATAAAGAGTTCTTTTAGAAATCTACAAGTGTGGCGGCTACCGCAAAATGCTCAAATTGGTGAGATTTCAAATGGACTGACTGTTAGTTTTGCAACGAAAGAGAAAAAACAGAAAAGTAAGTATAAAATTTATCAGTAAATTAACAATTACATTTTTATACTCATCAACATTCGTAGGCTCGTATCTAACCTTTGATCCTGTTAAATCCACCAAAGACAATATCTACTAATTTTTACCATTAACAAACTACAGCTAACAAAAAGAACAAAGAACACATAAGAGAACCGACTCTACTCTATATTCCTTAACGTCTACAAATTTTAATACATTGAACTGTTTCGCTATTGATAATACCATCAGCTTGTCATAATCTTTTCCAGATTAACATCCTTGTTCTTGTTGTTGTGTGGAACAGCAACGTTCAACGTATGATAAAAAATATTAAACTTTGATCTCGATAGTATTTTCCAATGAGGGTACATTAGTCACTTAGAATTCCTCCAAAACTCAATGCTATCTCTTGTTTTTGAAACTTATTTCTCGAACACCTCTGAAATGTTTCAAATCTGTACTACACCACTATTTTAAAAAAATAGCACTCTAATCTAATCGGTATTCTCATCCTTCAAGGAATGCTCATCAGTTTACCTTTACCCATTTAAAATCAATATGCATTTAAAATCAATATGCAATGCATCAATGTCTTTCTTTAAATACGTTTTATATCTTTTTAACATATCACATACATCAAATCCAATATGAAAACTAATTCCCGCGACATTTGTCTTCCTTTAATTTTCAGTAATGCGTTTAGGTAAGAAAAAGGAGAAGGATCGCGATCTCGAAAAAGAACAATGCGTTGAAGGTGTTGCACGATTGATTTGTTCACCAAAACAGTCTCATCCAGTTCCACTGAGAGGTAAATAAAATTGCACACAACGCTTTTGAAAATGTAAATACAAATATTTAATAATCAAATTTTCATTTGCAGTTTATATCGATGGAACGGAATGGACTGGCGTTAAGTTCTTCCAATTATCATCACAATGGCAAACACATGTTAAAAATTTTCCAGTTGCTCTAATTGGTTATACGCCAATGTCCTGTTCAGAGCTATCCTAGTCATTTTAAATAAAAAAATAATTATATAATATAAAATACATTACGTCATATAAACCGAAAATGTTTTAAAAATTAATAAATATAAACAATAACTATACACATTACACAATAAAAAGAAAATTAAATCCTATACTTATGTATGTATGTATTTAAAAAAAGAAAAGAGAGAAACAAGAAATAATACACACAATAAAAATTTAAATTACCAGTGAAAAATTAATTTACAAAAGCAAATAAAATTAAAAACACAATAACGATTTTGCAAAGCTTGACTATCTTACTTATCATCCACAGAAACATTTTTTTCAAAACTATCCCACAGAAAAAGACAAACAAAGGAAGAAAAAAAAAAAACGAATTGGTTGAAAAAAGAAAAATAAATCATATAAACGGAAACGGAAAATAAGATGAACAGGAAACTGATTGCAAATACATTTCATATAGAGCCGATAAATACACTAACTTTCTTACTCTTATTGTTGTGATTAAATTAAAAGTATAAAATATATTGTAGAAATAAAAACATATATAATGCAATAAGGATTTAAATTAAATATTGTTTAAAACAAAGACAAAATACAGTTACTCATTGTTAACGTAACTCAAAGAAATACATTTCAAAAGAAAACAAACTTAGATAAAAGTACATATTCCCCAAAATCTGGTCTCATCTTTTTTTCGTTGAATTTTAATTCTATAATGGTAAGTAATAAGTCCAGTTCTTAACTATAGCACCTGGTTCCAGATATCTGAAATCCGTTTATGGTATTTTAAAAACTTTCGTTTTACATTTTTTTATTTCTAAAAAGGAAAGAGCATCATCACCATGTCAAATAAAATGAAACTTATTTAAGTTCATGGTTTGAAGAAGCGTTTGGTTACGTACATATACAATCTTCAGTATTCTATATGGTGAACAAATTAAGACCTTGACAGCAAAGACTTAATTTATAGGAAAGCAGTTAACCTGAAAAAAAAAAAATAAACACAAAATAAATTAAATATGTGTACTTATTGTCCACCATCCATGTTTGATTGGGAAACTTTTATTCATACGTTTTGAAAATTGTGTAATTGTGTCAAATCATTGGCCTTTATATAAAATCGTCATCATCCAATTTCCTCTTCAACCACGAAAGGACTTATGTAGGTCTCTTTTTTTTACATAATCTTGAAGCAGTGCTTGTATGTGTGGTTACTTTATTCTAGCTTAAGACAACGATTTCTAGTGAAACTTTTTTTCATGTTTATTATATACATAACTAGCTGTTCCCCGCGACTTCGTCCGCCTCAATTTATTATTTTAGCAATTAACATTAAGTTTAAAAAAATATATATTTTTAAGTACTTCGTAAAGGAAATTTAAGTTTTATTTTCTTATGGCAGAAGAACACACGGATTTTCTCTGCGATCCGATTTTGACAATGGGACAGAAGCCTTTTAAGATGAAGAATTTTCTTTACTTTTGCAACATTTTCCACTGATTCTTCATCGCTCTTGGTCGTAGTGTGATTTTATATAGCTTAAAACCTTCATCGACAAATGGACTATCCAAAGCAAAAATAATTTTTCAATACGATCACTCAGTTCCTGAGATTAGTGCGTTGAAACAAACAACGGAAGCCCTCAAAGATGAATATTTTTCCCCGTTCTTGCAACATTTTCCACTTATTCTTCGCTAATATTGTTCGCAGAGTGATGTTATATAGCCTATAGCCTTCCTCAACAAATGAACTATTCAACACAAAAAGAATTTTCAAATTCGAATCAGGAGTTCCTGAGATTAGCGAGTTCAAACAAACAAACTCTTCAGCTTTATATATTAGTATAGAAGTATAGATTAAATGAGAAGCATTTAAAACAAAATTAAAAAAGAAACATGTATTGATTTTTTGTGAAAATATAATCTCTTGAGATATTTATTATTTTGATTTCATTATCAGTTAAAAAAATAAAACGTTAGGGGAGTCTTGGACTAGAAACGATAGTATGCGAATGTGATTCTTTATTTAATCGAAACGTCCAAATATTGAATAAATTAGTCAACTGAATAATTTATTGTTAGGAAAATGGATTCAGGACTAAATCCGAGATCTTGAGGCTTTTGAGATCTAAAAGTCAGTTTTGCGTTGAGTTGAAAAAGTGTTAAAATTAAGACCCGTCGCTAAAGCGAGTTCATCGGCCATAGCAAGGTATCCCTTCGGAGAGAATAATTGGCCGCAACTCATACTTTTTCGGAGATTCGAATTGCTTTTTGCACCAAAGCGTCACTTCCTTCCGTCTGCGCATTTTGTTCCACAATGAATTGAAATTGGCGGAAAGAATTGGAAAAAAATGCACTTCAACGCAATTCACCGGGTGTATTAAATATTATTTCGGAGAAAAAGTTCCGATCAGCAGCTCGGAAGAATGGTCCAAATCGTACTCAAAGAAGAAAACTAGAATTATTTGACTTTCATAATTTCTTTTTAAGATTTAAAAACCTATTAAGTTAAGTCCACGTTCCCCTACAATAATTCAATAATTGTGTTTGTAGATAATTTCGAAGCGAATAAAAAATTTTGGGAAACAAAATTATTCACTTTTGGGAATAAACGAATTTAAAAATATCGAATAATCTTGAAGGCAACGTTTTATAGCAAACATCATCTCCAATTGGGTACTTGGTGTAGTCATCTTAATTATTAAATTATTTTTCGACAAAAAAGTAATGATGCGTAACAAAGCTTTTTATTTGCTTTTATTGATATCAGTTTTTATTGTGGAGAAATATGCTTATAGGATAACTAAGTAGGTACCTATTGAAATTTCTTTTTGTGTGTCATAATTTTTTTCGGGTTGTACATGTACATATGTACATAATAATATGTAGGTACATGATGTATTTGTAAATTATCAAAATCTTAATTTGTTGTTTTTTTCCAGACATCCCAGATGCCACCATACATGTGTTCCCCTAGATTGTGTTTGTACTGAATTATTATTTTGCTGTTATTTTAGTAAACAGTTAATAAATGATAAAGTTTTGGCATTTTATAAATAAAAGAGCAATATTATAATTTTAATTTAAATAAAATAGTAAGTTGAAAATAAAAATATTAAATGGCTTAACTTACATAGTACCAAAAATGCTTTGATAATCCGCAATTATTTTGCGACTCACCTGAATTAAAATCGAAAAGACATTTGGGTGCGTTCCACAAACGCATGACATTCATTATAACTTTTACTTCAAAAACTGGAACGTGACTTACTTCTTCTTCTTCATATTAAATATTTTGACAACAAATTTTAGTTTTTTTTTTTATTGTGATAAATATTATATACATACAGACATATGTGAATTAACTGGAAAACACAAAAATCAATAAGAATCAAATCAAAGATATCAGTCTTCAAATACACGTTCGAAATCTAAAGTTCTTGTCTTAAACTCAGGGGCACTTTGAATTGGGATCCATTAACTAATAATGCTTTCCTGGTTTTGAATTTGTCTTTAATTTTCACACATCCTGTTCTACGTTGTTTTGTGCATTTCCATACGCAGTTAGGTACTTCTGGATAATCATTACAAAGTATATGTTGGCTGGTTTTCAGAAGAAAATGAAAAAAAAAAAAAAAATGTAAACCACTTGAATACGATTATAAACTAAATATAACATTTATAATTTCGACTAAAAGTCAACAAACACTTTTTCCTTAAAGCTCAAAGCAAAAACCATTAACACTTGCAACTGTAAAATTTCCCTTCTTTTTGGTGGTATCAATTTTGGTCAAGATCATGTCGTGTTGCTGATCTTCATGCATAATAAAACGCGACTAAATGTTTCCACAATGTGTTATGATTAATATAATCGAAATTTTTTGTCTTTATATGAATAATAATTGATTATACATATTGGTTTTATCATTTTTGTAATAAATCAAGTTTAAAAACGAAATAATTTTCTCCGATTTTACATAAAATGTACGGATTTTGTATCATCCGAAACAAAAGATGTCAAACTCGGGAAGCTTATAGTTAAAGGCAACAAAGCATATAATTTTATGAAGGTGTGTGCTAACAACACAGCTGCAACTTTCATTACAATTAAATCTTCTACAGAGATGATGGAGACACTGGCGAACAGTTAAGCCGTTAAGACAATTTCATTTACGACCCAAAGAACACTCATTGACATTTTCCGAGTGGTTTGATCATAGCAGGCCGACTCCACTAGATATCTGTATCGCCAACTAAATCTCTGACATCTATATCTGTGAAATGTCTTCTCTCTTTGCTGGGCAGTTTATGTCTTGACATTTCATTCATGCAAAAGACTCTGACTTGGAAGTATCTCTGGCAAACGTCCAATAGTAGATACTTCTTCGTCAAGCTTTTTTGAGAATATCGTATTTTGCATTGTTTGTTTATGTTATGAAAAATTAGAAATTCATTTTATAAATAAATTTTGTTTTTTTACTTTTATCTCCTCTGGGTTATTAAAAAAGTTGACATTTTTTTTTTTATTTCGTACTCGAAAAAAAATTGTTTTGGCTCCAAACAAAACCTGCCGGCATGAGAATCAAAAAATAATGAGATGAAATGTCAGCTGCACACAAAAAAGCAACAAAAACAAAACATCTGTCAAATTCATGTCAGACATCTATATCAAGACAAAACCGCTGACATAGATCGCTGACATCATGTCATAAGATGAGATATCGCGACTCCATTGGAGATTTCATGTCATGATCGGACCGCATGACATAAATTATGTCCTGTGGAGTCGGCCTGTAGGGAATAAGATGTCTTCAAAGTAAATGCAAGGATTTGGACGATGCATGGCTCAAGGGTGAGGTTTAGGTTGAGTAGTGATTTTAATTTTAAAGAATCAGTAAGAAGGCTAACGGTGATTTTTTCCCGTAAAAGTTCATAAATGAAGATAGACTGCATTGTCTTTGCATTACAATAGCCGCGTTTTATTGGTAATCTATCTCTAACATAGTATTCGAGTACCTACCAATAAAACGCTATATTCATTTTTAATTTTTCTTCTTAAAAGTTGGTGTTCCTACATTATTTGTCAAATCATTGATGTCAAAATCTTCTGTCACACACAAAATATAAAAGGCAAATGTGCACTTGAAAATAGAAAAAATTGAATGCATAAATTGCAAACAAAAGTTGTAAGTATACAAACTCACTTGTTAAAGAAATTTCTGGCTAACATCTTTACATTTGAGTTTTAAATGAAAATAAACAACAGCTGTTCTACATTGGGCACGTTCGAAGAATGTACAATTGTGTAAATTATTGGGTCGAGTTGGAAAATGCATGAAAACGGTTGTTGAGTTGAAGTTTGCATGGAAATGCACACCGAGTTGGTTTCGAATGTTTTTTACTTATATTTGTAGTAAAACTTTAAAAATATATTGATTTTCTTGTTATATTTATCACCCACAGATTAAAGTTCACCATTTTATCAACTCCCTGTTCAATTCTATTAGTTTATATGGAAGAACGAAAAATATGGAACTAAGTTTCTGGCTATTGACTATTTTCCTTTATTTATTATGGAATTTATTACACAGACCATTTATTTGGATAGTAAACATTCTTTTATTCTTTTTATTCAATGAATAAAATATTAAAAGACAAAAAGACCTGTAGAGTCAAAATTACCATTTTATTCTACTCAATACCGTATATGTATATATAACTTTGGGTGTTTTTATAAATACATGCATTATATACATGCGATCAATTGCAATCATATTAAAGTCAAAAAAAAAAATATGTTTACTTGTCACTTTTCATAGTTTCACATTTACTCAACAAATATTTAAGTTTTGCTTTTAAGAAAATCGGACATTTAACATGTGCAATTAAGAAAGGTATGCATTCGTCAGACTTTTACAACCATGCATTTATAGAAGCAACCTTTTTCAGTTTTTTAATGAGAACAAGCATATTTCAATAAATTTTCCACAATATGTGATGGTAAAATACACTAATCCTAAAAAAAATTATTTTATCTCTTATGAATTGTTCCTAAAAGTTTTAAAAATTTTGTAAAGTATTGATTTTAATAAATTTTTTAACGAAATAATTGCATTTTTATAATATTTCAACCCAAATAAATGTTTGGTTTGAAATTTGTGGATCGCTTGCACTTTTCAATGCAGGCGAAGTGTAAAAGAAGTGTATTTGTTACCGAACACACCCTCATGTTGACAACATTTGCATATTTTTTGCACTTCTTGACTGCCCCTACATTTAACTAGATGAAACTGTATCTTCACTAAACTACTATGGATAAACACTAGCTTATTTTTGTTCACTTTTGAGGTGTTGTTGTTTTACATGTAAAATTTTACTAGCTATTATTTTCAATTACCAATAAAACACGGCTAATATTGTCGGTAACTGTGTTCATAAAAGCAAACTGATAGTCTGAATGCGATCAAGTTTGCAGAAACAAATTGGCACAGCAACTTTGACAATTACTCCATATGTGTTTAAATGCCTAATTTTTGATTTATACCTATTAATTAAATTACAACGAAGCTCGTAAGGTATCATACTTACTGTGACGGCTTTGGTGGATCAGAGCAATTACAACCTGGGGGAATGCAACTATCTAAACATATAGGAATAGTACTGCAATGAAAAAATAAGTTGTTTTTGTAATAAATCAGTAAATATGTATGTATGTATGTATGTATGTATGTTAAATATGAATCTTTGTGAATTAAGTCTATAACTTTACTAGACACAAGTTATAACCTTTATTCCTAAAAAAACTTTCAAAATTAAGCTTTCAATAAATGCAAATAACAAACATATCATAAAACCTATAAATACAAAACATTACTGGTTTTATAATAAATTTTAAAAATTTCTTTCCCAATTTGGTTTTCCTTATAAGTACATAAATTCCTTCTAATAATGAAATTTGTTTCAATTGATGAAGGTATTTGTTTCAGGTCCAATTTGTTCACAGTCAGCCATTTTATTTTAAGATTTTGATCCATAAAACATCTCGATAACTCACGAATGCACTAACACAACGGATCTCAACCTTTGAGAGTGTGCGGATTGAATGTGTATTATTGTGTATAATCTTTAAATTATCACCGTTACACCCAGATAATTGAAAACATGTTGTTTTTATAAAAAACATCCTTTATTAAAATGTTATTGAAAGTGCATGCATATGTAAGCGGTTAGTAGAATAATTAATATGATGATTGGTGTTGTTTTCTTTTTATTTTTTATGTCACTAATTATTTTTTTCGCCAACGATCCATTTGTTATTAAAATATGTAGCTATTGTAAAAACTTTTAAAGAACAAATACTAAATGTGAACGAGACACAACTATACATAACAAAGTTTTCCATTGAAAAAACGCATAGCAGTTAAAAAGTCGCATACTGCGACTACCATTTTCAAGAACAGCAAGCATTACTACAAA
Source organism: Scaeva pyrastri (assembly GCA_905146935.1). Classification (NCBI taxonomy): domain Eukaryota; kingdom Metazoa; phylum Arthropoda; class Insecta; order Diptera; family Syrphidae; genus Scaeva; species Scaeva pyrastri. The sequence continues at coordinate 119,173,447 of LR989927.1, read as the reverse complement.
ATTCGGTGAAAAGTAAAAACAACGACGAAGAGTAACCGCACCTACATACATATGTATGTAATTGAGAAAAGGATAGGAAAATGGTAAAAGATGGAATGAGGGAATTATTAAATATAATATAATACCCGTTTTGAAACAAAGTTTGTTGAGTATAACATTGCAATATTAAAAACGTATGTATATACATATATATATTTCTGGTGCTTTACAGAAAAACTTTAGCGGACTCCATGAAATTCCATAAGTTAAGAATCGATACACTAACCCATTTTGAGGAAACCAAACTACATACAATGTTTTATTTTTTGTAAAATTTCTTCGCCCATTCTGAAACATATATATATGTATGACTTTCTAAAAGTAATTCCAAAACTCACTCTGTAGTTTTGGTAGCATGATTTTTCACAATAAAAACTGACAAAAATAAAAGTAAATATAAAGCTATGTTACACATGATCAATTAACTGTTTAGACAACTTTTTTTATTAATTTTTTTTTTTTTTAATTATAGCTGCAGATGATGATTGCTATCAAACGATACTTTTAAGACTATTTGACATTTTGTAATTCTTAAATGTCCGAAAATTCATGTTTCATTGTAATTTTATTTATAGAAACTCATTGCATTTAATTTGAATTTGAAATTATCTACACACACAATTGTAGGGGAATGAAGCCTAAACTTTATATGTTTTTAAATCTTAAAAAGTTATTTAAAAAAGTCTTACCTTTGTTTAGTTCGTTGTGTTATATCATAAATGTAAAGACTAAACTATAAACCATTCTCATTTTTAAACTTATTTTAGCAAAGGAGTGATGGACTTATAACTAACATAACCATAGAAAGATTAAAGCCTTTTTCGAAACCCAAAATCTTTTGCTAAAAAACATAATTTGCAAAATATTCGGGTTCTCGCATTGAACTATAAATTTATATTGAGTTATAAATCCCTTATTCAATAATAATTTTAATAATTATTAAGTCGACTACAGTTAAAAGTCTTTTGGTCAATATTTGAATGTTTCGACTATATGGAGGCGGAGGGTTATAATAATTTTTTAGTCCATGAATCCCCTACACGCATTCATTTTTTTTTTACTGATAATGAAATTAGTTTGTATATTATAATGGAAGTGATTCACTCTTTTCTTGTGAAATTTTCATACTCAAAAACGATTTATAAACAATGTAATTAAACTAAAAAAGAAAAAGGCAGTGTTTTTTAACAATGATTTGTCACCCACGTTTTATATTTTGTAGGAATAACAATAAGGTTAATTAAAAAAAAAACTGTTTTTTTTAACTGTTATGTATTGCCATTACAAATGTATTAATTTGTATCTTAATGTTATAACAGGTTTTAACTTCGAAAGATGGAGAAAGGACTTTTATAAAAATTTGTAGAGCGGTTTTTTCGCCATAACAGTTTAAAAAAAATTAAAATTTTAGTTGGTTGCAAATATCTTAGGAACGGATAATGCTATTGACTTCAAATAAATTTTATTGCGTAAATCACAATGTAATACAGGTTTGGTATAAACTTGAAACATACCCTTATTTTTTTACAAAGCAAAAATTAGGAAAAAAAATTTGGGCAAAAACTATTTTTTACTATAGAAAATGCCCAAATGCTTTTCTTGACATCTGGTAAAATTTTCGAAAAAGTTCAATTGACAGTTTTTTTTTTACAAAAAATAAAAAAGTAAAAAAAAATCTAAGAAAATTTGGTAAAAAGTGTGTTTTGACTTGAATATCTATTGACTTCAAACTTAATTAAATTTATACAAAATAAATTAATATATGCTTCAATTTTGACAAATATCTAATTGATAGTTTTTTACGAAATATATAAAAACTAATAGTGAAATTTGACAATACTTATTGTTGATAAAATATTGACGAATATCAAATTGACATTTTTTACAATAAATAGAAGATGGGAAGTTATCAGTGTGGGTCACACCCAGCCTCTTTGTTCATATATGATTTTTATACATAATACAACATCTTTGGTTAACCTAGCCGTGTTTTATTGGTATTCTTTACAAGCACTCTAATAAAGTAATATATGTATATATTCCAAAACAAATAATTTGCTTACTTTATAACTCACTCTTTATTTTTTTTTTAATAATTAGGGTGTTATAAATTAATTTGTATTACTTTTTCAGATCCAGTTTGAGAAAGCATAAAAATGAAATGGGTTTTTAGAGCTTTCCTCACTATTGAATTTTTGAACAAAAGAGACAAACTATGGATATAAGTTACCGGTAATTAGGTTTCGCTCAATATATGCACTCAAAAAAATATACTGGTTCTATTTATCAGATTTCTTGTTAGAATCTATCGGAAAAACTAATAACGAGATTCTGCGGATGTTTGCATTAACTATCCGATCCGATGTAGTTTTTAAGTATCTGTTTCAGCTGAAGTAGATTATTTATTGTTAAATAAATATTACGTCACGCAAAATGGTGAATATTAACTTTTTCTGAATTATAGATACCACAGATCAATCAAACATTTAAATATGAAGATAGCATCATCATAACATAGACTTAAAGTTTAAAACCAAATAAAACACATGTAGATACATATCTACTTGGTGACTTTTTAAATGTAACTCAATTTTTAATAATGTACTTCAAAAATTCAACATCTATAAGCTTCTACACTTTTACATATTTTTTGTATTGATTTATTATTAAAAAGGTTAAGAGACACCTTCAATCTTAAAATGAAACTAAATTTGGTAATTTTTGAAATTTTGAAAATTGTCACTTTGTCAAAATATTACCATTTGTTCACAATTGTATTCTGTTGAAAAGAAAATTACCCATCAGCTCTCGAAATATTCAGTTCAAGAAACTCTTTTTTACACTTTATTTTATATTTTTTTGAAAAATCGGAAAGATAACAATTTGTAGTATTTTGTATTGAGCTAGTTTTTTTGTGACCGTCCTTGATGAAGAAGTTGGAACTGGTTATGTTTCAAACATCCTATTTTACGATCATTTGTGCATAACCAAATGCAATTTGGCTTGTTTGGATCATCATTACAAATGTTTAGTTGTAGTGGTCTGTTTAAAAAGAAAAATATTAAAACATTTATACGAGTATACACTACATAATGTATTTATAAAATTTATAATTTAAATTGAAGTCTTAAAAATCCGTTATGTACAAATCAATGCAATGGTTGGAATGTTGGAATGATTCAAATTCAACAAGCGTTTTTCATTTAAGGCTCAAAGCTTTGCCAGCTCTGAGCTGTCAAATATATCTGTGTTTATTTTATTTCATGGGAGATAGCTCGAAGCACGCTTCCGTGTGAAATGAAAGAGACAGATAACTTTTGACAGTTCAGTACTTCAATAGGCGTTTTTCTTTTTTAACTCTGAGCAGAGCCTGAACATGTTGAGTATGCTCTGAGCAGAGTTTGATCAAAGCTCAGAGCTCTCTGATATTTGTATTTATGAAACACAGAAAAATGGATCCTTTTCTGACAGCTCAGTTCTTTGCACTAAGCTTAAAAAGAAAAACGCCTACCTACATAATTTTTATGTAACAAATAAATCGGAGATCGGAGAGTTCTAATAGACTCGACCGACGTTTCTGCTGAAAAATAATTAACATGCCATGACACAAGGCCTTAAATGTCTTAATAACTTTCATAATGTTCTGTAGGGATGTTTCGTCACTTGCGTCGTCGTCGCGGTGTGGAGTTTAAAAATAATAAAGCTCGCTTAATGATTTATACTTATTAATTCAATTACATTCCTACCAAACTCATAAGGTCATACCTACATTGACTTCGTTGGTGGAGCAGAGCAAATACAATCTGGGGGAATGCAACTATCTAAACATTTAGGAACAGTTCTGCAACGAAAAAATAAGTTGTTTTTGTAATAAATCAGTAAATATATGAATATGTACCTACATATGTATGTTAAATATAAATCTTTGTGTTTAAAAGTGAAATAAGTCTATAACCTTTACTAGACACAAGTTATGACCTTTATTTCTCAAAAAAATTATTTGTTTATAAAATTTCTTCGCACTTTCTAAAAAATAAATATGACTTTCTAAAAGTAATTCTAAAACTCACTTTATAATTCCGTTAGCATGATTTTTCACAATAAAAACTGACAACAATAAAAGTAAATATAAAGCTTTGTTCCACATGATCAATTAATTGTTGAGACCACTTTTTTTTTATTAATTCGATTTTTTTTTAATTAGATGATTACACCAAGTACCCAAAGATGATGTTTGCTATGAAAAGTTGCCTTTAAGACTATTTGATATTTTGAAATTCATGTTTCTTTTTACGTTTTTTCCCAAAACTTTTTCATTAATAAATATTTTTTTTTTAAACTGATAATGAAACCAATTAATTACATTTTTCACGAGATTAAAGTTTACCCTTTTTAAAATTATCTTATATTATTATTATGAAACATGACAAATCTTTATACTAAAACTAGCTTATCAACAACTTACTTTTGAACTTACATTAAGATCACTCTCTTACTAGGAAGAATCATAGAACCAAAAGACTGATACAAAAATCTTTAAAAAGTAAACCTCTTTGTTTTTAAAACCAAAATTGGAAGGAAAACTTAAATAAAAAAAAATTATATACGTCCCATGATCTAAAATCTTTGTCTTAAGCCGAATAACATTTTTTTTTAATTGGCATTAATTTTGTCCGTTCTTTTTTTAAACTTTCATATTTTAATGTCATTACAAATGTATAAAATGTACATATAGGTACATAGACGGCAATTCTTTTCATTTTCTTGAGAGCTTTCGCAATTTTATTTATGCACTACGGTAACGCTGACCAATTTTTACTTTTACACAACTAAAGGGGATTCTTCTAAAGATAGAGTGAGATAAAGACGTCCTATCTACCTATCTTCTTTGTACTGCACGTACGATTTGGATGAAGTGTAAAAGTAGCTGCCTATTCTGATTAGAGTTTGAGGAATCTCAATTGCGTCAAAAAAAAAAAAAAAAACGAATTGGTTGAAAAAATAAATCATGTAAACGGAAACGGAAAATAAGATGAACAGGAAACTGATTGCAAATACATTTCATATAGAGCCGATAAATACACTAACTTTCTTACTCTTATTGTTGTGATTAAATTAAAAGTATAAAATATATTGTAGAAATAAAAACATATATAATGCAATAAGGATTTGTATGTGTGGTTATACAAATCCTTTTGTTACCATGAGCATATTCAAATTAAATTGTTACTTTATTCTAGCTTAAGACAACGATTTCTAGTGAAACTTTTTTCATGTTTATTATATACATAACTAGAATTTTCAAATTCGAATCAGGAGTTCCTGAGATTAGCGAGTTCAAACAAACAAACTCTTCAGCTTTATATATTAGTATAGAAGAATAGATTAAATGAGAAGCATTTAAAACAAAATTAAAAAAGAAACATGCATTGATTTTTTGTGAAAATATAATCTCTTGAGATATTTATTATTTTGATTTCATTATCAGTTACAAAAAAAAAACGTTAGGGGAGTCTTGGACTAGAAACGATTGTATGCGAATGTGATTCTTTATTTAATCGAAACGTCCAAATATTGAATAAATTAGTCAACTGAATAATTTATTGTTAGGAAAATGGATTCAGGACTAAATCCGAGATCTTGAGGCTTTTGAGATCTAAAAGTCAGTTTTGCGTTGAGTTAAAATAGTGTTAAAATTAAGACCCGTCGCTAAAGCGAGTTTATCGGCCATAGCGAGGTATCCCTTCGGAGAGAATAATTGGCCGCAACTCATACTTTTTCGGAGATTCGAATTGCTTTTTGCACCAAAGCGTCACTTCCTTTCGTCTGCGCATTTTGTTCCACAATGAATTGAAATTGGCGGAAAGAATTGGAAAAAAATGCACTTCAACGCAATTCACCGGGTGTATTAAATATTATTTCGGAGAAAAAGTTCCGATCAGCAGCTCGGAAGAATGGTCCAAATCGTACTCAAAGAAGAAAACTAGAATTATTTGACTTTCATAATTTCTTTTTAAGATTTAAAAACCTATTAAGTTAAGTCCACGTTCCCCTACAATAATTCAATAATTGTGTTTGTAGATAATTTCGAAGCGAATAAAAAATTTTGGGAAACAAAATTATTCACTTTTGGGAATAAACGAATTTAAAAATATCGAATAATCTTGAAGGCAACGTTTTATAGCAAACATCATCTCCAATTGGGTACTTGGTGTAGTCATCTTAATTATTAAATTATTTTTCGACAAAAAAGTAATGATGCGTAACAAAGCTTTTTATTTGCTTTTATTGATATCAGTTTTTATTGTGGAGAAATATGCTTATAGGATAACTAAGTAGGTACCTATTGAAATTTCTTTTTGTGTGTCATAATTTTTTTCGGGTTGTACATACATAATAATATGTAGGTACATGATGTATTTGTAAATTATCAAAATCTTAATTTGTTGTTTTTTTCCAGACATCCCAGATGTCACCATACATGTGTTCCCCCAGATTGTGTTTGTACTGAATCGACAATGCTGCCACAGTAAGTTCGAACTTTCGAGTTCAGTTGTTATTTAATTAATATGTATACATCATTACTCGAGCTTAAATATCTTTAAACTCCTCACACCACTGGCACTGGCACTGGCACCAAGTGACGGAAGGTCCCCACAAACCCCAAGAGAACATTAACTTGTCCTTGTGCCATGATGACATATTAATTATTTTTGTAGATCGTATAGCTTTCTATGAAATTGGTTGAGATAATGTCTCTGTTTCCTGCTAGCAAGCAGAAACGTCGCGTCTGTCGAGTCTATTAGAACTCTCCGATCTCCGATTTATTTGTTAAACATATTATGTAGGTAGGCGTTTTTCTTTTTAAGCTCAGTGCAGAGAATTGAGCTGTCAGAAAAGGATCCATTTTTATGTGTTTCATAAATACAAATATCAGAGAGCTCTGAGCTCTGATCAAACTCTGCTCAGAGCATACTCAACATGCTCAGGCTCTGCTCAGAGTTAAAAAAGAAAAACACCTATTGAAGTAACGAACTGTCAAAGGTCTATCTTATCTGACTCTTTCATTTCACACGGAAGCGTGCTTCGACCTATCTCCCATGAAATAAAATAAACAAGATATATTTGACAGCTCAGAGCTGGCAAAGCTTTGAGCCTTAAATGAAAAACGCTTGTTGAATTTGAATCATTCCAACATTCCAACCAAATTTTATAAATACATATTTATGCTCGTATAAATGTTTTTATTTTTATTTTTCTTAAAAAACAGACTACCAATTTGTAATGATGATCCAAGCATACCTGATTGCATTTGGTTATGCACATAAGATAGATAAAACTGAGGACCAAGTCTATGCTAAATGCTCCCGAGTGATTAATTACTTATCTGCATAAAGATGTTTGTGTTCGCCAATCAAGTGTTCCAAATGTTTGTATGTAATTATTCATCTGAATAAAGGAAACTGTAACTGGAGCTGTAAAGTGTTTTATTAAAATTCCTTTGTAAACAATCTATTCTCGGTTATAACTTATAATTATATTATTATAGAATTTGTTTAATTTGAATATCGTTCTGAACTTTCCTGACCAATTAGAACCAAAAAAAAAACATTACATTATACGTATGTAGGCTTTTAGTTGACTTAAAGGCCATGACAAAATACAGTGTTGTCGATACAAAAATGCATTAAACATTAAAATACATTTATTAAATAGGTATTATGTAATGGCAATGTAGGTTTGCTCTTTCTTGAATGAATACGCAATCCCTAATAGTAAACTGGTGGAGTTACGTTTTTTAAACGCTCCTTCGATGACTACTTACTTGGATCTTCTTTGATTTCAATCTCTTCTGGGTTTGGTTCGGAATTTCAGAAGAATACCGATTAACTGAAATTAGGAACGTCCGGATGGAAATATACCTAACCCGTGAACACCACCGGCTAATTTTTTTATTCCATTCCTTTTATATTTTACTAGAGGGTCCGGCAAACTTCGTCTCGTCCCAATTTAATGCTGAAACTCAAGTTTTGGAAAAATATTGTTGTTGCTTATTCGATTTTAAATACAATTTTTTCATGTAAGTCAGTTTAGAAATTTCTTCATTGAACATTAAAAAGCTGCACTTTTCTGCTCGGAGTAGTCCAATGTAACTGGTTGAACACACTTTAAATGTTGACATACGAAAGGATTTTGACAAGCCTGATAATTTTTTTGTTGCTAAAATTGTTATTAATTCATATTCAAAATAAATCGATAACAAAACAAATCCCAAGAAATATTAAAATTTAGTTTTGTTTGAAAACTAATTGGCGAATTATTGTAACACAAAAACTACAATAATTGACAATGTTTCAAGTAGGTATTTATGTAGATACATATAGTTACAGACAAAACAATAGGACCGGTAGTGAAAATGATGTTAGTGTATTATTTCAGTATCTACAAATTTATGGCAATATTTTTAATATTTTGTGGTGCAGCCTTTATTTTTAATCACTGCACGAACTCTTCTTGGTATTGATTCCACTAATTTACGGCAAGTGCTTGTTGGTATAAGCGTACCAAGCTTCTTCAATTTTGCTTCACAATTCTTCTTTTTTTTTTTTGATTTTTCGGCACGTTTTTTAAAGAGACCATAAGTTCTCCAAAGGATTAAGGTCTGGAGATTGAGCGGGCCACTGAACGACATCAATCCTATGCTCTTGCAGAAACGTTTTAACTTTTTGCGCAGTGTGCTTTGGGTCGTTATCGTGCATGAACTGCCACCTTATAGGCATTTCCCACTCGGCATATGAAAGCATGACCCCTCCATTATTTTGGCATACAAATGTTGGTCCAGGTTTCTTTTATCCAAAATATTGGCCCACTCCATACCACGAAAAACATCCCCAAATCATGATGCTGCCACCTTCGTGCTTTACAGTTTTCCTGGTGTACTGCGGTTGGTATGCTGCATTCTCTGGACTCCTGACTCATATCTTACCATCTGATCCAACCAAATACACCTGACTTCTTCCGAAGAGATGTTGTTCCTCGAGTCGTTTTTGGAATGTTCTAATACAGACGGGCAAGTCAAGATCCAGTTTAATGTCAGAAGCTGACATGAATGGGTCTTTCTTGGACAGGCGTTTAATTTGGATGTCATCTCTCGGAGATGTTTTTCGTGGTCGACCTGTTTTTGCGTGGGCTTTTGGGGGCTGTAAGGCAAATTTTTTTGACCTACCAATAATTCTGGACACCTTCTGCTGGAATTTGCCTTCCTGTGTAAGTTTTTGGATCAATTCCCTCATGGTTACCGAACAATGCACACCGTGACCCTTAAGAAGTTTTTTTCATGAATGAAATCTTGATAATTCAGTTAAATGGAACATGGAACATTAAGACATTCAAATATGTACATTTTATTTATTTATAATGGCAATTTATGAAAGTTGAAAAAAAGGAAAAATTTATTGCGGATTGAATTAATGTTTTTCAGACGTATACAAACTTTTTTAGCTCCAATTTTGTTTTAAAAACAAAGTTTTGTTTATTTTTTTGTATCAGTCTTTTGATTCATCCAAGTAAGAGAGTAATCTTAGGGTAAGTAAGTTCAAAAGTTAGTTGTTGATAAGCTTATTTTAGTGAAAGCAATTCAATCCAAATTGATAATAGTAAACTATAAATTTAAAAAAAAGCATTGAATAACCTTCAAATTTAAATTTCTTGGAAAATTAATTTATTGAATTCATTATCAGTTTAAAAAACCGTTTAGGAGAGTTTTGGGCTACAAATCACTTCGATTGTTTGGGAATAATTTGTTTTTTTAATTAATCAAAACGTGTAAATATTTTTAATAACTTTAGTCAACTGAATTATTATATTATTGAAAAACGAATTCGGGACTTTATAGTTAGTACATATGCTAATAATATCCCTTTTGCTCTCAGATATGTTTCCAGAAGATCAAACAAGTCGATCTTGAGTTGAGTTGAGTTAAAATATTATTAAAATAAAAGCAGACTAAATTGAATGAAGTTATGTATTTCACAATTAAAAAAAAATTAAATAAAAAGAATAATGATTATTTCACATAAATAGAATCCAAAATAAGAATCTATGTATTCATTTCGATTCGTATTGTTTCGTTTATTTAAATTTCAGACAATGTTATATCAAAATAACATTTAGTTATTCAGTATAAGCTTACTACGTCTCTAAAATAAGTTTATAAATGAGCATTTTTTTTATATGTAACTTAGCGTTATAACTTTTAGAATTTCTTTATAAATATTTAAAAGCTTGTTAAGTTTAGACCACGTTCCCCTACAATTGTGTTTGTAGATAATTTCGAAGCGAAATAAAATGAAAAAGTTTTGGAAAATAACATTTAAAAGAAACATGAATTTCAAAATATCAAATAGTCTTAAAGGCAACTTTTAATAGCAAACATCATCTTTGGGTACTTGGTGTAATCATCTAATTAAAAAAAATCGAATTAATAAAAAAAAAAGTGGTCTCAACAATTTAATGACCATGTGGAACAAAGCTTTATATTTACTTTTATTGTTGTCAGTTTTTTTTGTGAAAAATCATGCTACCAGAGGAGATAGAAAGTGAGTTTTAGAATTACTTTTAGAAAGAAGAAATTTTATAAATAAATAATTTTTTTGAGGAATAAAGGTTATAACTTGTGTCTAGTAAAGTTATAGACTTAATTCACAAAGATTCATATTTAACATACATATGTACATCCATACATACATACATACATACATACATACATACATATTTACTGATTTATTTACTGATTTATTACAAAAACAACTTATTTTTTCATTGCAGTACTATTCCTATATGTTTAGATAGTTGCATTCCCCCAGGTTGTAATTGCTCTGATCCACCAAAGCCCTCATAGTAAGTATGATACCTTACGAGCTTCGTTGTAATTTAATTAATAGGTATAAATCAAAAATTAGGCATTTAAACACATCTGGAGTAATTGAATCGATATTAAATAATTCGCATTTCTTGCTAATAATGCCAGCATAATATTTATGTACATAATATGTGAGTACGTTTGATAAATCGTTACAATCATGACGATTTACCTACATCTTAGACGTTTATAACGGAGATCAGAAAGTGACGGGTTGAGTTCATAATTGTAACATTTTTGCACATGCCACGCAGAAAATATTTATTCCATGAATTTATGAACAGAAAAACTGCTGCAAGTAGGTATGCGACAGATCTGCATTGCAAAATAAGGGTTCATATATGCAGAAGCAATTAGGCGGCATAAAAATGACAGTATTATGCGGGAAACAGATTGGCACAGTAACTTCAACGTCAACAGCGACAGCAAAGAGAACTTCAACAGCAAAAGTCATGTCAAACAGATTACAACGTCAACAGCGATTTTGACAGCGAATAAATCTGAAGAGTATTTAAATAACACACAAAATACATATGTAATTCAAATATTATAAAAATTAATAGCTGACCCCGCAGACGTTGTTCTGTCCTGTTTTGTATAAGAATTGTAAAAATCGATTCAGTAGATCTAGAGATTACCCAATACAGTCTTAAAAATTTTACCAACTCTTCGAGAAACGGTACTGTGGCCCTTTTGTCATCTTTACGTCTTCAGATAAGTTGCTGTGCCAATCTGTTTCTGCAAACTTGATCGCATTCAGACTATCAGTTTGCTTTTATGAACACAGTTACCGACAATATTGTAATGCAAAGACAATGCAGTCTATCTTCATTTATGAACTTTTACGGGAAAAAAATCACCGTTAGCCTTCTTACTGATTCTTTAAAATTAAAATCACGAGTCAACCTCAACCTCACCCTTGATCACATCTTATTCGCTATGATCAAACCACTCGGAAAATGTCAATGAGTGTTCTTTGGGTCGTAAATGAAATTGTCTTAACGGCTTAACTGTTCGCCAGTGTCTCCATCATCTCTGTAGAAGATTTAATTGTAATGAAAGTTGCAGCTGTGTTGTGAGCACACACCTTCATAAAATTATATGCTTTGTTGCCTTTAACTATAAGCTTCCCGAGTTTAACATCTTTTGTTTCGGATGATACAAAATCCGTACATTTTATGTAAAATCGGAGAAAATTATTTCGTTTTTAAACTTGATTTATTAAAAAAATGATGAAACCAATATGTATAATCAATTATTATTCACATGAAGACAAACAAATTTCGATTATATTAATCATTACACATTGTGTTGACTTTTAGTCTAAATTATAAATGTTATATTTAGTTTATAATCGTATTCAAGTGCTTAATATATTTTTCTTTTCATTTTCTTCTAAAAATCAGCCAACCAATACTTTGTAATGATTATCCAGAAGTACCTAACTGCATATGGAAATGCACAAAAGAACGTACAAAAGGATGTGTGAAAATTAAAAAAAAAATACAAAATCATTATTAATTAATGGATCCCAATGCCCCTGAGTTTAAGACAAGACCTTTAGATTTCGAACGTGTATTTGAAGACTGGAATCTTTGATTTGATTCTTATTGATTTTTGTGTTTTCCAGTTAATTCACATACGTCTGTATGTATATAATATTTATCACAATAAAAAAAAAACTAAAATTTGTTGTCAAAATATTTAATATGAAGAAGAAGAAGTAAGTCACGTTCCAGTTTTTGAAGTAAAAGTTATAATGAATGTCATGGGTTTGTGGAACGCACCCAAATGTCTTTTCGATTTTTAATTCAGGTGAGTCGCAAAATAATTGCGGAATATCAAAGCATTTTTGGTACTATGTAAGTTAAGCCATTTAATATTTTTATTTTCAACTTACTATTTTATTTAAATTGAAATTATAATATTGCTCTTTTATTTATAAAAAATGCAAAAACTTCATCATTTATTAACTGTTTACTAAAATAACAGCAAAATAATAAACACTAAGTTTCATACATAGTGAAAGTTTAAACCCCAAATTCGGTTTGAACTTCAGTTCAATTAGGTTTCGCAGTTTTTTTTTAAACCTGAACTAAATTTATTTTGCAATTTAAACACCATTTACTCATTTAAAGCGAAAGCCATTTCTCAATGTGACATTTCAATTTAACAACTATCTAATGACATTTCAAAGAATTAGGTTTGTGAAAAAAATGTTTTACAAAGTCGAGAAAGTAGTTAATATTATGTAAAGTGACGCAGGCACGTAGGTGGAGAACTTTAGCGAACGAGTAAAACTAAAAAACTTAGGAAGTTCAAGGTTCAACTGAAGTGGTGTTTAAACATTCACAGTAAAACTGACTGTTACAATATAAATTATATAATTTTCCTAGAACGCTGCTAGATACAAAGTTCTTCAGTTTGCCATTTACTCACGGGCAGTTTTTCAGTTCGAGCTCACCTTAGAGTAAGAGTTAACTCTTCATTTCAGTTTTCCAAAAAAAAAAATATTTTGACAGCTTGACAAAGAGATGTTCTGCAAACAAAAATTCAACCAGTGAAGTGAAAATATTTTATTTAAATTTTATTAGAATTTTTCCGTGGACAACGACTCAATGGTTTTTTTGCTACTTTCAACAGCCTGAAGGATACATTTGACTTCATTTGTTGAAAGATTAAATCCACTTTCATATACATTTTTTTATTTAAATTTTTTGATATTTTTATTTTCCAACGAACACAAAATCACAACAAATAACTCTGAAAACAAAAAATACAATGAGCAACAGAGAAAGATACCGGTATTATACATATGAAAACTGACAAATGATATTTCAGTGATGCCAAATCAACTCATACATTTTGATGATAAAGTTAACTTTTTACTGAAAAACTGATTGAAGAGTTAACTCCGGGATCAGGATTAACTAACCACAGAGTTAACTCACCATAGTCAAAAACTAGGCCTTAATAGTGGGGAACTCATTTAAGAAAGGATCCCAATAGTTGTTTGTTGGCATAACTGGAATATAACAGTTGAGAAGCATTTTGGACATGTTAAATGTCAATTTAAATCATCTTAAGAGCATTTTTTCCAATCTTTTACTAGCAGGTATTTGGAATAAGTTTAGTTTTGAAAAAGGTTTTACTATTAAAGATTTGCAGTTGTGTAATTGTGTTGGATAAACTTTGGAGTTGATTTATGGATGGAGTGTGCTTTACAATTGCAAATAGTTGGTTAATTTTAATTTTTGAAGTATACGTACTTAACAAATTAATTTAATTATTTCCTTTTTTTCTGGCTATACATTTAGGGGAATGGATGAAAACTTCACTGTTATAATTAATCAATCCAAACGAATTTTCATCAAGTTGTTCAAATACTAAGTTTAACTTTCATTATCATTGCTCAATATTTGTTTAATGATTCTTCAGCCGATAAGTTACCAGTACCCTTGTACTAATACTGAGGTTTAACCATGATTCAAAGCTGTTGTAATATTTGTATTAAATAATTCTCTTGGTCATCTTTTGAAAATCAGTTAATCTTCAATAAATCGGTAAGTTATGATCGTAATCAAATAACGAATTACGATTTTGTAATTGGCTGAATAATGCATCTGTTTTTTTTTTTTCAAATTCGCGCTCTGTTCAAGAATCTTGTTTGGAAAAATTGGAATTTTTTTAATATATAACTATATGCATGAATGTAGAAGTTTTGAAATTGTTTCTAACGTATTAATTTCTTATTGATCGATACATAAATATATATTTTTCATAATTTGTTATATAACTTTTAAATACAAATACTTAAATTTTTATTTTATTTTTCAACTCATGTGAAAACAAGTAATTGTTAAACTAAAAGATTGTCTTTATCAGCACGAGCACATTTGTTTGGCTTTATTTTTCAAACACAGCTATATTGTAGTGTTTTTTTGGTACTGAATTATTATTTATATATTTTTTAGTGGTCTTTTTACAAGACATATATTTATACTCCTGACTTTCAAAACTGGGAATTATTTCTCTGTCGAAAATTGATTTGATAAATATCTAAGCCTACAAAGTTCTTGTTTTTGCACTACAACATAGCGTACGAATAACCTTCAATCTTCAAACACTCTATTAAATTGCAAAACAAAGTCTATATCGCTTTTGTCAGATTTAACAAAATCGTTGAAAGTGTTTTTTTTTCAAAAAACTCAAAACTAATATTTGCTTTTAATGAGAGTAAGCAAAACAAAATTCACAAACAACCAATTAGAGCAATGAAGGCCTTGAACTAAACATATAGACAATAGTCTAACAAAAACAGATGCGTCAAAGTCCATTTGGGGAAATTTGTAGATTCCCTTGTTTTATTTGTTTATTTGTTTCGTTTTTTTTTAGTACTCCACGTTTTTTTAAAGCAAACACAAATTTCATAAATAATTTTTGCAACAAATTAGGGGAAATAAAGATAAAACCTTAATGATATGTATCTTATATAAAACTTGTTTTATTCAATTTTAAAATCGATCCGCCCTTAATGGAAATTCCTTTATTTGATTTATGAGCAACATATTGATTTTCTTGACAACATCAAGAGTTGTCAAAAAGAAAAGCCTTTTATAAATTATTTTTAACAAGAACCTTAGGTATACAAAAAGATAACCCAAAAAATAGATAATAAAATCTATTAAAAATTGAGTTTTCTAGGCATTTTTTACTTTTCATGAAAGTTGCCTTAAATTTGGAAGAAAGCAATGTTTTGACAGCTAACCAATCAAAGGTTAGAAAATTGACTTTTCTTTAAATCCCTTGCGTCAACTTGATCTATATGTACCTCTAAAAGAACAAATAAGTGCAACATACATACCTACTCGTAATCCACTATACAATTATACATATCTTAATTAATTATGATAAAATGACAGGTCATTATGTTTATTTACTTGATATTGCCACTTTACAAAATTTAATGTCTTTATGAGCCAAAAAAGTTAAGTAGCCAATACAGAAGCTTCTTTTTTCTTTTAACTAAAATCTTATGATTTATAAATTAAATCAAAATGCAAAAAAATTTAATTTGCAAAACAATACAAATTAGAATCAAACAAAATTAGCAAAGTTTATACTATTCATTTTGATAATAGCACAATCAAGATTTTAATTTAGGTACAGCTAAGTAAACTTTTCAAAAATCTGTGACAATTCAAAACAATAGAACTTAATATGTTAATTTTTTTTTTTATATTTAAAAAACAAAACACCTTCAGAGGTATAAATAGTTCAGAACGTTCTGCATTGAATCCAGTCGATCAGGACATATCAATCAATCCATCAATAAAATCAATATGAAGTCAACCACTCTCATCTTAGGGGTTTTTGTAGTTTTAGCTTTGGTTACAAAAAGTTTGGCCCAAGATGACGCCGCCGCCGATGCCGAAACAACAGCCGCACCTGAAGAAACCACAACTGCAGCAGCGGTAGACGCTGATGTTGATGTAACCACCCCTGCTCTAGATGAAACTACGGTAGCCGCAACCACTGAAGCTGCAGCTGCAACTACGAAGAAGGGAAACAAATACAAAGTTAAATTGAACGGACTAGTAACTCTCCGTAGGCGACCATCAGCATTTGGCAGAAGAACCGGTGTAATGAGAGGAAACAGGGTGGGAAGTCGCAGGGTAATTGCAATGAGACCAATGGCAATGAGAGCCAGGCCAATGGCAATGAGAGCTAGGGCAATAGCACCCAGGGCAATGGGAGGTCGCAGAATGGCGCAAGGGATGGTGATTAGGAGGATTTAAAGAACGTCTGGATTCTTAGCCTAACACGATAATGCATTGATACAAATAAATTGATCGTAAAATTATTTACAAAATTTAGGATGAACATAATGTACATGATTATGTTATTATGTATTTATTTTGTCTCATGTAGTTTTCCATTCAATTGCTGTAAATTTGAGAATTTATTAAAAACAATAAAAAATTATTTATTTCGTCAATTTTGAGTGTTGTACTTCTATTGGACATAATTTTTAGTTTTCCGAACCAAATGGCAATCCCAGGTCCCAGGCCCAGGGCTATCTATACGACAGGTCTATAGGAAATCATCACAAATGAAGGGTTGACACAATGCAATCCTGTCGTTCATTTGACATTCGAAATAATTTTAACAAAAAATAAAAAATCTACATACATATGTACATACATAAATATATGTATATAAAAAAAGAGGCTGTATGCGAATGCGACACACACTCATAACTTCCCATTATGCATAATTTGAAAACTTGGAGTTGCTGATATTAATCGATTTAATTTTGATGGTGATTGATAACAATTTTATTAACAAAAAAAATTATCAGAGATATTGAAGCGGAAAAACAATATTTACTTATTTTTCTTAACTTTTTGTAGTTTTGTATTTGTTGTAAAAAAAGTCAATTTTATATTCGTCAATATTTTATCATTTTTTAGGTATTAACAAATGCATTATGTTAAAAATAAAATACATTTGAAGTCAATTGCATTGCTTTTGGGATGATAATTTAAGCAGAAAAACAATTTTTGACACTTTTCTGTAAATTTCAGTTTTGGTTTTTTATTTTTCGTAAAAAAACTGCCAATTCGATATGTGTCAAAAAAGTACCATATGTTCAAAATTCTATTACACAAAAAATGAAATACATTCGAAGTTAAAATGATTGATCATTTTGGACATATTCAAGTCAAGAAACTACTTTTGACATTTTTTGGTAAATTTTTGATTAAGTTTTTTATTTTTTGTAAAAAGACTGTCAATTAGATATTTGTCAAAATTGTAGCATATATTAACAATTGTATTTTGTATAAACATAAATAAGTTTGAAGCCAATATCGGTGCTCATTCTCAAAATATTCAAGTCAAAAAACACTTTTTACCAACTTTTGGAAGAATTTTTTGTACTTTTTAATTTTTTGTAAAAAAACTGTCAATTCAATTTTTTTCAAAATTTCACCAGATGTAAAAAACATCGTTTCCCATAATAGAAAATAGTTTTGAAGATAATATCATTTTTCCTTCATTGTATATTTTCGCGCCAAAAATTTTTTTTTTAGTTTTTCGATTTTTAAAAAATAACGGTAAGTTAAAAATTTTCAAAATTTATATCAAATCTGTATCACATTACAATGTATACAATAAAATTTATTTGAAGTCAATGGTACTATCCATTCCTGAATTATTTGCTACCAACCAAAATTTTAACTTTAAAAAATTAAAAACCCGCTTACTAAATTCTTATGAAAGCCCTTTCTGCATCTTTCGAAGGTATAACCTGTTGAATAAAATTTAATTGAAGTCGATATCCTTACTCGTTCTTGAGATACCGTGGACAAAAAGGGTATCCCGAACGTATGAACGTACGTACACCCGCACGCACAGACATCTCTTTACAAATGACAGATCTAGATTCAAGGGATCTTGAAACGTCTTCAATATGACAAATCGGACCGATTACAATAACTCCCTATGGGAAGTTAAAAATGAAGCCCTATTTTCCCTGGTCACGCCATTAGGTACTTGAGAACGACTTTACCGATTTCATCCATTTTTTTTTATAAGTTTTCTATAAAAGATTATTACAACAAAAAAAAAAAAAGAAAAAAGGTGATCATACAAACAGAACATTTAAGGAATAAGATTTTTGGGGAAAGCACTACTAAAGTATAAAAACTTTTTTTGCTATAAACTTAGGCAGTAGAACTCGCAATGCTGCAATACAAAGATTAATTCGAGCAAGTAAACTAACGAGCAACGCGAAGCCCCTGGATTCTGTTCTCATTGAATATCAATAGTTAAGACAGGGCAACGTCTGTATAGGGTCAGCTAGTATAAAATAAAATTCCTTCGTTTCCAAGCAAAACCGTGAGCCCGAATTGAAATAAGACCAGATTTTGGAATTAGATTTTCCATCATGCAGACAAAGAATAAAATAATATACATAGGGTTTGTTTTTGAAAAATACCATTCAACATTATTACTAAATATTTTTTTATAAAATTTACAATGTAACTTAAATTTGTAGATATTTGTAGTGTATTTATTTTTTTTTTTTTTCAACGCAACGCAATTATTACAAATAGACTTGAACGACTTGTGCCACTTTTTTAACTTAAGTTTTTTGTATGCTACAATAGTTTTGAGATTTGAATTTCGCGTGGGAATGCGTATATGTACTTGGGTGTTTTCTTTAAAAACTTCCAAGTCCATTTTTATGTTTTCTTTGTTTACAAGAATTTTGAGATCACATTAAAAAAAAAAACAACAAAGAAAACATTGCACTTGAAGTCGAAACAAACGCAACTGATCCGCTACTAAATAATTGCAAATCACTAAAAAATGACTTACATATTATGTATTTAATTTTAGAAACTTTTATCGGAGTTTAGAGGTTAATTTAATTTAATGGAAAATTATCCACTCAGTAACTTTTTTCTGTAATGTGTCACTTTGTGGAACATTTTGGTTTTTGCCCTGGCGAACACTGTACAATTTGAAAAAAGAAAAAAATGTAAATGTATGTACATAGAAACAATGTTTTCTCCTTCAATATTTTCGATCAAACTGTTTTTGAAATTGGTCAAAAGGTCTTGAAATTTGACACTTGGCGACACTAGTTAGAATAAAAGGACTTGGAAAAAATATGTCGATCAAAAATTGATACAGAGAGCTTGTTTTTTTTATTTTTTTTAAATTGTTTATTAATAAGTTAGGTTAATATATTTTTAACAGGGATAATAGGTAAATTCTTAAGTCTATGGTTTCAAATTTATTCTTCCCCTAAATTTTTTTATATTAGGTTTCCTGGATGCTTTTTTAGTTGTTATGGCTGCTGCAGTTGAAGTTGAAGTTTGTGCAGCTGGAGCTGCTGTTGCATCTGTTTTCTTCGTAGTTGTTGCAGCTGTAGTTGTCGAAGTTGTGGTAGTTGTAGCAGCGGCGTCAGCCCCTGCTGCTGCGTCCCCGTCGGCTGCAAGTGTTTGTCTTGTCAGTACAAGAATACTAAGCAAAGCAAAAACTAGATAGAAATAATTCATTTTTGTAGATTACTGAACTTCTGCTGAGTTTGATGATGATTGATTGATTGATGACTTTTCACCACTTTTTATATCGAATTTTTGTGAAAATATTACGAATTAAAAACAATAAACAAGGAAGTACATGAATCACGAAATAATAGATATGAAAAACGCTTTTTCAAACAAAAAAGGCAGGTAAAGGTTTATTAATAGACATCAAAACAGAAGTTAAATAACTCATCTTTGATTTTCGCATTACGACCTTGGCCTGAATATTAATTGCGCTGTTCGTATTTCAGATCTAAAATTATTTTTTTAACGAACACCTAAATAAATAGCTAGTGCTGGGTTGATGGATGTTGTAGTTAATTTTTAACGAGAACATAATTGTCAATTTTCTCTCCAATTAAAAGATATAAGATAAGATTAGATTAGCATTTCTTTATTATTAACTACTTAAACACAAGAAAAAAGTGTGTTTTATAACTTAAAAGTTTATAAAGGAAGTATTTAGCCGTCCGTTTTAATTCAAGGTCTGATTCCTTACAATGGACTTAGAATGTAGAACGACTTCATTTGTAGTGCAATTTTGTCAAATTTATAACATTCTGGTCCATTTTCTGAAGGGAAACAAATGACAACGATCATGCATTATCATTTTTTGGATCGAAATCTTTTAGGTGGCAAGAAGCTTTATCTTAAAGTAATAACGCCTTTGTTGGAAGTCGTTCTGACCTTTAAAAGAGTCGTACGTAAAAAAAAAAGTATGTATTAAAAAACCTGTGGCCGGTAAAATAATGTTACCTTTAATCCTTATATTAAATCAAGAATGGATCTCCAAGCTATTATGTTTAAAAGTGTTTCGGCACAGTTTCCGTGTTTTTTATTAAAATTATTTGTCAACCATCAACCATTGTTCGCATTAAAAGACCCTAGCCTCATTTTAATTTTCTTTGTTTTTAAGGATTCCTCTGGAACATTTTGCTTAGGAATCACTTGTACATCTTGGCTTATTCACTTGCATTCTTCTTCCCGAGTTCTTATTCATATTTGATTTTTTTTCTTCTAAAATTACGATTTCTGAGTCAAATAATATGTGTAAAATAGGTTATTTGAAAAACGGAGGAGTTGCGTTAATCACGAACGTTCTGTTCTTATATCAACTAAATAATAACAATACCCCCTTACAAGAGTAGATTGTGGAATCGAATGTAATCCGAATTCTAATGGAATCGAAATGACAGTCTGGCTTAATACTACGTTTCCAAGATTTGCTATACAATTTTTAATCCTTCAAATGAAGATTTCAAATAAATCTTATTGAAATCTAAATCTTCTTAAACACATTATCCGCGTTCCTTTGGTGGTGGCTAAGTAAAGGGTTTTTCAATAAGAGTGCTACAAAAGTTTTGTTTTTTAAATAAAACAAAAACGGTTTTGGATATCAATGAAATTTTTTATTCCTGTGTACTCGATTTCTTTTGCATGGCCACCACGGACACGTGGCAGAAGTCCAGGCGTTGAAATCAATTTTCGACGGTTTTCAAGCATAAATCGGCCGATACTGCTGCAATTTCACGTTCGATATTCGTACGAAGTTCATATGTAAATCGTAGCTGGCATGATGGCATTGAGCCATAGACCATAGACTTGACGTAGCCCCACAGGAAATAGTCTAACGGCGTCAAATCGCACGACCAAGGGCCAAGCGACTGGACCATTTTTCGTGAGATAATACGTTCCCTAAACTTGGTTTCCAATAAATTGATTGACATTCGCCGTGTGGCGCCGCGCGCCGCGCCGTCCTGTTGGAACTACATGTCCTCCAAGTCCATATCATACAATTGGGGCCAAAAATATTCGATTATCATTGAACGGTAGCGATCCCCATTCACAGTAACGTGCCGGTCTTGTCTTCATCATAACGGAAGAAGTACGGCCCAATGACGCCGCGGGCTCATAAACCACACCAAACTGTAATTTATTCGGGATGCAATGAAGACTCATGGAGTACTTGTGGATTGCTGCCTGACTATTGACCAATACGCATATTTTGTTTATTGACGAAGCCATTCAGCCAGAAATGAGCCTCATCGCTGAAGATGATTTTTCGATGAAAATCCGAATCATTTTCAAGTTGTTGCTCAATGCTCATCCCAATTCACGAACATACGACGCTTCTATGGCGGTCAAGCGGCTTCAGTTCTTGCGTCAATTTAACCTTGTAAGGATGTAGGTCAATATCTTTTCTCAAAATTCTCCACAACGACGTCACAGAGATGCCAAAGGCTTGAGAATGACGTGTGAGAGACGCATTTGGACTTTCTGCAACTGAAGCCTCAGCGGCAGCAATATTCTCGACACTACTGGCACTTCTTTGTCTCACTGGCACGGGAACATTTTGTACTATGCCAGTGGATTCAAATTTTTCTACTAGACGCTCAATTGTTGATCTGCTAGGACGATTATGACGACTATAAATTGGACGTAGCGCTCTTAACGTTTTGCCACTGACTCCGAATTTCGGTAGTAAATTTTAATAATTTCGACTCGTTTTTGGCTCGTATATCTTTCCATCATGAAATGGCAAACTTTACTGAAGGGAAATGTCAAAAGAGCAGCAAGAAATATGGCGTCGTTTTCTGTTCCTGTCGCTCTACTTTTGTAACGTCCCTGTTAAAAAATCCGATACATGTATTTGTGCGCCAAGAATTTTTTTTTTCGGTTTTCTATTTTCAAAATTATACCAAATCTGTATCACGTCACAATATGTAAATCAAAATTTATTTTAAGTCAATAGCATTATCTGCTTTATTAAATTGCTATAGATTTGTCAAAAATTTCAATTTGACAAATCGGAGCGATTACAATAACTCCCTATGGGAAGATATCAAAACAAACTTCTTTTTCGGAGAAAACTTTGGAAAAACCCACCCATTTAAACGTCAATTTTTTTCGTTTGATTCTTTCACAGAATAGTTTATGTCGTTTTCAATTGGCAATCCGGAATGAGAAGTAGAAGCAGAATCCCAATTGAACACTTTTTGTGAATTCTGAAAAATTTGAAGTTTGGTGTGACTGTATTGGTAGTTTTGCAATCTTGGCTTTTTGGAAAACTCCTGCAATAGAAAATTAACTGCATCACTTGCATCGTCATCACTTGATGAAGAAGATGAGCAAGACGACTCCAACAATGTTTCTAACAAATTAGGAACAATTGCTAAGATATTGTCAATATTATTATCCATTTTTTTTATAGTTTAGTTTTAATTTCAAGCAATCACTTCATTAGTTCTTTCACTTCCAAAATCCATATTATTAAAAAAATTATATTTATTCTTTCACAGTGTCGTTCTTGTTGATTCTCAGTAAAATCAATCACTATTTTTTAGGTAACAACTGCTCACACCATCCGCTACTAATCATCACTAAAAACTTATTGAACTTATAATGTTAGTCTCAGACAGAATATTTCAAAATATACTTTATAATTTAACTAAATACCTAAGCAGAGCCCCTTCTGTGCTCGCAAATTATTATAAATTAATGTCATAGCTCGTCCCTCAAAAATTTTACAAATAATCATAATTATCCTTGAGCTTTTAATAAACAATAAACAACTAACATCATCGCTGTAGATCGAATACCTTGTAACCCATAAATGTTCAGGAGAAACAAAAAACTTGATATAAAAGTATTGAGGACCAATATACATACATACGATGTTTTGGTGTCTATGCGTTTAGCTTTGAAACTATCGTTCTTAGGCTAACAAGGTATTTTTCATTAGATCCAGAAACTTGCTTACAATAAAAGTGCAACATTACCTAAAAAGTGAACTTTTCTGGGCTACGAGGTGTTCGATCTACAGCGACGATATATTATTTTGAGAACCGACAAGAAAAAATATAAGTAAATAGATTTATTAACTAAACAGTTATAAGTTAATTTTGTCGATGTTTTCTCATAGCATTCAGTTTCTATTCTATTTCTATATTTCAAGTTGTGAAATCATATTTATACAGAGTGTAGCAACTAAAAACATATTCTAGAAATATAATGATAATACTAAAATTGGTATAAATAAATGTGTGTATTTTAAAAATGTAACCAGTTTTAACAGTTTTCTTTTATAATAAACACAAGGCACACAAGAAAAAACAACTATTTCATATTTTTATGTAGGTAATTATTTTTTATTTGCAAGGTTTTAATTGAAATAAGTGGTCCAAATGTAGATAACTTTTAAATATTTAAGATGTCATGGCATAGTTTCGGCTGAAGAGTATGTTTCGTTCCCGGTACCCTAATACCCGGCTAAACGAACAAAACATTAAAGTTTTTGTAAAGAAACCTTAAATTAGAATAAAAGGACTTGAAAAAAACATGTCTGTAGCAAATTGATACACAGCGTTTTATATTAAATTTATTATATTTTATATTTAATTTTTTTATTGTAAATTAATAAGTTAGGTTAATATATGTATTTTTAACAGGGATAATGATAATAAATTCTTAAGTCTATGGTTTCAAATTTATCCTTCCCCTAAATTTTTTTATATTAGGTTTCCTGGATGCTTTTTTAGTTGTTGTGGGTGCTGCAGTTGAAGTTGAAGTTTGTGGAGCTGGAGCTGCTGTTGCATCTGCTTTCTTCGTAGTTGTTGCAGCTGTAGTTGTCGAAGTTGTGGTAGTTGTAGCAGCGGCGTCAGCCCCTGCTGCTGCGTCCCCGTCGGCTGCAAGTGTTTGTCTTGTCAATACAAGAATACTTAGCAAAGCAAAGACTAGATAGAAATAATTCATTTTTGTAGATTACTGAACTTCTGTTGGTTTTAGATTGATGGCTTTTTAAAATTCTCACCACTTTTTATATCAAATTTTTGTGAAGTTATAACGAATTAAAAACAATAAACAAGGAAGTACATGAATCACGAAATAATGGATATGAAAAACGCTTTTTCAAACAAAAAAGGCAGGTAAAGGTTTATTAATAGACATCAAAATAGAAGTTTAATAACTCATCTTTGATTTTCGCATTACGACCTTGGCCTGAATATTAACCGCTCTGTTCGTATTTCAGTTCTAAAATTATGTTTTTCCAACACCTATGTAAACAGTGCCGAATTGATGATTTGTATGTATGTATGTAGGTAATTTAGCAAAAAACATAGTCAATTAGTAATTTTAATTTGGTATATTATTTGCATAAACTGTAGCTCTAACGTTTATTGATAGTGTAATAGAAAATTAAGGAAAATGAAGTGGATATTTAGACAACGGCTTTGTGCAAAGTTCTTGGCAAAATCATTTTGTCAAGAAAATTTTCAATCTCCGATCTAATGTTTGCGTCATCATCGGGAGTTCCTCAAGGGAGCCGCTCGAGAGCAATTAATAGATAAAAATAAAATTTACCGAAAAGTATCAAAAATTGTTTTTCAGCTTATACATATATCTTCACAACATGCAATTTCTTTTAAATGTATTTTCAACATAATATATTTGTCAATAAGTGATAAAACATTGACAAAATTTGATAATTTTTTTTGTTATTAAAATTGTATGGAAAGTTATTTCAAACTTGGTGTGACAAAATGTTCTAAATATTTCTAAATTTACATAAATTCATAACATTCACACGTCAACGCTTATCGTTTTCTTATACAAGTCTTCATTTGATACACTAACTTATCAGCTTACCTTAGTCTAAGAAGTTCTAATAACTTTCTTTTCTCGGATACATTTTTTAACGCTCGCATTTTAAATTAGTTTTTTTTTGCCATCCATTGAACCTGTCTTAAAGTAGAATTTCAGATCTTCTTAAAATGTTTGAGCATACAAAAACAACACACGAACATATTGTTGATTGATGATTATATTTAATTACGTATAATTCGATTTTTTATTGCACTACCCAAATGATATGGCAAGAATAAGAATGTTAACTTTAAGTCATGACATATTAATTTATGAACTCACATTTCTTCGTTTGTTTAGTTAAATTTAACTATTTTTTTCGCAGTTACACAAATAATATAAATATCAATAGCACGTTATCTAACAATAATCGTTTCTTTATTCCATCCGTTTACAATAATTGCCTGATTTTTTAATCCTAATTTTCCTCCAATACCATCTTTGGGTAAAAGAAAATCACTATTTGGATATCCTATTGGCTGTGAAAATTCCTCCAAATTAGAATTGCTGGCACTCAATGCTTTCAACGACCAAACAGCAAGATTTTTTGATTTTCCATGGCGTGAAATCACATAGAACTTTAAATGAAAAAAAATAATACAAATGTTTTTCAGTTTATTTAATTATAACCAAAATTACCTCATCCATTTTATCAATTAGATATCCTATAATTAAAGCCCAATGAGCTTTATGGCCGTATTTTAAACAGGGTAAGTTGTTAAAGTCCGGATCGTATCTAGATATTGGAATGTTAAGGAAAATTTGGAAACACATTTTTGAAATTATGATTTGAACTATGATCTGAGAATGACCCTGAAATAGAATGATCTAAGTCTGATCTGACCTCAACATTGCATGAGACTGAAATAAGTTAAATATGAGTGAACGCTTGTAACCACTGTAGTTCGTGATGAATATTTCTGTGACGCTAATTGAACTTGATTTTAGAATATATGCTTTTTTCATAAATAATGTCCATGTTCAGGTGGACGGAAGTGAGTGGTCAACCGTACTCGGTGTTTTAAGGACTAATCAAGTCTCACAAATAAAAACCTTTAATAAGGCATCACCACTTTCTTATGATATACAATTAGTCCAATTGAAGTAAGAAAATTAAAGCAAAAAGGTTGTTATGTTAAGATCGACTGTTCTGCATTGCTTCTGAACCTAGGAGTCTGTGTTGAGTTGAACAATAAGAAAAAGATTAACGTCTATTGTATGTATATTTTTTTATTAAACAAATCTTATAATAGTTAACCAGCTCGCATGGGCGGCGAGACCAGTATAACTCCATCGCCACGAACAAATAACATTGGAATTGTTCGCTTAGCTGTCTTGTACACTTCTTCATAAGTTTCCTCGTCGATTTCAACTGTGGTCACAGTCTCCTCTGCATCACCCAGAACCATATTCAAATGCTGATCAAAAGCCTACAAGCAATTTCGCAAAATTAAAATGAAATAATTTATAAAAAAAATTTATTTTACGTGCAATCTTCCGCGGAGCTCCCGTTCATTGCGCATTTTAACATAAATTTTCTCATCCAAACTTAGGCGAATCAAGTCAAGTGGTTCTTTGACTGGGATAACTTGGATCTGTGGTGGAAATTTGGAATTAATTAATATTATTTTGTTTGATTGATTGGTTTTCAATTTACCTGCTCTTCTTCTGTTGCCATTTTATTTGTATTTTATAACAAAATGTTCAAAAAAGAAAATTAAAATGCGGCAAATCGGTAAAGTAGAACACACCACATGTAAACAAATTTTCCAATTCGCAAACTGAATTGTCAGTTGTCACTTTTCAACACAGGGATGCCATATTGGAAATGTGTTCGAGACTCATGTACGCTAGGCGCTACCTTTTCATTGACTATCTTAGTACTGCTGTTTTAATTTTGCACCAAGACAAGAATGTTTAATTTTGGCAGCGATGTTTTTGGCGATGTACGAGTAGGTACTGTTTTGATAGATGGCATTAATTCAATGACAAGAAAATCTGTTACGATATCAAATGACAAAAGATGGCTTTTAGAATTTGTTTATATTTTTTTCCACCAAACCCAAACCTATTTCAGATCTAAGTGAACTTTTTGTCCACCACAATTGTTAATTTGACAGATGAAATTTAAATAATGTAGGCGCTATTAACTATCAAAGTTTAAAAACCTATTTTGGAAAAGAGCGAAGATCATAGTACTATCATAAACGTCACTACGGTTTTACAAACATTTACTTTTTGAATAAACCGTCACATTAAATCTTTTGATGCGGATTATAAAAGATTTTGTAAACACTTAATCTTTTCATTAAGGTCATGTAGATGAAAAATAAGCCGGAAAACAATTACCTTCCCCATATCACACCTCCTTAAAAACGTCGAAGAATGAATGTAAGGAGGCCCTTAATTTACACCACCAAACCCTCACACAAAGTGGCACCACTAAAACATTAAAAAGAGAATTGAGCTTCGAGTCTCGAGTCTCGAACATACTCGAAATCGAAAACCATGACCGCCGAACGTCACTTCACTGTTCACTCATGCAACTTTTTTTAATTTGTTTACAAAATTATAATTAATTCCTAAATTTGAATTCCCTGTAAATTGTGATACTAGAATTATTCTATGAAAACAAATAATTCCTATGATACGAATGTAAACTAATTTAAAAAGGATACGCGATAAAAATACACGCACCATTGAGTAAACAATCTCTGA
This sequence comes from Scaeva pyrastri, assembly GCA_905146935.1. Classification (NCBI taxonomy): domain Eukaryota; kingdom Metazoa; phylum Arthropoda; class Insecta; order Diptera; family Syrphidae; genus Scaeva; species Scaeva pyrastri. The sequence goes on along the minus strand of LR989927.1, from coordinate 119,145,025 downwards.
CCTTGGCACAATTTAGTTGACCTTCGTGCATCTGACACTCAAATTGGGGCATTTCGCCTGCCACCATTGTCGTTCCGTCGGTCAATGTATCACAAATCAATTTAAATAGATTCTTGGCACTAAACATCTCACCGTTGTTGGTGTAGTTAAGTTTTTTGGCTGTCTTGAGAAGTTCCTCAGTTGCTGGAGTACCACTTAAGAGCATACTCAGTGCGGCCAATCCGCAGGTTGGTCCCTTTTGGAGAATGCTCGGGATGTTGTTGTATCGGCAGGACTTGGGTGGTGCGTAGGTGCAAACCTTGCTTAGGAAACAAGCTTTTTGTAATTCCGGCCAAGCATCTGCCCAGGTGCATTCGTCGATGCCGCAGCCAGTGGCTAGAGTGGAATAGAAATTTTTGTGCGGTGACCGGTAGGCTGAGAAATTAGATAGCACCGGTGGTGGTGGGGGTGGTACCGATGACGGATTCGTTGGATTCGACATTTTTACAGAGATCACTTTTTTCCGCACCGACACTGATACAACGATTTCGAACACAAAATTGTTTAACTACATTTGACAGGGAGGAAATAAGAACACCTCAAGTGATACGGAAATAAACAACAAAAACACCACCTCCAAATAAAAATCACACCAAACGTAATTTGACATTTGGCGTTTAGAGAATGACCAGTGCGTGTATACGCAACTTTCATCAGAGGGCGTTGTATTCGGGGAGGGTCTTGTCTTTGCTATGTGCTTCACCTAAGACACAGGTGGCGATAGTGTCGTTAAAAAGTATTAACAATGGTATTTCCGGTTCCGTAAGAATAATAAACTTAATTATTCATTTAAAAAAAAGAATTCCGACTTCATCGTTGTCATATTGAAATCAACGGATGGAAGGTTTGATAGCGTGTCGTTTGAAATTGTATGAATATAACTTTTTGATGCGAACTTGTGTGGTTTATGAAGCTGAACATTTTTGCTTATGTTTCACTCTTCGAACATTTTTAGAGAAAAAATATTTAAATTTGAAGTTCATTTTGCTGTTGGTAAGCTTGTGAATTGTACCTACTTTATTCACTTAGATGATTTTTATTTTAAACTACTAGCTTATCCATAATATGTAATATTATAAATGGGAAAGTGTGTGTATGTTTCTTGGTTCGTATTTCAAGGCAAGGAATTGACGTGATTTTTTTAAGTGGAGATAGTTGAAGGGATGGAGAGTGACATTGGCTATTGCTTTTGTCTTTCTAATACCCTACTTCCCTTAAATGGGGGATGGAAGTTTGTAGGGAGCATTCCGCAATTTTCAAGATAGAAAGCTAAAAATTGGAATGCGAACTATTTGCGACTAACAAAAAAATAGTGGGTCTCCGCAAAATTAGTACAGGTTCTATGATACAAACGAATCCATATTAATATTTTAAACTATGACCATTAACAAAGGTGGCTGGGGTGAAATTAGAAAAGCTGTGCTTCTCTGGAAAATTAAATGCAGCATGTTCGCATGCCCAGAATGTTTACATTCTAGCCCCAAATGGAAAGACATATAATATCGTCTACAGAAGCGTATTAAAATAATATTTACTATATTAATTTGTTTAGTATGTTAATGCCTGGGAATGCAAACAAACCATTTTGCTCTAATGCCATTTCGTTTTGTATAAAATAATGCAACGAAAGTTTTACTTATACTGTTAAATTGATTTTTAGTACATTTTTTTTCTTTTATTATGGGCGTCAGACTTGTAGGAGAATGCAATCTTTTATAGATTTGTTTATAAGATTGCATTTATTGAATTCACCTGATTAAATAATAATGGGACGTAAAAACATTTTGCTTTGATTTGTTGGAATGTTTTTTTTTTTGCTCAACCATTTTACAGAAAAGTCCTTTAAAATTTTGGATACAAGTTTTTAAATAATAAAATGCTAGCAATGCCATAATCTGACTTCTGATGTGCACAATTTGACTGATGTCCTTTTCGCATTGTAATTTTATATTTACATATATTGAATTTAAATAATTAAAGAGTCTAATCTGTGTCTCATTTAAGACGTTTTCTAAGATAGGCCCAAGTGGAAGTTGAAATATCTCTTTGATTCTTGTTTCATTTTCTAATGTACATACATATATAAATATGTTTGTATACCTACTTGATTTTTTCCTCAGTGCAATTTTAGTTTGTTAATCTCAAAAGAAAAATATGTCTCCAAAACATGTCTCCAAATATAGGTAAGAGTGTGGTTACCCATAACATCTATGTATGTATAGTGTGTATAGCTTTAACAGTCGAATTCATTCATGAAAATCAAATAAGACGTTTTCATATTTTAAACTTTTCTTCAAATAATCAAAAGGAAATTTGTTGTAATTTGCTTTCCACTATAAAGTGTAAAATAATTTGGTGTTATTCTATTATGGAATGTTTACCACGTTCTTATTTTTTATTTAATAATTTCGAGACAAGTTTAAAATTTCAGTTAAGTTAGTTGAAATAGGTTCAATTGGATGATCATTCGTCATTTTGCACCAAAAAAATGTCATTTATATAATATAGGTCAATTATTATTGTATCAATTAAAAAGCTAATCGGAGGGAGTTAGATAATAACTGGAAAATAGCCGTTGAATTATAAAATACTTATAAAGGTATGTGTTATCAATTGAAGAGTTCAATAAAAAAAAAGTTTTGGACAAATAATTGAAATTTTCAACTGAGGAATAATTAGGTATGTGTAAGTAATTTATTTAATAAAATTAATCTTAAGCTAATTTTTCAAAAATATCTTTTTAAAAATGACACACAACCTCTAGTTAGATTTTAATAAATAATCATAGAACTTTTATAAACCAATAATAATAATTAAAAGTACCTACATTATTACATGCAATGAGAAGAGTAAGACAATTTTACGGTTAATGCAAACCTACTAAGCTTTCATTTATTTTTAAACAGAATTGTAGTTATTTTAATTGAAATAAATACAATTTTTTTGTTCGTTTAAAAATATTGATTAGATATTCATTGCTGCCACCCAACTCCTATAGCAGTAGATCTACTATGTTTAGCCCTTAATAAAAATCTACTGCGCAGCAAAACGAATCTACTCCTCTTTAAAGAATTTGTATCTATCTATCTATTATAATATAAATTACGTGTCACGTTGTTTGTCCGCGATGGACTCCTAAACTACTACCGATTTTGATCAAGTTTGTACACCGTGTGCAATTTGATTCAATTTGTAAGACAGGATAGCTTACAGTCAAAGACAGTAGCAATTACCTGTTAGCTCCAGACGATTTTAACAGATTCAAAAGATGGCGCTATCAAACGTGTAATAGATGGCGCTATGTCAAACGTCCATACGTTTCATATAAGCTACAGTTTAATAGCATAACCACCACATATTGCTGAGGCTAAAGTATAGGTTACATTTATTTTGTAGTGAATCGAAATACAGAGAAAGCGTTAAGTATTTTAAAATAGTTATATTTGAAACATATATGTATAATATGAAATTTGACACAGAGATAGATTATATTCTTAAAAAGCACGTAGGCTAGTTTGTAACCCAGTAAAATATATTTTTTAGCATTAAACATTGACCACGTTTTACATAAAAATTGAAGCAATCTGCGGTTATTGTTTTACATTCAGCACATGAAAGCAGATGTTTTTAACAACTTCGGTAGTCCTGCCGATCGATCCACTTTTTAATAAACTTACGAAATTCACCGGGCTATCTAGAAAAAAAAAATGAATTTGAAATCAAATAAGCAACAACAATATTTTTACATAGCTTAAATTTCTGCATTAAATTGGGGCAAGACGAAGTTATATAAATTTAGTTGTTAACACAAGAAATGGAATGTGATTTCTTGTTAAATTGGTTTGAGGATTTGTTTTCGTTTTTATTTGGAGTTGGTTTATGAGATAATTGTTAAGATTCTGATGTGATGTTTATATTAATAAATTAAATGCATTTTAAATGAGATCATTTGTTTAGTTTTTAATATTGCAAGATCGACTGCGGTTTACTCAAATCTACTGCGTTTTTTTTTTTGTGATATATGCACCTACATATACTGCGCTCCATAACCGGTAGGGTGGCAGTGCTTTTTCTGACATATACTAGAAAAAATATAGCTTTACTTGAAAATTGTGGGAATGTGCAATAATAAATTTTTAAACTTTCATAAGATCAACTCATTTTTAGATCGATTTTTTATAATTGTGTTAAATTATGAACAAGAACTCGATCTTAACAATTAAAATTAAAACATTTTGGACACCCAATTAACTTCATACATTATGTACATATAGCAATTTTAAGTGCAAAAAGTTTAATTTTTATTTTTTTTTTACCTTTCGCTGTTATAAAATTCAGGCAGCTAATTATTGTTAAGTGCTGGTTCGATAAGAGTTTGTTCAAATGAGGTCTATTTATGGCTTTTGAAATGTGTTTTAAGAAACCAGATAACAAACAATGCAATATAGCTTTCTTAAAAAGTCATCAGACTGCTAATATGAAGAATTTATGATTGAGGACATCGTAACCTGATAAATGTTAGTTACATTTTTTTTCAATAAAAAAAAAATTCTTACTGTTATATTAGGTGTGTTTTTTTTTGGGAAAAATATCCGCAGTAAAGTATATTTTTTTTTAATAGATAGCAAAATAAAGGCAAAAGGATCTGTTCGTAGACTTTAGTTAGTTTTGAATTTCTCGACAGCGTTTTTCATAACAACGCTTTGTCGCGTTAGTAACTCTTATATACTATATGTTGCTATTTAACTAAAGTATTAAACCATGAGTTACTAAAATTAGAAAGCTAAAACCTCTTATGTTATTGCTAAAAGAAAACTTTGGTTTAGGAAAGATAACACAGCTTTCTATGACACCAACACGATACAAAATACAACGTTTTCTATCAACAGAGTTTTCAATTTTGTTTTTGTCTCGTTTTTGTTTTGCGGTAGTTTCGTTGCAGATTAAAAATGTAACTCTCAGTTACAAATGTTTTCATTTGCTAAACGACATACATACTTATACTTATCGTACTCGAAATACACAAGAGTTATCAATTGTACCAACATTTATATTCGAGACTCGAGCAAACGTCAAATTCTATGCTTAGTTGGATCCCACTTCTAACTTTATCGGCAGTAAGAAAGTTGTATTTGTAAAACGTGTAAAATCTTTTTTCACTGCGGATATTTTTCCCAAAAAAACACACCTATTGTGAAGCGATGTCATCTTTTTTTGTTTTTTGTTTTGACATTGGATTATAACATCAACATGCCCTTATTAGAACTTATTATACAAAATAATGTACATCAGAGTTCTTATGATACTGTTTATAGAAAGCTATTGATTTGCGTTACATTTGTGGTAACAGTTCTTATGAAATCTAAATAGGTTTTAAAAGTTACGCATAAAAAAACTCTATATGGGCTACTTTTTTGTTAAGCTATACAATTATAATCTTATTTTAAGGCTTAACAATATTAAACACAATTTGCTTTCACAATTGAATAATTTTATGACGAAAATATAATTTAAAAATGCAAAAAGCGATTATAAAAAGAAAGAATATTTCGCGACTTTTTTTTGTTTAAGCTTCGTTTTGATTTTGTATCTTTTATTGTAGAACATGTTCAGAGTTCTTTAAACATGTTCCATATTGTACCATATTTATGAACACGCCTAATTCTAAAAGAATCCCATAGAAAAATCCTTCAGTAATTTTATAAAATTTCGACAAACTATTTCGTATAGCTATAAGTCTGGGGCCCTACTCTGTAATTCGTTTCGAAAGCAAAAATTCTCGAAAACGAATATTTTGCACTCTCTATTTCAAATGCGGATTAGAAATCTAGTACTTTCGGAATGACAAATCCGAGTACGGATTTTTCGTACTTGGCAATGCGTTTCCGAAAGTAATTAGCGTTCGAAAACCGAAATTTTGTTTCTACACCAATAAAGTTAACGGATTGCAATTCGGGTCGAGTTGAATGGACATATTTTGAAAAATAAAATAAAAGGAGTTGTGCTTTATAGACGAATAAATAAAATGTAAGTAAAGAAATAATAGTATTATAAAAAATTTAAGCAAATAAATTTCATTATAGGGAATCATCAGGCAAAAATCTACATACTAAGCAAAACCAATTTAAAGGTATGGTAGAATTCATGTGTGCTCATCCCGATTTGGCGAAGGGCCGATTGAATACCTCGGATGCTAGACAAACTTCCAACAATTTGTGGGAGAGGTTATCCTCTTCATTAAATGCGGAAGGACCACCAATGCGAGACGTTGTCGGCTGGAAAAAAGTACGTTTGTATTGAAACTTTTTTGGAGAAGTAATATCAAGTTATTTAAATCTCTATAGGTATGGACAGATTATAAAGGTCACATCAAGATGAAATTGAGGAAGAATAAAATGAGCATTTCTGGCACAGGCGGTGGACCTTCAAAATTCTGCTCCTTCACTCCTGTGGAAGAAGAAGTAATTTCGATGCTAAGTTTAGACGAGTCAGTAAATGGAATTCCATCAGCATGTGTATTCGGTGCTCAAAATAGCAATGCTGAACCTGCCAATGTTCAAGACACTGAAGCAGGTATTAGCAATGAGTATGTTCAGCATTGTAAAGATGCAGAGGGACGCAGTCCTGTGCCTAAGTACACTTCTCGAAACAAAGAAAACCTACTTCAAAAGCAAGTGCAAAATCAAATACAATACCAAGAAAAATCACTTTTGATATTCCAAGAAATGAACGAGAATTTGTCATATATCGCAAGATATGAAAAAAAAAATTCAACTTGAAAGAAAAAAAATACAAGCTTGCCAAATCAAAGTTTGAGCACAAGCAAAAAACCGACATTGCCAAAAACAAGATTCAAGTGGAAAAGCTTGAAATGAAAAGGGTTATATTGAACAGGCAGCGAACACAATAATTTTAAGCTACACAAATTTAAAAAAATCTTTTTTATTTATTTATTATTATTTTGTAGTTCTTATTTTGTTTTTTTTTATCACTTTAATTGAAAGAAAATTGTTTTGTTTTTTTATCACTGTTTTTATTAAAAGAATCGTTTTTATTTTGTTTTAATAAATATATGTATTTAAATACTATTTTCTTCTCTGCTTTCTTCATCCATCCAGAGTGCAACCGAATCCATTTTAGTTATTTGTGATTAAATTGTTTTGTTTTTCACGTAAATTAACTTGAATCTCTTCGTCTCGTTTATAATTTTGGTTTAAATTGTGTTTTTGATTTTTATTTTGACGGATCTCATGAAAAATAGTTCGAGACTCGACATATCTATCCCATAAATGGAAATAGTACTAGATGTGTTTTTTATTCGATTCGAAAATTTTACAGAGTGCGAATTCATGAACGAATCGAAAATCAGATTCGAATAGGATTGGCTTTCGAAACGAATTACAGAGTAGGGCCCCTGTTTCTTTACTTTTCGGGTAAAGTTTGGGAAAAAGCAAAAAAAAAAAGTTGTTTTTGTAATTTGGTGCCCGAACTTAAAAGTAAAGAAACGCATTTGGGATGTTTCTGGGTAAACTTCAAATTTGAAGACAGATTTGTATGTGTAGAGAAACTGTTTTCTTTCTGTTTAAAATGAGCCATTTAGAGGAATTTAAAACAAAATTTAAACAATTGTTCTTATTAATGGATGATGAGGAAGATAACAGTAGTTCCACATTTGTTTACTTTTATTAAATTTTAATTTGCAATCTCTTCCCAAATCACAAACTTCAAATTTTTCGATCAGCTGATTTAATTTTGACAAGCAAGAAAGTGCCCGAGCTAAAATATTCGGGTAAATTCTTGCTAAAGGGGAAACGAAAAAAAATGAAAAGCTCTGGCATTTTCGTGCCATAAGAAAGTAAAGAAACACGTTTTGGGTAGTTTTGGGATCCCGCGGGCGAGTAAAGAAACAGACCTTATGTATGTACATAATTTGATAAACATCAAAATGGTAAACTTTTTGCATAGAGAAACCCCTTATGTCGTTTTCAATTGGCAAACTGGAATCAGAAATTCTCAAAGCGTTCAATTGGGCAAAAGTGACAGTTCTGATTCTGAAAAAGAGATATTTCTCTTCTGGATTTGAAATCAGAAGCAAAAACAGAATCACTCACACATTCAAAGATTTTAATTGTCACACTTGACAAATGTCATATTTTTTAATTAACAAATTGTGCGAACTGTGAAGTGATTGCTTGAAATTAAAACTAAACTATAAAAAAAATGGATAATAATATTGACAATATCTTAGCAATTGTTCCTAATTTGTTAGAAACATTGTTGGAGTCGTCTTCCTCATCTTCTTCATTAAGTGATGACGATGCAAGTGATGCAGTTAATTTTCTATTGCAGGAGTTTTCCAAAAAGCCAAGATTGCAAAACTACCTATACAGTCACACCAAACTTCAAATTTTTCAGAATTCACAAAAAGTGTTCAATTGGGATTCTGCTTCCGGATTGCCAATTGAAAACGACATTAAAATAAGGTCAAACACAACGATAAACGCCTGCCCAAAAAAGATGACAGATTCAAAAGTGACAGTTGTTCAAATAGCGGGTTTCTCCATATCAAAAAAACCCAGTCGCAAAAAAAAAAAAAATAAATATAACCTTATTTAAAGTTGTAACTTTTCGATTACATTCATCGATTTAAATAAGTGAACAAACTATTTGACAGAAGTTCAGAGGCTTTTGTTGTAGAGTTTTGGTTTAAAGAAGAAGGTTTTATGGGAATTAATAGATACAAATAAGAAGTGAAAGAAATACAATAACTGACGAAATAAATATTTTTTAATTCATAAAAACATGTCTAACTATTCGAGACTGAGTTACATGAATGAACAAACTACTCTAAAATAATACCAATATCTTCAGTTCTTCAATTTAGACTTAAAGCTTTCTCTGCGTCAAAATACAAATATTCCAATTATTTACGATAAAAAATTGATTCAACCTAATAAAACTTCCCAATAAGCAAATAAATAAAAAAAAGTACAAAATATACAAAATCATGAAAAAAAAATTCACCCACTGTTTATTGCAGCTGGTTGTTATGGGAAACCGACAATAAAATATTCCAAAAATTAGCAAAAAACGACCCAAAAAAAATGCATATAGTCATCATTTTCTCTTATCACTATAAAAAGTATTTTTTTATTTATCCCAAGACCCTTTAGAACTTCGAAACATTTAAATTAGCCTGGAAATCAAGTTCAATTCGATGAGGTTGCTGGTTCACACCCACTAACCTACTTTATGTGCCCAACTGGCTTCAAGTTAATCTCCCATTTGATCGCTCGAAAAAAAATAAAAATTAAAAAAGCACTCGCTTCACGTTCGAATTAAAAAAAAAAATTAACTCGTCAGTAATAAAGTTCTAAGAAATCGTCACCAATCATTATTTTTTGACCATTGATAAAAATATTAAAAGTTTCAGCTGATTGCAGTTTTGTTTATATTTTTAGTTTCTTTCTCAATCCAATCTAATTTTTCGTCTGCAAAAACCACAAATTAAAAAAAAAAAAATGCCAACATGCCCCCCGATAAACATTGAACCCTATCAATTTCCGCACTCTTTGCAACATATGATGTATCTGAGAACGTAACTATCTCGACTTGGATAGAAGAATGCGTCTCAGATGGGCAGCTGGAAATAATTTGAATTTCCAAACGTAAGTATAAAATGCTAGGTCAGCTAGAAGTTCAATCAAGTTGCTCTTGACTTTTGATAGTTATGGCAAAGTTAAGTGTTTATTCGCTCGTAAGCGTTCTTCTCCTGATCAATGGGTATGAGTGTCATGGAACCGGAAGACATTCGAAGCCCTGTGAAGAGGCGGATTATCCTGTTTGTGCAACAAGTGGGACTCATTGGTACTTCTTCAAGAATCTATGTCGGTTAAGAGAAGAAAATGAAGAGCGTCAAGAATCTGGTCTTCAAAGTGAGTGTTAAGGTTATTATTTCGTGTCGAACTGTCCTAATAATTTGTATTTTCAGAACTGCATCCCACCGATATGGCGAATTGTTTTGCATATTGTGATCAAGTGTGTACGGGAAAATATGATCCAATTTGTGGTACAACAAAAGTTGAACGGAAAACATTTCGAAACAGATGTGAATTTGATGTAGACAATTGTAAGAATGGTAATATTTGGAAGATACTTCATTTGGGAGCTTGTGGCACAGAGTCTCTTGTACAACATCCACCAAATGTACACCAAAATCCAATGCAACATAATATGCATGGTCAACGTTTTAGCATATTTTTACATCATGAAGGCAAGGTAAATGCTCATGAAAAAGGCAATCCACAGGCAAAGGGTCAAGACACACAAATTTCTAATCCAAATATTTTACTGAATCCACAGCCGCATTCAGAACACCATAATCTTAATCAACAATCTCAGTACGAACAGCAAAAACAACAATACCAACAAAAACAACTACAACAACAACAACAACAGCAACAACAACAGCAACAACAACAGCAACAGCAACAACAACAGCAACAACAACAACAACAACAACAAGTACAACTATTAGATCAAGAACGACAAATAGAACAACAACGACAAGAACAACAACAGAGAGAGCGACAACAACAACAAAAAGAACAACAACTAAAAGACCAACAACGACAAATAGAACAACAACGACAAGAACAAGTGCAGAGAGAGCAACAACAAAAACAAATACAAGAACAAGAAAAAATTAAGCAACAACAAAAAGAACAACAACTTATAGAACAACAACGACAAATAGAACAACAACGAAAAGAACAACAACAAAGAGAGCGACAACAACAGCAAAAAGAACAAGAACAACTAGAGCAACTACGAAAAGAACGACAACAAAAAGAACAACAGCAAAAAGAACAACAACAACAAATAGAACAACAACGACAAGAACAACAACAGAGAGAGCAACAACAACAACAAAAGGAACAACAACTTAAAGAGCAACAACGACAAATAGAACAACAACGACAAGAACAACTACAGAGAGAGCGACAACAACAGCAAATAGAACAAGAACAAAGAGAGCAACAACAAAAAGAACAACTACAAAAAGAACAACTACAAAGAGAGCAACAACGACTAATAGAACAACAACGACAAGAACAACAACAGAGAGAGAAACAACAACAACAAAAAGAACAACAACTAAAAGAGCAACAACGACAAATAGAACAACAACGACAAGAACAACAACAGAGAGAGCGACAACAACAGCAAAGAGAACAAGAGCAAAGAGAGCAACAACAAAAAGAACAACTACAAAAAGAACAACTACAAAGAGAGCAACAACGACTAATAGAACAACAACGACAAGAACAACAACAGAGAGAGCAACAACAACAACAAAAAGAACAACAGCTAAAAGAGCAACAACGACAAATAGAACAACAACGACAAGAACAACAACAGAGAGAGCGACAACAACAGCAAAGAGAACAAGAGCAAAGAGAGCAACAACAAAAAGAACAACAACAAAAAGAACAACTACAAAAAGAGCAACAACGACTAATAGAACAACAACGGCAAGAACAACAACAGAGAGAGCAACAACAACAACAAAAAGAACAACAACTAAAAGATCAACAACGACAAATAGAACAACAACGACAAGAACAACAACAGAGAGAGCGACAACAAGAGCAAAGAGAACAAGAGCAAAGAGAGCAACAACGAAAAGAACAACAACAAAAAGAACAACTACAAAAAGAGCAACAACGACTAATAGAACAACAACGACAAGAACAACAACAGAGAGAGCAACAACAACAACAAAAAGAACAACAACTCAAAGATCAACAACGACAAATAGAACAACAACGACAAGAACAACAAAAGAGAGAGCGACAACAACACCAAAGAGAACAAGAACAAAGAGAGCAACAACGAAAAGAACAACAACAAAAAGAACAACAGCAAAAAGAGCTACAACGACAAATAGAACAACAACGACAAGAACAACAACAGAGAGAGCAAGAACGACAACAACAAATAGAACAACAAAAAATACAAGATCAACAAGTTCAAGAACAACAACAATCTCATCACAAGGCCCCTAAACACCCTCACTTTGAGTCTCATCACAATCATCACTCTCAGGACCATCAACAGGGCCCCAAACAAGTACAAGTTCAAACCCAAGAAATTTCTGCACCAAATGCAACACCCATTCCAAGGCCACATGTTGAATCTCATCATGGTCACCAATCTCAAGACCATCGACAAGGCCTCAAACAAGTACAAATTCAGATCCAAGAAATGTCTTCACCAAACGTAGCCCCCATTCCAAGGCCAAATGTTGAGTCTCATCATAGTCATCAATCTCAAGACCATCAACATGGTCCCAAACAAGTACAAATTCAGACCCAAGAAATTTCTGCACCAAATGCAACACCTATTCCAAGGCCACAAGTTGAGTCTCATCATAGTCACCAATCTCAAGACCATCAACAAGGCCTCAAACAAGTACAAATTCAGACCCAAGAAATGTCTTCACCAAACGTAGCCCCCATTCCAAGGCCACATGTTGAGTCTCATCATGGTCACCAATCTCAAGACCATCAACAAGGCCTCAAACAAGTACAAATTCAGATCCAAGAAATGTCTTCACCAAACGTAGCCCCCATTCCAAGGCCAAATGTTGAGTCTCATCATAGTCATCAATCTCAAGACCATCAACATGGTCCCAAACAAGTACAAATTCAGACCCAAGAAATTTCTGCACCAAATGCAATACCTATTCCAAGGCCACAAGTTGAGTCTCATCATAGTCACCAATCTCAAGACCATCAACAAGGCCTCAAACAAGTACAAATTCAGATCCAAGAAATGTCTTCACCAAACGTAGCCCCCATTCCAAGGCCAAATGTTGAGTCTCATCATAGTCATCAATCTCAAGACCATCAACATGGTCCCAAACAAGTACAAATTCAGACCCAAGAAATTTCTGCACCAAATGCAACACCTATTCCAAGGCCACAAGTTGAGTCTCATCATAGTCACCAATCTCAAGACCATCAACAAGGCCTCAAACAAGTACAAATTCAGACCCAAGAAATGTCTTCACCAAACGTAGCCCCCATTCCAAGGCCACATGTTGAGTCTCATCATGGTCACCAATCTCAAGACCATCAACAAGGCCTCAAACAAGTACAAATTCAGATCCAAGAAATGTCTTCACCAAACGTAGCCCCCATTCCAAGGCCAAATGTTGAGTCTCATCATAGTCATCAATCTCAAGACCATCAACATGGTCCCAAACAAGTACAAATTCAGACCCAAGAAATTTCTGCACCAAATGCAATACCTATTCCAAGGCCACAAGTTGAGTCTCATCATAGTCACCAATCTCAAGACCATCAACAAGGCCTCAAACAAGTACAAATTCAGACCCAAGAAATGTCTTCACCAAACGTAGCCCCCATTCCAAGGCCACATGTTGAATCTCATCATGGTCACCAATCTCAAGACCATCGACAAGGCCTCAAACAAGTACAAATTCAGACCCAAGAAATGTCTTCACCAAACGTAGCCCCCATTCCAAGGCCACATGTTGTGTCCCATCATGGTCACCAATCTCAAGGCCAACAACAATCTCAACAACAGGCCTATCCACATCCACTGGGTCAGACCTATCCAATTCCTGTATCTATTCCAAGACCACATATTGAGTCCTATTTAAATCACCAATCCCAGCATCAGCAACAACAACAAGAACAACAAAGGCAACAGCAAGAACAACAAAAACCACAGCAGAAACAACAACAGCAACAACAACAACAACAACAGCAACAACAGCAACAGCAACAAAAACAACAACAAGAACAACAACGGCAACAGCAAGAACAACAAAAACAACAACAAGAACAACAACGACAACAGCAACAAAACCAACAACAAGAACAACAACGGCAACAACTTGAACAACAAAAACAACAGCAGAAACAACAACAGCAACAACAACAAATCCAACAACAAGAACAACAACGACAACAGCAAGAACAACAAAAGCAACAGCAACAAAAACAACAACAGCAACAAACACAACAACAAGAACAACAACGGCAACAGCAAGAAAAACAGCAACAGCTAGAACAGCAGAAACAAAAACAACAACAAGAACAACAACAACAACAGCTAGAACAGCAGAAACAACAACAACAGCAACAAAAACAAAAACAACAACAAGAACAACAACAACAACGGCAACAGCAACAGCAAGAACAACAGCAACAGCTAGAACAGCAGAAACAAAAACAACAACAAGAACAACAACGGCAACGGCATGAGCAAGAACAACAGAAACAGCTAGAACAGCACAAACAAAAACAACAACAAGAACAGCAACGGCAACAGCAACAGCAAGAACAACAACAGCAACAAAAACAACAACAAGAACAGCAACGGCAACAGCAACAAAACCAACAACAAGAACAACAACGACAACAGCAAGAACAACAACGACAACAGCAACAAAAACAACAACAAGAACAGCAACGGCAACAGCAACAGCAACAAAACCAACAACAAGAACAACAACGACAACAGCAAGAACAAGAAAAACAACAGCAGCAACAGCAACAAAAACAACAACAACAACGGCAACAGCAACAGCAACAGCAACAAAATCAACAACAAGAACAACAACGACAACAGCAAGAACAAGAACAACAAAAACAACAGCAGCAACAGCAACAAAAACAACAACAAGAACAACAACGGCAACAGCAACAGCAACAAAACCAACAACAAGAACAACAGGAACAGCAAGAACAACAAAAACAACAGCAGCAACAGCAACAAAACCAACAACAAGAACAACAGCGACAACAACAGCAACAAACACAACAACAAGAACAACAACGGCAACAGCAACAAAACCAGCAACAAGAGCAAGAACAACAACAACAACGGCAACAGCAAGAACAACAAAAACAACAACAGCAACAAAACCAACGACAAGAAAAACAACGACAACAGCAAGAACAACAAAAGCAACAGCAACAACAAGAACGACAACAGCAAGAACTACAAAAACAGCAACAGCAACAAAACCAACAACAAGAACAACAACGACAACAGCAAGAACAACAGCAGAAGCTAGAACAGCAGAAACAAAAACAACAACAACAAGAAAAACAACGGCAACAGCAAGAACAACAAAAACAGCAACAGCAACAAAACCAACAACAAGAACAACAACGACAACAGCAAGAACAACAAAAGCAACAGCAACAACAAGAACAACAACGACAACAGCAAGAACAACAAAAGCAACAGCAACAACAAGAACAACAACGACAACAGCAAGAACAACAAAAACAACAGCAGCAACAACAACAAAACCAACAACAAGAACAACAACGACAACAGCAAGAACAACAAAAACAACAGCAGCAACAGCAACAGCAACGACAACAGCAAGAACAACAAAAACAACAGCAGCAACAACAACAAAACCAACAACAAGAACAACAACGACAACAGCAAGAACAACAAAAACAACAGCAGCAACAGCAACAGCAACGACAACAGCAAGAACAACAAAAACAACAGCAGCAACAACAACAAAACCAACAACAAGAACAACAACGACAACAGCAAGAACAACAAAAGCAACAGCAACAACAAGAACAACAACGACAACAGCAAGAACAACAAAAACAACAGCAGCAACAACAACAAAACCAACAACAAGAACAACAACGACAACAGCAAGAACAACAAAAACAACAGCAGCAACAGCAACAGCAACGACAACAGCAAGAACAACAAAAACAACAGCAGCAACAACAACAAAACCAACAACAAGAACAACAACGACAACAGCAAGAACAACAAAAACAACAGCAGCAACAGCAACAGCAACAAAACCAACAACAAGAACAACAAAGACAACAGCAAAAACAGCAACAAGCCCAACGACAGCAACAACAGCAACAACGACAACAGCAAGAACAATCTCAGCAACAGTTCCAACCACAGCCTCACTTTGAGTCTCATCATCATCAACAGAACCGACCGCATCCACAAGGCCAGGTCCAACCAATTCCTTCACCAAACGCAAATTGGGTTCAACAGCCAAATGAATATCTGAATTCGAATCCACTTCGTCAGGAATATCCAGATTTTTCAGTTGGACTACGTCCTTATCTTGGTGGACGGACTTATCCACAAGGATACCCAACTGTTCAAGAGAATGTGCAATCCTATCCCACTTCCCAATACCAGCCACATCGCCAATCGCACGTAAGACCGCTTCCACATCGTCAACAACACCATCAGTTCAGGGTCCCATATCCATTTGCTTTTTCACGCCCCGAAAAATTACCACTTTCATCTGTTACGCCAAATGCACATCGTTTCCCACAACAGCATGATGAATTTTTGCCATACTCCCAGTCTCGGCCACAGCCACTGCCAATCTCTTTCGCCCAAAATATTCAACAGCCATCGTCAACATCTTATGGTCTGGATGCATCACGTCCTAGAACTGCTTCGCAACCAAATCAGCGATTCCCAACTTCAAAAGTATTGCCACATCCATTCTTTATCAACCGTCGATGCCCCACCCACTGCACAATGGAATACGATCCCGTCTGTGCCACTTTCCAAGGTGTGCAACAAACGTTTGACAATAACTGCCTCATGCGAGCAGATGTATGCAGATCAGGACGGGGTAAGTAACGATTTAAGCCGATTTCTTAAACCTCATCTCAATTTCAATTTTAATTTTAAAAATACTTCAAAATTGAATTCGACTTTGATCATTGGATCAAATCAAAACCCGTTACAAAATCCGATCCGATCTCAACTTTGACACTTCTATAATAGTTAAAACGTCATCAATCACTATGAATCCAACCGCAATTCTTTCACCGGATTTTATGACCGCCATGATTAACTTTAGTTTTGACATTTAAAGGCAACAACTAAATTATTTATTCTGTTTTCAGCATGGACTACTTTGGGCTCGGGACCATGTGAAACTATGTCGCCTAATGATCAGCCCCAATTTGGTCTGTCTAACTTTGAACAACCAATCCCAATGAATGAACAATCAACTCCGTCACCTATGGCTTGTCCAATGTGCTCTGATTCCTACCAGCCCGTTTGTGGCATCTCCAATGGCAAACAGCAAACCTTTAACAGTGAATGCCTGCTGTTATCCGAAAACTGTGGTTCAAACACAAGTGAGTATGATGCAATTTTAAGAAGCTAAGAAATCTTGATGTCATGGTTCTAACATTTTTGCTTCTATCTTTTAGAATGGACTGTGGCTCATGAAGGCGAGTGCCAAGCCGTTGGCGTTGCTGCTCCAAATTCAGCTCCAAGGAACTGTCCAAATTTCTGCCCATTAAATTACGAACCTGTGTGTGCTACTTTCCATGGAGTAAAGCGCACTTTCCCCAACGAATGTGAACTTAACCACGAAGCATACGTAACCAATAAACGTAAGTTTGACTCAGGCTCAAATGCTAGTACTTCCGAATTTAGCGACCGAAAGTGTCAGATTTTATTTTGTTTGTTAAATTTTGGACAAATGTTGGATTCTGACATTTCAAAAGTTAAAGTCGTAAGCTCACTTTAACACTTTTATGTAACTCATTTCTTACATTTTTATACTCATTTTACCTTTAAAATTTCTCTTCTTCAGAATGGGTTATTCTTAACGTCGGAGAGTGTGACTACTGCCCCGATTGCTCAGATGATGTTTCACCAGTTTGTGCTAAATTAGGAGGTCAAACGCGTACCTTTGATAACGCCTGTAAAGTGGAAGCAGAAAACTGCAGAACTAACAGTGGTAAGTTTTCAACAAAATAAACAATTACGAAACTTAGGCTCGCTTTGTTTCCAAACTTATTCATAAACTGACATTAAACGATTGTTGTTTCCATCAAAATTTATTATTTGACAAAGTTTTATAAAAATCCTTGTCGAAATGAGTTTCCCTACGTTTGACTAATATTTTCCTTTAAACACTTTCTAGCATGGAAAATTGTTTCGAAAAATTCTTGTGGAATTCGAAACTGTCCAAGAAATTGCCCAAGAAGTTATATCCCAATTTGTGGCATCAACAATGGTGAGGTCAAAACTTTTACCAACATCTGTGAGATGAGGAAAGAATCTTGCTATACAAACACAGGTATGGTTTGAATTCTCTAAAACTTGAAGACCAAAAAGGTTTTATACTTTTTCTTATTTTAGCTTGGAGTATTGCCAGTAAAGGAGAATGTCCCAGTCAAGATGAATTCCAGTTTGAAGAGTATTCAATGGGAAGAAGACAACTAGGACACAGATTTAGAACTTCACCCAAACACTTCCAGTATTGATAAAACTTGACGAATATAATTTTTGGAAAATTTAATACTAATTCGTTCGAATTTGTATTCAAATTTTTGAACCTAAAAACGATTTTATGATGGGCAATACTACCAACAATTTTACTTAATTTAGACTTAATTAATCTTTAATTACTTTTTTTACATTCCTTTTTTTTACTATAGATTTTATTGTATGTTTAAGGATTTTTATACATGTACAATACAGAAATATGTTTAATAAAAAATAAATGAATTTTTAAATATATTTTTTTTTTAAATTGGAAGTTCACCGAGATATGGAAAAGTGTTTGACATTTAAAGTTTAATAGAAAAGATGTCGGAAAATTTAAAACAACACATTTTAAAGCTTTCAATAAACTATTTCACTCTAACAGCCCCATACGAGGGCATTATCAATATGCATTATTCTATTACAAATGTAGAAGGGGTTACAGCTGGTTTGTTATAAATTTATGAATGGAATAGTCTTGATCAATTATTCTATTGTAGTTGTAATACAATTTTAATTCTTTTTGCACGAATATAAGAACATTATGTTGAAACAATGCAAAAATATTTTTTTCAATTAGATACATAAAAAGCAAAAAAAAATGTACAGTTTTTTACGATGTAATTTTCAAAACAAACAAATACTTAACAGTTGGCAATACTTAACATTACTTGGTGTTCTCAAAAGCTTTAAAACAGAAAGCTCTTTGATAAAATCCTTTGAAAAAAGCCTTTATACTTCGTCCAAATCGAATGTGCAGTACAGGCCTTATGGGAGAGCTTTTTTTTTACCAGTTACGTGCCTCACATTCTTACCGTACTGAATTCAAATGTATCCTACATAAAAAGTTCTCACCCGCCTATGGATTCATGACTGCATCCGCCGCAAACCAGCATGTCCTGCCAGGCGCAAAGTCAAATGCGGCAATGCGCACTGACACATTTTAGCCTTCATTTTATATTTATGAGATACAGGGTTGCCTTACCGTAATAAGTTACCTTTAAGTTCTCTTTTCTTTGAGTTTTTGTGGAGAAGCTTTTGTTTTTAGAGCTTTTATGGGGTTAACATAGTGTTTGTTTTAAGTATTTGCATTGGAAATTACGGCAAAACTTTATAAATGCAGTTACAATAAAGCATAGACGGCAATTCTTTTCATTTTCTGGAGAGCCTTTGCAATTTTATTATATGCATACGGTAACGCTGACTAATTTTTTCTTTCACACAACTAAAGGGAATTCTTCTGAAGATAGAGTGAGATACAGACGTCCTATCTTCTTTGTACTGCACATTCGATTTGGACGAAGTATAGTACTGCTTTCAATGGACAATGGTAACTTTGTTGGAATACATTCTTCAAATACCGAATTGAGAGTATAAACGAGCAAACGATCCCGATCAATATCCGATGCGTTCAGCATGCGAATTGCGAACTGAAAAGTTGTGGAGAATTAACCACATTTTTCAAGACAAAAAGCACAAGTCATTGGAGTGCTTGCTTTTTTTATGGGGTAATTTTTCTTATCCATCAGTTGTTTGTCAAATTTTTATATTTCAGTCATCTGTCCAACGTTAATGAAAAGTTATTCTGTCACCATTATACAGTTATTAAAATCTTTTATCACCAGTTTGTTAGTGCCTGAGATTAACTGCCAAGGAAAACTCACTTTTTTTTTACTTTTGGGAAGTAATGAAAATTTTGATCGGTTGGTAACATATCGGGACAAAGTTAACCGGGTCCTATAGTTTCTATAAATATGAAAAAAGAAATGGGTCTGTTCATATTTTTTTCAAGAATAAATTGGCTTTTTGCGACGCTTTTGACGATTTATACCTACTATTAGGTAATATATCGAAAACCAGTTTCATTTGAAAGAACCTAAAAATCAATTACTTTAAAAATTTTAATCATATTATAAATGTCAAAGTTTGGACGCATGTATGTTTGTTGGTAAATGGGATCAGAACGGCTAGATGAAATTTGACTCAACCCAAAAGCTACTATTACTATGATGTGATTTTCTCTTATTATCTATCCAGCCCGTGCGAAGCAAGGACGGGCCTCTAGTATTTATAAATATTTCAAAGCAGATTGGATCTACAATTCCTTTGACGGGATATTTAATTAAATATTCTTTTTTTTTTTAATTTAAACATTTAATTTTTACACTTTTTTGTTAAATGTTTTTACTCGGAACTGTTGCTTGTAAATAATATCATTTAAAAATACACAAAAACATTTAATAAATTAAAGTTTTTATCGTAGGCTAGTTGCTGATAAGTTGAATTGAAATTTAAGACCAATTTTATATTGAACTTTACATTTCCAGTGAAGACAGTTTTTTCATTATCATGATGTTGGATTTGGATGTAAAATAATTTCCTAATAAAATGATATTCTTTTTAATTTCAATATTGTTTTAAATACATTTATTTATGGTACATGGATAAAAAAAACAGTTAAGCTTAAAACTAAGTTAATAATAACTACAGATTTTATTGAATTGAATTAATTAAGTTAAGTAACAATATTGGCAAGGCAATCAGTATCAGTAGTGACTGCCAATAATAATAATTGTTTTCAACAAAATCGTTAATTCGTTGTTAACATTCAACAAACTTATTTACAAATATTAAATTTAATATTATATTAGTGGATATGTTTGGGTAAAATTCGGCTTCGAGGAGGTGATGGTGATGTTTCCCCGCAACTGCCGTGTTTTATAATTTTCCAATCTAAAAAACGAATTTAGCTGTAAGTTATTTTGGAATATAGAAAACGTTTTTGAATTTACCTTCACCAGTTTTACACTTGACGTTACCCAAGAAGCAAGTGTTCAAAAAAGTTCTCTCTTCCCCATTGAAAGTTGCACAAACTAGATCACGGAAAGCTAAACATTTATTTATTTGACAATTATTGGATTCAGGATTAGTCATGGAAGTTGGAATTCCAGATGCAGGATTGGACAATTGATGTGGATTCTGTTCTTCACAAGGGCCTGCCTGGACAAACTCCCAATCTATAAGAAATTCATTTTCTGTGAGTTTTTTTCAAAAAAAAAAAACATCAAAGTCTAAGTTATACTTTTGTGAGTTTTGCAATTTTCAGATCTCAAAAAGCATTCATTGATGAATTCCTTTCTTGTTCCTTGATAAACAGCACAGACAGGATTGTATTGTAAGCTACATGATTTTGGACAGTTCTCATTTGAACTAGGGCATTCTCCTTTGCTGGCTATATTCCAAACTGGAAGAAGAAAAAGTAGACAAAAGGCTTAGGATCTATTTGGTCTTCAAGATTCGGATTATTCAAGCCATACCTGTGTTTGTATTACAAGCTTCTTGTCTCATCTCACAGATGTTGCCAAATGTTCTAACTTCACCATTGCTGATGCCACAAATCGGGATATAAACTCTTGGGCAACTTGTTGGACAGTTTCGGATGCCACAAGAATTTTTCGAAACAATCTTCCATGCTAGAAAATTTCAAAAGGGAAAGACTAGTTAAGTTTATGGAAACTTAAGGATTTTTATAAAACTTCAAAGTTCTACCCATTTAAATCTAAACATTGTCAAAATAGAAATTCTGATGGAAACAACAATCGTTTAATGTCAGTTTATGCATACGTTTCAGAATAAAGCGAGCCTAAGTTTCGTAATTGTTTATTTTTTTGAAAACTTACCACTGTTAGTTCTGCAATTTTCAGCTTCCACTTGACATGTGTTATCAAAGGTACGCGTTTGACCTCCTAGCTCGGCACAAACTGGTGAAACTTCATTGGGGCAAACCGGACAGTAGTCACACTCTCCGACGTTTATAATCACCCATTCTGAAGTAGAGACATTTTAAAAGAAATATGAGGTTAAAAAGAATAAAAAAAAGTCCACAATTCTGCGTGTTTTCTAACAGTTTTCAAAATCCATTTGAACTTTTATACTAGCAAAAAGCTTCATATGTCAAAACTTTACAAATAAAATTAAATCTGACACTTCTGTTCTCTAAGTTCGGTAGTAATGTATTACTATCACCTGGCCCTGGGAAAAAGTCTGTTTAAAATTTGAACAAGTCAAACTTACGTTTATCAGTTACGTATGCTTCGTGGTTAAGTTCACATTCATTTGGGAATGTGCGCCTTATTCCGTCAAAAGTCCCACACACTGGTTCGTAATTTAATGGGCAGAAATTTGGACAGTTCCTTGAAGTTGGGTCTGGAGAAGCAATGGCTTGGCACTCGCCTTCATGAGCAACAGTCCATTCTAGAAGACAGAAAAATAAGTGGGATAATAAGAACGGGACTAGTCTTGTTTTTTTGTTTTTATAAATTGACTGTCTTACTCACTTGCGTTTGAATAACAGTTTTCGGATAACAATAGGCATTCACTGTTAAAGGTTTGCTGTTTGCCATTGGAGATGCCACAAACGGGCTGGTAGGAATCAGAGCAAATTGGACAAGCCAAAAGTGTTGGGGTTGGTTGTTGCGTCGAGATTGGATCTAGTGATGGTATCACTTGTTCCGATGGTGGTTGGATTTGAGGAACTGTCTCTTCTCCACATTTTCCTTGTTGAATAATCTTCCAGTCTTCAAAATTAAAAAAAAAAGAAACTTCAGTAAAGACACTTGGAATTCAAAAATTTAATCTTTACCCTCTTTCGTTCGACAAGCTTCGATTAGGACAAAACACTGATTTGGAAACTCTCGTTGAATTCCATTGTAACTGGCACAAACTGGGTTATAAATACTGGGACAAATTGTGGGACAATTTCTTGGGGATTTTCTGCATTCACCGTTATATAAATAATCCCAAGCTGGAAAAAAATCAAGATTTATACTGATATCCGTCCTTTAATCGGGGGGATTTAGGAGTCTTACGATTTCCTGTGCTGCAAATTTCCAAGTCCAAAAGGCATTCATTGTTGAATGTTTTGTTTTGACCATTAAATGTTGCACACATGGGGCTGTAAATTCTTGGACAATTAGCATTGCAAACTTCTAGTTCTGGCTCAATACATTCGCCCTTATGTTTGACCACCCAAGCTAAGAGAAAAGGAAAGGTTAAAGTTAAGTTTAAAATCGGCTTATCTAAGAACTCACCTCGTTTTGAACCGCATATATCCGCTTTCATGTAACAGTTATTGTCAAAAGTGTGTTCGACATCTCCGAAAATGGCACAAATGGGATCATATTGCAGGGAACAATGTGTGGGGCATTGATTGCTGTTCACTAAGGATTGTTGCATTTGCTCGGAAAAAGGCAACTGTTGTTGGGGTTGCTGTCTAGGCTGAGGAATTGTTGCTACTTGTGGTATCTGAAGGCCCCTTTGTACAGATCCAGATGGTGTCTGAATATCTGGCTGTGGAATCAAATATTTATTCAACTGCAAATCTTGTGGATGATTTTTCGTAAAGAAAATTGAAGTCGGCTCATTGCTGGAATGTGGATGTGGTCGAGATTGTGTCTGGGAATCTGGAAGGAGTTGGTAATTGGCTTTCTTTGGGGTCTGTTGCACATTTGATTGAGGAGATGGGACAGGTAATTTTTGTGACCGTGGAAGAACAAATGGATGTGAGTATTTAAGCAGATGGGCATGGTGATTTTTAGGATAATGTTTAAGTGACCTAAGAGGGACATTTGGTCTGCGATGGGACATGGGATGAAATTGAATATTTGGTTGAGAAATTGGATATCGCTGGGAATAGGGTTGTCTGTTGAAATTGAAATTTTGACGTTGCTGAATACGTGGTTGTTGAATTCGATGATTTCCTAGGCCGGATGGTGGAATTTTGTTTAATTTCCTTTCTAGATACTGCCGACGACGATGGAAAAATGGATTATGTTGCCTCAGAGTCTTATAATTATTCCATTTTCGATTGAATGGCCTTGAAACTTTAGACTGGATTTGAGAATGAGACTGAGGGTGTTGAAATTCATTGGGACTCTTGTTTAGTTTATTAAAAATGACGGGATGAACTGACTGTAGATATTGTTGAGAATTGTGACGTTGATCAGTATGTGGCTGGGAAATGGGATAATCATTAGGCTTCTCCATTGGTGGTTTTAGATAGGTCTGTTGAAATATCTTTGGATGTAATTCTTCCCGAAGATTTGAATGAGTCTGAAAATGTTGCTGTGGAACTGGATTTTCATCAAGTCGACGAATGTACGGCTGTGAATGTTGTTGTGGTTGGAGTTGGGTATGTGGAACAACAATGGGACTCTCAATTATTCGAGCGAAGGCTTCAGGATGAACAGGTGATTGTGGGGGATATTGTTGATAAATATGATTTGGCTCAACATGTTGCTTCGAAATCGGATAATCAATGGGATTTTCAATTGGTAGGCTCTGCATTTGGGACTGTGGATGAGTCTGTTGAAATTGTTGTGGATGTGGTATATTCTGAGGATTGAAATGATGCTCAACATGTTGCTGTGAAATTGGATTTTCATTTATTCCAAAATTTTGAGACTGCGATTGAGGTTGTAGTTGAGGCTGGATATTTTGAAGTTTTATGGGATTTTTTATTACTTCAGGAACAGTTACGGTATGAACTGGTGATTGTAGATATTGTTGATCACGGTGATGTGGCTCAACATGTGGCTGAAAAATCGAGTAGTCAGTGGGACTTTCAATTGATAGACTCTGAACTTGTGGCTGTAGATCGGCCTGTTGAAACATTTGTGGATTTTCCTGACTATTGAAATTTTGCTGTGGACTTTTATTTTCCTTTTGCCAAGAAATTTTTGGTTGTAAATGTTGCTGAAGGTTAGGTTCGGAATGAAGCTGATTATAAAACGCTTCAGGGCTAGAATGGGCTCCTTCAAATGGTTGTGGCTGTTCATGAAGATATGCATGAGGTTTTTCTTGAGGAATGAATTGTGGTTGTGGATTAATTGGACTTTGATTAAGGTCATGAATTTGAGGCTGTCGTTGTTGCCAAGAATGGGAATGTGGATGGGTCTGAGCACGTGGAACTAAAATTGAACTTACATCAGGAACTGATCCAACCTGAATTGATGGTGACTGTTGATTTTGTTGAGAATGGTGATGTGGACGAACATGTGGTTGAGACTTTTCAATTGGTTGGTTCTGAATATTTGGCTGTATATTCGTCTGCTCAAACTGTTGTTGGTGTTGTTCGTGATTGTCTAACTGCTCGCGATGATGGGAATGAGGATTTTCTTTAGGGTTGGAAGGGTAAGAATTTTGATGTTGGATGGGATTTTCGTTGATCCCAGGGACTTGTGGGTGTGAATGTGGCTGAGAGTTGAATTGTTGCTGGGGTTGATCATGTGCAAGGAGGCTCTCATTGGACTGATGTTGTTGTGGATGTTGTGGGGAGTAGAAATGTGGATCGGGCTGCACATGTGAAATGGGCTTTGGATTTAGATTGGGAGTTGGTAAGTTCTGAATTTGTGGCTTGTTTTGTGGATGGGAAAGTTGTTGAGGAATGGAAACAAATGGCTGGGATTTAGTCGGTCTTAAATGAGCCAATTGAGTATTATGAGGGTGTATCTGGCTTTGTAAATGATGTTGTCCATGGGTGTTAGGATTTTGATTAAATTGAATATGTGGAAACGATATTCTATCCAATTGAGGGACAGGTGTTATCGGTGACGGATGGATCTGTTGCTGAAAATCACGATGTGGATGATTTCTAGGGTTTGAATTTGTATTCGATTGGGAAATGGAAAAGGGTTTCAGATGAGTCCTTTGGGGTTGGGTGGGGGCTACATGTGGGTGTTGATTCAATAGCAGAGACTGATCACATTTTCCATTACAAACAAACTTCCAAATGTTGCCACTTTTACAATTCTCCAAATCAAATTCACACTTGTTTTGAAAAGTCTTATGTTTGTTTTCAGTTACTGCGCAAATTGGAGAGAATTCATTTGTGCACCGTTGATTACAGTTATTGAAACAATTTGACACATCCGTGGGTCTTAAAGCTACAAAAACAAAAAAAAACAATAATTTTTATTCAGAAAAAAACTGACAAATCCCAAAATCACTCACTGGGAAGATTCAAATTCTCACGATTGTGGTTTTCACTGTTTAGCAGACACATGTTTTTGAAGAAATACCAATGACTTCCATTGGTCGCACAAACGGGAAAATCCGATTCGTCGCATGACTTCGGACCGCTTCCACGACACTTATACACATCGAAAAGCAAGAGAATACTAAGCAATGAAAAAACATACGATTGTGCCATAACTTTTCGAAAGTCAAGAACAACTTGGCGGAACTTTCCGCTGACCTGGCATTTTATACTTTGTTCGGGAATTTGAGAAATGTCGACGCGACTGCGACTGCCACTGCGATCACCAAAGTCTGGATATGAAGTTTGATATACTCGTAGACGTCATGTCAGTTGCTGAGAGTGCGGAAATCGATTGAATTTATTGTTTGTGCTTATCGGCGGGACATGTTGGTATTTTTATTTATGGATTTGGCAGACGAGAAATTAGACTTGTTTGTAAAAAAAAAAAAAAATTATTATTAATAATAAATGTAAACAAAACCAAGTTCTGCTGATAAGATGAAATCAGTTGCATTGTATGTGAATTAAGTTGATTTGTTTTCATCGAATGGAAGGTAGATACTTAAAAGTGACGATTGTTATGATTTAACAGTAAACAAAGTCTAGTGTGACTCAGGCGCATAGACATCAGACACGCACGTTACGTGAGTCTTACCGAATCAAATTAGGTGACAAATTCCTTAAGTGCGGCTATTTTATTAGTGATCACAAAATCTAAGATTTTTAATGATGTGAATTGCATAAATATAAAGTGTGAAATTATGTTCTGCAGACGGCTTTTGTGGAACCTATGGGAGTTGATAGGTTCCAATGCAATTATAGAATTTGGACTTTAGTTTAAAGCCAGACAAATAATTAACATTTTTAATGTCCGAATAAGAGTTGCCATGACGGAAGAAGTTTTAAAGATTGAATTATAGGCGCGTATATGTTATAAGCTTTTTGGTATATTGCTAAGGAATTATGTAAAGTGGGTTTGTTTTGATACAAAAAAAGTAACAGCAAAATCGGGTTTTTGTTGAATGATTCCTAATAATCAAAAATCTATCCTTCATCATCACTTGAACGATAATTCTGTGCAGGAGATACAAAAGTTAGTACATTGACACCAAATCACTTTCAGTATGGACATGACCATTGGTGTAATTTTCGAACCAATATTTGTATATACAGTACAAAATCAGGGTTCACTATCGCAATAAAGTTTACCTATAGCTTAAAATGAGTAACTATTTGGCAACACTTTGTGAGAAACGTCATTTTTGACTTTTTACTGTCATTATTTTCTAACATCTACTTGTCATACTAATTCTTCTCTTTCTCATACCTTTTTTAGAGCTGAAGAAGTTTAAATAATGCAAAACAGAAATATTGTTGGAATTATGATTAGTATAATCTGTCACTCCTTTTTATAAAAAATTAGCCGTCAAAAGTGACTTAAATAATGGCTTTTAATGCTTCAAAAGAAGCTGGTTTGTAGGCATACACTTATGTATGAATAAACATAGCTACACAGTCTGTGTAGCCGTTTGAACATCTTCTCTCCGGAGTTCACTCACCAAAAGTGTAGGTTAACTGAACTCCAAGATAATATTGATTGCTTAATTTAATTCAGAAGTTAACTTAGTTAACAAAACAAAAATGGGGATGATCTCACACTGAAAAACTGGACCCACAATTATATTGTTTATAAATTAATACATTATATAAATACTGTCAAAAATATATCCGTAGAAACAAAATATGATGAATGAAATGATCTTAAGATAATCTCCCCAATCCCAGCCCTCTGGTTCGAGGCGACAAGAAGATTGAACCTCCGCTCCGGTTTGAAGCTTGGTCTGGATGTCGTGCTAGGGATTCTAAGGGATGCGGAAGGCCATCATCGTGTCTCAGTCAGAGACTACATGGATTAGGGACTTGATAAAGTAAAGTAAAATATATGATCTGGCTGCAGTTGCAGTCCCATAAAATAATTTAGTGAAATTGGTAGAGTTTTGAAAAATAAAAAACTTCAAAACCGAAAAATATGTATAAAAGGCGATAAAATGTTGCAAAAAGATAATATTTTAATACTTAGAATTTCAAAACTATGTAACTTGCATCAGTAAGGTACTTGAGTGTAAACCACTTTAGGCAAAAATCACTAAATGATCGAAAATTTAGCAGCTTGATAATTTGCGGTTAATTAGTTGTGACAGTTTTATTTTGTAATTCTATGTTTTCGATGTTTTTATGTCAGTTTGAAGTAAGATAAACACCTACTACCCTTAAAAATCGACTTAAACTTCTCATATTTAAGGACTTAGTGATTAATATTAATTTGCTGATAATATAGTTGTGATTAAGTTTTGATAAATACATTGTGCAATGTTTTCTACATAACATGTTTCATTTGCGAAGTTGCTCAAAGTACAAGTGTCTCTACTCCATACATTTATGTGCTGTGTAGTATGTAATGTAATGAAATATAATGTAATGTAATGTAATGTAATGTAATGTAATGTAATGTAATGTAATGTAATGTAATGTAATGTAATGTAATGTAATGTAATGTAATGTAATGTAATGTAATGTAATGTAATGTAATGTAATGTAATGTAATGTAATGTAATGTAATGTAATGTAATGTAATGTAATGTAATGTAATGTAATGTAATGTAATGTAATGTAATGTAATGTAATGTAATGTAATGTAATGTAATGTAATGTAATGTAATGTAATGTAATGTAATGTAATGTAATGTAATGTAATGTAATGTAATGTAATGTAATGTAATGTAATGTAATGTAATGTAATGTAATGTAATGTAATGTAATGTAATGTAATGTAATGTAATGTAATGTAATGTAATGTAATGTAATTTAATGTAATGTAATGTAATGTAATGTAATGTAATGTAATGAAATATAATGTAATGCAGAAAAAGTATTGTTTCATTTGTTAACTTTATTGATATCTTTTAACTTGTGTCAACTGAGCAAAGCACACCTATAAATCAATTAAAACTTTTTAAATTTAATGAATTCTGCTTACTTTTAATATTGTTTATCAATGTCTCCTTTCCGTTCTTAATTTATGTAGAATCACTATTTTTTAACAAAGACTTAACTTAACGTGACTTTAAGTATTCATCTTTTCCTACATCATATACATATGTTATATTACATTTAGCGCTGTTTAAAATCTAAACATGCATGCATACGTCACATGCTCTTAAAGGTACGTATACCTGTGCCTTCACTCGTTAATTTATCTCAGTCCTCGTTTTCACTTCCTCCCTTCAAACTTCCTGTCAACATGAACACCTCATCGATCCTTAGTCCTAGTCTATAAGGCTACAACAAATTTGAAGCTCATTATTCCTATCTCACACGCACTGCTTAACATTACAACCGTTACAACAAAAACCTTCCTCTCTAGTGCATCTGCATACAAACTCCATTGACCTATTCACACACTCACTCAGGCATTAATTAAAAATAGCCAATCTTTCAAAATGATTTCAAGTGTGTGTGTGTGGCGCTTCTAAATACTTCCTGCCATGTCCTTTCCTTTGTCCGAGCGTTTTGCTAACTCTTATATACACACACACACACAAAACACAACACACAAAGATAAAAGTGCAAAACAGAAAAAAGGGAAAAAACAGACTTCATCCATTCAGCAGCAGCAGCGCCAGCCATCAGCCATCCATCCAGGATGTGCGGTACAACGGTGCTAATGCAAATCACATCCTAACTACAACTTTGCGAATTCTAAAAAAAGCTTAATTAAAGCACACCCACTCCGCTTCGCATCGGCACCGTTTCCAGTGCCAATACGGACTACGGGCATTGAGCCACACAACCAGAGTCGGGCGTCGTCGGTCGTCGTCGTCGCTCGTTGTCGTTGCTGGGCTGGGTTGGTGCCATCACGCCACTTTTCCGCTCGTGATGCATCGCATCTCCGCAGCTATTCACCGTTCCACACACTTTACTTTTTTCCTCATTACACACAACTAACCAATGTCAACTGATGGCGGGCGAGGGGCCAAATCGCTATTCCGGATCCTAGTTCTGCTGCCATCCACCATCGCCATCATTGTCATCAGCACCCGTCTGCACCACGTCGTCGGTCGTCGTCGTCGTCGTGGCCCCCATAAACCGAATGGCTGTACAAAAGCGGCAAAATGTCAATATCAGTATCGGTCTCTCTGCGGCACAGCACTCTTATAGCACTTAGCATATTCCCTGTCGGCAACGTTGCCATTCGTGGTCGTCCTCCTGCCGATAGTCGTCCGCGTCCCAGTCATAGTAGTCGTTCGTTCGTTCACAGCCTCTGCGTCCTATCCTCTACCTCGTCGTCGGCCTTGTCAATGTTCTTGTTGTTCTCAATCTATAGGAGCTCGAAAAGGTTCTCGGTGCTTGGTGCATGGTGCTTGGAGCTCGATGCTCCGTTCTCGTTTTATCAGTACACTTGCGTGCTGCAGAATGGAAACCTCTAAACCCAACGCCAGCGCCCCCAATGTGCACGACCATAAATCTAGTCAAAATAAATTAAAATGAAATTTCGAATCCTTTTGCCAGGGAGTTTAACACAGCGCAGCGCTCCCAGGCGCAGGGCACAGCGCTCTCGCTGTTGAACGCTAAGGCTGACTAGTGACTATAATATGGTCGCTCCTCTGCCCTTTTTCCTGTAACTCCAGCACCACTGAAATTCTATTTGGGACAATGTAGACAGAGCTGTAAAACAAACTCACATGGCGTGTGATCCGGGATGGTGACGTGGCGCGAAGCGGCATCGGCTAGAGCTTCAGCGTCAGCGTCACTAGTCGAACAGTTAAAAGTGTCGAATGAATAAAAAATACCTGCCTCGTCTGAGTCGTCGTCGATGGTGAAACGAAAACGATTTCCCACAAAATCGTGTCCCGCTTTACCATTTCCATCTCTGACGCCAAAGTCAAGCGCCATTCCGTTCGTCACCGAGCTGCCGCGACGCCGCCGCCGTCGCTCGTCGTCGTCGATTCGGCGAACATTTTATTCAATTGAATATCGAATCTATTCGATTTCCCGAGAGAGATTAAAAATGTTTAATTCATGAGGATATGCGTAACCGGCAGCAGTTGGCAACTCGGAACGAAACCCTGGAGACATGGTTACATGTACGAGTAGGCACTTGTAATGTGGCACAATCGGTGCTGTAAGGATACACGCACCACTCCGACCGTCACGTCGCGCACTTCCATATTCCATAGAAGTTCGCTTGTCCGCTAATGGCTGGTGCGGACGCGGACTCCAGCCTATTGAACAAACCGGGATAAACCGGGAAGGGGGAAATGTTATTGGAAGCTGATTGATTCCACACGAATCCTCCAGGAGTCTTATCAAATAATTTGCAGGATATTTAAGCTAGTTTTAGCTAATTTGCAAAATTGGTAAACATTGATACGGCTTTGTAAACAGTCAGTTTTACCTACATGGTCGGGTTGGCGCTGTCAGAACTCAGCAGTTGCCAAACAAACCCGGGAACACCCACCTATACGAGTAGAGTTTGCAGACCTTCCTCCATTGAGATTCTATTTTGGTTTGGATTTTTCTTCTTTTCTGTCTGATGTGTTCGGGATTCGGGCATATTTGGCTGGGCAAATCTACGAGTTCGGTCGGGGGTAAATCAATTCGAACCGTTTCCAGATGAAGGACTGATGTGGTAGCTAACTGATGCTGCCATGTTTGGCGGGAGAAATAAGGGAAGCAGGGCTTTTAGGTTTTTTTTGCTTCTGCTCCCTTCTGTTCAGCCCCCCAGGCACTCATGTAAGATTAAAGGACATGTTGACTTAAGAATACAAAAAAAAAAAACTTAAATAAAACAGAAAGTAGGCTAAAAGGGTTAAATAAGACACGAGTAGGCTATTACCCATTGATGTATGTGTGTATGTGTAAAAAGTCTATTTGGAATCATCACAGAGAGAGAGAGAGAGAGAGATAGAATTCACTACAGACACAACTGTGTGCGTTTATAATGTGTAAAGAGGGCGAGACCGAGCTAGGGGGAGTGGGTTTTGATTGATTGGGGATTTGGTATCGAGGATGAATTGATGGGTAAATAACTTTGATTAGTTTAGGTATAACTGGAATGTATTTAACAAATAGTGAATGAAAATCAATGCCCACAAGGTGAAGCAACAGTATACAATATATACCAAATACCCCACCCCTATGATATATACCCCTATATCCACCTATAAGCCTGTGTTTATGTTGTGTTTCAAGTTAAATAGGACCTTTGAATTGATTTGGGAATTTTACCCAAAAACCAAACAAAAAAAAAAAACTTAACGAACTTTGTTTGAGTTGAATAAATGGGGATTTTGTGTTTTTTTTTTGTGTTTTTATACAAAACACAGAATGATTAGCTGAAAATGTTGTTTTTCTGATTTTGATTTTATTGGTAAATAGGTTAGGCGAGGGTTTTATATGGAATCTCTTGTTTTGAATTAACTGAAATGGCTGACTGAAATAAGGATTAGGGCGGTAGGAGCGGAAGGTAATAAACGTCAAATATTTACGTGCATCATTGATTTTTTATTGCTGATGTGTTCTGATGATGGAATATTATTATCAATACAAACTATTGGAGTAAATTGACTCTAAATTTAAGAATACTTTGACTATTTGTTAGACACACTCTAATTTTAGCAAAAATAAGGAACGTCCTTAACATAGGGAATATATACATATTTAAGAATCAGCATTATTCATAAAATACCTGATAACATTAGGTATTTGACTTCTGAAAGCATTTGATTCTGTCAAGCAAAACATTACCCGGGTTTTTTTGGGATTCAACATTTAATATTATACCACAGTAAGAAAATGCCAAAGAAATACCAATCCGCAGTTTGTATCCGGAGTCTGGTTTTTATAAATCAAAGTTGATACCATTATTGAAAATGAACATCTGTCAACGTGATTAGCTTATGTAATATTTCTAAAATGCTAATTTTTCATATACATATGTCAAATAAAATGCAAACTCTTTGATGCAAGTGTTCATGGTGTTCCTCAAAGATTTATTCTTGGTCCATTACTGTTTAACATGTTTGATAATGATATAATGTAGCGTTCCTGGTGAAAGCTATATGTACCCCTGAAATTTTACTACCTGTGAACACGCACATAGAAATTCATAAAATTAAAGGGTAAATTGGAAACGAGTGTTGGAAATTCCCATAGATCTATTAATGAACTACTAACAAAGCGTATCAAAAGATGCTTCACTTGGATGAGGGCATTGCGTGTAGGACCGCATGTTATGCGATCTTTTAGAAACTTTTGTGTAGAGTATCTAAGAGAGTGTTGAAAACAATTGTTTTGATTTAATTTGAAACACAACACATGGGTTCCGGAAAGACTTTGGCAGCTACAGAAAGAGCAAAAATAGGTGTTTTTAAGGATTTAAGATTCTCAGGACAGTTGCAAGAAATTGTCTTGCTGATCCACAAAACTGTGGAAAAAATCAAAAAAGCCACACGGTAGAAGCAACAACATCAAGACAAACCACTATCACAATCACCGCCAACAACGACTAGAGATAGCAAAAAAAAAAAGCTCTTGAAGAAAACTCTTCCACCATGGAGTTGATTGCTAAAATTGAGAAATCTATGCACGCACAAACCGAGGCTATCACGTCACAGATTACGTCACAGATAAGCAAAGATGTAACCGAATTAAAATTTTCTATTGAAAGTATCAACACACGGCTATCACTGATTGCAGCAAAACAATTAGAGTTCGAACCCTTAAAAGAGGAAATTCGTGAGCTTAAACAACATGTACTTGAGCAAGATGAAAAAATTAAAACCATTTCCATGCAACTGAAAACCAATGATGAATACCAGCTGCTTAGAGAAACCATGAGTGATGCACTCTTACACGGCGGCGTTCCACTCTTGCCAAATGAAAATCTTCGCTTGATCTTTAATCAGCTTTGCACAAACCTTAATTTTAAATCACCAACGATTAAAAGTATTTTTCGTATAAGACCGAAACCCGACACCAATTTTCCATCGCCACCAATTATTATTATTAAATGTCTTACACCACACGATAAGCTGTTTGTCTTGCGATCGATTGCCGAATACAGAAGAACAACAAAAGTACCGCTCCAGCTTCATGATCTTGGCCTTGTCAATAGCAGTGAGAATGCAACGGGAAAATCTAATGTTTGCACTCATGAGAGCTTAACTCCCAATAATCGGTTAATAATGCAGAATGCTTTGAAAATGAAACGCAATAAACAACTACATTCGGTATTTAAAATTCGTGGCCTGGTATATGTGAAGAAGAATAAAGATGAGGAGGCGCAATTGATTGAGACCACTGATGACTTAGCTGATACTGCCATGATGACGCAAACAACAAATGATGCAGATTAATAGTACACTGAAAAAAATAGTTTGTTCTACATACAAATTTTGTTTTTTTTTTAATTTTTATTTTCAAGCTTCTAATAATTATGATTTCTTATATTATTCTATCTTTTTAGTATTATTATTTTTCAGTTTTCTTGAATTAAAACATAAAATAGAATGTAAACTTTTCTTTCTCACGTCTCTATTTTCTTTTCCACTTTTTCTAATATCTAATCTTTGTCTTCTTTGTGTCTTAGGTTGCTCTTTTTCTGGAACAGGTTGTACAATGCTTGGTGCTGCTCATTGGGCACCACCTATTTATGTCATCCACGTTAATGGTAGAACCTAATGGAGCAGCATATTACGGATTCTGTAGACGCTATCAGTAGGGATAATACGCGGATAATGATTAATGTTATATGCAATCAATATACTGGATTGCAAGTTTGCCATCTTAACACACAAAGTTTGAGATCAAGAGAAAAATTGGATGAATTCAGATACTTGTTTGCTAGTTCTAAAGTTGATGTGATATGTGTTTCGGAATCTTGGTTTTTAAGTGATGTTAATGACAGTACCTACTTATAATTTAAGCGGTTATAAACTTTTTCGATCTGACAGAATAAATCGTGTTGGTGGAGGTGCAGCTATCT
Source organism: Scaeva pyrastri (assembly GCA_905146935.1). Lineage (NCBI taxonomy): Eukaryota > Metazoa > Arthropoda > Insecta > Diptera > Syrphidae > Scaeva > Scaeva pyrastri. The sequence continues at coordinate 119,109,560 of LR989927.1, read as the reverse complement.
ATGTTCGTGAAAGTTTCGATTGTCATCTTGTAAAGAAGGCACCTGATTGTAGCGAAATGCAATATGTTTTTATAAAAATAACGTGTAAATTCAATAAAATATTATTGGGTTCGGTATATCGACCGAGTGCTTCAATTCAAATTTCACCGTTGATTTCTATTTTAGATGAGTTAACGTACGTTTCACCTTTCGTTATAGTGTGTGGAGATTTCAACAGCAATGTTCTTGAAGATTCTTCCTTTGTAAATAGTATGAAAGCTTTCAATTTAACTCCAGTAAATATATTGTCGCAGTAGAATGGTATAGGATATATGGAATGCGTTATGTTGATGATCAGGTAGGGTTCTTTCAAAATAAAATTCTTAGTCTTTTCAACACTCATGTTCCTCTCATAACCAAGTTGTCAAAAACAAAAGCAAGCTCATGTCCTTGGTTTACAACCGGTTCGGTAATGGTAATGGAATCAGGGAAATAGGTACCATAACTCGTCCCTTTGTCCGAAATTTGTGAAAAATAGTTAAAGGATCCTTTAAAAAGAATCACATGCTGCTAAACATTTATTTTTACACTTAATGGCAAAGTTCAAATTTTGTAATGATATAAAATTTTCATTGAAATTGTAGGTACCTACCACTTTACTTTCGAATCTGAAAAATTATGGTAATAAGATCTAAAAGCTTGATATAATTACTTTTTTTTTAACTTATACAGTTTTTAAAATAACTCAAATTTATGACGGGAATTTGTTATATCTACATATGTACGTACATAAAATACCCTTTTAACAAAAATAAAAACAGCCAATTATTGCCTCGTCTCTAATCTAACTTCATAAACCAAAAAGTAAGAAATTTAAAATTCGTATTGACAGAAGATTGATGCCAAAATTTTTAAGTACTTATACAATACCGATTATCCACAGTAGAATCTCGAGAAAATGAACAGATATAAAATAAATAAATTTCATCTTTTAACATTGGTTTTCATCACTTTTCCTAGCACATAAACAAGACCATGTCTCGAGGGTGTCCGCTTCTCTTTATGACATTTCTGACTAGAATTGACTTTAGTGACTCTCTGTTTGAAATGTTCCTCTTTCGGATCTGCTTATCCAGATACTCCCACAAATACTTGATGGTGTTTATGTTTAGGTCTGGGGATTGTGGAGGATGATCCAGTTGCTTAGGTGTACGGTAAAATAACCATTCCTTGACTATTTTCGATGTGTGCTTGGGGTAGTGGTCTTTTTGGAAGACCCATGAATCACTTAAACCCAGTTTTGCAACACTACTTGGCAAATTGTTTCTAAAAAATTTTAAGATAGTCTTCTTTTCACATTGTACTGTCTCAACTCCAGTTGACATCTCCACACTATTATCGAACCGTCTCCGTGCCTAATTGTTAAATTTAATTTTTTTCTTTCAAATCCAGTTATTTTCGTTGTTCATATTTTTGGTGGTTTTCTTGAATCAAAAATTTCGAATTTGCTCTCGTCACCAAAAAGAACATTTCCCCAGAATGAAGAACTTTCTTTTTGATACTTATTGGCCAAAAAACTGCTATGGAGTACAACCAATTGCAAAATTTAATACAATCACCCCTATCAGGAGTTTCGCCCGAAAAATCTTTCACTTCGAATTTAGATGTGACAATTCGAAAAATGGGTTTCTTCAAAAAACATCTCCTAAGAAATTGTCCCATGAAATGGAGATTGAAATCCGAGCCTATGGTTTTTACTGAACATACAAAAAGTACAGTATAAATGAAATTTTGCAATGACTTGTTAAAATGATGGCTACTGAGTGACGTAATACGACGTTTCTTCATTCTCCAATCGATTTATTAAAAAAAAACTTTTTAAATAAGCGGTTCCCTCTTCGTTTTTAAGCATGGTATCTATTCGTGTTCAGAAAATGAAGGAACCTAATTATCAGAATTTTTGTTTTGACATTTTGACAGTTGTTAAGCGACGAATACAAAAAATTTGTTTTTTGTTGATATTTACAAGTGTTGCAAAAAAGTGCATTCCAAGAAAAAACATTAACCTTAACGATATTAAAATACAGAGCACAGCCATGCATGTTTCAGATTTCAACAGCTCTATAGAGTAAGCGATTAAGCCTTTGAAATTACAATATATCCGAACTGTTCATATTTTCCAGATCCTACTGTATTTCAATACTTTTTTATAATTTTTCTCAAATGAAATGAACACTTATAATTTTAGTAAAAGTGATATGATGAAATTTAGCAGAATTTGTGTGTAAGTAATTCATTCAGGAGGCGTGGCAAAAGATAAAAATTGAAAGTGTTATTTCCAAATTAAATTTAATTTGTTTTGACAGAATACTATAGTGGCTTATTCGTATAAGCCTACAAAATCCTGGAAACCACCTAGAAAAAATCAAACAGGGACAAATTGCACGATTTTAATAGCCACTTCACATCACCTCTAAGTGATTTAACCATGCTCTTTAATTGGTCGTATAGAATTCACAATATGTCGAGGTCAAAAAATGTGGTCATCATTCGTCCAGAAAATTCTTAATAGTTGAAGATGATTTTTTGATGTAAATTAAGGTCAATTTCCAACTTCTTCAGAGTTCGTTAAATTGCAATGAGCGGGTGCAAGTCCTATTTCCCAAGTTTTGAATCAAAGTCAGAATTCTCATGCTCACTCTCATGAATAACATCTATATTATATTTTTGGCGAGTATTGGTTCCGATTTTTATAATTGACAGATGAAACAATTTGGCGAATGGCCTTTTTCAACTGTCAAAGTTTAGAAGTCCCTTTTGTGAAACCCTTTTTGCAAATAAATTAATTCTCTAGAATTGTTTGATTCGTTCGCCTTCGTTATTATAGCTCCTTGGTCACATAAATGCATATTCTAAATATATTCCAAAGGATGTTCCAATTCCCGAAAACCCACAAATTCCCTCATAAAAATGCAAACTAATTCAAATATTTTCCCTCATTCCTTTAACAGAAAAAAAAAATCATCATTCTTTTACAAAAATGAAATTTGTCCAAATTCAAAATAAAATGATAACCGAGTTGGATAACTTGCTCGTAATTCGTCTTTGGTGGCTTTCTGTTTATTGTACTTTAATGCCCCTCTTTTGCGGCCACACTTATATTTACATCAACCACAAATCACACCTAATCTCCTTTCTGCAAAAAGGAATCTAAATTCAATGTCCATTTCGGATATTTTATTACATATAACCGGAACCGACCAATGGGGCCATTAAATATTTTATTAGTCCTAGGAGAACTATATTTTCAGCGTTATAATCTTTATACTCGTACTGTGAAAACGAAACTCCTCTCATGAACTGCTGCTCCTGCTTAACCCTCACTCCCACACCCTCATACTTTTTGATATTTTTGTTCTATAGAAGTGTGTGTGTTTTTTTTTATATAATATATTTATTTTATTTTATTTTCGTTTTTTGTTCAAAAATCTCACAGTCGGTATTCGGTCATACCTATAAGCTTTATGCCCCGGAAAGCAATGCTGGCTTTTCGACCAAATCCAACCGCACCTGGTTGGTTGGCCTAGAAGCCCGGAAACGATGTTTTTATTGCCATTTCGGTTCTGTTCAGTTTCCGGGCACCAACACCGAAACCAACACCAACACCAATACCAACACAAGTGTGTGTGTGATAGAGTTTAAACATAAATAAATGTGAATCACTAATTAAGTGCTCTTTTGTAATAATAACTACTGTTACTCGTTTCTGTGTATGAGCCGGGAGGAGGCTTTCCTTCCTATACGGTACTTTGGAGCGGCTTCAAGATTAAACGAAAAATATATTATCTGCGTGTGGCAACAAGGCCCATTCGGGCTTTGGCTTTTGGGCCATATCTTGGATGAATGTGTGGGAGAGTGAGGGAGAAGAATGTATAGCCTCAAGTAAGTTAACTTGCACGTCGTCGTCGTCGTCGCCGGTCGGTCGTCTTCTCAAAGACTCAACAGGCAGATTTGTATTACAGGGATTGCCTTACGTAGCTCATATATGCTCTTGTCCTGGATCCTAGACGGATTCTGATGGTCGGTTATATAGAATCAGCTCTAATGGATTGCAAAAGCCCTTAGTAAATTATAATTAAGTTCTGCTGAACGCATTTGAGTTATATTGCCAGAAGATTGGCCATTACTTTAGTAAGGTCTTTGTCTTAAGAGAGGGTAAGGAATGGGTGGTGAGGGTGACTGGTGGGACGAGTACCTATATAGTAGGATATAAAGTTGCAAAAGGATAATTTTGTTGCCAGGTCAGTGGTGCACATGATGGATGGCGAGTCCTTGTTTTAAAATTAACATGACACCCTAAATAAATTGGTCTTCATATTGTCCTCTTGTTTGGTCTGCCTCTTTGTACTATGCTCTTGTTCAATTATGTTTATTTTGTCAGGAGTACCTACGAGTATAACTGCGAGAACAGCCTGGTCAAAAAGGAAGTCTTTCATATATAAAGTCCTTATACTCGTATTATAAGAGCGGTACCATTGACGTTTATAAGAATAAAAGTTTCATATACTTAATGGCACTTGGAATAAGTGGTGAGGTGAATTTTGCTAGGACTTTTGTTGAATGAAATTAGAGTTGGATGAAGATAGTTGGAAATAGTTTCGAAACGTAAGTTAGCAAAATGTTTTTTTTTTTTTTAAACACAAAAGCGGACCTTTTTTTTGTTTTGTTTTTAAAGATAGAAAAATCAAGCAAACTTATTAATGACTGACAATTAAGTAACTCGTCCCATTGGGGTACTCGTAGTACCCTGGCCCATTTAGTTCTGTTTCACCTTAACTCTTCGGCCACGTTCCAGCACTGTTCTACTAAACCGAAAAAGCAAGGTTTGGGCAAGGACGTCTTCTCTGTGGACGTTGAGGAGTCGCCTTTTGAAAATTCTCCCGCTGTCTTGTCCTAAAGACCCCGAAAATTATCAATTCTGTTAAGGTTTTCTCTATTGTTCAGGTGTTCGAAATAATAGAAGATAATGTATGATACACTGTCTTTTAAACATCAGAATTTTTTCCATTTGATATGACGAAATGTTGAACCCACAGAGGATATCCACAAGCTGTCTTCGGTCTTTTTGGGGAAATGTAGAAAATCACGTTCACCTTTTACCCATATACCAAGTTACTTTATCACCCTTAATCATGAGTTAGGTATATCTCCGAGCAATGTAGTCCTAAAAAAATTGGTTCTTATTTCGGATAGTCGATCAATTTTCAGTCATCACAAAATTGCCGAATCTTCTCGAGGATTCTAATGACTTTCCGAGCCAAGATCATCGTTGTACTGTGAAGAAGATTTAATTATGACAAACTTGGTCAGCTTAAGTTCGAGACCTTTAAGTATGCTTAAAGTGTCGAAGCCTTTTTCCAAGTTAACTAGACAAGCTCCAATCAAAGATTTATTCCAGTGGATATCAGTAACATGTTCCGTCGTTGTGACAATGAACATTATTAGGACGGGCCTTGAAACTAAAACTGATCTGTTATAATATTGCTGTCCTAAGCCCAATGAGAAGATAGTATAACGTTACTTAGTTGTTTAGATACTCAGACCTACGAAGTTGGTTGGTGTTCCCTAGTGGGACATAGGGCCTCAACTAATCCTACGTGTGCGGTTTTCAGTGACATACTTTAGGTCCCTCCAGCTCTTTCCCAATCCCACAGATTCCTCCTCAAAAGTTCTCCTCCTGTTATAAATAAATTAATATTCAAAAAGATTAAATTTCTTCAAAAACTTGGAACTAATCCTGAAAGAACTTACTTACGCTGCAAGTTTAATACAGACGCAATTTTACGTTACCTATCGTTAAAAGATGTTGGACTACCCATGATACGACCTTTTTGACCAACATTTGAGTCTTGATTTATTCGAAAAATTGACTAATAAATTCGAAATAATATAGAATCAACTTGTTTTATTCAAATTTGTTGAGAAGGCTTCAACTTCAAGATTTTACTTACTTTACTTTATCAGGCTCGATGGCCTTCCATCTTCTACGATCCCGAGCACTTTGCTTCCAGTCAACCAGGCCAAGCGTTCTAGCGTCTGCTATGTCTTGGTCTTCAAACAGGAGTGAAGGTTCGGTCTTCCTTGTAGCTTCGAACCAGGTTGCTGGGATTCGAAGATTCTCTTATTGCCGGAGTGTTGTTGTCCATTCGCTCGATGTGGCCAAGCCAATGAAATCGACATGTTTTAACTTCTTGGACAGCGTCAGCACATCTTCGTACAGCTCATAGAGTTCACGGTTGTTCTTCTCCTCCATTCGCCTCCTTCTCACACAGGACCAAATGTCCGAAGAAGAGCCCAACAGGAGCTCTCCTTTTCTGCTTATCGTCCAGCACTCAGCACCATACAGCAGGACTGGCAATATAAGAGTTTTGTAGAGCAAGCATTTTGTCTTTCAAGAGATGAGTATTTTGAACCCATTTGTTTTGCTAAACCGAAGTAGCATTGGTTTCCTAGGGTAATATTTTGTGGAGGTAACTCCGTAACTACTTCGAAGTTATCATTAGTGACGTGGTCTCCAAGCCGTTGGATGGATGTGCTTTTGTTTTTTGATAGCAGGTATTTCGTCTTCTCCTCGTTTACTTCAAGACCAACTAGTTTCGACTTTTCTTCAATTGTTGCAAGGGTCTCAAGGAGCGGGCGATGATGTCTATGTCATCCGCATACCCCAATACTTGGATCGATCTGTTGAAGATTGTACCTTCCGTATTGACTCCTAATCTACGCACTATCGGTTCAAGAACGATATTGAAGAAATCAAATGATAGTGCACCTACTTACCGAAATCATGTACAAATTTGGAAGAGTTCTGATTTTGAGTCCGAAGGTAGGGCAATTACGAAAGGCTTCCAGAAATAGGTAGCAAAATTTTGATTTTAGTGATCGATCGGAACAGTATCTAAGTACGTAAATGACAAGTGTTTTAGTCAGCTAAACATTTGCTTCCAATAAGTCAGTTCAACTTGTCATTCGTGCCTTCTAATTACAACTCTTGATTACTTTTACCGGTGCTATATTAAGTCATTGACTTATATGCCGACAAACTTCCAATTCTTACAACATTGGAAGCCAATCTCCAAACCATACCATTGCATTGGCCTGATTCCAGATTAAGATACCGTACTCCCCAAAAAAACAATTTTGGGATCCTCCACTGTCTATTTTCAAAAGGTGAATATTTCAGTATAAGTTCTTGGTACCTCCTACAATGCCTCATTTATGATCTAAAATGAGGTCAGTAAAATCACACACATTCCAACATAACCTTGTTCCGTTATATAAAGCTTCACTGGCACTTCTTGCCTTTTATTTGACTTTAACCTACTGGCGAAATTTATTTATTTATAATATTTTGAAGAAGATGGGTTGTCCTTCTCCATTCGTCCGTCCTTGAATGTGTTCCGGCAAATTTCTTGCCTTTTGCATATATATATGTACGTATGTACGAGAGCTTAACTAAGCAAGTTTAAAACTTTCACCCGAGTCCTTAAAGAACGGACTCATTTTTTTTTCGTTAGTTATTGTTAGTTAGCTCCTCTGTGCGAAAAGTTAATTAGACTAACTTTTCTGTGATATGCTCCATTAACTTAAAGCTACTTTCAGTTGCAGGACCTTAGACGCACACACACATACTTGTGTACTCGTATACACTTAACTCTTAGTCGTCGTCGTCCTTATAATAGAGCTAGCACCACACACACATATACTCATACATATGTAGTATAAGGTACTTTGGTTAAAATAGCAATTGTGCGGCTCCTTGCATCTTGTTCTGGGCTAAGAGTTGAAAAGCTTATGCGATGGTGTTCCACCTAATGTTGCAGTTGCAGTTGCAGTTACTTTAGTCGAGAAATGTAATTTCATAATGAAATAAGGAACATAAGTGAATGACGTGGTTTTGTATAAGGATTTTCACGTCACTTTTCTGTACTTGATGGGTTGCTGGTGTGTGTTGAACACTCTTTTGCAGTTTTCTTAATAGAGAAAGTACACCTCCTCTCATCATCAACTACTCAAACAACAGCAACAACAACAAATCCAACACAAAATTAAACTAAATTCACAGCAAAGTGCAAAGGAAGTGTGTTGTGTTCCCTTTGTGGAAATATTTCACTTTGTCAACTATATGAAAAGAGTTTTTTTTTTTTTAGTTTATGAATTAACTGAAAAATTACAAGCGAAAATTTCACTTACATAAAAATTTACATTACACGTGTGACTAATTGTGTGAAACATTAGAATACTTGCGATTTACACTTTGATTCGGATACAGTCTTGGGGAAATTTATTTTTGGATAAACATCACGTATGCAAAAATAAAAATATTAAATAATAAAATTCAGACGATAATTAAATAAAAACAAATGCACGAATTTAAATTCGATGCGATGAGAAAATTATATTATTGGCAATGTTAGAAGGTCAAATCAAAACGGTAATAATGCAATTGGAACAGAATTATTAATTAAAACGAAATATGTGTCATCACGTAACGTGTCTGGTTAAAAAGTAAGTACTACACATTTTGATATTCCACCCACAACTTTTGGTTATCAATTACCAGGCAGTTCCATACGTGCTTTCGTTGACACGCTTCGTTAGAAAACTTTGCAAAGTATTAAATCTAAAAATAAATTTTAAATAAAATTATATAAAAAATTACACAAGCACAGTTAAAAATAAGAGTCGTTATGTTAATATATAATATGTTTTTTCTTTTTCTGATTTAACATAAAGTTTTAAAATGTTTAACATTAAAGAGAGTAGTAAAGGGCCTTTCAATCGAATTTTAAGAACAGTTGACGACCATGTTAATTCCTTTTCTTCAAAATGGTCCTAAAGGTGATATATGGCCTATTGCAAACTGTCCCATATTCCAAAATTAAAATTTTCCAAGAAGAGGCGTTATTTTGAAAATACCACTATTTCGGTAGATGTCACTTTTGAAGTCTTAATTTTTTAACATTTGACAAATAGAAACAACGTTACACTCTTCAACAAAGTAAAATTGTCGCATCTGGAGCTCGGAGAACCCAAGATTTATTGTTGAAGAGCCTCTCCATCCTCAATGTGTAACGTGGTAACTGTTTGGTGCGGTTTATGGTCCGGCCTTACTGTTTTGAAAATAACGGCTGGAGCAAGAGTTACAGTGAATGGAGATATGATTAATGACTTCTTATGGCCGAAATAAGATGGTTTTGATTTGGACAACAAGACTGCTCTATACGCCACACAAGCAACGAAACCATCGATCTTTTACGTGAGAAGTTTTCGGACCGTGCTATCTCACGATCACCCGATCACAATTGGTCACCGAGATCTTGTGATTTAACACCTTTTGACTTCTTCCTTTGGGGCTACGTGAAAGATAAGTTCTACTCCAACAGCCCAGCATTTACAGCAGCCACTTTGCGATTTGGGGATGGAAAATTTCATGAAAAGGATACGTTTCTATAAGCATTGCCAAGGTGGCCATTTGACTGATATTGTTTCCCGCTTTTAATGGCATACCTTCCTCTTTACATTAAAAAATAAACATTCGTTCAAGTATCTCAAAAAATGCCATTTTTCTATGAATATCAAAATAACACCTCTTATTTTAGAACTCTGTATTTGAAAACACTTTGTTTGATCATTTAATTTTTAATTGCAAGTCTCTCATATATAAATCTACAATCCTTGTGATTTACTTGAGTACTTCAAGCTCTTGGCCACAGAAAAAGGAAACGAAATTCAATTTATCCCAACAGATTTTGAAGAGCCCATTTATAATTTTAAAGATTTCGTTATCATGCTACATCTTGTTTATCCCAAGGTAGGCACTTAGGTCCTTTACTTGTTATCTTACTTAACACTGACCACTTTCAATATTGAACTAGACCTTGATAGATTCTCGAACCCTTACGAGTGTGTTAACCCTTCTTAAATTGTCAAACCTTGATCCTGTTTCCATATCAAGACCGGATTCAGTCCATTTCGTCTATCTTAAAGTAACCATTATCGTTCTTCTTGTAGAGTGATGAATATATTGGAATTCAATAAAAAAAATTTAAACGATCAAGCATCACTCCAACATCAATGAAACCCATGATTTGACGTGTAAAGTAATCCGAGGAAATCGATTTCGCACCGCACATTCCGACATTCGCAAACCACAATCATATTAGAGACTATACCAGAATTTAAGTGATTCAGGAGACGAAGGTAACCGATTAAAGACATCGACTGGTTTTTGCTAATGAACTCTAGAGCAGTTGGTAACTGATCTTAACTTTAAGAGAAAACTCATCAGGAACAATTTATCGAACTTGGGATGAATTCCTTAAAAAAAAAAACTGTTTTGTGGAGAATTTGGACTGATGGTGTCATTATTTCATATAAACTGAAATTGGCCAAGCCATCACCTTCAATAAAACATATTTTAGAACAACTGAACAGGATGACATGGACACCCTCAAGGACATAGTGTTTCTAACCTGTGGCCACAAGGAATAACCGCTAAAGTCGCTTTTCAACATTTTTCAGGAGAGACGTTTGAAGATTTTGGAAAAAGTACAAAATTACAAATTGCTCTAGAATATTATTAAAAAATCTGATCGTCTTGAAACTAGTATCAAATTGAAGGTATTTTAGATATCTGTTAATATAAAATTAAACAATTCACTTAACATTGAAATAAAAAGCGTGGGAGGCAAAATAAACACTTTAGTTGTTTTGGCTTGAGGCAATTGTTCTTACAAAAAATCTAAAATCGACATCAGCTGTTTTTCCTTGAAGTAAATCGAAATTTTCATTGCAAAAAGTTGAGTTTAGCTTTTCTTCCTTGTGGTAATTCAGGATTTTACTTTGCCAATCTGGACTTTAGTTGTTATTCCACAATATGAAACTTTGAATATATAAAAAATATCATCGAGGAAGAACAACTAAACTCGAGTTTAGTCGGTTTCCTTACGTGAGAACGGAAATAAATCAATAAATTGAATACGGAAAAACAACCAAATTAAGTTTTAGTTGTTATTCCTTGAGTAAACAATAAGAAATTATAATTTTAAGTCAAGTTTAGTTGTTTTTCCTAGATGACGTTGTAAGAAACTGACTTTATTTTGTTTTTTGCAAATTGTGGGTCCATTTTTTACAATACGGAGTTAAAAAAATGTACAAAATAGAGTCGGACACTCTGAATCTAACCACATAAAAATCTCAATTTTGTCTAAACTCGACTTTAGCGGTTTTGCTTTGTGGGCACAGATTTGTCAAAATTGTGTTATATAATGTAGATACTATAGCTATTTCCCACTCGCTTCGCGGTGTGCATTTAAGAAGAGAAAAATTTTAAATTGAATTTTGTCTCACCTCAATTTAAAGCCATATGTTATCAAGTCCGGAGTGATAATAAAACTTAATTTTTCAATAAGTTTTCCAGTTCAAAACAAAAAAACCAAGACGGTTCGCGGAAAACAGGGAAATTCTAGAGTAATTTTACACACTTCAAACGTTTGGTCATGGCAACAGAGAAAATGAAAGTGAATCCGCTTCAATTGCAAGATCAGTTTTAATAATTGGAAGGTCCTTTTCTCCTTTGAATATTCCATTGGTAATTGTCTCCTGTCCTTAATCACATTGTTTTCAACAATTTCTTGAATGAAATTGCACAATTTCGTGTAATTCAGATTTCAGATAATTTTATCGTTGCGTATGCTGTGTGCGATATACGACTATTCCTAATCGGTGTTATAATACACAAAAATCGAACATTAGCAGAAAAATCAACACATTTGATCAATAGAAAATGACAATGCGGAAAGGACACCCACAAATTGAAAACAACCTATTAGCGTATAATGGCATTTATCAAATTTTGGCATTGATCGTACCCCAACGCCATCTTTTATTTATCTTTCTAATTTCTCCACCAAAAATTTAACATACAAAAATCAAATTTAATAATTTCCCGACTGTTTTCTTTTATATATCCTTTTTATGGTTTTGGAAAGAATTGTTTTCGAAATAAATTTTTTATATACCGACAATTTTCTACAAAATGCCAAAAACAAAATTGAAATCGGTACATAAAAACGTGCGTTAGGCGGCCACACACACATCACATATTTAAACAACAAAATCATTCAAAAATTTTCCTAAATATAAATTTGAAACGAAAAAAAATGAAGCTTACACAACACGGTGTATTAAAAACACTCACGTTTAAAAATTTAAAATAATAACACAGTTCAGAATAAAGTAAAATAATTTAAGTTTAAAAAAAATAAGTTTGAAGCTAAATTTATGATAACGGGAATTGAATTGAATTAAACATCTTTGATGTAGGCATGGAACTGTCGATTTCGAAAAATACTTGCATATCCTCGAAAACGCCTTAAAGCCATATGTAATACGAGCAAGTAAGATAAAAAAAATTGATATTTGGAAAATCATGCGCCTTAAGTATCAGGATCTAGTGGAAAGAATGCCAAAGTTGTTTATATATGTATGTATCTTTGTTTCAATCAATTTAATTTTTTTTTTTATTTTAAAACAAAAATGAAGTCAATGCCATTGCCCGCTCTCAAGATATTCGAGTCAAAACACAATATTTTTTTTTCGCAAAATTTTACCAGATATTAAAAACGTCCTTTGCATAGCAGAAAATTGTTTTGAAGATAATATCATTTTTCTTTCATTGTAATGGGTGATTTTTTAAGAGGTTTAGAACTTTAAAAAAAAAACACAAAAAAATCGAAAAAATGAATGAAATATGTATTTGAATCGATAGTTTGAACCTTGCAATTTAATGTTTAAAGATAATTTCATGCAAATATTGACCGCGGCTGCGTCTCAGGTAGCCCATCCGCTGAGTCCAATTTTGGCATACTCTTTCACACATATCGGCCGGTATCTCACTGATGAATGCATGGATGTTGGCTTCCAGTGCGTCAATCGAAGCGGGCTTGTCCCTATAGACATTAGCCTTGACATACCCCCACAAAAAATAGTCTAATGGTGTCAAATCGCACGATCTAGGCGGCCAATTGACCGGCCCGAAACGTGAAATTAACTGTTCACCAAACTCGCCTCGCAATTGCGCCATTGTTTCGCGTGCTGTGTGGCATGTGGCAGCGTCTTGTTGAAATCACATATCATGCAAGTCAAGAACTTCCATTTCGGGCAAAAAAAAGTTTGTTATCATCGTTCGGTAGCGTTCACCATTGACAGTAACGCTGCGATTCGCATCATCTTTGAAGAAATATGGCCCAATAATGCCGCCGGCCCATAAACCGCACCAAACAGTGGCTTTTTCGGGATGCATTGGTAGCTGTTGCAATGCTTCTGGCTGATCTTCACTCCAAATGCGGCAATTTTCCTTATTTACGTACCCATTCAACCTAAAATGAGCCTCATCGCTGAACACAATTTTTCGATAAAAAAGCGGATCCTCGGCCAGCTTTCCACGAGCCCATTCACCAAAAATTCGGCGTTGTGGTAGGTCGGCTGGCTTTAGTTCTTGCACCAGCTGTATCTTAAAAGGCTTTACGCCCAAATCCTACGCACAGTACGTAAACGTGTTGGTGGTTTAATGTCCAACAAAGTAAATTTGGTGCGAAATTTGGTCACAATCTTCCGAATAGACTGCTCAGAAGGTCGAGAATTTTGATAGTAAAATTCAATAATTTGCAAGCGTTGTTCATTTGTAAGACGATCCATGGTTAAATTGCAAACCAAACTGAAGCTGTTTGACAGTGACACAAGGTATTAAACACACGTCAGCTGTCAAAACCAGTGTTCCCAAAACCAAACCAGCTAAAAAATCACCCGAGCGTCAATTTTTTGTTTTAGTTTTTATACTTCATAAAAATAACGGAATGTTGCATTTATTCCAAATTTAAACAAAATCTCTATCATATCACAATGTCCACAATAAAATTTATTTGAAGTCAATAGCATTATCCGTTCATAAGATATTTGCGGCCACCTAAAATGTTCACTTTTGCTATAGTAAAACACCGCTTGACAATTTTTTATTTAAAACAAAATTTAATTGGAGTCGATTACGCTTTTCGTTCTTAAGATATCGTGGACGGAAAATGATATTTCGAATATACGAACATCAATCCTACTAATATTATAAATATGAAATTTTGGATGTGTGTGCAGGACGGCTGGACGGATCCGGATTTGGCACAGAGATATTATAAATAAACGGACTTTTGATTCAACTCAAAAACTACTATTAATATGTTGTCCCTTTCTATAGTTACCTATCCATCCTGTGTGATACAGGGACGAGACGCTAGTTCTTCATCACTACTATAAATATGTAGGTAATGTTTTTTCAATATTCCATATTCATTTACTCCTAAAAATCTGCAATACATTATAAGACAGTTGAGATTTTTAATACATACATGGTATACTTCAAGGCGGTACAATAATCTGTTTACCTCGTTAAAATTTAAGAACGGCTTGGCCGTTATAGCTGATTTTGGTTTTGAAATGTTTTTCGTAGTCCAGGTAAGGTTTAAAAAGTGAGAAAATATGGAAAAATTTCGATTAGATTGTGGGAAAATTAAGTTGGTTTTTTCACAATCTAATCGCAATTTTGCAGTTGGTTGTAAAATTTTTTATATTTCAGCTGTCTGTCTGTTATAAGGTTGCCTGTCATTCTGTTACAATTATACAGTAATAAAAATCATCAGTTGTCAGTGCCTGCAATTTACTGCCCTTAAAAATTCAAAGGAAAGGACAAACTGCAATAACTTAATACAATTCAAATATTTTTATTAGGAATAGATAAACATTTTTTGGAAGTTCGAAAAGTAATGAACTTATTGATCAGTTGATGACATATCGACCAATTTAACAGTCAAGCGTGCTGTTAAAACTTAATTGGGGCGGGACAGAGTTCATCGGGTCCTCTAGTTATAAATAAAACAAATAAAAATAAAAGATTATATCAAACTAATTACACAGAAAAACAACGAATGTTAAAACGATTTAAACAAAAATTAAGTTGAAGAAAAAAATAACAAATGTTTCCAACATTTACTCTTCAGTGTTATTTAAAAACGTATTTTTTGTTTTTTATAATTACTGAATGTTCTTCTTTACCTACAACTTATTTTGTAATGTATAAAGTTTAAAAAAAAGCAAATAATTTTCAATTAAACTGATTGATTTCTATTTGCCGTTAGCCAGCATTTAAATGTTCTTCCATCATCAAACGAATATCTACTCGTATTTATTTATTTAATTTTTTTTTCTTTCAAAAATCGTCTAAAACTGCCCCGGAAATCAGCAAAAGCAATTACAAATTAAAGTTCATCTCTCCAACCAGTTAAGTGTGTGTTTGTGTGTGTTTTTTGTATCTATCGCATTGAAAATCGCTTCAAACAAACCAAGTAATCCAAATAGAACTTTAGTCTATGGGCAAAGGGTGAGTAGCGGGAATTTGTTAAAGGGGGTGGTGCAGGGGAATGGGAAATTGGAAGGCCATGGCCTGGACCTGGCTATTACCATATTCGAGAGGAAATAAAGTAGAAAACAAAAATAAATAAAACGAATTTACTATAAAGGAATACGAGGGAGCAAACAAAGGAGCAACAGGATACGGAGGATAATATCTTTGCTTTAGTTTCCTAATTAACTTTCTTTGAGTGGGCCAGATTTGCTAACCAGATACTCCCGGCCAGAACTTCGTAAAGTCTCGTTTATGTGCTTGTATAGAGTACTCGTATATCTCCGTCGTCACCGTCACCGTCGCCGTTACCGTGCTGTTCGTAGTCTTTGAGCCAAGTTGAGTTAAGTGGAAACGAGAGTTGTTTTTTTTTCTTGACCCGTCTAACGTTTGGCCTTCAAACCGCACGAGTCTTAAACGTTAACGGCTACCAGCATCCAGGAGTATAGTAGCGTAACGATGATGATCTATTTTCTCAGCTCACAGACTCTTACCGGTGGAAAGATAAGTAAGTTCAGAAGTGGGATACGACTCGGTCTTGACTTGGCGGAGTATCTGCTTCGTCATCTTTAGATACTTGATGTACACGATATTATTTCCGCTTTTTATGTTCGAATTAAAAGTAATCTTCTGAAGCATTATTTCATTTTGTGCTCCACCCGTTACACACACACACACACACACAAAGGCACACATTTAGAAAACCCATCAACTTAACTCCTTTATTGGCCGATAGATGGACGGACACACGAAAGGAGATTTTCCATCTGAACGGTATCATATTCTCTCGTCATCTTTGTACATCGCATCGTCTTGGTCATCGTCCGTCGTCCTCTTGGTTGTCCTTGGGACTTTTTTTTTTGTAATATTAGATATCTTTTTTTTTTTTTGTGTGTGTAAGATAAAGGAACCGTCTTCCGTTTTTCTATTGCTCTGGCCTCCTAAATCATTTTGTTTATTTTATAAACAGATTTTATCTTTTGCTTCGTTGACTTTAATACCAAAGGGATGGTAAGAATAATCCGGATATGGATCCGTATCAAAGGCCAATATTATGTGTGTACATGATTTAAACTGTTTTTCTTCTGTTACCCTATCACACACGACTGGTCCTATTGGACTTGAGCCCATAGAGAATCTTGGACAGGATTGCCATAAGTGTATTTTGGATATAAATTTCAATTCGTTATAATTTTAATTTTTTTTCTTTGATAGTACTTTTCACTTGTTTTTGAATAGGATGTTATTGGTGATTGCCACGCCCCCAATTTTTAATTTTCCAGTCCATTATGAATATTGGAATTTTTAAAGTGCAGTATCTCAGTAACCATTTTTGGTTTGGGCTTGGACTGTCTTGGGGTTTAAATTAGAATGGGTTGAATATTGTCTTAGGTTGTTCCTGTTTCAGGGAGCAGTGTCTTAGAACTTGGATAGGCGTAATAGTGCTCTTGAAGAAGCTTAAAGATCAATGTAAATTTAGGGGTTCCACAAGGCTGCCATTTGGCCACCTTTTTATTTATACATTTTTTCTAAAAGAATTAAGCTTTGCGTAATAGAATGTAGGAAGCCACTTTTAAGGTAACATTTTGTATGGTATTTAAGAACTTCATTTTTTTTTATGAGCGGTCAAAGTACCCAATGACATTTAGCAATCAAAGTATTTAGTACGATTTGTCAGTTTATCATAACATAACACGATGAAAGAACTAAAACGAAATATCGATATTTTGATAGAAAATTTTGGCCGGTATCAAAAGTGCACAAACTAAAATATTTTAATTTATAAAAAAGCATCATGGCAACTCACATATACCAACATCTCAGCACAGCCCCTTAAGACCACAACACACACATATTGTCTTCAAATTTCCTTTATCTTGTTCGTTTGCTTCGTCTTCGTATATCGTATCGTTTCACCGGATATAGATCCTTGCTCGACTGCAACTCCAATCAGGACAAGGATAATATGGGAAATGTGTGTGTGTGGTGCTTGTCTTTTTCTTATTCAGCCCGGTCCGGTATGGTCCAGTCTGGTCCGGCCCGGACGGGGATTAAGCCGGAGAAGGAAGAGTTTTGTGGTAATTCCATCAGATGACCACACCGCAACCAAAGAAGAAAAAGAAAAAAATCCGAACCAAACCGAACCGAACTGAGAAAGTATATACAAAAGATGAAGAGGAGCAAAAGGGGTGTCAGGATATTATTAAAAGACCAAGAAGCCTTTCACTTTTGTGGTCTTCCCGATGAAGACGATCATATGATGATGATGATTATGATGAGGATGAAAGGATGAGGATGAAACGATGATGATGAAGTTGTTGTTATTCTTGTTGTTGTTGTTATTTTGGATGATGATGATGATGATGAATGTGGACGTGGATGTGGATTTTGAAGATAGAATATCTTGGAAGGCCTTCATATCAAAGCCAATTAATTTATTTATTTTTTCTATCTCTTCCCTGGAACTTCTTATGTCTTCTTCTTCTCCAAATACAAACAAGTAGATGCGGAAAAAGGTAAGAAAATGATGATAAACATTCTGAGGCATTATTGTGGTCATTTTGTTGGATATTGAAGATACTATATCCTAGATTTCCAAACATCTTTATAGGTACATTTATAAAGTTTGACCACCACAAACACAAACACAAACATAAAGAAGATACGATAGTTTGTAGTTCAGTTTGCATATATATTTTTACCATAATACACAAGACACAGAAGACAGACAGAAGCTGGGCTTTACATTGAATACCATCAAGAGGAAGATATTATTCTATTTATGAGGTTTATTTTATTTAAGATTATTTTTTTTTTTTTATTCATAATGTCTATGATTATTATAGTTTGAATGGAATGAATGTTTAGACATGGAAAATAGAAGGAAAAATAGAAGAAGATGGAATACATAATTGGAATAATTTTTCTTCTTTAAAATGAGAACTAAAAATGTTTAGTTTGGATTTATTGATTTTTGATATTCTTTTTTTATAAATTTGCATTGTATATTTATTTTATTATATTTAATGTTTGTATGTATGTTTTATTTTAATGTTTCCATAACTCTGACGTCAAATTTACTAAACAATTTTTAAATGAAGTACATACTATATAAGAAATTCGTTGCGTAGTCTAAAATTGGAAAAATATTCTTCAAGCTTACGAGACTTGTTGATAAATTTAATACACTTGAATTCATATTGCCTTATACACTTAGACTGTACTAACTGACCCGACAGACGTTGTTTCGTCCTTTTCGATAAGTTTGATTTTATTAGAATCATGTTTGACATGTGTTAAAAATTTTATCCATCTTAACCCCATTTTTTTTAAGAATAAAAAACAATGTTATAAAATGTTGTGGATCAATCTTGACGAGAGAGAGAAATAAAACCTTGAAATCATGTGTCAAACAAAATTAACTTTTTCCAAAATATTATTCAAACAATATAATTTCTATTCTTCTTTTACTTAAGAAATTTAGAATACATTTTTAAATATTAATTTTATAAAATTTGTATATTTCCAGTGGTTATTTCAATTACTGGCGTCCCGTAGTCTTGCCATACGTTCTCATACAAACATTAAACCCCATAAGATAGTCCACTGTAGGCCACTGTGCTAAAACAGTACGAACTGTCTAAATTGACATTTTTGCCTCTGCTTCGATCAATGCTTTTTTGAGGTCTTCCAAATTTCCCTGAGGAGTCTTGCAGGTCATGTTCTCCAACTCTGGCCACAAAGATTCCAACCTGTGCTTGCGGAGGGCCAAACTTCTATGTTTATGGCCAACCTTATGATAATGTTTATGTCCATTGTCCATTCTTCTGTGGTTATAGCTTTGTGTGTAGGATCAGAGTCCAGTTTCAACATTATATGGGTCTAGATTGAAAAAATTATTGGTTAAACCCTTCACAGCACACATATCTTCCTTATACAGACATCATTGGCGCCCATTTCTCGTGTGTCAGCTTAAAAGCCATTTTGTGCTTCTTTTCAGCCTAATTTTTTTCAATCGATTAGTTAACAAATGAAGAAAAAATTTGAAAAACTCAAAATGTTGCAGAAATTAATATCAAAGAATAAATTTTGTGTTTAAAAGGTAAAAAATCTTACGTCGTTTTAAGTGGTTTAAGCTATTCAACGTTATTTTAAATTTGTTCTTCTAACTCCTCTTTTTAAGTCAATTTATGTTTGAATAATTTAAAAAATGAGAAAGTTACAACAGATAGTAAAACAGCTTAAGTCATCAACTGTGTGCAGGTAAAAAAGCTTATGTTTATTATTTCAAAAGATGAAAAATCAAGTGAAAAATACTATGGTAATTCATCTTATGTCTGCATTAATTCCCAGATTAATCATAAAGCAAAAAATCCTAAATGCACTAAAGATACTTTACCTTGATGAAAGTAACAATTTTATAGTTCTTATATTTTTACTTAAGTTGTTTTACCAAATTTTGTTTTTAAAAAACGATATAATTTTCAAAATCATAAGCAATTTGACTTATGTCAAAAAAGCAAAATCGACATAAGATGTTTTACATTTTTAACACTGAATTGTACTTCTAGCACTTCGTTTTTTTGAATAATATAGTTCAGTAAAAACAGAATGCAAATCTTTAAAATAAACTGCTCTCCTGAAAACTACAAAAAGTGACTTACAGTGTTGGCCAAAACTTAAGCAACTTATTCAATAAAAAAGAAAGTGGGCGTGCATTTGAACAAAAATTGTTATAATTTTCTTAACAAATATTTTTATAGACTTTTAACATAATAAAATTAAAAAAAAAAACAACACTGACAGATTATCTTTTTTGACCTGGTCAAAACTAAAGCAACTTTTTAAAAATATAATACTTAATATGAATCTTCCAAAATTTTGTGTCAAAACTTTTATTTGTTAAAATATCTCTGCATACCCGTTGCTTTGCCAATCCATGACTTCACTATTTTTTAATCGAAACCGCATTATTTAACCATTTTAGAAGTATGCTTCGGGTTGTTGTCGTGTTGGAATGCCCATTTAAGTGAAACATCGTCCATGGCATATGGAACATGTCTCGGAACATGAATCGATCCAGAGGGCCATCAATTTTTTGTATGGGTCCTATTCCATGTCTAGAGAAACATCCTTAGACTATAACGTTTATTAATCCATATTTTACAGCAATTCTCATAAACCGCGGATTTAAGTGTTGCTTGATTGTTATTCACTAGGTACTATGATGGTATCTATCCAATACCGATAAATTAAATTTAGATTCATCGGATAATAGGTAATACTGTCTTCCATATTGACACTGTAAAATAGGTATGGTCAATGACAAATTTCATAAAGTGTGAAAAATAAGCATACGCCCCAGTGTATCATGATACAATATAACTGTCAATCACTCATTTTTGCAAAAATGTTTTTTATTTGATAATAGAAATCAAATATTTATAAACTTGTTTAGAAGAAAATTTTAATGCGCTTTATTAAATAAACTATGTAGGTATATTACTTTATAAGAACCAATTTCAAAAAAATAAAATATTTAATGGACTTAAAAATTGATATAAATTATAATTTTTTTTGCATTCAATTGTAAATGTTTCAGTTTAAAAAAATTATTTATTTTATAAGAATAAACAAAAATATTTTTAATAACTAATATAGTTTACGAGAAAAAAAAATAAAACATACAAAAAGTGAAATTCCCATACAAATCAAAATTCTTCTGGATACAATTTTTTTCTTAGGACAAAAACTCTTGATTTCCGGTGTGCACTTTCCAAAAAAATGACTTTGTCAAATAACGGACAACCTAATGTACATTATTATATCAAAATTAAAGTCTCAAAAATTGTTTTTTAATTTTGTTGTTGTCGTGAATTGTTATAACTTTTTTTAAATTTTTAATTTTTCTGCTACTTTTAATCCAAAATACGTTTTACCTGGTTCAACCGTTTAGTCTTATCAGTTAGATGCTATATTGTACCCTTCTAAGTAGCATATTTTTAGTCAAATTATATAAATTACTGCATTGCAGGTGCTTTATGTTTGCCATAATCTCAAAAACTTCTGAACGAATTTACATGAGATTTTTATTCTCGAAAAATTGATTAAGGTTTTAGAGAAATTGATTGAAATATCTCGATAATTGTTGAAGTTATCAGGAAAATTTAAGTCATCTGAAAGTTGTCATCAAATATACTCCTTTTCATTTTTACATACATATGTCTACAAAGAAGTCCGTCTATTCATTTGAATTGAGTTTTTGTAATGTTAAAAATTTAGATTCGAAAACATTTGGAGACGGAAATGTAACACAATTAATTAAAGAAAAACAATTTTTTCGTTAAAGTTGGTCTAAAATAAAATAAAAAGAAGTTCTTGGCTTTTAGAACAAAAAAAAAAAGAAACAATACAAATTTCCTAAAAGTATCCGTTCAATCGGGTTCAAGATGGCATCAGGTTATTGGCCCAGAAAAAAATTCCTCAACATTCTACAAGACTAATTAACAAAGTTTCTTAACTTAAATAAAATAAATAAGAGTATTCGCACTTTTCTCCGTCTACTCTTTCAATACTCGCACAAAACTGAAATAACAGAAGAAGCACCAAGTGAAAACTGAAAACCCATTTTCCAACCAGTTTATAGTTTTCAATTATTCATTTTCCTTCGCATCAGAACCTTCACTTTAAGACAATCAAATTAAAATCTATTTCGTATGGGAAATTGTAAAACTTTTTAATTGTAAACTGTTTCGTAAATATTTTCTCGACGACCAACCGACGACGAGACGGACGGTCTGTCGGATAGTCGGTTGGTCGATTGGATTGGGCCAAGAGCCAGTTCAGTCAGCCGGCAAACAAATTTTGTATCCGCACCACCAAAACACAAGACACAACAACTTAAACTTTTAACCAATCTTCTTTTGTCCAATAAAAAGGCCATCAGCCAGTCCCGAATCCAGAAGATACTAACAACTTACACTATTCACAGCAACAACAATTGAGCCAAGTTATAAGATACAAAAATCATGAACGATGTACGTGTTGTTTTTGTTGTTGTTATTATTGTTTGAGTGTTTGTTTTTTTTTTCTTGTCCAAGCTGTCAGTGTCAACTATCCTTTTACCATAGACAGTTTCAACTTTTCTAGTTTCCAATATTTTGCTGTTTTTTTTTTATTCTTTGTTGTATTCGTTATCCTTTTTACAACTAAAACTACCAGGAAGTAACTTCAATATCTGCCGAAGTAGGTGGAGGTATCTGGGATCGGAGTTGGATCTGAATCTAGATGCAGATGGGGCGATGTGGCCCCTGTTTTCATAGTGCTCTGAAGTATTTTTGTATGCATAAAGACAACACGCTGAGTTCCAATCTCGCAGGGAAATATAAGACGGAATTCAACTATAAACTATTTGCAAGTGGATGAAATCAAAATCAAACTCAAAAACAAAAACAAAAACAACGAACACAAAAGCACACACAACAATACAAAGAGGAAAAAGAATAAAATAGGAAACGATGCAAATATGCAACACCACAAATAAAATGTGTTTCTTCTTCTTTTGTAAAAGCGGAATCCTTTTTTGATTTCTGTTTTTGCCATTGCTGTCGTTCGATTTGGAATATTTTTTTCTTTACTTTTCTTCCGCCATCGCCAGCGCCATCTCCAGCCCCATCGCCAGCGCCACCTACTCTCGCACTTGCTTATTTTATAATATCTAAACTTTTCCAATTTTCACAATTTAACATCCTTGAAGAAGCGATGAAGCATGGAAAATATAACAGGGCAGGAGATAGGAATAAGCAAAACCAAATTTACAAAAGCCATCACTAGGAATTCAGGATTATGGCAAAACTCGGATATGCTGTGCAGGGCGATGCGATGCAGTGCGGTGAAGTGGGTCAACATCAGAAGACAAGATATTGTGGTTTTTGTGTGGCTGGTCCTGGTTGTTAAGTCTACTCCGCCGACGACCTCATGAATTTATTACATCCTTGCAATTGTGTATAAGAATTAAGTTGCATTCAACTTGGATAATAAAGTTTATGCAACTTAAAATGCTTATTTTATTTCTGTCATATAAATTTACTAATTTCTGAATAAATAAATAAAGTAAGTAAAATAAAATAAAATAAACAAAAAATATAAAATAAAATAAAATAAAATAAAATAAAATAAAGTAAAATAAAATATAATAAAATAAAACAAAAAAAAATAAAATAAAGTAAAATGAATTAATGAAATTAAATCATATTTTCAAGAATTTAAATCAATTCCTTTTTTTTGACTTTCCCGTTCAAAAAGTAAAATTTAGTTTGCTGAAGAAAACTCTTCGTTATCACTAGGAGATGTCGGGTCTTGGATTCTTTTGATGTGATACCATTCAGTCTTGGTACAGACTTTTTGAGTCAGTTTCCATTTAATAATGACAAGTTCTAAGTATTCAAGTCTCATATACTAAGACAGTCAGAATCCCAAGGCCTATATAGTAAGTGCTTAGATGTCTTGATGACATTAAGTAACTTCGGTACCGGCAGGTTAAGTTCGATCAAAGCAGCTCACGTATTTCTGCTTCTAGGTTTTTATGCTTTTATTATCGGCTTCTTTTGTGAATAATAATTCCATTCAAAAAGTAGAGACCTTAATTAACTAATTCCACTCTTATGTCGGGACCCTGTACCCTTTACCCAAATCTTGAATTGAAACTTTTGTTTGCCCCGAAACCACAGTCCTCACTAATGTGCCCCATTGTCGAAAATTTAGGACAATTGTTATGGAGGTTTTTTGACATTCCTTTTGTAAAATAATCTCCCTTCTATTTGTCTTTGCCCCCGTGTAAATTTTGTAAAAAAAACACACAACCCCTTATCTCCACCTCCACCGTGACTTAAAAGAAAAAAAAAAAAAACATCAAATAGAATACCATTGGACAAAAGCCACTTTACATTTCTCACTCTCATAGGGCAATGGCAACAGTGTTTTAGGTTAGGTGAATGCTTAAGTAGAAAAATGGGCAAAAATATAAAAAAAAAAAATACGTATGTATATAAAAAATAACTTCGCTTCGAGGATAAGAATGCCACGCTTATGTTCACATTCATTACGAAAGCTTTTACTCATTCTCACTTCGTTTATCTTTTTGCACAGTGTTATCCTCTCTGTAAACTGTAAGTGCTTCACATTTCGTTCTTTTAGTTTCAGCCCCTGTCGTCGCTTTCTCAAACCCCACGTTCCATGTCCCATCATCAGGACCAAGAGACCAACACCAACACCAACACCAACATCGACAACCCCCCCTCTCTCACTTCTCAAACCCGGCTGGTTTTGCATACAAATTTTCTGTCTATTAAGAATTTCTAGTGCGTGTGTGTAAGGCATTAAACCCAGTGAGGGCAAGTTTGGGGGGTGGATGAAAGAGTGAATAATAAAAATGGCTCTCGCATATGCACAGCTACTCTTTTAGTTTAAAGTAACCCACTGACACAATTTAATTCAATTTAAGCCATTTGCCCTTTTCCGTGAAAGTTCCTAATGACAGTGTAAGTGCGCGTGGCCTTTATAATAATGGCTAAAAAGTTGGATTTTTTTTTATTTTTTCCTTAAAGAAACAAAAACAAAAACAAAACTTGCATAATGGATTTTGTGTACAAGTATTTGTTTTAACGTATGTACATGTATTTTGCTCAAAAATATAATATAAAGGATGCACATTTGCACATTTACTGGTGCACACATGTTGTAACAGTTCGCTGATTAAAATCAAAACAGGTCGAGTCATTTTTAGCCTTGACTAAAGCAATCATAAAGCTTCCTTTTTGTGTATTTGTATTTTTTTGTTGTTGTTGTTGTTGTTTTTGGGGACTCTCCCTAAAATGAATGATGTGTAAATTGTTCAGCACACCATTTGTATGATTTTTTTTTATGTCCTGCACGAGATGCGAACCTATAATGAAGCGGGTTGCAAAAGGGACACTCGGGCGTATACGTAATTTTTTTTTTCTATTTTTGTGAATTTTTCGATTTTTTATTAGAAAATGGTTAGAGTTGCATGAGTGTTAGCAATCGGCAGGGAATTGAGGCATCATGAAGTCATTTAGGTATACATCTGCAATATTTTCGTTGAATACGGTTTTAAAATTAATTGAAAAAAAAAACACGATTGTTCGAGGTGATGGGACTTGGCACGTTCATCTTCAAAGCTGCTTTTTCGTGTTGATTTTTTCTAATCTCATGTATCTGTGCATTTATTTTCTGCAGACATAAAAACCACAAAATTTAAGTCTTACTAACCTTTTTTTCTAAAAATAAAACAACTCGTTTTTTAAAGTATTTTTTTTTATCTCGTTTATTTATTTTATTCTATAAGAAGACTTGACTTTAACTATTTACAAAGCTTAACTCAATTTTTATTTATGTAGACATTTGTTTTTCTTATTTTAATCGCAAACAACAATTTTATTAGCAATAAATATAAAAATTAATAAAATAATTTGTTTCTTGTTTTGTTTTTTTTTTTTGTCGAAAATATAAAATAAAAAGTGTAAAAAAAATATGCTATTCTTAAGGTTTATAATTTGTTGCGATTAATTAAGTTTTAATTTGTGTTTTTTTTATTATTTGTTTTGTATTCATTCAGTCTTAAATGTCTACAATTGTCATTATTATCGTTGTTTTTTTTTTTTTTTTAATTAAATTTATTGATTGTGTTTTTGTTTTCTTTGTATTTTATTTTCTTCATCAACTTATACAGCCATGATTATGTTGAGGAGAACATTTACAAAAAACTGCCATCCATGTTTTTTTTTTAGTATCCTATCTTTTTCAATGCCTTCAGATCTACATCACCATAGTAGTCCACGCTAGAAATTTGAAATAAAAATTTTAAGATCGAGTTTTTTTTTTTGTTTTAAAGGACAACAATTTTCACATAATTTAAAAATAAAGGAGTTAAATTATTACACAAAGAAATTAAATAAATTGATTTAGAATGAAAAGGAATACAGACAAGTGTTTAGAAATTTCTAATCACTTTTTGGTCTATCTCTGTAAAAGTTATAAAAATAAGAAAATTACATATTTACTTACATTTTTTTCGAAACTCAAGAGCTCAAAAATATTTAACCAACATTATCAACAAAATATTACAATATTTAGAACAGATGTACCTATTTTAATAGTTTTTAAAAAACGTGTGTGTTTTGAAATCTAGGACTTAAGTTCAGGAAAGAAAAAAAAACATAGTTTTTTAAATGTTTTAAAAATCTATTGACTCTCTTTTGAAAACTCTAAATTTACATGAATTTCGAAATGTTAAAATTATGAAGAAACTGTCTCGTTTCAAAAAAAAAAAAATATTTTGAAGGAATATCTTTATGTTCTTTCAAGTGAAAGAAAGTGAAAAAGTATTTTATCAAATATGAAACGACTTACTTCATGCACTATTAGCAAATTTTATTATTTGACATTTAAAATACAATCTGTCACATATAACACATTCAAATTGAAACAATATGACAAATAGAATTTAAGTAACTAATTTTGTTGTTGATAATTGTCGAAAACTTTTTCGTCAACATTCGAGTATTAACGTAACATTTTTACTTAACTTATAAACATTTTTGAGGGGGGTGGGGGGAGGAGAAGGTAAGTTTATATACAAAGGACTGAAAAGTTTTATAAATTAAATTTTATAGTTTTTGTTTTATCACATCAGCAAAGTGCTTTGTCAGTAAAAATAAAGTTTAAATTGGGTATTTCGGTTTTGTTTTTAGAATAATTTAACAGTGTGAATAAGTTGCATTATGTACTCGTATGTAGGTATAAGTTAGATAGATGTTAATTCACTAAAAACTTGACAAAATTAACTTTTGATTAAAAGATTTTCGAAAAAAACCAAAGAGTCTGAATTAGTTTTGAGTGTGTTTTTTTTCTTAAATTTAATGATTTCAGTACTTTTTGGATTGCTTACATTCAAGCAGGATTGCCAGACTCCAGACTCCAGAACCAGAACATTGTAACTTAGAAAGTTAAACCAATTTTGGAAGAAAGTAAACATTTTTCTAGACTAAAAGCCAAATCAATTTTGAATCAAATATGCAAACAAATATGGATCAGAATTTGAGTTAACTTGATGATATACTTTAGTGCATAATTTTTAGTACCCAGTTGTGATCGAAGGACTAAATATTATTTTCTGCATCATTTTTATCATCATTCAAAATTCGATTTGACGTATTGAGTGAGTTCTCCCAAATAAATGAATGACAAAAATCTACCCAAAATGACGAAGAATAGTTCTGTCAAGAGGGTTTTATTGGTCATTTTTGAGAATATAATCGTTGAGCTAACGAAGCTGAATAATACATATTCCATGTACAGAGTCATACACTAGTGGAAAAATACATACACGTTGCTTGAATTTTTTTTTCATCGTAAAATCTCAAAACTAGAAACTTCAAGCTTCAAAATGTTTTTTTTTTTTAAATTTCCAGTACGGCCATTTTTAAGGGAACATACAGCCACTTGAAAAAAGTCAAATAATTTGAAATTTTTTTTTGATCCTTTAATTTTTTCCACTAGTGTATTTTGTCAGTTAATGGTAAAAATTTCAAAGTTTTAACTAGTGACTTAACTCTGTTTTTCAAATTTTTAAAAAGATTGGCTTTAAGTTTTTAGAAAAATTTGTGAATTAAAAATTGGTCTAAAAAATTATTTACAAGTAGATATTGATTTCAGTTGTTTTGTTTTTGTAAATTGTCCTCTTATTTTTTATGATAATAGTTTTGACTAATATTGACTATAGCGGTTCTGGACACAGAAATGTCACACCCGTTGCATTGGAAACTGAGTATAATGTTTTCTGGTAAAAAAAAACTTTCTTGATCTGCTTGTCCGTCTTGGAAAACGACCAAAAAAATTAAAATTACATAACGTACATTTTCAGTCTTAAAGAAGTTTTGGAAAACTGTCAAAAAATTTAAATTCTTTAAATTAAGTCTTTTATAAAACAAAAATGACATTGATGTACGACCAATATCAATGTTTCAAAAGAATTTGAAGTACGCATTCTGACTCACAATATTGAAATATCAAAAATGCTACCAAAGTTGAAACTTGTCAAACTCATTCACTTTTCTGGAAACTAAAATACTACACAAAACACACCACATGGATTCTGGTAACTTTAAGCAAATGCGTTTCAAATTTGACATTTAAGTAATTTCTTAATTTGGCGAAGTTAGCGAAACTCAACGAAACTGAGTAGATTGTCTTTTATGGTTAGTAAGATATAAGACAGTTTATTGGCGCCTGTCTGTCCTGTTGTCTTAAACTTAGTCAAGGCTGTTATAGTTGGGCCTGTATAGTTCCCCCTTCATATTATTCTGATATTGTGTTAAGAGTCTTAAGTATGGTACTTGTAAGGCCTTGAATCAAAATGTTAAAAGACAATTATTAGGCTTGACTCTTTTGGCTCTGTTAAACTATTTTTGAACTCTTCATTCATATGTCAATGACTGTATACATAAATGGAGGTATCCTTGAGGGGGGATTGATATGAGGTAGTCTTATAATAATGAAAGGTTTCTAAATAAATCGGGGTCCGTAAAGGAGTAAGACAAGAAGACGTTATGTCACCAATTTTGTTTTGTTGTCAATTGACTGTCACAGTTAATATAAATTAGAGAAATGTCATCCATTAGAATCCATTCGAAAAACTTAGTCATTGGAATTGAACGAAATGTACCAATTGTTGCAAGAGAACGGAGAAATGTGTAAATGGCAGACTGATACATTACATTAGAATTTTCTGAAGCAGAAGAAACTATCTAGAAGTTGACACAGTTCAAATACCTTACCGATAGTGAAACAGAGTTTGATTTTGTCACAAAGATAAACAAGCTGGTTGGCCATTGTTAAATCTGTCTTCTTGTACCGTTTTGAAGCTTGAAAATGCTCCGATAACACATCGAGTAGATTAAAGCTTTTTCCAATTACTAAGGTTCGATGGCAAGAAATCATAAGAAATATTGAACTGTTTAATGAGAGGACTCATCGGAGAAAATTCGATCTTCATAATGAGTAAAAAAAAAAATGGCGATGAATTTTCAATATTTTCAGAAAAACAAATCAGTTCATCTTTGGAATCCTCAGAGTTTAAAGAAGACTTAGAAGACCAAGAACAAAATGGAGATCTACTGTGATATAATTGAATCGCAGTCCCTTGAAGTAATATGTCGAGAACCAAGTTGAATAAAGGAAACAAATTTGCTGACCAATGCTTCAAAGTATCACATAATATAAACTTCTGTAACATTTTAGGTCCTCAAACAAATATAGTATACACGTAGATCCGTTTAGTACTCAAGTATTTCAGGACTTCAGTGCACAAGTATCTACAATTACATAGAACAAATAATTGCTACTAATACTTTGGTACAAGCACCAAGTATTAGATACTTAGATATGTACTTGAGTATGATACAGAAGGTACTTCAGTATTTTAATTCTTTTTTTTCAAGAAAATACTGGCCAAGTACTTGATAATATTTACCAAGGATTTTATAAAGCTTGTTTGATATGTAAGATAATGTAAAGAAGTACTCGAATAATGAACTTGAATGTTTGAATAGTCCAGAGGAGGTGCTGAAGTGCACCTATAGTGTTAATGTCTTAATTCTATTAGACTTCATTTCAAGACCCAGAGAAAATTGACTCTCAAAAGAAAGACCATAAAGAGGTCCTTATAAAGTATATAATAAACAATAAATTAAAGAGGAACTACATTTCATAGAAATAGTAAAGAAATTCAGAAATAAGAAACGAAGGAAGAAAAGCTGCCTAATCAAACATGCCTTAAAAACTTCTAATCAAATTTTTATACAAAAAGTTTCCATTTTGTTTTTCTACATCATCAAATATGAAATCACACTCATCAAATACCAACAACTAGTTAAGAAAATTAATTACACAAAAAAATTATGTACAAGAATTTGAATTTCAATTTTTAGTAAATTAAAAGAAATGAGTTTGGTTATTAACAGTTTGTGTTTTTTTTTTTTACAATACTTCGTTATTTTGTCGGTTAAAAACAGTCACAGAAAACAGTGTCGTTAAGCTTAGTTAGGTAAAAAGTTAAGTCGGAGTAATTTTTTTTTTGTAAATAAAAATAAAAGAATTCAAGTTTTTTTTTTAATATATTTTCTTTTCTCTTTCTTTAATATCAGAAAAAAATCGATTTACATTTTTCTTTTTACAAAAAAAAAGTTCTTATACATTTTATCGGTACCTTAATATTTTGTGGCTTTTTTTGTTGTTGTTGTTTTTTTTTTTGAAACGTAACGAAAACCGATAATTTTTTACATTACGTTAATCTTGTCTTCTTTTGATCTACAATCAATTAATTATAAATCAAATTCAGTTAATAAAATTAACCTGATTTTTGTTGTTTTTTTTTTTTTTTTTGTATACATCTTCTCTTCGTGTTTCTAATAGCGCAGTCTCTCTCATTTAAAAGATAAGAATTTATATAAAATTAAAATTTATATATGAATATCTACTATTCTTAGTTTTATAAGAAACATTTTTTTGTTTTATGATTAACTTAACAAATTTGCGGTGTTTATCAATTTTCACCGCCCTCGACATCCTGCAGCAAATTAAGATTGAATTTTGATGTTTAACTTAACAATAGTATTTGATTCGAATAAGACTTATATCATTTGCTTAATTTAAGACAAATTAAAAACAAAAATAAAATAAAATAACAAACAAAAAAATTTAAATAAAATTAAGATAATCAAAACAAAAATTAAAAACAAAATTAAATTGAAGGATTTATGTTTTATCTCTGGAAGTTTTTGATTTGTTTTTGTTTTTTATTTTTGTTTTTGTTTTATTTTTTTAATTTTTAGTAATTTTTGTTTAAGTTAAAGTTGAAGACTTCTCATTTACGCTTCCTTGGCTTCCTTGGTGCCTTTTACTTTGGGTGCTTTGTTACGGGCATCCGGTGTGTGTAATCCGGCTAAGAGTTCACTTTTACGAATGCTCTTCAGATCCAAGTCGCCGTAGTAGTCTTCGCTGTAATTTTTAGAATGGACGATATTGGTTTCTGTTTTTTTTCGACTTTTTGAATTCTTTTTTTTTTTGAGACTGATTTTCTGATTTTTGTATTTGAATGTGCATCGATTTTTAGCAGGCATTTGAAAGAATTATATACTAATGATCTACCTAGCTCCAGATTTCAATCGGGATTTTTTAAGCGTATAAAAAATAAGCTTACAGCTAAGCAAGAGTGTTATAAAGAGAGGCAAGGCATGGTATAAAGAGCGGATAGTGTTTAAGAGCGAGGAAGAGTTTTTTAGAGTTTTATTTTTGAATTTTGTTAAAACCCTATCACCAAAAATTTTAGATTTGTTTTTGTTTAAAGTAAAGACTTTATAGCGTGCAACATAAAATGTGTTGATGAATATTTAGAGTGATTTTTTTTTTTTTGTTTGATCAACTTACCATCCGGGAACATCTTCGGGATCTTCACAGTTTCCGGTACCTTCACCATCACCGATTTTGAAGACTGTACCAATTGGGCAACCGTATTCACGGGCAACACCATCTAAGCAAATGTAGTATTTACGGCAATCTTCTGGATGAGCATGACGAGAGAATGAGCCTGAGTTTGAGATTTCACCAGCAGCGGGACATGAGAATCCATTGGCAACTTCTACAAAACAAAACAAAAAATATTTTTTTAGTTTTTTTTTTCAATTTTGGTTTATTTTCAAAAGGAAACAAACCTTCGTTTCTACATTCTGGAACTTGATCAGCCCACATGCACACACGAGAATCACGATCGTAAGCAAGACCGGGAGAACATTGGTATCTGGAGGGTTCACCGTTCCAACAGTTCCAGAAGACATCGCACTTTTGTTCATCGGGGAAGATACCGTACAATCGGGAGCAGTGAGGGGAAGAGATTGGTGGTTCTGGAGGGAGATTTTTTTTTATTATAACAAAAGTTTTGTCAGAATTTCTACTTAAAATTTTAAAATTCAAAAAGGAAACGTAGACAAAGCTGGTAAAGGGTGTTTTTTTTTAAAAGAAGGTGAATTAAATATTGTCAATGTCAGTATTGATTTCTGTGACAGCTGATTTAACATATTTCCGTTATTTTGAGTTCAATTTCTTCAACTTGTATTGAAAAAGTTTATCAAATATTATCCTAGCCATAAAAGTGTTTTAAAATTAAGGTCTTGACTATCTTAACTGTGTTTGTCATCTGAATTTGAAGAAGTCAATAGAATTAAGGTCTGAAATATACAGAGAATGCTCGATACGAATAGTGTACACTATCCGGATAAATATTAAAATAATTTTAATCTTATCTATCCGGATAATGTTTCAAATAAGATGGATATCCGGATAGTGTTCGATATTGGAATAACTGTTAAAATAACTGTAGTCTAATCAATCCGGATAATGTTCAATACTTAGATAGTTCTCAAGAACTTGTTTCTGAAATGTACGGATAGTGTCGGACATCCGAATGGAGATTGATGAAATTGAAATCTTAACTATCCGGAAAGAATCCGGGATGATTCAAACTTACTAATGAATATCGATACAAAATTTTGATATTTAGATCAATATTCTACAATTCGGATAGTAAACTTAGGCTATTGCTATACAAAATTATCCGGATGATGTGGGGCATTGTATTCGGATCTGATGAGTTTGAATCTGAGAATTGTACACTATCCGGATAGTATTGGATATCAATCGTTATCAAAATTCTGTGGATCCGGATTCTTTGAAGCACTTATTTGAAGCTAAGATGCAATTTTCAACAATGAATTAACATATTCAAGAAAAGTTTTGATAAAAAAACAAATTTTTTTTGTTCAAAAGGAGTCTCTTTTGGTCGAGTCAACGCCATTGAGGCGTTATTTTACATTTCTAAAAAAAAACACCCTTTTCATCTTAATTCAGATTCAATTGACATTTGATTGAAATCATTCTTTTTCCCAGATCCAATCCAATATTATTTTAAAAATTTCCGCTTACCCAATTGTGAGCGATCTCCACAATCAACATTGTGCAAGTAATCACAGTTTTCAGCCAAGAATTTCTCATCAGTAGCATCGAATGCCAAACCATTTCCACATGTCTTTAATTCAGCAACACTATTATCGCATTTCCAGTATTTGTCGCAGGATTTTTCATGTGGATAAAAACCAAAATCATCGGGACATTTAAATGAATCCTGGGCGAGAGCTATAAAGAGATAAAAGAAAAAACAACCAACATTAATAAACATCAAAAACACATTTTATATATATATATATGTAAATTATATTATTTGGCAAATCAATATCATCAAAATCATCATCGTTGTCATTATTATCATAACTACTATCAAATTTTAGTTATTTAATGTTATCGCGTTCTTCTGTATTTAAAACAATTCGCCCATCATCACAAAACATCTACACAATATTTTAGATACTTGCAAATACCAATGTTAAAATTGGTATTTCTCTGAACGTTTTTCAACAAAAGATACAAGGATATAGATATGGATAGATATGTATTAATTGTTTCATAGTTTCCACATATTAACCATGTGGAATTCCTAAAATTCATATAGACACTATATATCCTTTTGATTATATGCAATGCTTTGCACAGATTAGAATTTTCCAGCTATGATGACAAATTCACACACACACACACACACACACCCATAGAAATACCTAGACATATTTGAATTCAAACAAAGAATCTATTCTAAAATAATTGCATCGCAGACCATCAGGAGATCAACTGTGTCGTGCACCCTTGTCTCATCCTGAAAACCGTATTGGCTCAATCCTAATGCATACAATCTAATCTATATCCTTTAGTTAAAAGCTATGGCGATGGCAGCGCCAGCAGTAGTGGTAACGGCGGCATTTAGTGGTGAAGGGTGGCATTATATTGAAAACGCACTGAACTGATTACTTTTCGGTTCATACAACATTAAGCGCGACAAAACTCTATAATGAACTATTAAAATATTTGCCCACATAATGTATCTATATGTAGTTTTTGTATGTATATCTGTCTGATGTATCCAAGTATCTATAGAATATACGATGACAATAAACGGCGGCAACATAATCATTTGATAAACATATCCTCGCACTAAGTTCGAAACAAAAGTGTGTCCTTGCTTGTGCTTGTATTGAATTTGGCCATTGTTCAAAATGTATAGAGATAGAGAACATCACATTAAAATGAACTTTGAACTACATTTGTGTGAATCTGAATAGTACAATTCAGTACATACTTGCTTTGTATCAGAGATTAACACGAATTTTATTGGGAATTCTATTCTATTTCAATGATTCAACTTTTCAAGCTTTAAACGCACATACACACATATATAAATGGTGGTGTATCTATAGTAGTTGGCAATTTTCAATTTAGATCTCACGATATCCTTTTACAGAATGTATGCAAATATTTTGTAATAGTGTAAGTTTTTCAATGGCATTAAATGGCGATATTATGAAACAAGAATTATCGATGCATTTTGTCAAATAGATGATCATTTTATAATCGAAATTATGTGATGGAAATTTTGGAAATTAGAAGTGAATAAAAAAAAAATTACAAACTGATGAAAAATAAAATTTAAGCAAAAAAATGTCTTCTTAAATTTGGCTTAAAGTTTTGATATTTAATAGAGAAAATTATTTGATCTCCTTTGTTTTAGTTTTATGTAATTTTATTAAGAAAATTATTTTTTATTTTATTAGTTTTATTAAGTTTATTTTTATTTTATTTTACTTTATTTTATTTTTTTATTTTATATTATTTTGTTTTATTTAATGTTTAATGATTCGAATTTAATTATGTATATTTTTTGTATTTAAGGAATCATCAGAAAACTTTTAATATGACTAATTTTAGAATTCTTCTCTAATTTTTCTTCATTAAATTTAAAATTACCATTCAAAGTGTGCTGTGTATAATTTTTAGCAGAAACATTGAAAAAAAAATTCAAATTTTCGAGTTAGGAAAATTAATTAAATGTTCAAAAATATCCGAAAAACAATTTTAAGATCAAGTTCTTCTTATCTGACTTTTATAAATAACAATTTTTTTTTATGACATGAGTTTAGAAATGTGAAATATATCTTCTTTCATAATAATTCTTCACATAAAAATCAATGCCAAAATATAATTAAAATTTCACTTTGAATACAACTTTCTCACGATGCAATTCACTGATTCTCTCCTTTTAACAAAAAGACAACCACATTTCATAAAATCCCATGAACCTAACCTTCTGAAGCACCACACACAAAAAAACATTCATAATTGAGAAAATTATAAAAAATATATAAAAAAAAATTGCTTTCACTCTTTCTATCCTCAATATACTCGACTCGTATAAGGTCACCTTTACTCTTCTTTTTGTTTTCATTTCTTTTCAAAAATCCTTACATAACTCAAAAAAAAAGGTAAAAGTCAAAAAAAGTAATGTATAGAGAGTATTTTAATATCCAAACACCCTTGATGATCATTATCTTAAATTACATGGCACAAATACATATCACACCAACAAAAGCCAGTTCCAAACAATTTATATCCCCCCACATCACTAAAGGGGGGGAGATGAATGAGATAAAAAAAATAATAATAAAAAAAAACTATATCGCCTTTCATCGCCATCGTGTGATAATTTTGCATAATTCAAGGTACATTCTACAAATTAAGATGAGTTTAACAACCACATCGGACAAAAGATTGAACAGGCGACACCGCAACAAACCACACCTCACCACACCTCACCACACGACACCACACACCATGCCGTATCAGGCAACACCACACCATCATCATCATCGTCATCATCATCAGTCACCTCCAGAGCAATGCGGTGAAGATTTATTTTCATTTTTTTGTTTTTTTTTTAGTTTTAATCTTTCAATGATGCAAACCAGAGACGAGAGTGCAAAAAGTATTTGTGTGTGGTGATGATGAAGATAGAATAAACCAGATACAAAATGTATCTCAAGGTGGACATGATGATGTGAAAAGAAATACAAAAAAAAAATGTTACTGACTTTTTATTCAACAACAACGACGACACGACGTGATTTTTTTTTTTCATACACACTTTATTGCATCCTGTATTTCCTTTTCCTTCATTCATGCAACACACGAAACACACGAAGATACAAAACGAGTGAAAGCTCGCTCCCGCATGAAACAACCATCATCATCGTCATCATCATCAACACAGTGTCATACCTCATACAAAACTAGATTAAAATGTCCTTGCATAAAGTTACAAAGTTGATGAAAACCTCATTCACTTTACATGTTTTTGAATGTTTTTTTTTTTTATTTTAATAAACAAAAACATTAAAAATATCAAGTTTCATTAAAATAATACAATATTCGGTTTGGTTTTTGCGTACGAGTATATCCCGCATGGATGACCTTTTCCAAAAACCAGCAACCGTTTCAAAAATAATTGTAGCTTACATTTTTTTGTTTTGTATTTTGTTTTTTAAAATATTTTTTATGTATGGCCTTGTATGCATGTATGTAGATGTTTGTGCATCTAGACAAACATCAAACAAAAAAATTGCCAGAAAAATCTATTATTAATGTTTGACACAAGAAAATAAATAAAATTTTAAATTGCTCTCGATTCAAAAAAAGGACTTTTTTTGATTTTGTTGTTTTTGATTTACAAACACACACACAGGAAAAAAAAACTCCACTTTGAACTGCAACCGCCAATTTCAGTTGTTGTACGAGTATCTATGTATGTATCTATAAGTATGTCTGAGTTTATATGCGTGAATTTGGATTGTTGATGAGCTACCGGCCGCCGCGGCCACTAGAACTGCGAGATAATAAAATGAACATCATCGACGCGACGCGATGCCTGGTGGATGATTCTATATGGCATGGCGTGGTAGGTATCCAAAGTTGAAATAAAACATCTACATCCATAGCCTGGAATTGTGGGTCTGTTCTATAGGTAGAAACAAGGATCCCAGGACGATATCAAACACCAAAACGCCATCATGCCAATAGCAACAACAACAACAACGACCAGCAACAGGAACGTCATTGCCATAACATCAACCCCAAACCTTAATTCCAATCTGAATCGCATTTTGTGAATACGTATGCAGAATCTAATTGCATAACCGCACTGATTGATGGAGTTGTATAGCTTTCGTTTTTCGCCTTCGTCGTTCGTCGTCGTCGTCATTCCCTCCTCATTCAGTTCCTGATCCAGATCCAGATCCAAAATGGCATTTAAGCCCCTTGTTCCAGATACCAAACTCGTCATTTATGCGCTTGTATACAATATTATCGAGTGTGGGTGGTTCGAATTTTACATATATCTTTTTTGTTGGTGTAATTTTTTTTTTTTGATTTCCATTGCTGGTATAAAAACCTCAGAGCAATTTTAGCAATAGTAACAAGGCAAGAGTTGGAGGACAAAATACAAATGCAACAAAATGAAAAACAAAAAAATGAGACCTCAAATGAGAGGGGGACGGGGGTTGGAATTGGGAGGGACATATGTACATACATACACATGCATATAAATAGTACATACTTGGTATTTTAATTAAACATTTTACAGAGCGCACTTTGTGGCACCATTTTGTGGTCTTCGGAATGCGGATACCGCCAATATGCACAACATATATAATTATAATATATTAGAAAATAGATAGATACAAAGATAGATACATATAGATAGATAGATAGATAGATAGATATTGTCCTCCCTCTCCCTCGGGCGGGAATTTGTAATAAATCTGATAAATTTGCGAAATGGTTTTCAATCAATTTGGACATACTGCAAGTGCAACAACTGCAAAAGAGCTCTACATTGCATTGCACACATACAAAAATATATGTATGTATATGTATGTATGTAATCAATTGTATATAGATAAACGGGAAGTGTTGCACTTGAGTGAATTTATCAATAAATGGAAATTAGTTTCATTTTTTTTTTTTTGAATAAATGAATTTTGTTAATTGCTTAAGTAGATGGTTAAGTTAAGTTAAATTGACAATTTGGGAAATTGTCAAATGTTTTTGAAGGAGAAGTTTTGAATATTTAGTTCAATTTCAAAAGGAACTCAATAAATGGACACAAATGGTTTTGGAAATTGGTGAAGATATTGATTGACTTAAGTGGATACTTTATGATGATGTTCATTTACATTTATTCAAACTAACTTAACAATCTGTTTAAATTAACCAGATTTTCAAATTATTTTAACATGTAATTTATTGATTTAAAATGGCCAAAAGTTGAAACTAACATATTATGTTATTAATTTGATTGAGTTAATTTTTTGAATTTTAAGGTTTAGATTTTTGACAATCAGCTGAAAAATGTGTCGAAAAATGTGACAACTTATTTTTTTGATAATAAGTCTTCTTTTTTTATTTATTATCTTCTTTTATATGAACGTTTTGAAGAATTTGTACGTTTGAAGAGTTGTAGTAAATTTCTTCCACTTAAATTTTGTTCTTTAAACAAGAAAATTCCTTAATATCCATTTTATTTAATTTTTACAAACAACGACGACGACGTTTGGCAGTGTTGAGTTATTATTTCCTGCGGTTGTCGTCCTGAAGGAATTAGAAAAAAGACACTGTCTAGAGCTGGGCTTGAATTCACAGCACCTATTGATTAGCAGCCTAGATCTACATACACTGCACCATTACCACCCGTAGTGTAATTTGACTAACATGTAAAAAAAATCACTCAATTTCCAAAACACACATTTTGATTTCATTGACTTTTACATCGACCTTCTATAAAAACTTAAGGCTCTTTAGACCCAATATTGTGGTAAAATTTATATTAAAAAGTAATTCGTAGTGGTTAAAGTTACTAAAATTTTAAATAAACATCAAACATTGACTAAAATCCATCACACTATGGAGAATATTAGCTAAATGTTTTTTGGTGCTACATGGCGTATACGTAACTTTTTCTCAGAAATCGGCAAATGTTTCAGTGAATTAAGTAGATTGTAAGTTTTTTTTGGAGGTTTTCAATTGTAACAGAAATAAACGCATGAATTTATATTTTCCTCATAGTAACCCCTCTTTCCCCTGCGTTTTTGACCCTCTCCCATATTATTTTTTGAATTATTATGAGAATAAATTTCACTATTTTTATCGAGACTTCTGCTTTGGAAGTGTATGTTCGCAACTTTTTAAATGAATGTTTTTTGTTTCGGGGTGGAAAATGAAAGCACTACAGATGTTAATCTACATCAGACAGCTTCCTTTTAACATTGAATCAAAATATGTGTATGCTTCTATTAAGTTACAAACATTTCTTGAAATCATATCAAAATATTAACACGTGTTATACATATGTACCTATATTTGCTGTATTTTTATTAAATTGAAAACTTGTGTAGACAAATTTCATATGAAATGATTAGTAGAAGTCTTAAGTCTTGATATAATCCACAACATGCCTAGCTCTCGCCAACTTCAATGTCAAAAAAACATCTCTCCCTCGAACAACAAAGGCCACTAGATACCATTCCAAACGCTTCATATTTCAAATCACAAAAAAAAAAAACTGATCCCATAACTATGACAATGAAAACCCAAACAAGGCCTCTGACTTACGCAAATGCATCGGATAATAACGTTTGTGGTGTTATACAGCCGCGTGTGGTGTGGTGGCACCATTATAATCTTACTCCTCTCGATCCCTGTCCCAAGACCGGGGGCAACTCCCTGGTGCTCTGTAGTTGTAGTGTTCGTATTCGCATGAAAAATGAAAGTTTCTCCTTGGCGTTCGTTTACCGC
Organism: Scaeva pyrastri; assembly: GCA_905146935.1. Lineage (NCBI taxonomy): Eukaryota > Metazoa > Arthropoda > Insecta > Diptera > Syrphidae > Scaeva > Scaeva pyrastri. The sequence goes on along the minus strand of LR989927.1, from coordinate 119,069,209 downwards.
ACAGCGCCGCCATACCCTCTACACACATTTTCATTCATTCCACGAGAGTGAACACATTCCAAAACAGCAGCATCCATAGTTTGGTGTAAAATTTCAAACCAAAATGAGTAGCAAAAAAAACACAAGTAGCAATAGTAGGAACTACTGTGTATATACTCGTAACTTGGTCGGTTTGGTCTGTACCAAAACTTTATATGCTACTAAACGAGCTATAAGCTTGGATAAATTGTTTCAGATGGTTGGGTTTGTTTTCAAAAAAAAGAAAAAAAAAAAAATGGTAGGTAGTACCACAATCCAATCAAAGTTACATATACACCCAACTAACAACTGACGAAAAAATAAGGTGTGCCTGGCCGTTGCTGTTGCCGTTACTGCCACCGCGCCGCCATATTGTTGCTACCATTTCCGTCCACTCCATATTGGTAGGTAGTTGAGTGGTGGTTGCTGGAATAGCCTGCAGGTAGGTGGCGGGTAAGCTCCCTGGAACTAACTCTCTTAAACTGTTCAATGTAAACAACCACACATCAAAGCTGTTTGATTTGTAAGCCGTTTATTTTTTGCAGGCGCTAAATAAGTTTTTTTTTTCTTTGCTTATGTAATGGTTTTTATTTAATTGAAAATTGTGTTCTTTTTCTGTTTTATTATTGTGAATGTATATGTATAGCAGCCGAGGGAATACAGAAAATAATCAAAAGAAAAAAATAACTTCAATTGAAAGTGAAACAGCGCTGAGGTACAACAAATTGAAGAAAAAAAAAAAAAACAGCGTCAGAAACTACTTCTTGAACAGTCAGTGGCAGTGTTACCGGTTTTTTGTTTTGGTCATGTTACATAATCCAAAAAAACACATAAAAAAAAACGAAATGAATTCCAATCAAATTGAATAAAAAATCAATAAAAATACGCAGGGAGTCGCACAGCACAGCAGAGCTCAACTCGGCTCGGCTTAATGTTACCTGCTCAAGTGAGACCCATGTAGATCTTGATATACGATATGGCGAAGAAGATGAGCTCTTAGCCAAAAAAACACGCACAAAACAAACAAAAACTCGTTATCATGGTTTACTAACCCAGAAACATACGACGCACGGCTGGCAGTGCCATGCCATACGATGACGACGGGAAGACGATGGCGGTGCCATGCCAATTCGAATGACGTAACAATTTGTTGAAATTTACACATCTCGCCATCTCATCGAATTTAATCAAAATTTCATTAATACTCGTATAGCAGACCGGTAGTATTATCTTAAGTATTATAGTTATGCAACAAAGTTGTCAACAATGTTGTCATACAATAATTATTTGCCGGTTTTGTTTCCACACGTCACAACATTTGACCTTTTCGTGGATAGAATTCACGCGGAAAAAAGTCTCGCATTTTTTGTTTATTTATTTCTGTATTTTTTTTTTTTCATTTAATGAATCTCAATTAAGTAAAAGTTGAAGTTGTTTACCTTTAAAAGAAATGTGTGTATATTTGTGACGCGAGTGACATTCTATGATACAAACATATTAGTGGAGATTTATCACAATTTCTGTCAGTCAAGTGAATGTCACATAGATTACCACGTGTAAATGTGCATAAATTTAAGTTTATGAAGTTAACATTTAAAATTAATTATTTACCAATATTCAATGCGTATCATCATTTTTTATGTTTCATATAACTGTCAGTTTGATGATTTTGAATAAAACATGATTTAATTAGTTGAAATTTCAATTCACATTTCAATAAAAAACTACAAAAAAACAACTGTCAAATAGAGAGAACTATATACTCGCATGCATCATTTATTTGACAGCAGGACATGTGATTCTCAATTTTCAATGTTCATTATATTTCAATTTAATTTATTAATTAATGCACATTTTCGATGCTAGATAGTTCTTTATACATATGTATATGTTTTTTTATTTTTATATTTTATATCATCAATAATTTTAATCATATCAACACACGTGAGGGACAGTATCATACTTGAATCTATATTGTATTTAAAAAATTAATTATCATTTTGATTGTTGTGTCATTTTTCAATTTAGAAAGGTTATAATTTTGTTTGACATTTAGATTCAACGGTAAAAAAAAAAACGAAAAACCCTATTTGATTTAGGAGGTGTGTGCATTTGAAAAAATGCCAAGCATTTAAATATTTCCCCTTTAAAGGTGTATTTGCATTGCAATTGCAAAAATGCACATAGACAAAGTGTCATTTCCCTATTGACACTTTATGTATGTTGTTAGATGTTGTAGGTAAACGTTTGTAAAGATAAAAATAGAAATGCATGGTCGTTGACGTTTAGCATTTTACATAAATTACTGTTAAATTGCTAGCTACGTCGCGTTGTCGTCGTCTGTGAATTACAAAAGTGAAAAGAAGTAAAATAAAACAAACAAAAATATATGTTAATGCCATCAGAGGTAACTTCTGAAGTAAGACAGAGAAAATAGATGGTTTGAGGAAATCAGCGTTTATGTTTATGATTATTTAAAAGAAAATTATAAAAATATATACTAAGTTTTCTTATAAGCAGCAGTAAATCACATATTGAACTTTTATTTAACTAAATTTAAGTACATAGAATGGCGCCCAATGTGGGACTTTTATTAAAGCCATTTTAAATTCATTATTTTTATTGATATTATGGTTTTAAAACATTGAAATGAGAGCACTTTCAAGTAAGTCACTTATTAAATATTAGCATTAAAGCTAGGACAATGCCTCTTTTAGGACATTTTGACTTGCTTAGGGTTGAAGTTGGTAGATAATTGAAGGCTGCATCACTTATTGTAGCAGTTAAGTGACCCTAAACTATGAAATAGTAGATATTCAAAACTTCAACTCAATACCTCACTAAAGTCATCAAAAATGTTTACTATTTTTGGATTTCATTTCATCTTTTGGGGCAGTTTGATTAAACAACAATTTATACGTTTTGAGTATTTGCAGACAAAATAAAATTTAATGTCCAAAAGGTACGTTAAGTTTCATACAGACATTTTTAAAATAACCATTGATTGTTATGTAAACTAAAATTGACAAATTTACGAAACTAATCTTTTAATTCAGCACATTTTATCAATAAATTAATGTTTTAAAATCTCTGATTGAAAGTTTTGCAGTACAAATTGAGACTCAGGTTGGGCGCCATTTAATTTCTGTTTCTTTTTTATAGTCCAATTAAGGGCGTGACATAATCAGATTAAAGGGTATATCTATATTAAAGAGTTTCTTGCACCATAATGAATAAAATGATTTTACTTTATTTTGGTTTCACATTGGGCGCCAGTATCTCAACATCTTTCTTTTTATCTACCTACGTTATAAAAAAGAAAAACTTCCCTCATCGTATCAATAAAATATTTTATTGAAAATATCGCAACAATTTAACACCTACTACCAATATCCACACAAATGTCAATCTCTTTCTTTTTTCGTGTCGGTGTATTTTTTTTTTTTGTTTTTTTTTTTTTTTCTCGAAAAGCAATGAAAATTCTTCTTCAGCACACATAAGCCTTCAAATATGGATATTTCCTATACTTTTTTGCAGTCTTTAAATTACATATCCTTTCATTTCATTTAATTTTCTATCAATAAAAAAAAAGAAAAGGATAAAATTGTAGTAGAAGTAAAATAAAAAAAAATATAGAAAGACCCAATTCATTGACATATTCCACCTTTTTGGATGATATTGTGTGTGAGTATCTGTAAAAGTTGTTCGATGGAGAATTGAAGTACGGCATATCTGTAGCCCGATGAAGTACGAAATAAAATCCAAATTGAATTCCATCTTGATCATCATCAATATATCGTATATCGTTGTAATATAAAATACAAGTACAGTATACTGTCAACATATAGACTTGCTTATATACTCGTATACCTAACCTAGCTATCTAGATAGTAAGTAATAGAACATGTGTTCTCCAATATATAGATACAATTATATCTATATACATACATATGTATCTAGATACATAAGTATATACATATGTAGATATATTTATTTGTTTACATTTTACTTTCATTTCTGCAATAGAAATTGTGTAGATAGGTTATAGTATCTAGTAGATACTCGTACAAAGCAAAAGGATAAAAAAAGAAGCTAAAAATGAATAAAGGAAGTACCATCATCTTTGTTTAATATAACAGATGGGCCAAAGCAATCAATTTTCAACTATGTTGATGATGACGATGATGACGATGATGACGAAAACGACTACGACTTCGACTACGCCAACGACGACGACGAACGACGACGAAGATGATGATGATGAAAATGTTGAAAACGGATTTCAATGAAGCAGTATTGCTTCAATTGAGAGACATTGAAGCGTACTCTCTGTATATAATATATAAATCTATCTATGTATCTACACGAGTATGTAACACATACCTTTCTGTTTCATACTTCATTTCTATTTGTTGTAGCATGAAATTTAAACGAAGGAACATTACTTGTGGAGGCATTGAATAATGGTACTTCTGTAACTACCTACATACAATACATACATATAATATACAACAATATCATGTGGGATCTATAAAATTCTTTTGAATGAAAGGAAGTGAAAGAAGACCCAACCCATATTGGTTTGTCATGCAAAAAACTATTTTTATTAGATTTTATGTTAGAATTATAATATGCATTTTAAATTTATTTGAAGCGAATGAATCTTTAGGCATAATAAAATGCATTTCTCTTTTGAAACAGTGTTGAAGACTCACATGTGGCCTTGAAGATAAAAAAAAACAATGTTAAGATACAAGTAGAAACGACTTTAAAACAAGTGTTCAGATTCTTAAATGGCGCCCAACAAATGCTGAGTGTTGTAGGATAATACTGAATCTATATCTGGTGGTGTTTAATTGTGCTTTTTATTGGCTACCAATAAATGTCATACTTGTGTGAAGTTATTAAATTTGAAGCATAACGATTTTTATATTTTGGTACGCATTTTAAGTAAGAATCCTAAAATGGCGCCCAACTAATGTTGTACTGAGCAATTTCTTAGTGTATCTGTATCTTTTGTTGTCAAAATATTCTCTAAGAATGATGATTTTGTAACTTTTTCGAATAAAACAAATTATTAAATGGCACCCAACAAACGATACACTCGGCAAAAAGTACGTGAATGTGCGTTTTTTATTTGTAAAATTTAACTTTTTACTTTACAAAAACAAACGTTTATTTAAGTGATAGTTAATAAGATAAAAAAACAACATCTAAATGACCTATTCATTTCATTAGATGGCTGTTGAATTATATTCAACGACAATATGAGGTGACTAACCACAAATTTCTTGTTGCAAATTGAACGAGTTTAGCTAAAAGTCACAATTTCAATTATAATAAATTTGAATGAAATTATACTGTTTTTTTTTTATATTCAACTTCAAAAGAACCGGAAGCTTTAAATCTTTCCAGCTACACTTTTAAAACCAGTAAACCATGATAATTATAAAAAATTCTACATAGATGTTCAAAGAGAATTAATTGACATTTTGTGTGATCTGCAGTAAATTAAAATGCTTCCATTTTTTAGCATAAATATTTCTTGAAGTTAATAGTGCAAGTTTTTGTATGCTTAAATCACATGAATTTAAATTACGATGCAATTTGAACTAGTTATAAAAGTTCAATGTGTGTAAAAGGTAAACTTGTTTGAATATTCATTTATACTTAAAATGAGTTAAGAGAACAAACTGGGTTTTATGAGAACAACTTTGTATTTCTAGATACTTTCTATTTTTGTAGATGTAGGTTGGATGGGGGGAGGGGGGAATAAAAATATAATAAAATGAAGTACTTTGAGAATAAATTTATATTTTGTTTATTATGTTTAATTAACCAGATTTGTTTTTTATAAGGGAAGTCAATTTAAAAAAGTTTGGTATCTATTTATTAATTTGAAATGTCAACTTGTTGCCCTTTAAAATATTTAGATAAAAGTAACTTAATTTGATATTTAACCTTGAAATAATTGTAAGCTTTTAATTCCATGTGCATTAAATGGCGCCCAATGCGAGGATCTTACAAAAATGGTCTTTATGTTGATTTCAATACAAATAATCAATTTTGCACTCAATATGTGGCAAGAAAGTTTTAAAAAGATCACGCTATTAATAAAATTTCAAATGAAAATAACATTTTAGTTAAATGGCGCCCAACAAATGAGTACGTTGAATTGTAATAAGAAAGATTATAAAATTCACATGTTTACATGTGTTTTTTTTTAATTTTATTTCATTAGGTATTAAAATAAATCTTCATTCAAAATGGCGCCCAATGTAAAAAAAAGATGTATGTACATTGTCATAAGTCAGGATAAAGTATTATGGTGTTATGACTTACATTGTAAAAGCAATTTTTTTTTAAAGTTACTAGTCATTTAATGTTTATGCCACTTTACTTCAATTAACAATAACAAAAAAAATCACCAACGGTAATATTATTTTTTTTTTTTGAAAAAAAAATTAAAAACAAAAATAAACTGCAAAGTTGAATAAGGATAAACATTTTGCATCCATTGAGTTAATTTTTGTATCTTAATTTTATTTTTTTTTTTTCCTTTTGCATTTTTATTTTTTACAGTAGTAAAAGGGTGTATATTTTTTGTGTGTAATATTTCACGCACAAAAAAATACTATGCAAAAAAAAAGATACAAAAATAACTGAGAGATAAAATAAAGTGAAAATGTTGTTACACGCCCTAGTGCTCATTGCATTTCAATTAAAAGCGAAAGTAATTACTGTTCACGCCATATAAAAGTTAAAAAAAAAAATACATACAAACATACACCCAACAAAACATTATAGAGAATTTTCTGATATCTGTATTTGTATACTATGTAGTTTTTTTTTTATTGTATAAAATGAAGTTGAATTAAGTTGGATGCGTTTTTATTCCCTTATTTTAAGCTTAATGGCTCTGATAATGGATTCTTAGAAAATTTCGAATTTTTCAATTTAAATAAAAATCGGAACAAAATAATTGGTTTTTGTTTTTTGAAACTTGGATTTGGGGAAAAGATTTTACTAATGACATTGTATAAATTCTGAAAATCATTCATTAAAAGCTCTAACTAACTTATTTCTGTTATCCAATAAATCTAGTAAAATTATGAGAGGTACGATTATATGAAAGGTAGGGAGTTCTTAATTTTGGTTAATTTAAGGACACCTGTCAAATTTCAAATAAAATGACAGATTAAGTAACCTGTTACTTTTCAAATGACAGTTGGTACCCATTTGTGACATATATCATACAGCCATTTGCAATTAATAAGCTCAGTGACTTATCTTTGAATGACATGTTTGATTGGTGACCTGTCAAATATATTTCCCAATCAAGGCTATACTTTACTGGAAAGCCAAGAAAGTCATCTGATATTTTTTAATTTGACAAATACCTGACAATCATTTGCAATGGGTAGGAGCAGATGACATCAGTGACTTGAAAGTAAAACATGATTCTTATGTCTTATTGGTTACCTGTCAAAAAATGACTTAGAATCATGGTGACTTTTGAAGTCATGTGTAAACAAATCGTTGGTATTTTTTGACATGTATAAGGTAAAGGTCTTGCGGAGTAATTAGTTTTCCAATTAGACTGAATATTGAGTCCCTTATGTCTCTTGAACGTTCCAAATTTTGGACACATTTAATTTTGACAGATTTTTGATTTTATCAGTTTCTTTTTAGCTTTGAGTAATGAACTGAGCTGTCAAAAAAAAATCTGCTTTTCTTTTTTAGCACAGACACATCAGAGTACTTGGATTGTGTTTCTCTTTTTAATCGGAGCTAGCTTGGAGCGCCCTCTATGATATCTATATAAAATGACCAAGCTTATGGAATAAAAAGCTGAGTGCTGATAACTGTACTTTTTGTATCGAAGTAAAGCAGAGACAAACGTCATTTGACAGTTCATTTCTTCTGGCATTTCTGAGAGTTAAAAAAGAAAAGCACCAAATGTCAAATTTGTGTGGGATCAAATTAAAAAAATTCCCTAAAATTTTTCAAAGTAACAACCATCGACAAAATGGTCCACTTAATTTTTTTGTTTTTTTTTTTCACTTTTATTTATGATTACATCTTTTGCACTGTATATTCATGTGTTGCAAAATTTTCTTCTCTTCATGTAATTACCATTTTATGAATTAAGGAAATGAGTTTTACACACAGATACAAGTAGAGATACTTGTGTGTAAAAGTTTAAACAAAAAATCTTGTTGTAATGATTTTTCAAACCAGAGAAACATAAAAAAAAAGAAAAAATAGTAAAACTTCACAGGTTTAAAGTTAATGCGATATAAAATAGTTTTAAGTCATGTGGAATGCCACAGTCAAGTTCATTAATGTTGTATAATAACAATACACAAATAATTATTATAATTTTCCATTTGTTGTTTAAGTTTAAACCAAACAAAAAAATAAAAAAACAACGTCAATATTATGTAGTGCGTTTTTTTCACCACTTAACTGGTGATGCAAACGAAGCTTAACGATAGTCAAACAGAAATCATTGAACTTGGTTCAATTGATCGTGGCTGTTGCATGGCGGTGCGGTGCGACATGCACTAATACACATACACACGCCCGAGATACAAAAGTATATTGAACCATTGTGGATGCGGTGGTGTGGCATAAAAGATACAAATTATTTAGATCAAGCTATCAGATGTTTTTTTATGTTTGACTATAAAAACCGATCGAGCGGTTCGTGAAAAGTAAAAGTGACGCTTCTCAACTTCTTTAATGGATGGTTGTGGAAGATTGAGCTGTGGGAAGGGGGGAGGGGTAGATGGGTTTCGTGGATATGCCTCTCGTCTTAAAGCACGATCCATGATTGTGATGGGCTTTCTTTTTTTTGTTTTGTATTTTGATGTTTTTTGAGATTTGTTTATGATGTTGCTGAAGGTTTTGTGTTGAAATTTTATTTGGCTTGTGCTGAAACTGAAGGTTTGTCGATAAATCACGACTTATGTAATCGGCGGCGGCATCGTCGCGTTGTCGGTCGGAGGAGGAGGAAAAACAGAGATGTTAAAGGGGAGATACATACTCACACACAATCATTCACATACGAGTACGTACATATATGAATATGAAATCTTCTTTATTTTTTTTTTTGTAGAGAATGTATAATTTTGAAGAAGAAATAAAGATCTTCACAAAGTAAGTACTCGATTATTTAAAGTTAATCTCTATTTTAATCACGACTTAGTTACGACTTACGAGTATATGTTTGTGTTTGTTTTTTATTTTTTTATGCAAGAGATATTTGGTGAAAGATTTTATAAGGAATATAAAAATGGTGACAGTGATGAATTATCAAATAAGTATTTCAGGAAATTCACTGTAAAATGGTTTGAATTTTTATAGGTTTCTTTTTTTATGAATTCAAATGCGGGTAAAAGGCCTTTTGTGGGTGTGCACGTGCAAGGCATTGCATTATTGCATATTTACCTTTCACTTGAGATATTTTTTATGTTTATATGTTTTTTTGGAATTATTTATATCAGTACGTGCGCAGATGTTACTGATTCACATGAATTCAATTTTTAATTGCGACGTAACTGATTCCAGAGACGATTTCATTTTAAAATGAAGAAAAATAGTTGGTTGAGTTGAAACCACTAATAAACCTCGGATTATCTTCTAATTTTGATGAATTTTTAAGTCTTAATTAGTGTCAAAAGCTTATTAGTGTTTTGAATTTGGCTTCAATAACGGTTAAACCGGGAAAAAGAAGTTTCAAGTAAAAAGTATAAAAGCTTAAGAAGTGAAAGAAAAAAAATAATGTTAAATTAAAAATAGAAGAAATTTGCTAAGCAATATTTTTATAAATTAACAAGGAGTAAAAAGAAATACAAAAAATAAGAGAAAGAATTAGAAGATGACGAATAAGAAGTAGTTAAAGAAGTAAAATAAGGAAATAAAGAAATGAAGGAAACGAAGGAAAAGAAGGAAAAGAAGGAAAAGAAAGAAAAGAAGGAAAAGTAGGAAAAGAAGGAAAAGAAGGAAAAGAGGAAAAAAAAGTAAAAGAAGGATAAGAAGACAAAAAAGGAAAAGAAGTAAAAAAAAGAAAAGAAGGAAAATAAGAAAAGGAGGAAAAGGAGAAAGAGAAGGAAAAGAAGGAAAAAAAAGAAAAGAAGGTAAAGAGGAAAAGAAGAAGAAGAAGGAAAAGAAGAAAAAAAAAGAAAAGAAGGAAAAGAAGAAAAGAAGGAAAAGGAGAAAAAGAAGGAAAAGAAAGAAAAGAAGGTAAAGAGGAAAAGAAGAAAAAGAAGAAAAAAAAAAGAAAAGAAGGAAAAGGAGAAAAAGAAGGAAAAGAAGGTAAAGAGGAAAAGAAGGAATAGAGGGAAAAGATAGAAAAGAAGGAAAAAAGGGAATAGTAGGAAAATAAGTAGAATAAAAAGAAAAAAGAAGAAAAGATGATGATAACAATCCTGATTGTGATGAATAGAAAGAAAAGGAAGAAAAAGTAGAAGAAGAAGAAGATGATAGTGATGGTTGTGATGATAAGTATAAAGAAAATAAAGAAGAATAAAACGAAGAAGAATGGGAAGAAGAGGACAATTGTTCGAATAAATAATTGAAAGGATCTTTATTGAATTTAGAAATGTCGTTTGAAGATTCTTCTGATGTTTAACTTGTTTTAATTCTTGTCCATTTATCAACTACTAAGTCAATTAAGAATGCAAAATAATTTAAACCATTTCTTATTTCAAAACTGACTACATAAGTATATTAATGACGAATTATACAGAAAATGACATTTCAACTTGTTTACCGATAAGGAATGTCACAAAAATCTATTAATCAAGTATTTCACTGTGCTACCATATAAAATATCTTGAACTATATTAAGATCCCTGAAGCAATATTTTTATATACGCAACTTGTTGAACATGAGACATTTTAATTCAATATCGAAATTATATTATAACACTTGATCATGATTATTTTGATGTTCAAGTGTGCGTTACTAAAAAATTTATACTCGAGTTGCCACGAGGGGTATTTTAATCAATGTTGTTTTTTTTTTTTATTAAGATTACTTCCAGTTTTTGATATCAGGTTTTTCTATATATATAGGTTGATGATAATAAGTATGCCAATGTCACAGTAAATTGTATAAGGATCTATAAACATTGTAAGATCTGCTAAAACGAATAACTTTCATAATTTTATTTATTATTCATCTTTTTAATGTTACATTTATTCATAATTTTTGTTTTTTTGAAGGACAAGCTGTTGACAAAACATAAATATTACTAAATACTGAAAGTGGTTCACACGATGAGGTAATTTAATTAAACGCAACTTTTTTAATCCGCGTGGAATTGAAATTGTTTTTTAATCATCTATGGAACCAATGGGATTTCATAAGACTTTAAATTGAGAGATTAACCGAAATAGGCGCTTAAAGCTCGATTTAAAGTAGATAGATGAAAAGATATTTAGATAGATTGATAAAAATAAAAATAGATAGAAAGTTAGATAGGCTAAGTCTTTAAGTGTGAGCTTAAAGTTAAACCTGTGTTCTGGATTTTTACGAAATGAAGTTGGATTTTAGTTTATTTCTACATTTAAGAATTAACTCTGGCTTAACTCCAATTTAAATATCAGGACTTAAGAAAATGAAAACAGAATCATTTGATGAAGTGACATGTCTAATTGCTCTTAACTATTTCTGACAATATGTAACTGAAATACACTATTGAAGAAAGCCTTTAAAAGATATTTTGGCTATTTTAAATACACAAATCATGAAAAATTCCACTTTATGTCATCGCTGGCAAATAATTTCCCAATAACCTTGATCTATTGCCAATTATCAATCAATCAAATGCCATAGATCCACTTGAATCGAATTTTATTGGAGTCCAGTTATCTTATTTCAAAACTGAAGAAAATCCAGTTTATTTTTAGAAAAAACTCCAAACGTGCGTTGTTGACAGAAAAATAAACTTTATTATTTAATTGGTCCATTAACCTATCGATACAAAAATATTCCATTAAACAAAATTTCACAATCACTTTCTATATAAAAAAAAAATAAATAAATTAACCACAACTTGAATTGAAACAAAATGCGTTCAGATACTCGTACTAGATACAAAACACGTCCTCAAAATAATAAAAAAAGAAAAAAATGTACCTGCAACCTGTATATACATAGATACATTTAAATCGATACATGTATTTATATAATTCAGATATTGGTACAGACACATATGTACCTAATTTGCATATCACTTTTTTTAACGAAAGAAATTTAAACTCGTAGCATTTGTTTGCAATTTTCAATAAAGATTGGAATGTGTATCATTATAAATTTCAATTTTGCATATACAATATCTCAAATGCAAGAAAAAACAACAATTTTCTTCCATTAAAATTGTTTGAAATTTTTATTAAAATGTTTTATTTTTTTTATAATTATAATTTAATTATTCTCATTGATTTTTAAAGTTTAAACTTGGCATTTTAAAAAAGTTAGCATTTGATCAGAAAACAAAACCCATTAAAATGCAGTTCATCCAATTTAAAATTTGTTTAAAATTAAAAAAACAAAAATTAATAATTTTTAGTTGAGGAGAATTTAATTTTAAATGATTTAATTTTTTGGACTTGGATGGATTTTCATATATTTTTGAATTCTCACTCAAGAATCAATTGAAATTGAACACGTAAGCAAAAAAGTTCAAATTACATAAAACCTTTGATTTTTAAAATCCAGAAATTTTGTATCATTTTTTTTTTCTAAATTTTTTCACTAATAAGTCATTGGAATTTTTCAAAATTTTTATAAATTTTAGAATCTTAATTGAATTGGATGGCTAGTAAAAAAATTGGATCTAAAAAACTTCATGTGCAAAGGACCACATTCTCAGATATCCATGATTAAATTTATAAAAAACACAACGTTTCTACAAATTTCTAGATACTTTTTCTATCCAACCTCAAACTTAGTGCACATTCTTAATTCTTAACTAAAGTATCCTTGAAGTGTATTTGCCACTTGTTGACTTATTTTAAAAACTAAAAATATCCATTTTGGTATTTTTATCTAAAACTATTTGCACCATATCTATGAAAAGTTTCATCAACTAAGCGAACAGTTTATTAAATTTACGAATCACACAAAAATTATCCTCCGAATTGAATCGAGGAGAGATCAAAAATTTCTAGATAGTTCCAGGTTATTCCATATACAATTTCATCAAGACAACACTATATCACATTTTTATTCCATACAGTTCGAGAAAATTCACTGTGATTTTTTTCGTATTCACAATTTTTCAGTTTCTTATTTTTCCATTTTTAAAAATTAATAAAATCACTTGACAACATAAATAATATCCAGTTTTTTTTTCGAGTTTAAGAAGGTATAATTCCTGTTCAAGGATAATCCCATAAAAACGATGATGATGTGATGACACTTTTATTTTTTTTTTTTTAATTTCAGATACATACCGGCTCCAAAGAGGGCAACAAAAACAATCATACACTTATTCATTTTTAAATTTATGAATTTAAAAATTACAATATTTTTTGAGATAAAAAAAAATTGAAGAGACACTTGCAGAAAAAAAGGCTCTTTCGACTACAAAACGCTTAAACCGACTGTGTGTGGTTGGAGGTCTTACATTCGCTTTTTATACCAGGCCAAGAGGTGTAAAACTGTGTTATGTGCCTCAAAAATTTTGCCGTTTTATTTTCAGGCTTGTTTTTTTTTTTTGTTTTTTTTTTTAGTTATTGTATATTTTCCTACTTCTTGAATTTTGTGGCGGGGGTAGAGAGCGATGACGACGACGTCGACAAAGACCACTATTTTTATAAAAATGTTGGTAGTTGGTTTGGTACGTGTTCAGTAAGTTTTTTTTTTCTTTCATTTTCTGTCTGTCTCTCAACAACAACGAACGGTGAGGTGTAGGTACAACTACGACGAAGACGACGACGACGAGTATCTTTCAGATACAGTATCTACGGGCATATAGGTAGTAGGCAGGCATTCTACACCTCTCTCTTTGTGTGCCATGCATTTCATATTCCTCATTATTCTTTAAGCCTAAGTTGATTACGCTGATGATGGTTTTAAGACTTTATTGCTAGAGACTCTAAGTACAGTATTTTATTTTTTTTTTGACTTTCTTTCATTTCAGATTTCAGATGAATTGGGATTTATTGATATTTTGTATACCTAACATTGTTAAATCAAGTCACAGATACATCCATAGATACATTTTTATTTTCTTCTTTGATTCGATTTTGTTTTGCATCTTATTAGAGTTTAAAATTAAAAATTTGGCCATGCTCACTGCTCAGGTCGTAAAAATGTGCACCGAGTCCGACAGACCTGACTTACAATCAACAGGTAGAGATCGTAGATGTGGCATTATACGAATATACGAGTACTTGTTGTTGGAAGGTACTCCCATATAGTCATAAGTACAAGTATCTATACTTATACTATTTCCAGTTATGTGATAATATTGTCGCTCCTTTTTTCTTAATAAATTTTTATTCAAATGGAATGGCATTAGTAATTATAGTTCGTAGTCGAAATTCAGTCTCAGACTTGAAGTCAGAGCCTAAAGATACTCACTCTCGTACTCGTAGATACTCGTATAGTTTGTAGTAGAATATTGTAAAATTGATCAGATCTTGTTTGTCTAGGATGAGGGGGGTGTCCTCTCTACGAACTACGTACAAGTCTGGCTGGCTGGGGTATGTGTGGAATTGCTTTCGAATGAATTTCAATCTTTGTTTAGGTCGGTTTTGGCGGCGGCGATGATTAGGTTGATGGTTAGTTCGGGAGGAATGAGGGGAGTATTGTGGGTGCAATTGCAGCAGCATGGTAGCTGAGGATAGTCCTACATGAACTTACCCATATAAGCCGTGTATAGGGAGAACGAAGGAAGGCGAGGTGTGTGTGCGATTTGGAAGAAGAAAAAACAAAATATCAAATATGTGTATGTTTTTTTTTGATTTTTTTTACAACGGTGTTTGGAGCTCGTGCCAAAAAAGGTTTATGCAATTCCGGGGAGTTTAACGGGTTTAACCTAAAGTCGTGGGCTAAAAGTTTTATGGTGGTTTGCCGTTGCATACTCTTGTACATAGGTGGATGTATTTTTTTTTTTATTTTTTTGGATACCTTACCTACCTACAATCTGGGTTTATATGTTATGCTTGTTATGATGATAGATATAAATTTTGTGGGTTCATCTTCTTTTGATAGTTGATTTTTTTGTTGTTGGGTTTTTAATGTGGTTTGGCATTGTTAAAGTTATGTGGCTTTTGAGTAAAAAGTTTTTTTTTCTTTGTAAATTTAAAAAATAAAATTCAATTTAACCACTACAACATTTTAAAGGGAATCTTTTGATAATGTTTAATGCAGTTTTTTAATATACTATATATATAACTTATACCTACCAATAAAATACCCACATAGTAGGTAAGGTATGCATGATTTACTTAACGCCGCTCCCTTGATTTTGGAAATGTGGTTTATATAAATTTGGAGCTAAATCTGATGCATCATGGATGGAATGCTTTGAAGAAAAACATAATATGTGTGTGTACGTGTAAGTACATTAATTTTAAATGACAACAGAATCTTAACTGAAAGGTCAACTTATTCCTAGAATTTACAACCATAAAAATGTGACTGAGGTTTGAAATAGATTAGAATTTAGAGATTTGATATTTACCAAAAAAATAGACTTAGGTTTTGTATAAACTTAGATAGTACAATGTCTAGACTTTAGACTTTGGGACATTGATGGGTTCATTCTATTTAAATTTCAACTTACAAAATGTATGATTATTTCAAAATTTTAATAAATCCTCTTAAAAGACTGCTAAAGAGCACCCAAATGGCTGAACAGCTTGGATACAATTTGGCACACAGATATTAGCTGTGTTTTATTTTCCCCGTGATCCAGATCAGATCATCTATTTATTTACGTTACAACAACAAAACGAAATCCTGTTTTATGCTTGAATCTATTTTTGAGATCCAAAAATTAGATTTGAAATACAAAAATAACATAATAATGATCCGAGTTGTTTTATTTTCCTTGATATAATCCAGATTGGATCATTGCTATAATAAAACACAGCTATTATAAATATACCGACTTTTAAGTCTACTCAAAAAATACAATTAATAAGGGTTTTTTCAATAAGACCGCTACAAAAGTTTTTTTTTAAAATAAAACAAAAACGGTTTTGGCTATCAATGAAATTCTTTATTCCTGTGAAAGTACGTTCGATGCCATTATATATGGAACTCGATTTCTTTTGCAGGTCCACCACGAACACGCTTGCAGAAGTTCAGACGCTAAACCCAATTTTCGACTGTTTTCAAATCGGCCGATACTGCTGTAATTTCACGTTCAATATTCATACGAAGTTCATCAATCGTCGCTGGCTTGATGGCATAGACCATAGACTTGACGTAGCCCCACAGGAGATAATCTAACGGCGTCAAATCGCACGACCGAGGCGGCCAAGCGACTGGACCCTTTCGTGAGATAACACGTTCTCTAAACTTGGTTTACAATAAATTGATTGTGACATTCGCTGTGTGACTTGTGGCTCCGTCCTGTTGGAATCACATGACCTCCAAGACCATATTATCCAATTGGAGCCAAAAATATTCGATTATCATTTAACGGTAGCGATCCCCATTCATAGTAACGTGCCAGTCTTGATCATCACGGAAGGAGTACGGCCCAATGACGCCCAATGACGCCACCACTCCGGCCGAAAAACCACACCAAACCGTAATTTTTTCGCTATGCAATGGTGACTCATGGATTACGTGCGGATTCCTGCCTGACCAATACGCATATTTTGTTTATTGACGAAGCAATTCAGCCAGAAATGAGCCTCATCAATGAAGAAGATTTTTTGATGAAAATCCGAATCATTTTCAAGTTGTTGCTCAATGCTCATCCCAATTCACGAACATACGACGCTTCTGTTGGTCAAGCGTCTTCAGTTTTTGCGTCAATTTAATCTTGTAAGGATGTAGGCCAAGATCTTTTGGCAAAATTCGCCACAACAACGTCACAGAGATGCCCAACGCTTCAGAACGACGTGTGGTAGTGGTAGCAATATTCTCGACACTACTGGCACTTCTTTGTCTCACTGGCACGTGAACATTTTGTACTGTGCCTGTGGATTCAAATTTGTCCACTAGATGCTCAGTTGTTGATCTGCTAGGACGATTATGACAATCATAAATTGGACGTAGCGCTCTTAACGTTGAGGCCACTGACTCTGAATTTCGGTAGAAAATTTTAATAATTTCGACTCGTTGTTGGCTCGTATATTTTTCCATCATAAAATGGCAAACCTTACTGAAGAGAAATGTCAAAAGAGTGGCAAGAATTATGGCGTCTAATTTTGTAGCGTCCCTGTTCAAAAACCCGATATATGTCAGACAGTTCGTTAGCCCCAAGGCTGAAGCTTAAAAAAGCAATTTTTTACGTCGTTATTACTTATCCATTTTATTTTTAACTAAATACATATTTAAATTATTTCAAATGATTTAGATGCATGTGTTTAATTTTGTGGTGCAGTCAGGGGCGGATCCAGATAAAAAATTCGGTCGGGTCCAAAAACAACAATTTGAAAATTTTCGTTTATATATTGTTGTTGAAAACTGTTTTTAAAATAGTTTTGAACGAAGAAACAAAATAGGAACTTATGGTTACGGTTTGTCGTTCGGAATTGCAAATAGCTACGATGTATACCTAACCATAAAATCGTTCGGAAATGAATGTTTGGTGTGTCAAATAGTAATTATTTCTAACTATATCCAACTTATGTCTAGGAGGTGAGTTAAAAATGTTGATCTGTCAAAGTCAGTAAATTGCTAACTCCTTTTATTAAAAAACGGGCATCCAAACGGCAAAGCAAACATAGGTACTTAAACGGACCCTTTAGTTGGAAATGTCCCAAATGTAATCAAATGCAATCCAATAAGATTTAAATTAACATGAACAGAGGTTTATTCTAAAAAAAAAACATTTGTCTTCCGATAACATTTTATTGATTAAAAACATAACGAATTATGAAAAATACACGCATCAACACTTTGAAGTAAAATTGGAAAGACAGTTTTTTTAGGATAATGACAGATATCATATGGATTTAGCAAATTGCTAAAAGTTAAAGTTGGGTTTTCCGGATTTTAACATTAAAAGTATGTTAAGAGATAGTAAAATGTTAAAATCGTTTAAAATTAGCAAAACCATCTTTTTAGCTTAGCGATTTGCTAAAAATCGGTTTAACAATTTGCTAAATCGTTTAAAATTTTACGTCATTATTTCTAAAGTTATTGTAATCAGATCGCTTGATAAAAAATAAAATGTTATAAGAAAACATTGAAAATCCAATTTTCCAATTAAATTTGGTCAACTTTGTTTTAATTCTTTTGGTAAAAAATAGTTCACACAAATATTCGTCTTACTGCTTTCATATTTCATCGGGGTCACATGTCAATAGTAAAACTTGGAGAGTATTTTTTTTCTGACGATTTTCTGATGAGCCACACTCCGCAACCACAACCGTTCCCATGAACGGACGATTGGAATTCAAATCATGAGTGTTATTTGGAATATGACAACCATAAATGTTCATTTAAAATTTTCATTTGGGGGGACCCCCAGGACCCCCTCTGTATCCATCGCTGGGTGCAGTTAATTATCTACAAAATGGGTACCTATATATTATAACATATGTATATGTATGTAAAAAAGGTATACCAACAATGCATCTATGTACCTATCTTTTTATCAGTAAGCTTTGTACATAGGCATATACAATAATTGAAGTGTCAAATTTTTGTTTGTTTTTGTTTAATCCAGCCAATATTGTTATCTAAATATTTAATTTTTAAAATAATTTATAATCACAAAATGGGTAAATATTTGCCTTTCACTTAATAAATTCAAAGAAAAAGAATTTTATTACAAGTGTGATTTTGGCTTATTCAAAATTTATTTAAATTAGTGAGTTCATTTTTTTAAAAGATTTTAATTATATTTGATAAATTAGCTTTTTGTATGTGAGTTTTTTTTTTATTAATAAATCGGAGTCACTAAACTTCTTATCTTAAAATATTTAACAACTCTCTGTTATAATTAAGAAGTTTTTCGAAAAATCCCCCATTGAAAATGTACTTTATTTGAACTATACACTTTCATGACTGGCAGTTTTTTTTACCGAAAAGAAGTTTTAAGAATGTAAGTGCTTCAGGCGAATATTATATTTTCAAGAGTTCTTTAATCTTTTTTAATAAAACAAACACAAAAGCAGATTTTGGGCTGTTGAAAGTTAAACTTAGTTTTGTTTCAGAATTGAAAGTGTTTGGGAATATTTTGGTAATCTTTTTAAATATCATATAAATTTTTTATGAATTATATAAAGTGTCTCAATAATCCAAAAGTAACGGTTAGATTTAGTGAAAATTTAGAATAATAAATGAAAATGCCTATAAAAGAAAGTGATGGTGGTAAAAGATAAACAAATCACTTTCTCAACCTTGCTATATACCCAACCAAAAGTAATTTCCATTTTATTCATTTTATAATCCCATGATTTATTATCAAATCAACCGAAAACTTTAATCGATAAATTTCATTACGAATAATTTTCTTCAAAAGTCAAAAAACCTCTTTCCTTTTGTGTAGTACATACATACATATATGTACGTAAGTATATTTTTGTAAACAAGTACTCGTGTAATAATATTGTAGTAAACTCATAATATTTAATTTTCTCTCTATTTTGGAAAGTCATGCACCATTGATTTACACCCAGTTCCAGATCCCAGATCTGGTTATAATCAAGGAAGCCGTCCAAACATCAGTAGCACAAAAATGTTTACACAAATCAGATCAGTTATTATGGACGCATGCAGCTTATTTTGGAGTGCACATACTCGACACTCGTATGTAACTAATGCGGGAAATATCCGCGCCAAAAAAAAAAAAACATTTTATATGTTTTGCTTTGCAGCTGCGCAACTTAGAGACAACTAAGCTTTAAACAATGACCTACTGTTTCCATATTGTCATCATAACTATCTACATATATAGGTTGTGGAAGTTTTTACGAGTACAATGGTCTCTTGAGTATATCTTTTTGAGGTACGAGTATATCTGAATCTGAGTCAGCCGCAGCGGGCAGTCATTTGACAAAACTTCGATTTATGCATTTTTTCAAACCCTTTGGCATCACCTCCGATCTTTTTTGTTGACTTTTCCGTGATTAAATGCACTTGACGAAAAGTTTTGTTTAAAAGAACCATGTTAACATTTTTATTTTTTTATTTTTAACTACAAGACATAATATTTTACTAGATTCTGATTGTTATAACACTTTCTAAAAAAAACACATTTGATTAAAAAAAGTAAGTATACGCCACAGTGTACATTTATATTGTAAGACCACACATTCATGAGTTAAACCAATTTTTCGTACATGTATGATGTATATACAAGTAATAAATATAGTTTGAAAAAAACTAAAAAACACGCTTTTAAAACCCATCATACTAAAAAAGCGGAAAATAATTTTTAATATAAGCTGAAAACAATAACTAAAAATACAAGTGTTATTGTGAAGAAGCGTTGGGCACATTGGCCATATTTTTTTTTCATATATCGAGCGCCCCACGCTTATTCACAATAACACTTGTATTTTTAGTTATTGTTTTCAGCTTATATTAAAAATTATTTTCCGCTTTTTTAGTATGATGGGTTTTAAAAGCGTGTTTTTTAGTTTTTTTCAAACTATATTTATTTTTAACTTTTTAGTTTAACGTGCTTTAAAAGCGTGTTTTTTAGTTTTTTTTTAAACTGTATTTATTTTCACAGATTTGATGTTTTTTTGTGATTTAAGAAAACATTGAAACATTTCATTGACCCATTTAGTTGATTAAAATTGTAAATGAAATTGGAATTATTTATTTATTATTTAAAATCTCGTAATTTTAATTAAAAAAAAAAAAGTCACCCCTAGCTAGGATTTGATCCCACGACCCTTGACACTTAAACTGAAACGTGACCGCGCTTTAACCAACTGAGCCACCGCAGCACTTAAAATGAAGGAGTCTATTAATATTTATAAGCGCATAATAAAATCAGGAAAAAGCAGGAGCTGTGGGATTAAAATATTTAATCCTGGTAATCCTGATAAGGATATTGAGATAAACTTATGAAATTATTGTTTTGCCACCGGTTCTTGATATGTGTACAAAATTTTATTAAAATCGGTTCGTGTAAAGTGGGTCAAAATCGAGTGTTAAGGTGTCGGTTACATACATACATACATACATACATACATACATACATACATACATACATACAAGTGAAGCTAATATAAGCGTGTTAAAAATAAAGTAGGAAGTTATTAAGAATTAATTAAGAAAGCAAAATTTTGAAACACAAAATTATTAGAAACCAACACGAAATTTTGAAAATTTTAGTATGAGGGTGAACACACACCTTAGATTTTTTTTAAATTTTTACTTATTACTTGAAAATTAGAAAATATAACATGCTCACTAATGTAGCAAAGTGACATCAAAAAAAGATAGGGTTGCCGCATTTAAAGTGCTAATAGACATTACATATGCTTGGCACCCCCAAAATAGTAGAAACCCAATAAAAAGGTTGCTTTAAAATTGTTGATTGCTTTGTCAGCTAAATTTCAGGGGTAACTTTTGAGACTTAAGCAGGGTTGTCATATATGAGTGTTAAAAGAGGCAACCCACTTTTTTAAAAGTGAAAATTCTATGACGAAATCGGTTATTAGATAAAAAAATCAACTTTCTTGAATTTGACACCAATTTTAAACTATGTGATCTAAGAAATACACCTGCCCCCTCCCCTCATATACGTATTGTTTTTGGGTGACATAAGATCTCCTAACATTTTTTTTTAACTGGGGTTTTCGGTGGCCTTAGCTTGGATCTGACTTCGAAATCAGTAGTTAAGGTTCTTAGTTCTCACCTCGATTGGAGAAATCTATACTTCCTGTATTCAATTTTTAAGCATGAGTATCTCGTTTATTTTCCGTAAAATCTTCGTTAATTGTTGGTCATCACTCTTTGCATTTTATGTTAGGTTTTCAGAAATGCTTAACCATAATATGCTAAAGCTGTAAAATTTTTGAAATATTAAAAAAAATATGTTGAAAACGAGTATTTTTTAAATTTAAGGCACCATCAGCAACAAAAATTAACTCTTGAAAAAACTTTTCAAAACCACCAAAAAAAAAGTCCTGCCAAAAGTTCTGATACAAACATAGAACGCCATAAAATAAAATCGGTTTGGTAATTTGAATTCAAAATTGTAAAATTTTATTTGTTTGGCTATTAGGTTAAATAAAAAAATAGTATTTTTCGAAATGAATAAAATCGAGAGGGCTACTGAGTTATAGCATCACGAACTGTCTTGTTACTTCCACCGCTGCTTTCCTCAATTCTTTCTGAGCTGAGAAATCTTGCTGGTCACGTTCTCAGTTCTGACCACAAACAATAAACAGACGAATTCAAATTTGGGTTTCCGGAGGATCAATCATCTGCTGCAATAAAACCTGTGATATTGTTTCTCAGAAATTCCTTGTCGGTCTTGGCTTTGTGTGCAAGTGCGAAGTCCTATTGATAGATTCAAGGGTCGTAGCTTTGCATTCAAGCTGAGGGATTTGTTATTCCAAACATTGGACAACATCCAGAACTCAGCCTTTGCTTTTCCGATACGCCTGGCGATGTCTAGTTCCGTTCCTCCTTCTGTATCTAGAGACGATACTTTTCCAAGGTATTGGAAGCTCTCTACTTTCTCCAAATCTTGTTCAGCAATGTTTAGCCCCACGATTGTTGCTTCTCTCTTCGCTCTTGTTGCCATCTGAGGGAGGTCCATGATCCTATGAGAAAGCAAGTATACATCGTCTGCGTAGTCAAGATGTTGGAGGTAAGTTATCAAAGTCCATCTTATTTCTCCATTTCCTGACAAAGTTGTCTGCAGTACATCACTTATCAGCAATAAAAATAGAATTGGTGGCAGTTAACAGCCCTGTCTGACCCTACTTTGGACTTCAAATACTTCTGACAACCTACCTCCGTGTAATATGTGACATTTGAACCCGTCATAAGTCGCTTAATGGACATATCATAATCAGCCTACAAGTAGGTCTCCTCCGGAAGGGAATTTCATTCACGTACTGCTTTTAGTAAAGCATTCAAACGGGCGACTTGTGGCAGACCAATAAATTATGGGTTTGTCCTCAAAAAAAAAAACTAAGCTCTATTTTTTTAACAGATTAAGAAATAATAATGGAGGGCTTTGAAAATTTCTTTCAAACGTCAAATTGATCTGAAATCGAAGGTTTAAGAAATATATGATAAACCTGTCTGATTATAAAATTGATGGAATTAAACTTCTGAGATTCTTTCAGTGTATTTTAATATGGAGTTCCCCATAGATTCAGCATTCGGATAAAACCAGTTAACGATTTCTTTATTTTGAAATAATTTTATCCAAAACTGGAGCAACTTGGGTAGGTTGATATATGTATATTCAAACCTACAAAAGTACTTACATACATACATACATATGTATGATATCAAAAATTATATATGTATGTATGTATACAAGTGAACATATAAAAACGTCTATAAAAAGTATGCGTTTAATTCGTTGGAGCACTTGGAGTTATATTTTTAACATTATGGTCACCTACATTCCAAACAACTGCATCACAGACATTCAAACTGTCCGTTGTTGGTTGTCAGTCGTCGTCGTGCCGCCGCTCGCTCGTCGCCGTCGTCGTCGTTACGGTCGTCAGTCTCAGAAGTAACTCAAGAAACAAGAAAACAAAAAATAACAGACTCTGACAAGGTAGGTGGGTTGTCTCTTGCTTCGTGTTTTTTGCCACTCCCGTCTTAATAATGCATTTCACACTTAAAAACTAGCTTTCGACTCAGCCTCCACCGGTGCACCGCCACCGCCGCGCCGCAGCCACCGCTGTCATCAGAGCCCGTTTGCATGCAATGCTCTTCCTGCATACCGAAACCTTGAATCACTTTAATGCACTTTGAACGCATAACAAACCCAGCCCCAGCATCAGCCTCAATCCCAGTCCCAGCTCCATCCCCGGCTCTCTAGCTAGCGAATCAACCAAGCTGGACCGAACCGTACCGGACTGAATATTGAACAACAATAAATATGTTCGTATGTAACTAAATGCTCACTCAGGGCAAACATCACCGAGCGGAGCGGAGCGGACCGGATAGCATGATGGAGTTCGGTTTCGTTATAGGTTAGGTTCCGACGTCGCGTCGTCGTCGTTTGGTTGTTGTTGGTGTAATGACCACGATATTGATGGCTGCTGTTGATTAATTCCCCATCAGCGTAAAACAACAAACCAATAAATGCCGCCACCACCACGCTGCCCCACGCCGCGCCACCCCCCGACTCATGGGGCGGTCTCCCTCTCCGAAGGTAGAGGTACACGCCAGTACATACACACTATATTAAGGTTCAAGCCGGTTGACCATGCTGTGCATTATTGCTCGAATGATAATACTAAGGCTACATGCGAAGCGGACCCGGTTCGGTTTGTTCGAATAATGCTGCGCCAAATGTCGAACCTATCTAATATTTGCATAACAAGAACAGTCCCAAAGAATTTACTTCTGGAGCTTTCTCCACCTCAGCTCTCAGAACTACGAGAAGCTATACTGGGTGGCACGGAGTGGCGACCGAAGACCACCGGACCGGCTTAACAAGATGCTCTACCGATGTCTGCAATTGGCATTTCCAGAGAATTATGAGGAATGTCAGCAACGGCATTGTGTCATTATTTGATCTGTCAAAAGGAAAACAGAAGACAAAAAAAACGCACACACAAATTGCAACAACGGGTTTTCAAGGTGGCTCTGACTCTGCCCAGAGCCAATACTCAGAACGGGTCCGAGTGGATATAGGACTATACGGGCCATTATGCTGAAGTGGGTAAAAACTCGTACGATACTATTTGCGCTGACCAATGAGACCTCTAGAATGAGTGATTGGAGCGGAGCGGCGGTGGCGGTAGCGGTGCTGGTGCTGAACAGTCAGCGTATAAGTCACATGGGAGACCGGACACCGGAGACGTGTTTTATGTTCGAATTTTCGTCGTTGTCGTCGTCATCGTCATCGCAGCCGCCGCCGTCCATGTGTGTGCACCCTTAAATTTCTACCTTCACTGTGCTGTGGTGGCGTTGCGTTCGCTTTTTGACTTTTTGGACGTGTTGCCGACCTATGAGTAACCAACAAGCTTCGGAATCAAGTTTTTTTGGGAAGGTTTGTCGTAATGTCGTTCTTAGGCCTCACAAAGGAACCATGGAGTGGCGGTAATGATCATGGAGCGGCACAACAGCAGCGGCAAGGAGCGGTGTGGTGAATTGTATCTATTGAGGTAAATTAGTGCAATTCTGCGAAAAATTGGAATGCCCATTGACTTATTTCATCACAGGCATTTGTTATAACGGCATTATTGATATACGTCGTACTTTTACAGTTAGGATAGACTTTAGACAATGCCAAAAGGAGTGGTGCTATAGTGGGCTGTCTTGTCTTGTCTTGTCTATATTCATAGTTCTTGTATTTTGACGTATCTATTTATCTACAAACAGAATGCAGAATGGAGAGTAAGTAATAATGTATCATTTTTTTTGTGTGTGTTTTTAATCTGGGTCATTGGATGGAATAAAATTATTATAAAGTATATCAAATCAGCTATAAATCGGGTTTTTTTTTTACAGAAAATATCTCAAAAATAAAGCCTCGCATTCAGATTCTAATTTTTTGTGATGCAAGGCAATTGAGGTATAGGAACAACATTGAAAGTAGTTTTGATTTTATTGAAATTTAAAGAAAGGAAAATTCAGGTAGCTTACATACATATGTATGGTATGTGTTATACAAGTACGAGTATATGGCTTAAAGGCTTTAAATAATGTTGCCTGAAGTTATATACAATTCATGAGTTGAGCACTTTCAGGTTAGAGACGTAATTTATTTTTTTAATGATGTTGTGATTGGTAAAGTGCGATTGTGATTATTTTTATTGCATTGAAACATTTGAGATATTTTAATCAACTTTTGGAGGTGTATTTATAGAAAAAGTGTTTACGTCAAACTATGATGGATTTAGAGGTCTTAGAAAATGGTAAATTTTTTGACAGTACCTATGTATATATTATTTGCTGTTTTATGATTTCTTGACTATTGACATCTATGTCAAATGTCTATGTCCTGTGGTAAGTTTACATCAACTAAGACAAAGTGTCAACAGAAGTACGTTTGACTGAAGGGAGGTCTTTATTGTACAGTAAACAGTTAAAGTGCTTAGAAGATGAAATTTTTAAGTGACATTTTCAAAAATTAGAATGAATTACCAACAATTGAGCAACACGGCTATCATTAATAAATAACATTTATTAATAAATAACATTTATTAATGTTTGTCAAAAGAAGGTTTCGAACTGCAGCAGGCTTAGGGCTCTAGGTTAAGAGTTCTTTGTTTTGGGCTATTGGATTAATAAGTGTGCCCGATAAATTAAAAAAATAAAAGAGGCTGGGTGCGACCCACACTGATAACTTCCCATTATGCATAATTTGAAAACTTGGTGTTGCTGATATTAATCGATTTACTTTTGAGGCTGATTGTTAACAATTTTATTAACAATAAAATTGTCAGAGATGTTTAAGCGGAAAAACAATATTTACTTATTTTTCTTAACTTTTTGTAGTTTTGTTTTTGTTGTAAGAAAAGTCAATTTGATATTCGTCAATATTTTATCATTATTTAGGTATTGAAAAATGCATTATGTTAAAATAAAATACATTTGAAGTCAATAGCATTGCTTTTGGGATGATAATTTAAGCAGAAAAACAATTTTTGACACTTTTCGGTAAATTTCAGTTTTGGTTTTTTTTTATTTTTCGTAAAAAAACTGCCAATTCGATATGTGTCAAAAAAGTACCATATGTTCAAAATTCTATTACGCAAAAAATGAAATAGATTCGAAGTTAAAATGATTGACCATTTTGGACATATTCAAGTCAAGAAAATTACTTTTGACATTTTTTGGTAAATTTTTGATTAAGTTATTTATTTTTTGTAAAAAGACTGTCAATTCGATATTTGTCAAAATTGTAGCATATATTAACAATTGTATTTTGTATAAACATAAATAAGTTTGAAGTCAATATCGGTGCTCATTCTCAAGATATTCAAGTCAAAAAACACTTTTTACCAACTTTTGGAAGAATTTTTTGTAGTTTTTTTATTTTTTGTAAAAAAAACTATCAATTCAATTTTTTTCAAACTTTCACCAGATGTAAAAAACATCGTTTCCTATAATAGAAAATAGTTTTGAAGATAATATCATTTTTCCTTCATTGTATATTTTCGCACCAAAAATTTTTTTTTAGTTTTTCAATTTTTAAAAAATAACGGTAAGTTGAAAATTTTCAAAATTTATATCAAATCTGTATCACATTACAATATATACAATAAAATTTATTTGAAGTCAATGGAACTAACCATTCCTCAGATATTTGCTTCTAACCAAAATGTTCACTTTTTTTAAAAACTGCTATAGTGAAAAACCGCTTGACCAATTTTTATAAAAGTCCTTTCTGCATCTTTCGAAGTTATAACCTGTCGAACAAAATTTAATTGGTGTCGATATCTTTACTCGTTCTTGAGATACCGTGGACGAAAAAGGGTATCTCGAACGTACGAACGTACAAACGTACGAACGTACGTACACACGCACACACAGACATCTCTCTACAAATGACGGATCTAGATTCTAGGAACCTTGAAATGTCCAGATTTGTCAAAAATTTCAATTTGACAAATCGGACCGATTACAATAACTCCCTATGGGAAGTTAATAAACCCAAATAATAAGAGCAAACATTTCGGAGAATGAAAAAAAAAAAAAAACATTAAGTGTGGTCTCACCTCAATAGATTTTAATTAACTGAACAAAAATTCATATTTCATCATAAAATTTATACATATGCGAAACAATAATGTTTAAGTAGGTCACTAGAGAAACACCCTTAACACCCAAACCTGGTTACCAAAGTCGGGTATCTTTTATACAGTTAGAATAATTCCATCTCCCAACCTCAAATCCTTGCAGACATTTTGAATACCATTTAGATTGTAGATATCAATCAAAAACCATCAAAAAAAGAAAAATTCAATCAAATCGTCTTATCGCATTTTCTCAAAGTTTCTTAGCTGATTGTGATTACCATTACACATGTTTGTTGTTATTGTTATTGTTGTTGACTTATTAATGAAATTCAATCAATTCAAAACCAATAATCTTCCCCAATATTGATGTTTCATAAGAAATTAAATACAAATCTTCACTAAATTATCATTTCCCAAACAAAACAAAAACAACAAAAACAAAAAATATAATCACGATTACCACACATGGATTAATGAAATTAACCATAAATCTCCAACTTGTTTTGTGTGTGTGTATGTTTGAATGTTTGTGATATATACGAGTCCAGCACTGTGATATAACCACACGCTCAAACTCTGAATGGAAATCTACATAATTCAATTAACACAATCGATAAAAATCCACTCTCATCATCGATCACCATATACTACTGTAGTTAGTGCTAGACCTATATTTATACGGAGCAGCATAAGCTTCCCAACCAAGCCAAGCCGAATCGAGTCAAGCCGAGCCAGCATCCAATTCGAAAAGAATGAAATTCGATTTCATTCCAAATAAAAATACAATAAAAACAACAACAACAACACAAGCAAAATAAGAAAATCGAAATAAAAATAAAGAAGAAATTAATGCAATACGAGCACCAATCAAAGCATGAGACAGGCAGCGCCACAGAGTGTAAGCGATCTGAAAGCGAATTAATTGAATTTATCGACAACAAAAGCTGTGATGTGATGCCGAAATCGAAATCCAGACCGAACCCGAACCCGAACCCGATTCCGTTTCAGTTTCAGATCCCGAAGCTGCATTATTTGTATTTATTGGATTAGTTTCCCTTTTATTTTTTATCTATGAATTAAAAGAAAATGAGAGTGAGAGTAAAATTGAGGTCATTACAGAATTACAGATACAAAAGTATCTCATATTTAAAACACACCCGTTTGCTAATACTGTTAAACTAGTTTCTTGCGAATTAAATTGACAAGGACGTCGAATTTTTAATTACTGCTTTTACCAATCCATCTATATACCAACACTCAAACCCCGCCGTCCCCTGTCACCCCTCTACATTCTCTAATATTTCTATGAGTCAATATCGAAGAAAAAGTTAAGTCAAATGAGTCAAAAAAAAAAAAAAAATAGAAAGAAATAAAAGATGGAAAAAAAACTAAAATGATGCAATAACCTTGTAGTCCTTGAATTAAATCAGAAATTGTTGCAAACATTCATTAAGGTGCATTAAATTTGTGATTGCGGGCTAGTAACGGTGATCGGTGTTCAAAGGCAAATAAACGTTAAATCAATCCACCGCCTCGCCATCATCGTTATAATTACTCTATTGGGCGAGTATTGGTTTAACGAAAATTGAGAAACAAAAATTTAATGAAATTTTCTGTCTACATCTACTTCTAAACTTAACACACTAATAATTAAAAAAAAAAAAAATAGGGTATATGACGCATAAGAAATTACCAAGAAGTAATCCCATCGACTTAGTTATGTATGGACTGCTAATTGTCAAATAAAACATGCATCTGAAAGACACCAACAGATACAATCGATACAAGCTCTCCATTTCCCCATAGTGACAGGAATGGATGACATTTTTAACTTCATCTCTTATAACAGCAGAACTTTAATAGAAATAAATGTCATTTATTGTTCTTTTTATTGACAGCACTGCCCTCTATGATTGGAAGGAGTACTTTTTGAAACTAATGCTGATGGATATCAAAACAAATTTCCCTTATTAGGTACTTAAACATTTTTAAGTACAAAAATTCAACTAACATTAACTGTGTTTTATTCATTGCTGGGTAGCTAGCTCAGCAAAATTTCCCTTTGACACACAGCAACAATTTGATTGCCAGGAAAAAAATGGCAGCTGTGCTGGTGATAAATCAGGAATGTGTTTGATTGTTTTATTCACTTGAATGCTGCCACTAGCTATGCAGCAGTGAATAAAACACAACTTTTATCTTGCATATGCATGCATGTGTCGGAATCAAAAAGGAAAAGGGAAATTTTTCTATTTTTTATTGGGATTATTTGAAGACATTTTCTTAAGCACTAGTTCTGGTTTGACGTTTTTGGTCAGCACGAAATGGAAGGCATATTGATTGGTGATGTAACTATTAACTTAATCTTAAAGCCTTAAACATTATTCCACAATTTTTGGAACACCTTCGAGCAAGAACTATATCGCAGCACTCGTAGTACCCCAACTACTGAGCTCGAACTGTTCCGCTGGCAATGGAAGGATAATCAAGATTTTCAATAAATATTTAATTTTTAAGTTTTTCAAGACGTATCGGTCACATCGTCGTCACTCTTTGTTGTTGAAGGATTTGTCACGGGTTTTTAAGTGCAGTTTTTCATTGTTTTGAAAAATTACCTTTAACATTATGAACTTTAAAAATACTGCCTGTTCTAAAAAAGGTGAATTTTAGAAATTCGGGCGTTTTTCAGCTGTCAAAAAATTGAAGAAAAAACAACAATAAAATATTGTATACAGTGAGTGTATCGGTGAGTGTGCTCGAACTGTCAAAAAAGGAAGTCAGGAAGGGAATGATAATTCACGTCAAGAACAAATCAAAATTGTAAAATTGTAATGGAGAATCGTCAAATCACTTCAAGCAAAGTTACTGAGTATGTCGGAATCGGAATTTTTTCGGTCTGAAGCGTCCAGCAGTGAAATCAGTTCAAAGATTTTGATATTACAAGTATATACTTGTAAATAACAATGCCCTTTTTGAATTTGCCATCATGTTCCCAAAATTGAAGATTCATTATAAAAGGACGTCCTTTTCGTAGAAAGTTAATCTTAAAGTACAGTTATTTTCCAAGTGTTTTAAAACATTTAAGCAACTTCGAACAACTCATTCGTCAACATTTAATTATATCTTTCATTTTGCAGATTAATATACCCATTTAAATATGCAGAGTTGTTACCATAAATACTTTTGGGTTCAATGGTCTTTAAAGTCAAAGACAGAAAGCAAAAAAAAAAAAAAAAAGAAACACTTTGACATAACATGTCAATGACGATTATGTCACTTTCCAGAGGCAAGCAACATCAGTAGGTTGTGTATAGTGTATGTTTACCTACAGCTACACATCAATATACATACAATGCGGATCAAATATTTAACATGACAGTTTATGCTAATATCTTACCTTAAGTACCTATTTAATATTAATTTTTTTTTTATTTTTTTTTGTTTCTTTTGTTTTGTTTAACAACAATTTGAATGAATGAAGTTGTTGGCTTAAGTGATTAAGTTGAGTATAGGCAGGGTGTTACATTGTTATAAAATAAAAGACATAAGTAACATTTTTTTTTTGTTGTTGTTTAAATTGACAATAAGTAGCTTAAAAAGATCTGAAGTTTGAACATAGGTGTATAGGAAATGATTTTAAAATTAAAAGTATGCACAATTTTTTCAAGAGCCTTAAGAGGTCTTAGGGTCACTAGAATTAATCTTATTAGAAATAATGTTCATTTGTCTTTTGAGAACTTTAGGAATAGATTTTTGTGAAGTTTTGTGTATTTTAAGTTGCTTACATACAAAAAACTTATATCTTGCTTTAAAATGTATACTTTTTTTGTAATAGTCTGACAAAAGATGTACTTAAACTTGAGCGATTTGTTTTTTTGTTTTGTGTATTTTTTTGACATTATGTCAACAGTTACTAAAATTAGACAGCTTTTATATTACAAAACTCGTTGATTTGAAAAGAGTTTCAATTTCATGAACTTTTATAATAAAACATAAAATTAAAAAACAGTACAGCAAAAAGGAATAGTATTAAGCTGTCAGTGACAAATGAAAAATGCTAAACAACAAACTACTTATGGTACATTTATATTCGAGACTCGAGCAAATGTCAAAATTCTATCTGCAGTTAGATCTTACCTCTACTTTTATCGGCGGCTGTGAGAATGTTGTATTTGTAACACCTCATGTCAAATTAAGTAAAATTACTATATAAAGAAATCCAGTACCTACTTTTGAAAAATAAAATATATAATATTAGTAGGAGTAGATCTAATTGGAGAACTAGGACATTTATCTTCCTCTACATCCAATCTTACTTGCTGGATTAGTTTAAGTAAAATTAACTAAATTTATGATAAAATAATTTTGAAAGTATCGTCACCAAAATATTTATTACTATGAGTAAAGTTTTCAACTTAAGGAGAACGGTTGATGTTATTAAATAATTTTTTTATGTTGATTACTTTTGTTCAATTTACTTATGTCAGTAAAATCAAATGTGATTAACTTATTTTTTCCTCTTACACTTTGACTCTCAAAAGTCTTTAAGTCAACTTTAAATTTCAGTCATTTTTGAAGCCAGTAATAGAATAGAATACCAGTCAATTGTAATAGTTTATTTAGGTTCTTTATGTCAATTAACTTCCATCTTATAAAACTATTTATTTGTGGCTTCAGTGAATCCAAATTAATGTTAAAAGTTAAAATGAATTTTACTAAAAAAAAAAAATTATAAAACTTTCACTTTTTTAAATTCCTTACATTGATTCAAGTTAAAAGATTGCATTAAACTGTCTTTAAAAATAAATCAAATTTAACCATTGACCTTATAAATTCAAGGTGACTGCATTCGAATTGTTTTCGAGTCAATTGACATAGCAAGAGACCCTAAAAGAAAAGTCAAAGCCATGACTTAAAAAAGTCACTAAACGACTAATTTTCTTTACAGCTTTGATATGTTAAAAATTAAAAAAAAAATATTTTTTGTGTTGTTTAAAAATTTATCCATTATGAAAATTATTTGATTGAGAAAAATGTATTCTTAAATTGAATTATTAATTAATTTTTTTTTTTTTTTTTTTTGGAAAACAGAAACTCAGTGACTTCTAATTTTTTTTTTTAATTTATAAAACAACAAACTCACTGTACACAATATCATTAACGCTAAGACCAGATCCAAATTTGAAACTTGGAGGTTACATTGGATTACATGTCCAGTGTTCAAGTTAAATATATTAAATACGTTAAACGGCCTTTACTTTTTCTATATAAACATATATAACTTTCATTAAAAATAAAAATAAAACCAAAGCCTATTAGAGAAATTTTACCAGATGCTAATTATTTTATTTGAAGTACATAATTATGTTTAATATAAAAATGAGTCGCTGAATGTGTTGCTGTCACCTTGACATCTGTCACCTTGATATGTGTCATCTTGACTTCTGTCACCTTGACATCTGTCACCTTGACATTTAAATAAAAAAGAAATGGTTAAAAAATATTTCCACTTCAGTTTTAAACAGTTTTTAAAAGCCAAGACTCAGACTCAGTGAGTTTTAAATTAAGTCAAATAAATTCATGGTTTTCGAAAAAACTCAAAATTTGACAAAAAAGAGGAGATTGACATCTGTCACCTTGACATCTGTCCTGGCACGTTGACATCTGTCACTCTGAAATTTTCTATGACATCTGTCAACTCGAAACGTAGAGATACTGCCTAAAAATCTATCTTTAATCGGTCATCATTTCAAAGATTGGTTTTAAGCCATTATTTTAGCCAAAACATTGTTTTTAACACAAAACCCTAATTATATCATTATTATTCATTATTACGCTATCTATGTTTTATTACTATGTACTGTAGACATTAAATATGGGAGAGACGAAGTTCGCCGGGTCAGCTAGTCTATATATATAAAAATGAGTTTCTAAAATGTGTGTGTGGCCGCCTAACTCGCGCATCTATGTACCGATTTAAACTTGGTTTTTTGCCTTTTGTAGAGAATTATCTGTAGATGGTTTCTATGTAAAAAAAAGTTATATTCGAATGCACCATTCTCTACAAATACCAAAAAATTAAATCGATTCATAAAAATTGAATTTTGCAACATAAAAAACAAAGGTACAATTTTAATAGTTTTGGCATTGTTTCCACTAGATCTTTATACTTAGGGTTCACGATTTTCTAAATTTCCATTCTTTTTATCGTACTTGCTCGAACTATAGTATTAAAGCGTTTTCGAGCATGTGCAAGTATTTTTCGGAATCGACAGTTCCATATGTATAGTAGAGATGTCCAAATTTGTGTTTATTTATTTACTTAATTTAATTTAACTTTAAACTTATTTTTTTTTTAAACTTAAAATATTTTATTTTATTCTGAAATGTGTTTTCAATTTAAATTTTTAAACGTTAAGTGATTTTGAGTTATAATACAAAAAAGTGAGTGTTTTCAATACACCGTTGTGTATTCTTTTTTTCTTTTCAAATGTATTTAGGAAAACTTTGGAACGGTTTCGTTGTTTAAGAATGTGTGTGTGGCCACCTAACGCGCGTTTTTATGTATCAATTTCAATTGGTTTTGGCATTTTGTAAAGAATTGTCGGTATATAAAAAATAATATTTGTAAACAATTCTTTACAAAATGTAAATACATTATGTTCTCGCTTGAAATATGTGTGGCTGTAAATTATGGTCATTCAGTTCTTATGTCAAAAAAGTATACCAAGATGAAAAATCTATTCCATTTAAATGGCATTACAAAATCAGCTGTATCTTATTCTTACAATTATGTAAATAAACAATAATACAACAAAATGGAATTGAAAGCGAAAAGGATTCGCATGGTAAATTGAGATTCGTCCGAAAACTTCCAGATCTACGGTAATGTGGCCTCCTATATTGTCGCTGATGAGATCCGAACGGACAATTTCAATTTTTTTCATATCTTTTGAAAATTTACATTAATTTTAAATTCTACATCGCTTAGTCCCATTGGTTTAATAATTTTTTGTATGCTTTTCTCCTCCTCAGATTAGATTTAAGTCATTATAATATTAAAATGGAAGAAAACTGGAAAGGCATTTTTATTCTTTTTAATTTCTTAATTTCAATTATAGACAAAAATTTGATTGACATTTTGTTATTATAATTTCATATAAGTTTGTGTTGCGTTTATACATACATATATAAAGCTGTAAGAATTTAAACGGTGACCAATTAAATTTGAATGGAAAATGGAAATAGCAACAATTATATTTTTCAGTACAAACGGTTTCCTATAAGCCAGGAGAAGGTTTTTATAAAAGAAAACATTTCCAAAAAGTGGTGAAATTATTAAAATTAATGATTTTTTGGAATATAGAAGTGTTTTGCATGTTATTTTGTGTGAAGAAATTAGAAAGATAAAAATAATAGATAGCGTTGGGGTACGTTGAATGCCAAAATCTGATGGATGTCGTTATACGCTGACTTAGACTGTGTTCAATTATACAGGTGTCATTTTCTATTGATCAAATGTGTTGATTTTTCTGCAAATGGTTGATTTTTGTGTATTATTACACAACATACGCAAACGATAAAAGCAAAAAATATCTGAAATCTGAATTATACAAAATTTTGCAACGGTTTATGATTGAAGGACATGACTGATGAAAACAATGTGATTATGGAGACGATTATCAATGGAAAATTCAAAGGAGAAAAGGACCTTATCCCATGGGCTACAATTATTTCAACTGATCTTCCAATTAAAGTGAAAAAATTAACATTGAAATTTGAATTATCTGAGTTTTATTATCACCATGGAGTTTATCACATTCCGTCCAATTTTAAATTATTTTTACAAGGGTTACATTTTTTCATCATAAATGCACACAGCGAAGCGGGTGGGAATTAGCTAGTTACTTATAAAATATTCAACATCATTCTAAAAACTACGAACTAAAGATTCTTCTATCTCTGACACATGAAGAGATGTCAACATTTTAATTTGACAACTAAGACTGATAAGAAAAGATTCTAACTGGAAATTAAGAGTATAAAATTAATCCAAGGTGATTTATATGTAACAGTGCTCCTAACGTCACAAGATGATCAAAGTGTGTGTTTTTTGTATCCCTAAGCACTCTT
Organism: Scaeva pyrastri; assembly: GCA_905146935.1. Lineage (NCBI taxonomy): Eukaryota > Metazoa > Arthropoda > Insecta > Diptera > Syrphidae > Scaeva > Scaeva pyrastri. The sequence continues at coordinate 119,033,008 of LR989927.1, read as the reverse complement.
GGATTTGATATTTATTTGTCAGCCTTCAAAGATATGATTTACAGATGATTTATGTATAAAATACAATACACTGAAACCATATATGTATATTTAAATTAATTACAAATAAATGAAAAACTATCAAATCTGCAATTTCATGTGGTCTGGCAATCAAAAGCTAAACCGCTATAGCATTCATTTATACATCAGACTCAATCCTGAAACACCCTGTAAATTGAATTAGCTAATCAATCCAAAATATTGATGGTGTAAATGCACACAAAGCGGTTTCCAATGGAATGTAAACAGCATTTCTATTACCTGTGTATTCGTTTATATAAAATACACAAAAAACAGTACTTTACTCCTATTGACTACCGCCGTCGCCCGTGCATCGCCCACCACCACCGTTAGGAGGCCTTTATGATGTTAAACTTGATTTATTGTTTGTGTGTGGTTTTTCCCAAAAATTGTAACTAGCAATTTCCATTTCCCCAAAAGAAAGTCCATATAAACAAATACAACCAAAAACCGAGAGTGGCTTTTTAATAGTGTTACGCGCCAGGCAAAAATTATTTTCTATAGGTAATTGTTGTTTAATAGTTGTGGTGCGGGTAGCGGGTGGAGGGAGGATATGGGTTAGTTTCAGTCTTAATTGCAAATTAATTGCTCGATTCATTGTTAAAATCTAACAGTACATATACCTTACCTACTTACGGCAATATAATAACGAAATATAACGCATTAACTGCGCTTCGCTATGTCAAGCGCAGAGCAGTGCCCCAGCTGTCACTTTGGCAAACTTGTGTGACAGACAATGGGAATTAGGTTGGAATTTGCAATTGTCTGGTGGATTTGAATTCGGATTTGGATTTTGGCAAAATGTCACATTGATTGACAAATAGTTGAGTTTTTTTTTTTTTTTTGGTTGTTGTTGTTGTTTTGCTGCGTGAAGACAAATGGGAGTTAGATTAATGAGAGCTCAATGCTCATTTCAAATGCATTAACTGTATCTACTAGTTTGGGTTTGATTATTGTGTGCTTGTGTATGTGTGTGTATTTTGGCAAGTAAATTAAACCACATCGAATAATCGTATACATATATTGTATTTGGATATCAATGATAAATTGATATAGTTTAAACCAATTAACAAAAACGATATCAAATTTACGGTTCTAAGCTGAATTGCATTTTAATTATAATATTTAATCATTAAGGGAATGTTTTTTTTTTTTATAGTTGTATGTATAGGAGCTATAGATATATCTATTTTTATTATTTTTTCTATTTAAATTTGGATATAATAATTGTTTAATTTAGAGGTTTGTTTATTATTAGGGTATTAGCTAGTTACCTTACCATTAAATTGGGTATTGTTTTCTTTTTCATCGTAACTTGTTACTTTAATTTATAAATGTAGATTATTCGGTTTAATTTTTTAATTAAAACAAAATATTTAAAAAAAGGTATTATTTCAATATTACCACAAACACATGTATAAACTTATAGAACCATAATCATAATTTAAAGCCAAACAAATTTTTTCCATTATTATCAAAGTCTTAATTCATTCTTTGGTTTTCATTTAACAAATTACAAGTTCCACGAAAACAATCATTCAAGGGAAGGCTTTTTAAGCCTTCTCAAAAATTATTTTAACTCTGATGAGAATATTTATATAAAACAAATCCTTAATTTCGGTTTAATTTTCTATTTTTAAATTCAATTCTTATTTCCTAAAAGTTCGTTATTCAACTTGTTTATGGAAAATACTAATAGGATATATGTCATTAAGTTAAGTATTTATATAGAACTTTAGTCCTTAAGGTAAGAGATATCTATTTTTATGTTTGATGGTGGTAAAATGGTTTATTTTGAAGGAAAAAATGGGAAGTAAAAATACTTGCAATTCACTATAAACAATATCATGACTTTAAAATACTCGAAAGAAGAAAATCATTTCAGCTAAATTCAAGTTTATGTAGAAAAAAAGAAAATCATTAACAAGAACTTTCGTTTATTAATTCTATTTAAGTTAAACACTAGTACACAAAAAACGAAGTTATTATTTTAAAACAAGTCAAGTATTGGATTCATATTTTAACACGTCTTAGACACGTTTTTTAGAAAGGTTAAACTTGTAGAAAACGTTTGCATGCTTTAAAATAGATTTATTTATAATTGAAAAAATAAGCAACAACATTCTTCTCTAAAAAAGTGTTAGTAGTGTTAAGATATGACCAGTGATCATTTTAAAAAAGATTAGTCTAGTATCGGCAAAAAGTCTTGTCAGAAGTGGGATTCGAACCCACGCCTACAAAGTAGACTGCGACCTGAACGCAGCGCCTTAGACCACTCGGCCATCCTGACACGGTTACTAACCACCACCAAACAATTACTTTGGCAGGCTTCAGAATTCTCACATAATTCTCTCAAGCTAAAATAAAAAAATTAAAACATAATCTAAGATCTCGAACAGTTCTTCTTCAAGTATGAACATAAATGTAATAAAAAAGGACGGAATCGACTTATAAGTATGAGTCAAGTGTGATTACTGACTTTTGTTTTTTTGTTTTATTATTATTTTTCTTTAATCTTAATCTACTTAAAGCTAGTCAAAAATTTTCTCGGTAATAGGACCCAAAAATTAAACTGTTACTCGAGGATATCGCTTTTGCAATGTGACCCCGAATCAGCTTAAGGAGGAAGTTATCTATTCTGTTTATGTTGGCTCCATTGTATAGAACCTGGTTGGAATAGTAGTGTTTGTACTCCGACTCTGGTGTTCTGTGCAATCCAATCCAGCCTCTCAAACACCCGAATCTTTTTCATTTCCGATGGGGCAACGTTAAGCAATCATCGCAGCAAGTAACCTTCACCCTGGTGTCAAGCCGACTTCTACAAAAAAGACTTTTTGTCAGGGCAAAAGATCCCCTGGCTCTGATCTGGGCAGCTCTTATAATATGTATGTCTATCGAAATATAAGTACTGATCCAACCAGATGCCAAGGTACTTTACTACACTCTTAATCGGCAGTGGCTGTCGGTCTGGTCCTACGATCACTAGACTTATCCAATTCTTTCTCGTATCCCTTGAGGCTCCAGACAATGGAGTTCTAAACATAATAGTTTCCGATTTCTGGAAGTTGATTTTTAACTTCCATCAGTCATCGCAATAACGCTAAATCTTGTCGAAGTCACGCTATAAAAGAATTGTGATGACCTCGACTTTTTAGGGCCGTTCTGTACGCTACTAGGTATTCGGTGTACGCAATTGCCTGATTTTTTTTTTTGTGCAAAATTCTTAAAATTTGCAGACTGTACTGTGCTCAAACGAAGAATGCAATGTCTTTGTCAATTATTGTTTGTGCGACTTGTCTCGAAAATTAAGATTTAATGTTGTTCATTTAAAATTGTAACTGTTTTCTATTTATCAAAGTTTGACATATTTTAAAGCAACTAACTTTAAAAGAAAAGTCTCACAAAAGTGCTGAAAAGAAAACTGAAAGAAAAAGCCAAAGTCGTAAACATTGAAAAGAAATTTCAAAACTTATCAATAACAAAATTTTGTTGACTGCGTCAAGTCTTCTTGGAACCAAAGGTCGTCCACATTAACACATTAACATCCTCCAATTTAGGCACGAATCATTGGTCATCTCGTTTTGGGCCCATTCACCTAACGTGCTATAAGCTTGATGCTAGTTCGGCTTCATTTTTATGAAATGGCCAACCAAACTGAGCATAAATCAAGTGACAGCTGTAAAATAAATCAACTCCGAAAACAGTATTGCCAGATTGAAAACAACAGGTCCTAAAGAAGTCAAATCCATTTTTCTCAAAATAAAATTACAAAAAAGAGGCTGGGTGCTACCAACACTGATAACTTCCCATTTTGTATTTATGTGTAAAAAAAATGTCAATCTGATATTGGTCAATATTTATAGGTATTAACAAATGAATTTTGTTAAAAAATAAAATACTTTTGAAGTCAATATCATTGCTTGCTGTGATGATATTTGAGCCGACAAACAATTTTTGTCACTTTTCTGTAAATTTGGGTTTTAGTTTTTATTTTTTGTAAACAAAAAAATATCAATTCGATATTTGTCAAAGTTGTAGCATTATGTTAATAGTTTTTAGTTTGAAGTCAATATCGGTGCTCATTTTCGACATATTAGAGTAAAAAAAAACAACTTGTTACCAACTTTTCTTAGATTTTTTTATATTTTTTTCACTTTTGTAAAAAAAAAACTGTCAGTTGAATTTTTTCGAAAATTTTACCTGATTTCAAGGACCGTATTTTCTATTGTAGAAACTTATTTCGAAGATGATATCATTTTTCCTTCATTGTATATTCGCGTTTCAAATTTTTTTTTAAGTTTTTACTTTTTAAAAAAAATAACGTTAGGTATGTTAAATTATTTTCAAATTTATATCAAACCTGTGTCACATTACAATCTACACAATAAAATTTATTTGAAGTCAATAGCATTATTCGTTCCTGGAAATATTTGCTACAAACTAAAATTTTTACTTTTTTAAAAAACTGCTATTTTGAAAAAACCGTTCGACCTACTATAATAAAATTTAATTCGAGTCGATATCTTTATTCATTCTTGAGATATCGTGGACGAAAAAGGGTTTCTCGAACGTACGCACGTACGAACGTACGAACGTACAAACGTACAAACGTACGTACACACACACCCATCTCTCTACAAATGACGAATTTAGATTCTAGGAACCATAAAACGTCCAGATTTGTCAAAAATTTCAATTTGACAAATCGGACCGATTACAATAACTCCCTATGGGAAGTTAAAAATCTAAAATACAAATGTAGTTTTTAAATATCTGTTTCAGCTGAAGTAGATTATTTATTGTTGAATAAATATTACGTCACACAAAATGGTGAATAGGAACTTTTTCTGAATTATAGATACCAGAGATCAATCAAACATTTAAATATGAAGATAGCATCATCATAACATAGACTTAAAGTTTAAAACCAAATAAAACACATGTAGATACATATCTACTTGGTGACTTTTTAAATGTAACTCAATTTTTAATAATGTACTTCAAAAATTCAACATCTATAAGCTTCTACACTTTTACATATTTTTTGTATTGATTTATTATTAAAATGGTTAGGTGAACACCTTCAATCTTAAAACGAAACTAAATTAGGTAATTTTCGAAATATTGGAAATGGATAGTTGATTTATTTAATTTTGTGTAAAAAATTGTCACTTCGTCAAAATATTACCATTTGTTCACAATTGTATTCTGTTGAAAACAAAATTACCCATCAGCTCTCGAAATATTCAGGTCAAGAAACTATTTTTTACACTTTATTTTATATTTTTTTGAAAAATCGGAAAGATAACAATTTGTAGTATTTTGTATTGAGCTAGTATTTTCGTGACCCCCGCTGATCACGAAGTTGGAACCGGTTAAGCCTGCCACAGCCTCTTTTTGGTATGTTTGGATTATTATTATAAATGGGTAGTCGTTGTCTATTTAAACAAAAAAAAATATTAAAACATTTATAGGAGTTTACACTACATAATGTGTTTATAAAATTTATAAAAAGTATACGTTATGTACAAATCAATGCAATGGTTGGAATGATGGAATGATTCAAATTCAACAAACGTTTTTCATTTAAGGCTCAAAGCTTTGCCAGCTCTGAGCTGTCAAATATATCTGTGTTTATTTTTAAGCTCTTCTGAACGATCAAATTTGATTTCTATTTTGCATGGGAGATAGCTCGAAGCACGCTTCCGTGTGAAATGAAAGAGACAGATAACTTTTGACAGTTCAGTACTTCAATAGGCGTTTTTCTTTTTTAACTCTGAGCAGAGCCTGAGCATATTGAGTATGCTCTGAGCAGAGTTTGATCAGAGCTTAGAGCTCTCTGATATTTGTATTTATGAAACACGGAAAAATATATCCTTTTCTGACAGCTCAGTTCTCTGCACTGAGCTTAAAAAGAAAAACGCCTACCTAATATGTTGAACAAATAAATCGGAGATCGGAAAGTTCTAATAGACTCGACCGACGCGACGTTTCTGCTTGCTAGCAGGAAAAAGATACATTATCTCAACCAAATTTATTGGAAAGCTATACGATCTACAAAGTTGAACTGAAAAATAATTAACATGCCATGGCACAAGGCCTTAAATGTTCTCATAACTTTTATAATGTTCTGTAGGGACCTTTCGTCACTTGATGGCACCGTGCGTCGTCGTCGCGGTGTGGAGTTTAAAAATAATAAAGCTCGCTTAGTGATTTATACTTATTAATTTCTTATTAATTACTACCAAGCTCGTAAGGTCATACTTACATTGACGGCGTTGGTGGAACAGAGCAACTACAATCTGGGGGAATGCAACTATCTAAACATTTAGTTCTGCAACGAAAAAATAAGTTGTTTTTGTAATAAATCAGTAAATATATGAATATGTACCTACATATGTATGTTAAATATAAATCTTTGTGTTTAAAAGTGAAATAAGTCTATAACCTTTACTAGACACAAGTTATGACCTTTATTTCTCAAAAAAATTATTTGTTTATAAAATTTCTTCGCACTTTCTAAAAAATAAATATGACTTTCTAAAAGTAGGTAATTCTAAAACTCACTCTGTAGTTTTGGTAGCATGATTGTTTACAATAAAAACTGACAACAATAAAAGTAAATATAAAGCTTTGTTCCACATGATCATTAAATTGTTGAGACCACTTTTTTTTTATTAATTCGATTTTTTTTTTTAATTAGATGATTACACCAAGTACCCAATTGGAGATGATGTTTGCTATGAAAAGTTGCCTTTAAGACTATTTGATATTTTGAAATTCATGTTTCTTTTAAATGTTATTTTCCAAAACTTTTTCATTTTATTTCGCTTTGAAATTATCTACAAACACAATTGTAGGGGAACGTGGTCTAAACTTAACAGGCTTTTAAATATTTATAAAGAAATTTTAAAAGTTATAACGCTAAGTTACATATAAAAAAATGCTCATTTATAAACTTATTTTAGAGACGTAGTAAGCTTATACTGAATAACTAAATGTTATTTTCATATAACATTGTCTGAAATTTAAATAAACGAAACAATACGAATCGAAATGAATACATAGATTCTTATTTTGGATTCTATTTATGTAAAATAATCATTATTCTTTTTATTTTAATTTCATTCAATTTAGTCTGTTTTTATTTTAATACTATTTTAACTCAACTCAACTCAAGATCGACTTGTTTGATCTTCTGGAAACATATCTGAGAGCAAAAGGGAAATTATTACCATATACATATACTTACTTAAGTCCTGAATTCGTTTTTCAATAATAATTATAATAATTCAGTTGACTAAAGTCATTAAATATTTGCACGTTGTGATTAATTAAAAAAACAATTGACGTGATTTGTAGCCCAAAACTCTCCTAAACGGTTTTTTAAACTGATAATGAAATCAATAAATTAATTTTCCAAGAAATTTAAATTTGAAGGTTATTCAATGCCTTTTTTAAAATTTAAAGTACATATTTACTATTATCAATTTGGATTGAATTGCTTTCACTAAAATAAGCTTATCAACAACTAACTTTTGAACTTACTTACCCTAAGATTTCTCTCTTACTTGGATGAATCAAAAGACTGATACAAAAAAATAAACAAAACTTTGTTTTCAAAACAAAATTGGAGCTAAAAAAGTTTGTATACGTCTGAATAACATTAATTCAATCCGCAATAAATTTTTCCTTTTTTTCAACTTTCATAAATTGCCATTATAAATAAATAAAATGTACATATTTGAATGTTTTAATGTTCCATTTAACTGAATTATCAACATTTCATTTTCCACATGATTTTGGTACTATTTTAATAACCATAATTACATACCAGTACCTTTACCTATCACTGAATAACCACACTGCTTTATCTTTAAGAAGTTACAAAACTAAAAAGAGGCTGGGTGCGACCCACACTGATAACTTCCCATTATGCATAATTTGAAAACTTGGCGTTCCTGATAATAATAATTGATTAACTTTTGATGTTAGTTGATAACAATTTTATTAATATAAAAAATATCAGGGATATTGAATCTGAAAACAATATTTACCAATTTTTTTAGAACTTTTTGAAGTGTTGTATTTCATGTAAAAATTTAGTTTGGTATTAATTGTAAGAATGTCAATTTCATATTCGTCAATATTTTACCATTTTTTAGATATTGACATAAGCATTTTGAGTTTGTTGGAAATAAAAAACATTTAATGATATTTAATCCGAAAAACAATATGTCACTTTTATGTAAATTTCAGTTTTAGTTTTTAGTAAAAAAACACTACCATTTCGACATTTGTCAAAAAAAAAACCGTATGTTCAAAATTCTATTATGCAAAAAATAAAAAAAAAAAATCGAAGTTAAAATGATTTACCACTCTGGACATATTCAAGTCAAGAAACTACTTTTGACATTTTTCGGCTAAATTTTGTTATTTTGTAAAAAAAACTATCAGTTCTTTATATGTCAAAATTTTAGCGTATATTAATTATTGTATTTAAAACAAATTCGAACTCAATATCGTTGCTCATTCTCATGATATTCAAGTTAAAAACCATTTTTTACTAACTTTTGGTAGAATTTTTTCTCCTTTTTTATTTTTTGTAAAAAAACTGTCAATTCAATTTTTCCAAAAATTTTACCACATGTCAAAGAATACATTTCACGTAGTAAAAAATTGTTTTGAAAATTATATAATTTTTCCTTCATTGTCTATTTGCCTTCTAAAAAAATTTTTTTAGTTTTAACTTTTTAAAAAAATAACGGTATATTGAACTATCTCAATATTTATGCCAAGCCTGTATTACATTGCTATCTACACAATAAAATTTATTTGAAGTCAATAGCATTATCCGTTCCTGAGATATTTGCAACAAACTAAAATGTTCACTTGTTTTAAAAAACTGGTATTATGAAAATTTCATTATTGAATAAAAGTTTGTCCGTGTATTTAGAATTTCTATCAATGTCAAAGCAGTCTTGGTAGAAAACATTATCTCATGAGAATCCAAAATTGCAATTTTTAGGAATTGATTAAAATATTAAATTTTAAATTATATAAAATTTATTTCTAAATTCTCAGAATTTGTAAAAGCTAGTTAATTACATTTTCTTAAACAGAACAAAATAATATGTTATTTTTTAAATATTTAAATAAAAAAAATTTATTTTATAATAATACTATATAAAGCTCTGTGCTTGAATTTCAATTAAAATATTGCCAAAATGAGTATTTTATTTGTTTTATTTAATTTTTCCATGGATATACATACATATGTACATAATTCACAGTACTAAAATAGTACACATAAAATGAAATTAATTATTCCCAACCACACTCATTCGATAAAATTAGTTTTTTCTTTTAATTCTCATAACAAATAAAATTGTTTTCGAATTTAAAATCCAAACAAAATCATTATTATTGAATTTTATTGCAATTATACAAGGAGCAAAACGCACTCGCACTGCCAAAATAAAATAACGAATTAAAAAAACAACAACAAAAACAATTTTGATCTCATCGATTTGTTGGTCATCCTTTTTCCTAATGGATCTGACATCATGCCACTATTTTATGAACCGCACGTGCCCAGACTCCCAGAGAAGCATCAAAAATCAAATCCTATTTGGGAGGACAACACGTTCCAATCAGAGGTATTCACTGCTCGTCTCACCACCTTCGCTTTGTCACTGATGGGACTGGACTTGGCAACCAAACAAACGAAACGAAACGAAGTACCAACAAACACCGCCCAGTAGCGCTAGCGTCGCGTCGCATTCGCATCACATTCACATCATTGCCATCATTGACACACTAAAATTGCTCTGCTAAATTCACACAGCAGCAGCGCCCACTGTGTGTCAGTCAGTTCAGTCGTCCTATTGTTATTCCGAAGGCATTTTCCAAATGCATTGCAAATGTTTCTCATTTGTCATTTAATATGTTTTCAATAAAAATAAATATAAAAACACAAATAAAAATAAAAAATAAACATCAAATTCCAGCAGAAATAAGAAACATGATAATTTTGAAACGTCTGGCTCACATTTGAACGCTTCGAGCCATCTATTCAATCCAAATATTTTGTCATCTCCATAATATAACAGCTTAAACCTTCCATATTTACGTTTTGGCACAAAAGAGATGTTAACAGGTTGTGCAATAAGGTTAATAAAAATCAAAATAAAAATAAAAATCAAAATGGAAATTTAAAAAAATCTAAATCGATTGCGTCGACACGATGATGGTGACGACCGACAACGACGGCGGTGACGGACGGTTGAAGATGAAGAAACGATGACGACGACGCACGTAACGACGACGACGACGTGACGGTGACGGTCGTTGTCGTTACTCTTGTTAACCTGTTGTTGGTAACGCATTTTTGTATCTTCGCTGCCGTCAACATCATGCTTGGCAGCGGATTATCCTAACTAGGGTTGCCAATGGTGACAAGATAAAAAAAAAAAAAATGGAATCCACGAATTCTCAATACATGGTGTCCTTAGCTTTGTGAGTCCTGAAAGCTGTTATAGAAATTATTAAGCAATTTTTTCAAGGTAAAAAAAAGAAGAATAAAAAAACAAAACAAATTTTAATCCGAAAAGTTTGTAATTTTATTTTATACTCGAAATATAATCCTTGGAGATTCCTGGAAGCTTTGACATTAGACAATCAATGGAAATATGAATGATAGAAGAAAATGAATATTGTTTAGAAAACCTTTACAAAAGAATATTCTTTAATTCGTGAAAACCTTGTATCTTTTGTCTATCTTCGTAGAAAAATAAAAACACAGCACTCGGAGTTCTCAGAGCATAGGGCAATGGTTTAAAAAGTAAACTTTTGTAAAAGGAGCTTCATTTTCAACTTAAATTATTAAAAATTCCTTAAACTAATCGATTTGATCAATTCAGCAGTAAATTTTACTTCAAATACGAAGCAAAGAAATTTAAACTTGTTCACTTGGGCGTATACGTACTTTTTTTTTAATCAATTTTTATTTTCTGATAAATTCAGTTAAATGAAACGAAATGAATAATTGAATATAATTGATGTTGTACTATTATTAGAGAAATATCTAACTTGGATATATTTTTATATCTCCGGTCGTTTAAATTCATGTCTGTTTTTTATTTAACAACTCGATTTTTCAGAGAAATTTATTTTTAACCCATCATAGAATCATATATAAAAAAGTTATTGAGAAACATTTTCAAAAATTAAATGGCATCCTCTTTAATAAGAAGAAAAAAATGTATTGTATTTGATGTAGTAAATATTATAAAGGGGAAACGTTGTATTTTTGCATGCTTGTTACGAAAAAACTTAAAAACTGAAAATTGTCCACCAGTGCGAACCCATGACAATTTGATGTTTTGGAAATAAATACTTATAATTTTGTAAGTGATTTGACAAAATTAAAATACATAGTGAAACTGCTGCATTAATTATGTACATAAATGAAAAAAAATAATAAATTTTATTTACTTTAGTTAATATTTTTGAAACATTTTTTTTTAAATTTTATCAAGAATTCTGACCACAAAAATAATAAAAGAAAATTATCTAATTAGGTAGTCCACAAAGAGAGATTGTCTGGCAGAGGAATGACCACCATGAATTTGTCTGGGACTCACTTTTTGTACTCAAGGTGTAAATGATTTTTTTGGATCCTTAACCCACTATTACGCCATTGAGGCCGCGACCAGGAATTGCAAGACATTAATTTTTGTGGTTAGATTTATCACAGCTTTCTACTCATAACCTTCATTTTCGTTTAACTTTCACAACCCAAAATTATTCTGTGGGCTCTAAGACTAAATAAGAAGGGATGTTTATTCATAACCCATCATAGAACAAGAGGAACCATCATCATTACCAGGTTCAGCCAAATTTTGGCTTAAACAGACAACATCATCAGGAGAATCAAACGAGATGTTCTTGATTCCTTAGTAAGCTCGTGGGTGTCCAGGGTTTTACCCAAAGAAAGCAAAAAACTTGGGTTCAGAGTTTGAAACTCGGATTCAGCAAACAACTTTATTTTTGGTTTTTAATACTTCAGAACTAAACTAAAAAATTATTTCATATTCATATTACTGGGGTTCCATCCCCTGTCTCTAGCACTAGACTAGAGAGTAAACGGGCGGCTTAGAGGAAGTGGACAGCGGAAATAAACAGGGATCAATTTCCCTTCGTGTCCATGGCCGCAAAACCAACGAAATAAACAGGGCTCTACATCGCCGTGGTAGGCTATGTCTGCAGCTCCCTTAGAAGAAGATTACTACAGAATAAACGTTGAGGTTCGGTCTTCATCTGTCCCTAGCACAAAACTAGAGCTCCCTTGGAGGGATGTTACGAAATAAACGGTGAGGTTCAGTCCTCCTATGTCCCTAACGCCAAAATAGGGAATAAACGAAAGGCTAAAACCTTATCCGTCGTACACTTAGAAGAAGTGGACAGCGAAATAAACGGGGGGAAAGGATTTATAGGACCCAAAAATTGTCACCGGATTGCCTTGTACTGGAGTACTAGTTGTCCTCGGGTTTTCTTGTACACATGTTTGGGACACTACAGAAGAAGGTAGAACACAAATTCCTTTCAACATTCCACTTCGTCATATGCTATATTGGGTCGGAACTGGATGTGAATTATAAGAATACGAATGACAAATTACCATAGGTTTCCGCAACACCACTTCTAATCTAAGCTGCTGGCTTCGGCGTGATGTTGCTTGTGCGGATTCGGTAGCGTGGGTCGGTGCGGCGTCGGGAGTGTAACGCTTCGTTACAATAATTAAATGGAGTTAGATTCTGGAGGCTGCAAGTAGAGTAAAATTTATCATAAAAATGGGCCTAAATAACTTTTTCGCCGAACTTCAGGTGGTACTAGAATTAGAAATACACATATTATTAGTAATGGCTGGTCAGATAGGACTTGAACTGTAGTTAAGAATTTTTGAATAGAATATCCTAAATTTATTTATCAGAATTTCATGCATTGAAAAATTAATGATATAGGACAGTACTCAAAAAAATTATTTAAGTTTTCGAAAGATTATCCTTAAAATTATCTCTTGGCAACTCTTCTATGGAAGAAGCTCCATGGCCACCGCCACTGTGCAGTGCCATCATGCTATTCTCCAAACATTGTAATAGTCGGCTTGATACCATGATACGAGAACAAACCATAGAGATAGGTCTACAAGGCAGATTGTACGTCAATACAATGTATATGCATGACAAGGACCGACGCGACGACGACGACGATGAGACGTCCGTACATAAATGCAAGTCTCTTATATGTAACTAGGAATATGCGTAGAATCGTAGCAGGCCTAGGAGATGTTGCAAAAGCAAAATAATTCGATGTCTAACTTAATTTGATTGAGATAGATTACCATCAGCCAAAAGTGACTTTACAAAAACGTCAGCAACGTTAACGTTATTTTGCAGTATAGGCAGGTTTGTATTGCAGCCAAGGTATACTACAAAACAGGCACATCATCAGCTGCTGCTGGCTGGCCTAAAGATTGGATAGGGATAGAGTGATGACAAATTTTTAGCTTCTTTTTTTCTTCGCTGATGTGTTTTCGTCGTGTTTGAGTGATGTTTTGGAAAAAAAAACGGTCTCTCTAGTCTGGCAATATTTTTAGAAGTGAAGTGATGGTGAAGCTGAAGCTGGAGTCAGGACTTTCGATAATCATTCAGAGGCCTTCTCTTTAAGAATTACATTAATCAGTAAATATAGTCACAGTAATTAGAAATAAAAATCATTAGACTTTTGTGTATCAAGGTGGAAATGGGGGTTAATGGAGTCTGAATACATTTTTTGAGTCTTCAAGTCACTTTATTCCTCCTACTGGAGATTGGGAAGTTAAGGATAGCACAAAGCTTATTAATTGTCAAGACGGACCATTGGTTTTTCAAAATGTCTGGCAGAGGTATGGCCGCCATAAATTTGTCTTGGACTCACGTTTTTGTAATTAGGATGTCAATATCTATCAAGGAGTGAAGAAAAGTTTTGATTAACATTATTCCTAAAGTTAATTTTTTTCTCGGTATTTGATCCGTAATATCACCACGAAGGTCACCACCAGGAATTGCAAGAGATGGATTTTTGTGGTTAGAATTGCAACAGCTTCCCACTCATATCTTTCTTTTTTGGTTAACTTTCGCAACCCATAATTAGCTGTGGGCTCTTAGACTTTCTATTAATAATGATAAGCAACATCCTCTATAAATTTAGAAATACAGGGTGTTCCAATAAGAGGTGTTATTTTTATATTAAAGAAAAATGGCATTTTTTCAAGTTATATGATCGGATGTTTATATTTCAATGTAAAGAGGAAGGTATGCCATTAAGAGTGGGAAACAATATCAGTCAAATGGCCAGGCCACCTCGGCTAGGCGTATAGAATAGCATCCTTTTCATGAAATTTTCCATCACCAAATCAATAGCTTCACGAATTCGTGAAATGCTGGGCTTTTGGAGTAGAACTTATCTTTGACGTAGATCCAAATGAAGAAGTCACAAGGTTTTAAACCACAAGATCTCCGTGGCCAATTGTGATCACCCCTTCGTGAGATAACACAGAGTCCTTTTCCCGTAAAAATTGATGGTTTTGTTGCTTGTGTGACACATAGAGCCGTGTCTTGTTGAAATTTAACGTTGTCCAGATCGATACCATTCAATTCCGACCAATGGGTGGGACCATAAATCGCACCAAACGAGTTGAGGATGGAGAGGCTTTCCAACAATAAATCTTGAGTTTTTCGAGCCCCAGATGCGCTAATTTAGCTTATTGTCATAGCCACCGAGGTTGAAATGGGCCTTTTCAGTCATGAAATGATTTTTCGATAAACCGCTTCCCAGCCAAATTTTCACCATGTTTACAGTGAATTTAAATAATTTCAACACGTTGTTGAAGCATGTATCGTTCCATTTTTATTAATAGTGAAGTTACTACTTGTCAAATGTCAAAAAATTACAGCTTCAAAGGTCACATAACTGACTGTTCAAAATAACAGCTCTTATTGGAAAACCCTTTATAATACAAATATGTTAGGGTATTGAACAAAGTTGTCAGCAAAAATAGTACCACTTTTTCTAGAAGGCTCAGCCATTTCGAAGTTTAAAAACTCAATATTAAACTATGTTAAGGGTTATCCATTTTGCTATTTCAAAAGTATAGGGCTGGAATTTGACATCTGCCAAACTTTAACCACAAAATGGATAACCCTTTACAGTTTATTTCAATAAGATATTTCATTTGATATTAGAAGGAAGTTTATTTTAAACAATAGAAGACGGAATCAGCCAACTTTCTTTATCCTTTTAACAACAATAGTCTTATCCAATTCGAATATTTTCGGCTCTATGTCTTCGATAATTTCACGAATTCCTTCTTTAAGGTCTTGAATCGGTATTGGAAATTTGACATAAATACCTTATCTTTCACGTGACTTTACAGAAAAAAGTCTAAAGGTAGTTTTAAATCACATCTCGGTGGATCAATGTAATAACCAATGAAAGAAGTAGCATGGCCAGGACATGAAATTTTTTTTGGAACGTTTTGATGGTTTCGTTTCACTTGTGTGGCAGGTAGCACCATCTTGTTGACAACAAACGTCACCCACATCAAAATCATTCAATTCCGCAGTAAAAAAATCATTGATTATGGCACGGTATCGCGATCCATTAACCGTAACAGTTGGAGGAGTCTAAGAGTAAGGTCCAATAGCCTTGCGAACAGTACCACGTTAGGATAAAGAGGCTTTTTAACAATCAAATTTGGATTTTCCGAGCCCCAAATACGACTTAGTCAGCTTATTAACTCAGTCTTCGAGATGAAAATACGAAGATGAACTTAACCTAAAAAGTCACAAGACCTAAAACATTATTTAAAACTTGAGGGCCCGGCAAACTTCGTCTTGCCCCATTTTAATACAGAAACTCAAACTATGTAAAAATATTGTTGTTGCCTATTAGATTTTAAATGCAATTTTGTCATAGTTTCTAGATGACTTATTAAAAAGTGGTGGCAGAACAACCGAAGTTCATGTCCTAGTTTCTGAAACCATCTGTTTTGTAAACAACCGCTGATTGCTGAATATCATGGTCAATGTTTAATCCTAATAAAATCCATTTTACCGGGATAGCCTATGTGCTTTTTCAAACTACAATCTACTTCTGTGCCAAATTTCATCGAGATCGGTTCGGCTGTTCTTGAGTTATAAATAGTGTGATTTCGTTGTTTTTACTTATTAAATGCCAAAAGATGACAACTTTAAAAGTGGGCTTTTGTGTATGAAACCTCTCTTTTTGAAAAACTCTTTGCATAAAAATCAACATAAACAGTTTTTGTGTTTTATTCACTGCTGTATAGCTAGCGCAGCATTCAAATGAATAAAACGATCAAACTGACTGTACATACGAGTATATCGTCAGAACAGCCGCCATTACTTTTGCGGGCTTCTTTATCGCCAGCAATTAAATTGTTGTTGTTTGCTGAATTAAATTTTGCTGTGCTAGCTACCCAGCAGTGAATAAAACACAGATATTATTTATCCATTTTAAAGCTTCTTGTTTAACCATTTTTGAGGTTCTTTGATCACCCATGGACAGTACCCAGCCTTGGAAAACTTAATCATTTTATCACAGCTTATTTAAATTTACAATGTCCATAACTCTATGTCTATATAGAAAAGAAATAAAACCAAGTGGAGTGTTTTGAAAATCGTTTATGTCCAGAAATTATGTTATGGCCTTTGCAAAAGGGCTCATCCTCATAAGATAACCATTGGTGTGGAAAATCTTAAGATGTTTTTCTCTTTTGAACCCCTTATTTTAACTCGAGACCAAAAGTATATCAACTTCGGTCAGTAAATTCCTTGGATTTATTTTATGTTTTCCTTGCAAACTTTTATTGACCTTAAAAATTCATTCCTGTCCTCATTAAATTGAAGTAGCACTCCTATATTTTTTAAGCCAAAAACTTTGGACCTATGACTTTAGGTTAGTTGTGTTTTGTTGGCAAAGAGTTAACAATGGCATACCTCTATAGCTTTTTCTATCTTTTGGATGTATATATAGTGTTGCCCAATTCCCACAGTAATGACTTGAAGAGGTTATTATAAGATGCATTGGTGCATCTGCAGCGAGAGTCTATATGCAATTGGTTGGTAATTTTTCAATGAAACAACTCGGTAAATTGTTTGGAAAAATGTGAGTAATCTTTGGAGGCGAGCCACTGCCATCAGAGACGCCAAAAACAGAGCCACCACCTTCAGAAGTCTGAAAAAAAGAGACGCTAGACAAACCGAGACCGAAAGCTGATGGAAGTTAGAAAAATTAGCCTACTTTGCAGTTGATTTTCCATTGGCCTGACTTCGTTCCTCATCTCGTTTCGTCTGACTGGCAATTGCATGTAGGTAGGAATGTTCAATTATATTATCATCATTGTGAATAAAACGCACAAAAGTTAGGGTACACATAGGTAAAATAAGATTTGTTGTTTGTAGTTAAACGTGTGCATCTAGAGGTAACTGCATGGTGGTTTCGAAGGCGGCGAGGCGGGGGTGGTGGTGGTGGATGTTAGCTACCAGCTTTTGTTCTTCAATTGAATTTCCTCTCATTTTATTGTTTTATAAATTGAAGTGGAGGTAAATTATTTAACTGTGAATCATATATGAGAAGAATGAGTGTGCATAGATGCATCAAAGTACAGATGCATTTGCAGTGCAGTGCATATTTGGAATTTACCTTGACTTTATTATAAATGATGATGAAATAGGAAGACGGCGCAAAGTTCTTGTGGGTTGTAACTTGTAATGTATAAGTTAAGAAGAGGCTTTTGAGTAGGTTGCACTTAAAGAGGTTTTGAATTATATATGTTTGAATTAAAGGAGTGACATTTTATGTCTCGATAGGCTTAAAGTCTATAAATTAAAAAATACATAAGGTCGTATGATTAAGATCAAAAATACGCTGACGGTGCACCGGTGGGTGCATAGCATACAGAATTAGAATAATTATTTTTCTTTCCTTTTTTGAAAAATAGGGTTTTAAGCAGGTTCTTTTAATATTTCAAGAAGAAGAAGAAAAAGAAGAAGAAGAAGAAGGAAAAGAAGCTGAAAATGAAGATGAAGATGAAGATGAAGATGAAGATGAAGATGAAGATGAAGATGAAGATGAAGATGAAGATGAAGATGAAGATGAAGATGAAGATGAAGATGAAGATGAAGATGAAGATGAAGATGAAGATGAAGATGAAGATGAAGATGAAGATGAAGATGAAGATGAAGATGAAGATGAAGATGAAGATGAAGATGAAGATGAAGATGAAGATGAAGATGAAGATGAAGATGAAGATGAAGATGAAGATGAAGATGAAGATGAAGATGAAGATGAAGATGAAGATGAAGATGAAGATGAAGATGAAGATGAAGATGAAGATGAAGATGAAGATGAAGATGAAGATGAAGATGAAGATGAAGATGAAGATGAAGATTATTATTTTTCCAGTCATAAAAAGTACTGGACGATAAGCAAAGGAGAAAAGTTGTTGCTGGGCTCTAGAAAGGATTCTCTAAATTACAGTCCTTACTGAACTTCGTTTTAAAGCACATGGTATCTGGTGCCAAAGCTCATGGTTAAAATGACAGAATGCAAGGTCCTTCAGATCCATGAACATGAATCACGCAGAAACCCTTCGAAGATCGAGGGCCTGAAAGTGAGAGTGAAATCTGCTACGATCTTCAATATTCTATGTGACAAAAGGTACCGTCTCCTTCGATTTGCCTTTCTTGGAACCTTTGTACATGTACATTTCACATATGTATATGCATGTATAAGACTGTTCCTGATTGAAGGTATTCATTTTTTTATGAATTTAAGTACCACAATAAAAAATTATGTTTCTTATTCTCAACTACTTATTCTTCATCCCAACCAAAAGGACACACCTTTTAATACTCGTACTTGTTCATTTTAATGTCCGACAAAAATTATTGCCAACCTTCCTTGCCACAATCCTTAAAGATAAGATAACCCACCTTAGTTGTTCCTCGTCGTCGTCGTGTCGTCATTACAAATTGAAAACATTTCATTATTTATTTTGTATTTTTATGGAGAAGATCTGAACCATCTCCATCTTTCAACTTCAAGTTTACAGAGTTCCGAAAAAATTTTCATTCTTATGAGAACAAGATACGAGTCGAGTAAGTAGATGTATGTAGGTAGAAGCATTAAGCGTATTGTTGCGGTTTTCACCTTGAATTTTGTTGTTGTTTTCAGTTTTCAAATTCGCTTTTCTTATTATAAAATTTTTACTGCGTTACATTTATCTGTCTGTTTTGTCTGTCTGTCTGTCTGTTGTATGTTGGTGTGTTTTTGGTAAAACAGAAGACTTTACTTCGTTCCTGAGAGCAGGTATAGGATGTCTGCCACTGCCTTGAGTTCGGAGAGTAATGAGATACAGTGACACTGAAGATTTGTTCATTCGTTTAACCTACACTTTTTTGTATATGAGACAGTAGATAGTTTTTGTATCTTATTTTTTTTTTTTTTTTGATTTATTTTCAAGTGGCATCTTAAAGGCGTCAGCGTCACCTGAATGAGATGACAAATAAAAACTATTTAAAGACTCAGCCCGCTGCGCCAAAGAAGGTACAACATCATGAAGACTTTATATATGGCACATATTGTGGACTGTGGTCCAAACGTCGCGTCGTCGTTGGAATGGAACACATCAAGACCTGAATGTCAATGAAGGAAAAAGAGTTAAAGATTTGTAATCGGACGGCAAAATGGATGGAATAATTACCTCGGCTATAAAATAAAACGAAATCGACTTGAAAATTGGCTGGACGTGTTTTTTTTTAATTTATTTTATGACATGATGATGAAGATGAGGTCAATGTTTGATTAATGAGAGTGTTTATGATAAAGTTCCGGGGTCATTTTCACACACACACACACAAATTAAGGTGTTTAATTTTAAACCGGAAGTTGTGTGGAGAAATTTCACACATAACCAAACGATTTATTGGAATTTCTATAGATTCACCACTCTTAAGGACATTCATTCAATATTATTCAATTTGAAATTCGAATTAGAAAATAAATTTTCTCGGAAAAGGAAATCAATGTTGTGTGAGAAAATCGAAAAATGTTAAAGCTCAGCATAAATAAAACATGACACGCAGACACACACACTGCTTTCAATTTCATTAAAATTGCTTTGGAAAATATGTTTTTTTTTTCTTCTATTTTGGATGTCCTTTTTTTTTAAATCATTTTTTGTTTTTTTTTTTTTCTAAAAGAAGATTGATGTCTTTTTATCATAAATATTTGCATGCTTTTGGCTTATTGAATATTTATAAGGAACATGATTTTGAGTATAATAAATATCGATTTGTAATACAGCAGTTTTATTTATACATACATATGTATGTAAAATCCCACGTATACATACATACATATGGATTGAGTTTAAGGAATGAACAGGAGTGAGGAAATGGTGACAGATTTATTTAAATTTAAATGATATCCTTGCTTGAATATAGCAAGAAGCAGATGGTTACTTTGAGTTGATATTTAAGAAGATGAAAAATATATGTGAGTATTTACTTCAATTAATTTATATTCATAAATATGTACATTATGATTTGAAGAGAGATAAAAGTGGGAATTTTAAGGAAATATTCAAGTCAGGAGAACATGATTCCACAAATGAAATTTTTTGAAGCATGATACATTCTTCAACTAAGAAATTTTTATTCTAAAAAATTCCACTTAACTTAAAATTCATTTTGTAAAAAATGTCCATTTGATATTCGTCAATATTCTATTCTTTAGGTATTGACAAAAATAACATAGATACATTTGAAGTCAATATCATTGCTTGTTGTGATGATATTTAAGCCGAAAAACAATTTTTGACACCTTTCGGTAAATTTTAGTTTTAGTTTTTTTAATTTTCGTAAAAGAACTGTCAATTCGATATTTGTCAAAATTTTACCATAAATGTTAACAGTTGTATATTGTATGAAAAAGTTTTAAGGCAATATCGTTTCGAGTCAAAAAAACATTTTTTATGAATTGTTGGTAAAATTTTTTGTACTTTTTTATTTTTTGTAAAAAAACCTGTTAATTGAGTTTTTTTTTTCTAAAATTTTAACAGATATCAAGGGCAACATTTTCTAAATTAAAAAATTGTTTCGAAGTGATATCATTCCTTCATTGTATATTTGGGCGCCAATTTTTGTTTTTTTAGTATTTACTTAAAAAAAAAACAACGGTATGTTGAACTATTTCCAAATTTATATAAAACCTGTATCACATTGCAATCTATCCAATAAAATTTATTTAAAGTCAATAATATTATCCTTTAATGAGATATTTGCAACCAACTAAAATTTTCACTTTTTTTTAAACTGCTTTGGTGAAAAAACCGCTTGACAAATTTTTATAAAAGCACACTAAGGCGTATACGTACTTTTTTATTTAATACATTTTCGTTTGCAAATAAATAAATCTTCATCCATTTTTCTATGAGGAAAGTAGTTAGTGGATCTGAAGTAAGAAGTATGTATAAATATTAGCTTTACCGAAAAATATATTTTTAGGACTTAAATGAAAGTTGACAAAACCCTGCTTGTAGAAAATCGCATTAAAAAAGAAAGGTGTTCTTTAAATACCCGTATTCCTTAGTATATAATGATGTGAATTGTTTAAATTATAGACAAAAATTATTGTTGAATACTTTTTTAATAATTTTTAAAATTTTCGAAATTATATAGTCTCATTTTTAGCCTAATTAAATAATGTTAAAATTTTAAGCTTTCCATTTTAAGAGGCCAAGCATTTGTTAACAGACGAAAAAAATACTTTCACTTTCCTCAATATATAAGGAATCCATTCTGCTTGTTTTTAAATCATTACAAATGCATTCTCCTTGCGTATGACACTTATTTTCAGGAAGATTTAGAGTTCTTAAGGCTACGGAATCAACCGTGAAATATTGTTAAACTTTGAAGAAAGCTCAAAAAATCTGATTTCAAATATGAATATAAATTTGAAATAGCTGTGTTTTATTCACTGCTGTGTAGCTAGCACAGTAAAATTTTCCTCAGCAAAGAATAACAATTTTATTGCTGGCGAAAAAGAAGCCAGCAAAAGTAATGGCAGATCAGCTATGCTGGAATATAATGTAAAGTCAGTTTAATCGTTTTGAATGATGCACTGTCCTTACATATTATTTATGTTTCCATGATAAATCAAATCACTTAACACTAAAAATGATAAATTATAAATCATAACTAACGCGTTTAGACAATGAACATCTATAATAAATAATAAAATTAATTAAAAAATATATTTCAATATTGCAGTTTCAATATTATATATTTTTTTTAGTTGAAACTCATACGTATTAATTTAAAATGGATAGTAATTTATTAATTAGTAAAAGAGTCCAATTAAAAAATTTAAAATATATTTTCCTTCAAATAGTTATTATAATTAATGAATTAGTATACAAAAAATTATTTATTAGTATCTTGAAAATATCCCGTGTAATTACACAGAAATGCCAATGATTTGAATAATCTTTGAGTGTTTTTGTTGATGTTGTTCTTTTTTTTTAACTTTAAACTTTAAAAAATAATTGAAGTGTTACAAAAACAATTTAAATATAAACTTGAATTAAATTACAAACTTAATTGTGTGCGGGATTAACTTACTCTATTCATAGACAGAAATACTCGGAGTTGTTCAATTGGAAAATGAAAGTGTTTTGTCATGCAAGTGGCATTTTTTTATAATATATAGTTAATGTGCCATTTTATGCACTGCTGATCGCACACAATCGTTTAATCGTTTAACTGTTTAAACAATTTGCATTTTTCCATATAGCTACGAACAACATTATGGAATTTTAAATAATCTCAACTCGAATACGAGTAAGGTGAATTAAAGACCAATGTGTGTCTGTGTACCGCGGTACCGGGTGTACCAAGTTCATTGCTTTTGTTTTTGTAACAATATGAGTGATTCTGCACTCATTTAGCAAACATGAATGTATCTAAGAGTATATGAAAAAAGTATCTATGAGTATAACTAACCTATTTCTATGCATAAGACATAGCATAGATTCGTTTGAAACTTAGCATTGTTATGAAAATCTCATGTGATGTGTGTTCTTGTCCGCATTTTGAATTTCTGTACGTGAGTATTTTGAAACTCTTTAAATCTCCAACTGAGGATCATTTTGCTTTTGATTATTAACTTTTTAAAGAATTTTTTTTTTTAATTTTTTGTTAGATTAAAATATAAACGGATTCGTTTCACAGTGCGTTCAAGAGGAATTGAATTTTTAGAAAAGCGAAGGAAATGATTTTTTCAATTCTACTCCAAATGAAATCAATATCAATCGAAAATATTATTCTCAGTTATAAAGTGTGTTTTTTTAGACGTGTGGTTTTCAAGAAGAAATAAAATGAATAAAATTTAATTTTATGGCCAAGAATTTATTTTCATTAGAAAGATTAGGGTTTGCCATTATAAATTCGTGTAAGTGGTCATATCGGCTGGTTTCCATGAATTCCAGCCGGGAGGCCCAATTTTCGACCACTTTTTTCAGCAATTAGGGCTGCGCATGGAGCACACCAAACAGTGACTTTTTGAGGATGTAAGGACAATTTTGGTTATTAACTTACCCATTCAACTAAACATGAGTTTCATTGCTGAACAAAATTTTCTTGGGAATAACGGCATCGGTGGCCATCTCGATTTGTGCCCATTCACCAAACGTGCGACGCGCTTGATGATCGTTCGGCTTCAATTCTTGCACGAGTTATGAATTTTGTAACCTCGCAAACGATCCATGAATTGGATGGACAGCAACAATAGCGTCTTCGGTGTGCACTGTACGGCGTCTCTGACTATTAGCATTATCCACTAGAGTAAACGTCCCGTCGTCGTCGTGCGAAACGGATCCATGGATTGCCCGAAATTCCACTCTTGGGCGATTATGTCGACCGAATATTGGACGTAGAGTGTGATGCGTCTCGCGAACCGAATCATTATTTTGGTACTACATTTGTACAATTTGGAAACGTTGTTCAACAGCAAGTCTATTCATTACGAAATGGCAAACAAGACTAAGCATGAATCAACTGTCAAAAAGGAAACCACACGTCTTAAAAAACAATTTTTTTTAATTTTTCTTAAAATGGTATCAAAAACAAAGGACTGCTTTTTTTAGTTTATACGTATTTTAAAATTAAATGTCGAAATCTATCTATCTATAAAAAACGATATCAGTCAAAATATGGCCAACAAGACTAGGGTTGCATGAAATTCTCCTTAACTTTTGCTAACTTCTTGAATTTCGTCTTAAAGTTCTCGAATCGATTTTATAGAGATTTTTTCTTTTACATGATTCAGAAAAATCTTCAATATCACGCTTTATAATTATGATTTGATCACGACTTTGAGAAATAACATGGTCAGGAAACACTGCTTGCAAGGTTATGACTGTTTTGTTGGTTTTGTCGCACTTAGAGGCGAAGTTAACGCCTTTAACATCAATATCTATTGCTATAACAAATCATCAATAATAGGTTAGAACCGTAACGCAGGAATCACTGACACGTTTAGAATAGAGATACTTTTCAACAGTTATTTTTAAATTTTACGAGATCGAAATGCGATAAAATTTTGCTTATTAATGCAATATGATCACTGTAGATGATAATATCGATAAGAGCTAGGATCTAGCATTCTTGTGTTAACAGCACTTTAAAAAACCTAAAGACTTCAGCCTTTCTGAAAAATATTGTTGTGGAATAATGACGCATGTGTTTTGGGCATATGGTTAAAATTTTTCACATCACTATCTTGTTCCAAAAGTTCAAATTTGTCCACTAGTTTCACTATTACCCGATGATACTTTTGACATTTTGAAATTCGGTCCATAACATACAGTCCAGTCTAGTTTTTGTCTCTGATGGTTTTAAGAGAACATCGTCTCTGTTTGACAGAACTCAATGTGTTCGGTTTTAACTTTACCAAGTAAATTTATTTTAAAAAAAAAATATATAGATTATAGAGACCTTTAAATATCCAAATTGTCAAAATTTTTAATTCGACAAATTAAACCGATTATCACAACTTCCAATGGGAAGCTAAAAAAGAAATATTTTCCTGCTTAACATTTCCCCATTCCCGAACACATACATACATACAAAATTCTACTAAAAAAAAAACAGTTTTAAATTTTTTGAAAGAGTTTTCCAATTTTTTTTTCAAAACATTTTGCTTCACATAGAAGGAAAGAAATTTTGTTCTATATTTAAGCTTTAAGCTTTCCCAGAACTTCTGAACACAAAACAATACATTTCTGAAGCATAATCAAACTGACAGGTAATGACAGTTGGTATGCAAAACAAATTATTGATTTTTCCATTTTACATGTTTTTTTTGCGTAGTTTATCGTCCTTAAAATCCTACGTGTGGAAGTCAAAAATATGTTAAAACAAGCAGAATTGGTCCAGCCGTTCTCGAGTTATTACGAGATTTATGGCAGCAATGATAAATTGGCCAAGGTATTGCACAATGCACATTAAGCTCTGGTATGGCTGGCCATGAAATGAAACCTGTTGAGACATTTGCAAGTCTCGCCTCAGTCTTTTCGAAATTGATAAATATCAATATCTTTATATTTTTCTCTTAATGATCTCACTTTGAGCATTATCGGTCTCGATTTCTAGAACAATGCACCTTAATTCGAAAAACCTGACGAGAATCTCGGGAAAATTATAATAGTTTTGTCTTGTTTTCGTCATTGATGCTTTTAAGATAGTATATGTAGTCTCGTCTCGGTTCCTCAAAACTCCTCAAAAGTCAATCGATTTTCACACCTCTATGTGTTGGGATTGTAAGCCATTTGCCAGCTCCACCGGAGTCTTAACTATAACGAAGAGATCTAATGAACATTCAAAAATTTAGTTAAAATTCTTTGTCGAAATTTGATATCTACCTTCGAACGTCCTATCTGTCAACATTATTAATTCGACAAATTAAACAGATATATGTAGGTACATTAACATTTCCCCGTTTAATACTGCATAATGAAAACAGTTGCTGAAAATAAAAGATAATAATAATAAGATAAGGAATCGATTATATTCTCCAAAACTCAGTACTACCAAAAAGTACATATTCAAATCTTCTTTCATTTTGATATGCATCTCTTTTGTTCCCCGAATACTCGTATTTATATCAACTCAAGTGCACACCATCTCTAAGTGAAATGAGTCAGAAAATTGAATTGTAATCACTCCGTAACCAGCAATGTTTAATTTTCCAGTTGCACCAACGTCGATTACCTGAAGGAACAAGGACCCAAATGTACATATCTACATCCTTTATATACAATCCATGCATACTCGTATGTAGTTACTGAATATGGAATGCGATTGTCCTCGTCGGTCGTCGTCCTTCGTCGTCATCATTGGCCAAAACAGCAAAAGCAAAAAGCAGTAGATATTGTAGTTGCAGCAGAGCAGCAGAGCAGCGGCAGCATCCAGTATCCAGCAGATCGTTGGGACTTGAAGCTGGAACCACAAAGGGACCACCACCGAACCGACCGCCCCAATCGAATTTATTACTCTGCAGGCTTATGCCCGCATGGATATTTACAAGCGATTTAGGAGACGTTACACTGTTCCAGCTATACGAGTTTTCCTATATACATAATCTTCTCTTTCTTTTTTTTTTATTTTTCGAGCGTTCGTTCGTTCTTCTCTGTTTTCGACATGGGATGTACGAACTGACTCTCTTCGAAGGGTATGTTTTGATTGTTTAAATGTTAGAAACACAGAAGGTTTGTTCGAAATTATTAATTAAGGCAGGCTTATTCCTTCTGTCTGGGACGGCCAGGTATCTCAGTTGAAACATAAGTGGCACAGAAACCATTTTATTATTATTCTGTCTTATGGTTCGTAAGATTACTGACTTTGACAAAAAAGGCTTTATCTCATATATCTTTAGAACTGTCAAAATGACATAACTTTTGTGCCGACCCATCATTTCATCCGTTTCATCATTTCATCAGGTGGGAAGGGTAAATCAAAATTAACAACATTAGGTCTCAGTTCTCAAAACGTATAATGACATTTGTTACCATTTATGTGACACAAAATTTGTTTCTTTGACATCTTGAAATCAAAGTGGATTTTAGTAGAACTTAAGGTTGTCATTATTAAATCCAATAGTCAAAATGTTTTCATTACTTTTGAAATCTTTAATAGGTTCTGTCATTCTGTATACAGTTCCATATTTTTTTAATTAAATCGTATAAATTGACAGTTATAATATGTAATTCTTAGTGCTGTCAATAGTTTTGAAATCGTGTAAACAGACCGTTCTGGTGATTCTTAGAGCCGTCATTATTTTGTTTAAATAGTTTTTTTTCTTACATCAAGCTTACTGACAGTTGTTATGTCAGTTTTGACACATAAAAACTGCACCATCCTTTGATTTTGACGTCTATCAAATTTTGTGGAACTTACGAATTAATCGATTATGAAATACATTAAGACAAAATATTATTTATCCATTTATCCTGTCATTTTATTGAAAACATGTTTAAAATAGTACAGTTGTCAATTTTCTCACAAATTACTAATATAAATTTTATACCAATAAATGGTAATCTTAAAAAAAGAAATAATATTGAATGATATTGACATAAAATGAAAGAAATAGTGACATTCTGCAATTTTTTCTAATTTTTTGTTTATTATTTTATACCAATTAATGATTATTAAAATTTTATTACACAAGAAAATATTAAATAGGTGACGTTCTGTTCATTCCAAAAAAAAAGAAAATAGTGTTCTTATAGAAAATGACTTTTATACAAGCAATTGGTATAAAATGACAAGTAAAGTAGTTTGGTATAATTTTCCTACATGATTATTGCAAAGATTTTTTTTTTTAATTTATACCAATTAATTGCTTCTTATACCAAATGGGTATCAAGTGACAACCATAAAAACATTTTGTCATTTTTAAAATCAATTAACTTGATATCATTTTTTTTAGTTTAAAAGTAATGTAACAAGCAATTGGTATAAGTTGACAGAAATAATTTTTTCACTTGACACGAAATTGATCAAAATGTTAAATGTCATTTTTCAACTTAATCGTAACAAGCAAACAAAAATTGTATGAACAAAATTAGTATAAATGATAGGAAAAATGGCACATAGGTAAAGTTTAAAAAAATATTACTTAACCAGAATTATTAAAAATTGGTATAAGAGTACGATGACAATTCTTCAGTGAACAATTGGTATAAAATGACAAGCATGAATACAAAAAAGTGATAGGTAAATGAACATTAAAGAAAGTGCGCACTGTCATTTTCATCAGAAGAATCATTTCAACTAATTGGTATAAAATTACATCCAGTAACTTTTTATCATTAGACTAAACAAAACACAATCAACCTTCATTAAATTGACTAAATCAATTGTCAAAATGTTATTTCATTCCAAAATAGGGTATTGCATGAAATATAATGCCAATTGGTCTAAACAAAACTTATGTACTTTCTATTCCTAATTTTGTTTGTTTTTTCTTTTCTAATCCCTTGTTTCCAGCCCTGGAGCCCCTCTTGGATATGGTATTGGTAATCGCCAGAGTGGTGCGTTTTATAGCTCTACTCAGCATTCGAAAACTAAAATGTTTACAGTACCATCCGTATGCGGTGAACACTGACCAATCCTTGGATGCTTATGTGGAGAGAAGTATTTTTCTCTGTTTACGTTTGGTTTAACCGTTTTTTTTCTAATTTCAATTTTTTTTTCGTCCTTTCTGTTCACTTCTCCCCGTGTGTCTGTATCCCGTTCCCGTTTCGGATGTGCTGTGAATTTATTCCGACCTTGTTTTCTTATTTTGCTATAGACGATGGCTGACAAAAAAAAATTCACCCATAAAATAAAAATAGACAATTTAGGACAACAAACGGATAGCAACAGTAACGCCAAAAGGACATCGGAACTCAGTTTTTGGAGAGTAGAAACAAAAAAAATAAGACCAAAACGAAAACGCTCTACACTTTCACGTACATCGAAGCATTTGGGTCCGCTTTTCTTCACCTCTTGTGTTTCTGTTTTTGAGTGGTGTTCCTATTGTTGTTTTTTTTTTCCAAAACTGAGTTTAGACGGGTTGGAAGGCGGAGGGCGGATGGTAGGGACAGTAGTTCCAGGAGAGCGGAAAGCAAAAAGCTAGCCAATAGGGACAATATACAACACTGTTTTGTTACTATTCCGCCATCCATCCGTCCGTTTGTCTGCGTCTGTCCGAGACCGGAATGACGGGATATAGTATATGTACAAGCTCGCATGGTTTTTCAGGAATGTGTGTGTATGTGAAGGAAACGTTTCGCTCAATGGTAAGTACTTTTGAAATGTTAGTAGTCTATTCCTGACTTAACCAAGTTCTAGCATCATGCCTGGGGTCGTATGACGGACGGAAATGTCATTCACCATTCGAAAACTTGTGTCTTGTTTTTTTTTTGTTTTTTTTTTTTTTATTTTGTTCAGTTTTTGGGAAGAGAATATGTATACGAAATATTTGAGATTGTCAATGTTTTCTTTTTTTCTCTATTTTTTTGACAGTCGGTAAAGAACACCAACTAAAAATGACATTAGCATGCAGCAAGTTTAACATTGGTCATGTGATTCAATCAGCATATAGCAGTCGGATCTCGGATGGCCTTCGGAAAAGAAGATTTAACGTTCAAATGTTCTTTTTTTTTGGTTTTTGGAACGGACAGAAAGAGCACAGCAGACGACGACGACGTCGAGAGGATTAAAAACACTGGAAACCCCTTGAGCAATGAAATATATTTGAATTTACGTTTTTTGTTTTATGCCAAAGAAATGCGAATATTTGGTGATTTACTATTAAATCATGTTGTCCGAAACTAGGCCTGGAGGGCAACTTAAACACCAGCTGAAAAATGCAGTTTTTAAAGAATCAACTTGGATGGATTTCTTGGAAACTTGAATTCATAAGATTTGGCGAAGATTGAACGTTGGAGATTTGTAAATAGGAATTCTAAGAATATCGAGACGATTTCTATTCCCTGGAATATCAATAAGTCAAAAATGCCTTTCTTAAGTTCTTCCTTAAAGTGTTACAATTATTTGATTGCAGTTCTGTTTTTATTGAAAAACTTTACGTTTATATTAAGAGATTTGAATAATCTTAGTTACGTGAGTGTATTATGTTTATAGTCTATTGCCGCCTCTGGGAATACAAGGTCTTTCTGGTTAAAAGGTTATTTTCAAAAAAGAATGAGAACATTTTTTGTATTTTTGAGGATTTTTTTACAATATTTTGGAAACGTAGAAATTTCAAAAATTAGCTTGTTATTTCAAGAATAAATGTACGAGTACTAAGAAACATAGGTACAAACATTTATCTTTAAAAGTTTTGTTTTCTTAGAATTTGTAGGTGGTAAAGAAGGAGGAACATAATTAGAAACGAGTCATTTTTTAAAGATTTTTTTCACAACTAAAACAGATTTTTCTAAAACATTCCTTAAATCAAATTTAATTTTATTGTTTTAAAGAATGATTTGTATTTCTTAAATACCTTCATAAATGTATCGTTTTTTTTAAACCACTTTTTTAAATCCTTTTGAATTCAAAAATCGAAAACTTTTTAACTTTTGACTTAATTATGTGACAAAATTGTCTTTTTTTTAAGCAAAACAATCTTTTTTCGTCAATTTTTTTAAGGGATAAGCTATAAGCCTGTTACGAATTGAGGAACCAACCTGATCACGTTAGCCAAAATTTTTAAGGAATTGTTTCTAGCGTTTCCAATTCCAACTTCCACTTGTACCAAAAATTGCTATACATATGTTACCTGCGTGATGCCTGATTGCTTGGAGTGGATCTCAGTTCTCGAACTGGTTCTGATGATAAACCTTTTACAGGAACAAAGTTTTCAGGTTTTCGACGATATCTAATTTTTTCTGAAATAAAGAATTCAGTAACTTCATATTCTGAATATTTGTTGGAATAATCAAGGAATGAAACCTTCCTAAATTTTAAGCCAATATTACGAGTGATATAAACTTTTGAAAACCTTTCCAAAATTCTAGAACCTTAAAATTTCGTACTAGAGTACATTTTTGAATTATGACAAAGAACGTGGTATATACACGCATTTTTTTAAAATTTGTAGAAATTAAAACAATTATTTTTAACTCGTGTAAGATGGTGGAACATAAAAGAGCAGTAGAAAACAACTTAAAAATTTTCAGATGGGTGTTTTTTTTAGCTCAATGATGACAAGTTCTTATGGTTGTTGTCAATGATTTGAGAGTTGACAATGTCAAACTGACATTTCTGTTCAGTAAGGTTGGACAGTCAGTCGCGAACAACGAGTCTTTCCAAACAGCGAAAACTAACGTTGAGAAAACAGCTGAGCCGTTATAGTCATTGACTTATGTATAAAGGGGCCGCGTCATCTAAAGTTTTTTTCTTCAACTAGTGCTTATTTCGTGAATGGTAACACTTAGCTCATGTCTGATTTGACAGATAATTAGTTTTATCCTTCCGCTGAAAGAATATGGTTGTGTAATATTCGTTTTCGCTTCGCTAATTGGGCCTGCGATCGACTTAGAAAAAATGCCCATTTTGCCAAAAAAATCATCTTTTCAGATGAAGCTCATTTTGATCTTGGCGGGTATATAAACAAGCAAAATTGTCGCATTTGGGACACAGAAAACCCGCACGCATACATTGAAAAGCCGATATACCCAAAAAAAATACTGTTTGGTGCGGATTTAGGTCCAGAGGCATAATTGGGCCATTTTTCTTCGAAAATGAGCAAGGACCGTTACAGTTGAACGGGCCATGTTGAACGAATTTTAGTTCACAAAAATTGAAGAGGAGGATATTGGCAACATCTGGTTTCAACAGGACGGTGGCGCTACGTGCGCTACGTGTTTACAGGAAGTAAACGTCTTATAGGATGCTTTTGACACGAAAATACTCCGGGGTACTTTTGATCCCGTCTGCATAGACGGAGCAGGAGAAAATTTAACCACCACCTGCACGGACTGTACAGCGACATTGAACTGGTCAAAACAGTCAAAATTCACCGACTTAGAAAGATGGGTCATATAGCAAATGGACAACAAGGTACCGGCTCTGAGGACAGCTTAGAAAAGGAAGACCGCAACTCATCAGGTGGCAAACGAAGGTGGAAAAGGACTTCAACAAACTTGGCGTGCAAAACTGATACTATAAACACAGACGAATGTCACATACCAGTGGTGTACTTATGCGGAAATCAATGTTGCACCGGATGTAGAGATCGACTAATAATCTATGTAGAGGCTGCGAGTTTAAGAACAGCTCTAAGCTTCTTCTTCTCCTTAAACTGGAACCTAGTCATAAAGTTCATTTTAGGGGTAATCATTAGATTTTAAAACTATTTAAGCTTTAAAAAAGTGGAAAAATGTAAGACTTTATTTTGATACATAAAGGTACCTAAAAACAGAGCTGGCATAAGTTATGTAAGTATACATTTTAAAACCATGTTCAAGTACGATAATGGACTCCATTTTGTTTTGCCAATAATTTCATTTCTCTCATCACATTGTTTTTATAAAATAAAATACATAAACAACATACATTAGTACCTTTTTCGAAAATTATCATCAACACCTTCTAAATCGAAATTTAATTTAATGTTCTTACAAAAAAAAAAAAAACCGAAAACATTGCTCGTGGTCTTATACATTGATTCTCTTTTACAAAAAAAATAAAATAAAAATAAAATAAAAAATATTCTAAATTGTTAACGATATAAATTTATTGAACACATTTACCTATAACGGCACACTTTATCCCACATAAAATCACTCTGCACAAATTCAATCGCGCTTATCCAAAGTAATTCCACATAAATCAACCTGTTCGATTTTCATCCTCAAGGTATATAGACACACCTACGATTATACATACAAATACATACTCGTATATAAAATCCCTAAAGAGCTCATTGTTTTTGATATAGAAGTGCCTTTGTATACGTATATAGAGTGGTGGCGGGCGGTATATAGATTGGTTTTTGGGGGCAGAGGTACCCTCCGAAACAAAATTCGATTACAAGCATTGTTCACACATTATCGAACATCATTTACCATCAGAACGCAATTTACTTTATTTTTTAAATTTATACTCATTATATCCATGAGGTCGAACATCGCGCACTTTTCTTTTCCGACGGTTGCGGTGAGTGGAAACGTGGATTGCCCCCATCTCCCCTACTCATTTGTTCGAAGCAAATTGTATCTTTTTTTTTGGAGGTGGTATTCTTCCCATCATATCTTTCATCCTCGTTTTTGCTCTGGCTATAAGCTGGAGCACGCATTCCGATAAACTCAAAACCCATCAAAAATATCTTAAAGAAGCTCTCTGATATACCTTACCGCACCACCCTCCCCACCCCGCCTTCTAATGCGACAGCCAAACAAAAAAAAAACATCTGGTGATAAAAAAAATCCTAATCATCACATTTTCTCCGAGCGACGACATCAGAGCAGGCACGTCGTATCTTAATTTAATCCCACATTTTGGTGACATAAACAAGATACTGTTAAAAACCCAAAAACAAAAAAAAAAAAGAAACCGTACAAAAAATTAAAGAAATGGTCCTCTTCCCTTCCCCAACATGATTTTGACTGCCACACAACCAATCTTGAATACTAATTCCCACCGAAAAAGGCCAACAAAAAAAAAAAAGCTGCAAATGATACCAAAGTGTCGTCGTGTATGTCTAATGGCGGATTCAAAGAAATAAACAGAGAGACTCCTGGCATAAAATGGCAAAAACCAAACCGAGTCATGTTGGAAGGGGGTGGGGAAGAGAGAGATGATAGGGATTCGCTTGTCGCTTCTTCTTCTTCTTCTTCATGTTGGCTTTGGCTGTCTCCAAAATTACTGCACGATTTTTGCAGCAGCATTATACTCGTAATATCCCCCAACCCTAACCGCAACCCCCAACGGTACTGTGTGAAAGTTTCCTATAAGAAAAGAATGGCTCCGGGCCTGTGGGTGGGGAGGAGGGACACATGCACAAACAAAAAATAGAAAGTTAATCGAAATAAATAAATTCAGTTTGTGTAATCACATTTTTGGAGCCAAAGCATGTGGTCAGAATAGAGTGGACCCCATAACAACTATGACCATCAGGATTCAGCCACACTATCGTCCCGTCCCCCCCTGCTCATGACTGTCTGCCACTGCCCTTTCCAAATTAGAGTCCAGGCAGCATAAAGAATTTTATCGGTAATGTCTCATTGCAGTCGTCTTCGTTATATCGTCAAATAGAAAGGACTTCGTTACTCTTTTGAAGGACCTCGAACTACATATCAGATGATACAGTCGGTCTTGAAACAAAAGAAACTTTAATTTCATAAAGTCAATTAATTTATGTAAATTATTTTTAATTTTCAAGATAATGCGAGTGAATAATTATTTATTTATCATAATTAACAAACTTGAGTACATCTTGGATCCTTTTCAAGGATAACGCAATACAAGACATTCTTGGTAATAATTTCATGAACAAAAGGATTGACCTCGACGTAGACATGTCAAATTTTTAATTTGACATTTAACATGAAAAAACAACAACAACAACTACTACAAAAAAATTAAAAAAAAAAAACTGTAAACATTGTCTGGAAGTTAATTGAGAGAAATTGACAGCGCAAAGATAAACAAGTCTTTATTTCATGTTGAATAAACAACCAAAAAGGGCTAACAGAGGTTCGAAGTTCGAAGGTTTGATGTCGAATTAAAGCAAAAACGCTAAAGGATACAGCTCGTGTTTACTCTTGTTTTTCTTGGAGAAGGATAATAATTTTAATTGTTATCTGCTTGAGTGCTTAAATAAGCGAGGGGAAGGGAAAGGGGTTCTGTTTCAATTTTGATTTTGGTTTTTGTAAATAATACTTAACTGAAGATGATGTATAAATCATCTTAAACCTTAATAGCGAGAGCAAAACAAATCCAATAAAACAAAGAATATCCCCTCCCCCCTTTTAAAAGCTTCTCCTTTTCCGAGTTCAAATATTTCAAGCTTTTGAAATGTTGTTTTTCTTTAAAATCATTTAATTGAATTGTTGCAAATTGAAAGATAGCAAAATTATTAGAACTAGGTACGTCTTGTTCTGAATAAGTTCAGTATCAAATTTTTTTCAAGAAAAGATAGTGATGCTATATGAGAATAATGCTATTATAGCTTAAACAATAAATGGACTATTGATAACGTATAAAAAAAGAAGTGGCCCAAAGAGGCCGTCCTGAAGAACTCCAAAGTCGGCAATTTAAGCTACGGAGAAAGAGCTCACGAACCTAACTTCAAGACTTATTATGGAGACAAGCAAAAATTTATATATTGTGAATCGAAGCCAAATGACTATCAAGCTCTTCGGTGGTTAAGTGAATGAGCCCAAAACGAGATGGCCACCGATCCCGATTTTCACAAGAAACTTTTTTGAGGCGATGAAGCTCATTTTAATATTTTCTTTAATGAACCAAAAATTATTATTAAACTGGAAATAATGTTTGACATATTCAATAATAGTGTTAAAGAGGTTTTTGATAACAAACTTGACGAAATTATTTAATATGTAGCTGTCAAAACAAATTTTTTTGACATACGGTCCCAATTGCTGAAAAAAGTAGTTGAAAATTGGGCCTCTTAGCTGGAATTTATTCGAGCTAGCTGTGGTGACCACTTGCCTAAAACCCTTTTTAAAATTCAATGGCAAACTCTTATCTTTATAATACAATAGATTATTTGCCTTAAAATTAAATTGTATGCGTTAGACTTCTTTTTGAAAACCACACGTCTAAAAAAAAACACTCGTTAAATGGAATTTTTGTCACAAGTCACGAAAGGTTTTTTGAGATATTGATTTGATCTATCTTTAAGATGATCTGGAAATGGGAATGGGAAAGTGTAAGCAAATAAAGTATCTACTACCTTAACTGTTTTCCCGTATCATTAAAGGGAAGAGATTAGCATAAAGTTTCAGACTTAGGAAGAAGTTTAGAGCAATTTTTGTTGTTTGAATTAAAGTGACGATAAATGGGGAAAGTTTGTACGAAATTATATAAAATCTTTTTAAAGATTTATGATGGTTTCTTTCACTTAAGACTGTATTTAAAAAACCAACCACTGAACTATGTACTATTTGTTATCTTCCTACAAACAACATACAGAACTAAGTAGATCCACAAAATTGCCGCCATTTTTATACACAATACATATTATAAATACGAGTACTCGTACATTTCGAAATTTATCTTTGAATGTTTGCTTACATTGAATTAGGTTATCATTTCCGCATGTACACATTTTCAACACAACACAAAGCGCCCTCTGTCTGTCCGACTCCGACTCCGGACCCAGAGTAACATTGTGGCGTCCTCCACTGATCCAGACAACATAATAATCTAACCAAAAACTCCAAATGACATCATTGCCAGTGGCACAAAATATTTGACACTTGCAAAGAATTAATCCTGTAACACCAACTGGACCGCGCCGAACATGACCACACTAGAACCAACATCATCACCGGGACCCTAATGACCCAACACAACGTTCCTCCTCAGTCCCTTCTTCTTCCTCGATTGCCCTTCCCTTCGATGGACTTAAAAACTATATTCGAAATAGATTCATATGTTGTCAATGTTTGTGGGTGTTTTGTAAGTGAATTTTCCAATAAACAGGCAAAAAGGACTTCTCTCTTCTATGTCGTCCTCTGTATACATAATCACACTCGTATGTGTGCGAGTATGGGTGTGGTATTTCCAATTAGCAGCTAATTTTCGATATTTTGTTTTTCGCTTTTTTTTTGTTTTTTTTTTTTTTTATTTTGACTTCACATTTTTAACCGTATTAAAGGATATTATTTTAAATGAAACCGCTAAAGTCAACTGCTGCTACATGACACCCAAACGCATGGCCAGCAACCAACGAACGCCACCCCGTGTCGTCGTGCCTCACCACCGGATGTAGAGATTTTGAATTATTTGAATGTCCTTCCGAACATCCGAGTGAACAAGAGCAGAATATGTGCAGCTTTATAGCGCGTGTTTCTTTTTTTGTTTTACCTTTCCGGTCGAACGTTTCCTCAGTCCTAGCCCCGAGAGTGGCCCCCCGACAGAAAAAGCTTAATTTTTCAAACCAACCAATTGTGGCCGAAATCAAATTTGATATAATGAAAATTGGGATGTGTGGCAAGCTGGCCAAGTATAGACAGGGCCAAATGAGCAGTAGCAGGATACACGCGTTTTGTCCCCATGCGAACAATAAAGTGCATCTGAGGCATAAACCAGCTGCTCCTGCCGCTAGTACCATCAGGGAAGGATACAGTTAAATAGGACGAGTGTACATCTACATATGGACTGGACGCGTGTATAAAATCAGCGCACGGGTTAAAACTAAAAATTGAATAGCCAAAGCCGCATTGTGATTTTCCATTAAAATTTCATTATTTCATTTCATTGTATTGTTTCATATACACACGCGTTTGTACATAGGTATACTGTTCATTTCAATCGTTTGTATGTCTGCAGGTGTAGACGTAGAGTATAGTAGTGGATGGTGTAGAGTTGTGTTATTTTATTTCGATGGCGGGCAATGGGAAAATGGAGTTTCAAATTAAATTTTTAATAAAATTAGAGATTAATTGGTACTAATCGTATTGTGGCCCTGTGCTGATTCATTTATTGAATTGAATGTGGTTTACACGGATTTTTATTGAGTTTTAATTACATATTTTCGAAATTCAAATAGTGAATTGTACACGAGTTTTATAACTTCTATACACATGTACATTGTACATAGGTAGAGTTCGACAGTAAAATTAAATTTAAATTGCTTTACTGTAGGTCTACATTTTTATAATAATGGATATTGTAGTCCTTTCGAATTAAGGTGAAGGGAAATAGTTGTATATTTTTTTTTGTTAATGTGTGTAGAATTAAAATTATAAGTGGATATAGTTCTTTTCTATTTCTTCAATTTGATGATTGATAAAATAAGGATAATTTTAATATTTTAAACAACATTCCAAGAAACATTTTGTGTTAGAGACTTAATTCCATTTATTAATTTCAGTTCTTCATCAATTCGTTCGTTAACTGAATCGTTCGTTCACTCATTCTTTCTTTTTATTGTTAATTCATAGGTTTACCTGACTTTATTTATTCGTTCTTTAATTAGTTAGGTAGTTAATTCCTGTTGGTTTACATACGGTTATTAAACGCTACGATAAAAGTGTTTTCTTTGGTGAAAATTATCAACTTACGTGAAAGATGGTCGTTGTTAAGTACTTATAGCTCGGAATTTATTTAAATTATTAAATACAAGAGTGCCCGGCAAACTTCGTCTCGTCCCAATTTAATGCAAAAACTCAAACTTTGTAAAATTATTGCTGTTGCTGATGCTGATGCTATTTTGCATGCAATTTTTTCATAGTTTCTAGATGACCCGGTTTGCTTCGTAAGTTTATTAAAAAGTGGCGGGAGAACAACCGAAGTTCATGTCCTAGTTGTTCACACTGTATTTCGGTTCACTACAAAATAAATTTAACCTATACTTTAGGTTCAGGAACATGTGATGGTTATGCTATTTAATTGTAGCTTACATGAAACGTTTGGACGTTTGACATAGCGCCATCTATTGAATACTTACTCAATCCAGTCAACAGATGTCGCCATCTGTTGAAATCGTTTGAAGCTAACAAATAATAATTGTGACTGTCAGATAATAGACAAATAATATTGCGATCAAAAATTGAGATGTAAGCTATCTTATTTTTCAAGATGGATAAAACTGCACACGGTGGTGTACAAGTTTGATTAAAATCGGTGAAGTAGTTTAGGTGTACATAGCGGACAACCAACGACGTGACACTTATATTAGATATTATATATTTTTTAATCACATAAGTTGAAGTAACGAACCGATTTTTTTACAGAACATACTAAAAGCCAAACTACATTAGAAATACATCTTCAAAGGGTTTTTCGAACGAAGAGACTTACACCAGCTGTAAAATGTTACGATACGTGAATTATAAAGTTCTCATCATGTATTGTTTTCTCCTAAATTGTACCAAGTTAATTTCTTTGATTCTAAGTTTTGGTATAAAATGACACATTTATTGGTCAACCTAACTTGAACTCAAAAATTCTCACATTCATGATTCTGGTAAAAGATGAACCATGATTTAGGCACCACAAAAAATGTTCTAAAAGTTGTCTTCAACCCTCAATATTTGATAGCTGTGTTTTGACACTAAATGACTGGCTCATTTTTCAACTGTCAAATTCATAGAAAACACAATCAGTGTTGCCAATTCAAAACCCGGTGACATATCTGAAAAAAAAAACAAGGAATCATGCCAATTTTAATAAAATTGTTTCCAATAATAAAAAAGCTAGTTTTTAATTTTTTTTCAAGACACCTAATTATTCCTATACCTCATTTAAGATTCCCACTTCGTTAACTTTTATACTTAACAATATACACAATTGAATTCTTCACTTAAAAAAATAAACTACGCATTTATATTCTTCTGTTTGACAGCATAAAAACTCGGTGAGAACAAATAATGAAAAACACAAATAAAACCAAATCACATTTACGATGTTACTCACGCATTCCATGCTCAAATGTCAACTGGTTCATTCATAACTGTAAATTAACATAACAACAAATTCAATTGAACAAAAATGAAGAAGGAATAAACAACAACTAACCTAACACTTACATAAATTCCGATTGTCATCGAGTAAGTGACAAAGATAGAAGAACAAAAGCAGCAGCAGCAGCAAAAAAATAAACTTAACGAAATTGCCACGAATCCACGAATCAACGTGATTTGACACTAAAATGAGTAACACTAAAAGTCACTCTGATGACGGTCTCTGATGAGGTGAGTGATGATGGTGACAGTGATAGATGTCGAAGCGATGTCATCATCCAAAACCGAAACGTTAACCTTAATTTAATTTCTAGTTCTCTTTTTTTTAATCAAAGAATCAACTTCTAATATTGATCGAAGTCGAAGATGAGTAAAGTGCACAGAGTCCATGTCACTCTGTCTTTCTCTCTCTCTTACTGTCAATGGCTTGCATTTTAGTTTCAAGTGATTACGTGCAGCTTCTCTGCTCATTTACATGACGTGAATGTACCTATTTACCGCTATGTGCTGAAGTACGAGCATATACACCTGGTATTTGAACTGTCAAGCGGCCCTGAGACTGTGACTGTGACTGCGAGACTAATGACAATCCATTCTCTTACCGTAATTTGCTGTAGATAGATATACAAAGTCAAGGAACGTTCATTACACCACGATTACAGCATAGCGAACCGCCATCGACACCGCTATATCGAATGCTTGGCCATCGATTCCAACGTAGCGCCTTCGTGCAACTTGTCAAACTCATCACGTACTCTCCCGGAGAAGATTATGAATTCTGAACGCTCGCTGCCGCGTTCTACAATTGCCTAGAACTTTGTAAAGCCAAAGCCAAAGCCAAGAGAACGACGAAAAAACACCAATACCTGCACTTGCAGCGGGACGGACGGACGGTTTAATGAAAGGCGGTTGTGGGTTTTTTCTTCATTGCTGGCGGTTGGGTCGTCCGTCAGAGTCGGAGTTGAATTCGATCAAGTGCAGGAAATCATTCTAACGGTGATATGCCATCATAGCTTGCGGAGATTGCAGTTATTTTCAGCTTGTTGTGCTGGAAGGAGGGGGAAGAGGGGTCCGTCTATATACCTTACCTATGTCATGCCATCAGGGGGTATGCAATATACATAGAAGCGAGCTAAGGCTATTTCGTTTAGAAGAAGTCATAACGTCTGAAAGGTTGTCAACGTTTGGTTCTTCTAACCCAGGTACGAGTACGAGTATAGTAAGTTGGCAATCAAAGTTTTACTTGCAGTTGCACGCCCAAAGGGCCATGGAAATGAGTTAACGTGACTGACGGTAACCCATCAATATCATCGTCGTCGTCATCGTCGTCAGTCGTTGGTGGCGGTAGATATGCATTTGGACTGAAACTTCAAAAGAAGATGATGATGACGATGATGACTTTATTAAAGGAATCGAATCGAATCGAATGGATTCGATATCTTCGTCAGTTAGTGATAGTTGTGGTTATGTGGCGAAGGGAGGAGCGTCAAGGGGTTAAGGAAAACTTTATTGCAAATGCCTTAGGATGACTTCTCTTGCTTTGAACTGAGGGAGCGTAAACACACAGTGGTTAGGACATCAAAAGAATCTTTAAGCAATTATAAAGTTCGGTGTGGTCATCCTGTTCAAGAAAATTGTATACAACGAGTATGATGACTCTTTGATGATTGGGCACTTGTTGGTATTGACATGACATGAATGTAATTGGTAGTTGAGTCTTAATTTCCTCTGTAAGGACTCTGAACTTTTCTTAACGAATTAAGAATTCACTTAAAGAATGGAAAATGTTAAATTTTTAATTTACCATAGGGAGTAATTGTTATCGGTCTGATTTGTCAAATTTAAATTTTTGACAATTTTGGACGTCATTTCTAGAGGGGTGCCATTACTAAGAAACATTTTTAACCAGATATGTAGCTTATGGTAATTTGTATTCATTAAAAATCTAATTGATATTGAAAAAACTAATAACAATTGTATGCATTAACAAAAAAAAATTATCAGAAATAATAAATTTCTCGAGATATTTTAGTAGAATGCAATTTTCAAAAATGTTTGCCAAAACTTTTTGAAATATTTAATTTATTGTAAAAAATGTCAATTTAATATTCGTCAACATTTTATTCTTTACATTATGTATGTTGAAAATAAAATACATTAAAAGTAAGTTTCGTAAATATTCGAGTCAAAAATCATTTTTTACCAATTTTTAGTAGAATTTTTGGTACTTTTTTTTTATTTTTTCCGAAACAAACTTTCAATTGAATTTTTTCCAAAATTCTCCGAAATGTCAACAACTTTATTTCACATAGTATAGAAAACAGTTTTGAAGACATTATTAGTAGGTAGAGGTATATTGGAGTGCCAAATATTTCTTTAGTTTTTCTATACAATTTATTTGAAGTAAATACCATTATCCGTTCCTGAGATATTTACGACCAACCATCCATTTTACACCTGTCGAAATTTTTTTTTAGTCTGAGTCGATACATACATACATATCTCTACTCGTTCTGGAGATCTTGAGAGAGGAAAAAGGGTATCTTGAACGTACAACGATTCTAGGGACCTTTAGACCTCCAAACAACAAAAACGGGCCCATTATAGTAACTCCCTATTTGAAGTTAAAAATTGTTAGAAAAATAATATTTACCTTTAAATTTATATATAATATTTATAATCTTCTA
This sequence comes from Scaeva pyrastri, assembly GCA_905146935.1. NCBI lineage: Eukaryota > Metazoa > Arthropoda > Insecta > Diptera > Syrphidae > Scaeva > Scaeva pyrastri. Next base: position 118,990,426 of record LR989927.1, on the reverse strand, counting down.
ATATATATAAATTACGTGTCACGTTTTGTTTGTCCGCAATGGACTCCTAAACTACTTAACCGATTTAAATTAAATTTGTACACCGTGTGTAGTTTGATCGAACTTGAAAGATAAGATAGCTTACATCTCAATTTATGATCGCAATATTACTTTATTATTTTTTATTTATTATTTGTCTATTATTTGACAGTCACAATTATCTATTAGCTCTACCAAACGATTTTAACAGATGGCAACATCTGTTGACTGGATTTAGTAAGTATTCAATAGATGGCGCTATGTCAAACGTTCAAATGTTTAATAGATGACGCTATCTCAAACTTCCAAACAAATACAATGAATTTTATTTTTTCGATTTTTATTGTTAGCGATAAGAATTATCAAATAGTTATATTTGAAATGTATAGACTAATTTTTACCCCGGTAAAATGTATTTTTTAAAATTAAACATTGACCACGTTTTACATAAAAATTGAAACTGATGTTTTCGACAACTTTGGTTGTCCTGCCGATTGATCCAATTTTTAATAAACTTAATAAATTCACCGGGCAATCTAGAAATAAGAATTGTATGGGAAATCAAAGAAGCAACAACAATATTTTTCCAAAGATTGAGTCTTAGCATTAAATTGGGGCGAGACGAAGTTTGCCGGGCCCTGTAGTTTAAGTATTAAAATGTGAAAAAACTTTCACCACTGCCAAGAGTAATTTGACGAATTCTTATTTGAGAATAATTTTTACTTTTAGGACGAGTTTAAATATACGTATATGAGGAAAACTAAAAATTAAAAAAAAATAGTTGGACAAAACAAAACCGCACAGCTTCCGGGTCTATTAATGAGTTCTAGCTTAAGTTCTTTAAGTTATGGGTCTGTAAATAAAAAAAAAAGTGTAAGCTTTTTTGAAGAATTGATTTTATTTGAACGAAAGTATATTATGTCAAAGAATATTTGTATTACTTTACGCTTTGTTGTTAACCACTTAACGGATTTTGATAAAATTTTCTATTGAGTAATTATTCGATTGATGAGTAATAAGAAATGCTATTCCAGCGATTTTCGGATGAGTGACCTGAAACTACTGACGAAAGTGTCTATACAACTCATAATAATTGTTACGATGACTAAATGACTAACTGATATTATGTCGCCTTATCCTAATCTATGTAGGTTAGGTTTAATTGAATGCAATAGCATGGGGCTGCCATAATTCTTATTTGGTAGGGAAGATTATTTATTCCGAAGAAAAAAAAAAAAAAAACTATCATCCGCAACTGTCCCCATCATGGGTCAACCTCAGAATATTCCTCACAGTTGAATTGTATTCGGTTTATGTATTCCATCCAAGCAAAGGAACGTTAAGACACACGCAGACATTTTCCACATTTGGGAAATGGAATAATAACGTTAAGCGTTATGATATGATGACATTAATTGAGCAAAGCGGGCACGTAAAGTGGGTAAAATATAGAATAATTCTTTTCTAATTAATAAATTTTTGATTATATACCTACGTTACGTTCGTATGTAAGTGTGCATAATTATTATTTGTATACGAATAATGATGATGAACAAAATGTTGTGACGAATTCTCTACCTACTTACACACATTCATGAATAATTATAGGATGCCCACAAAATGTATGATTTCGTTAAAATTCTGTGTGAATATTTGTCGGCGGATTTTGTTATCAAATTTTATGGGATAAGAACTCTGGGTTACTAAATTGGACATAGAATTATTGTTTTTGATGCATAGCAGGTGTTATTGGGGGCAAAAGTATGTAGGTTATTCGAATATGATATTGAATTAGATAAACTTTCATTAAAAAAAAATTATCACGATCTATTTTCAGAATTTTTGTTATGTTTTTGAGTCATAAAAAAGAAATGTTCAATTGAATTTGACGTTATACTGACTCAGGCAATACAACGTTTAGTAAATTATTGTGTATACCATAGTAATTTTAATTATTTTAATGTGGCGTGAGAACGAGACGAGAACCAAGGGTCTTGGACTCATGGTCTAGTTAAAATTGGTCTTAATTTTATTCAAGAGATGTACTTGGAAGTAGGCGGCATACAGTTCATGATTCTAACGTCGTCGGAATCGTCCTTTCTGACAAACGGGGCCGACAATTCACCTTTAGACATTCCTCTCGAACGGGAGTGCAAATTACTAAGCACCCCAGTGTAACGTCTTGGATCCATACTGGCAGAAACATAGTCCTGTACCACAGCAGCTTAGAAAAATAAGGTTTCTAAATTTAAAGAGCATATTTTTTCCAAGATATTTGATGGATTGGATGCTTTAAAATTCGTTTTCCACTACCTTGTGTTGTCAGCTGTATCACAATGTACTTTGTTTCTGCGCCATCCACCAGCTTAATCTAGGGTACAGAACCGTGTTTATAGTTTCTAAAGTTTCGATATCGTCTGTGTCAATCAGTATCTGGCTGGTCCTGGTGGCAATGCTTGGTTTGCCAAGGTCACGGATTGCTTCCTCAAACTCCACTTTGAAGAAAAAGTAGACCCGACCATCTCCTTGTAGGAAGGCGTTGTACAAATTGATTGGCCTGAATAGCAATCCGTTAGTTAGTTGGGTTTGGGATACCAGTCAGATGGAGCAATGCCTTGAACTTGAATGCGAACGTCCATATGTCCTTTGATAGTATTCCTGTTTCTTTTTAATCTGGAACATTTTTAATTTTCGGAATTTCAAATTTTTTAGACGATCACATCAATAGGCGTTATTGATGGATTTGCAATCTAGACGACCTTCTAACCGGAGTTTTACCGAGTTAAATTAATGCATAAGGGATAAGAATTGTGCAAAATTTTTATAAGGTCCTTAAATTTCGTTTATATTTCTATTGACGTCAAAAATTCATATGGTTATAACCTTTATGGAACTGTCTAATCATATTCTACATAGCTATCGCTTTGGTTCTTGAGAGTTAAAATGATATGGAAACATTTATCATGGCTGAAAAATTAAATTCATTAAAACTGTTTGAATTGATTGATTGCGAAATTCTGAGAACAAAATTAACAATTCTGTTAAGACCTTGTATATTGTTTTTCCTATAAACAGAAACTGAGTCTTGTACAAAGACTTATTATATATGGTGTTTAGTTTATAGACCTGCAGGTCTAATAGAACACTTCTCAAAATGATTTCCCTGTCTTTAACCTTTGTCTAAAGCAAAAACAAGGATGGTACGAGTTCTATATTAGCAAGGAAAACCATAATCTCAAGTTCAAAATTCATATTAAGCCATTTTGAATACATAGAAACATTATCTTCAATGTGTAGATAGTAAATATGTATATTGCCTCATCAGGACCTTAGGACACAACATTTGTGTATATGGTATATACTTATATGCAAGGACTTTCAACGTAAAAGGATATGCTATAATAGCTTCTTCTATAGTTGAACTGATACTGTGATGATGTTTGGGATAATTTTCTAATAAGCATATTTCAGGAGAAATGTTCTATTCGTCAATTGACTTATAGTTAGTTAATTAATTAACACTTCAATCTTCGGTCGTCGCGTTGTCTTTACTCAACTCTATGTCAATTTGTCACGGATTAAAGTTTGTATTAATCCTGTTTTCCCTTGACAATATTATTTGATGTTTTTTTAAGTCTGCTCTTTTATCATAAATGTCATTTAATAATTGATTGAATAAGATTCAATTATTATTCATCACTATATTCAGTATAATAATTCATATAGCCTCATTTCAAAAATTGTCTTAACCAATGTCATCATTTTCATCAACTATTTATTTTAAGAAAACACTGGCAGGGGATTTTTACATAAGGACGAATTTTTAATTTGAGGGATTGCAGAAACCTAGAATATTAGAAAATCGTAAGACAGAGTGTCGTAGGGTAGGTATATCTCCTTTCGCGTTTCCATCTACCAAAAATATTGTTGAAGCTTCATTATCAATGCAAGTTTGTCTGGCGAAAAACTCAATTTTATCATAGAATCTATGTAAACGATTACAAAGTTGGTCTAGACTTTACAGTACAAATAGGCATACACATATTAATAACTAAGAAAAAAAAGAAGTGACCAAAATGTCTTGATCTTATAAGACTAACGATTATATTTTTTTTTCTCAGTTGTCAGACGTAGAAAGTTCTTAAAACCCTCTATTCAAAAAATATAACTGTAGTAGTTTTAGACATCACTACTACAAAGTTGGTCTAGACTTTACAGTACAAATAGGCATACACATATTAATAACTAAGAAAAAAAAGAAGTGACCAAAATGTCTTGATCTTATAAGACTAACGATTATATTTTTTTTTCTCAGTTGTCAGACGTAGAAAGTTCTTAAAACCCTCTATTCAAAAAATATAACTGTAGTAGTTTTAGACATCACTACTTTAAATGGCTGACACTGACAGTTTATGCAAATGAAAAAAAAATGGGCTTGGGCTTCCTCAATGAAAAACATTATCGTTTAATGAGAAATAGAAGTTCTAATTATATTTGATACCAAGTAGGTTGATACCACGCCCCTATATTGAAAACAGTAAATTGCATTATTTTCCTTTGGTTGCTCAACAAGACCTAGCCTTGTATGAGTTTTCAAGTTTCTGCATTATCGAAAAGGGGTCTTTTATTTTCCTGATTTGTCAGCCAGTTTATCAGTTATGATCTTTTTCCATTTTAGATGTACAGTATCTCAGGAACCATTTAGGTTCCATCTGAGTTCGTTCTTTCAAAAAAAAGTTAAGTATCTTAGAACTGGCCTGGCACTATCAAGCTTTCTATGTCCAATTGACGAAAATTTAAAAACTTACAATAAGTGCGTTTTTTTTGGAAAAAATATCGGCAGTGAATTAAGATTTTAAATGTATTAGAAATACAACATTCTCACTGCCGATAAAAGTAGAAGAAGGATACAATTTTTATATCATAGTATATTTGAGAGCCGAAATTTTCACTGTTTTTTTAAACTTCTATAGTGAACTAGAACGTACGCACGTACGAACGTACGTACACACACACACCCACAGACATCTCTCTAGAAATTACGGATTTAGATTCTAGGAACCTTAAAACGTCCAGATTTGTCAAAGATTTCATTTTGACAAATCGGACCGATTACAATAACTCCCTATGGAAGTTAAAAAACAAATCACACAACTGCGGATACGTTTGGGAAATACTAAAAAAACACACCTAATAAATAATGACAACAATCAATTAATCTATTTTGTACATCGCTCTCCAAAACTTAAGATCTCTGTATACGGTTGTCATTTCCACAATTTAAAATGTCAAATTACTTGACAATACGTTGTAATGTAAAACCTCAAGTCCATGAATCGTAACATCAAATCAGAAACTGCATAAAATATTAAAAAATTAACTCACTTTAAATATGAACTAAAATTAAATGTGTCGGAAGTTCGATCCTGCTCCGTTTGTCCTTCTATTATTCAAATGTACATACTCGTATAATTGCATGTGTATATGTATGTATGTATATAAAAGTGTATACTTATAGAATTAACAAAACTTTTGTTAGGATGTTTAACTTAATTTGGTTTTATTTAATGTTTTGTGTAACTTTTTCGTTTGTTCCTCATGTTGCCCGGGCTATAACATCACAGTTAGTGTAGTGCACATAAGTTTGCACTTAACACAAACACTCACACAATTTTCAAAATTTATAATGAAGTTTTTCCGTAAATATAATATGAATGTACATAATGTTACATTCACACACACACCCACACACATCTGCTCATGTACGTTTAAGGTTGATATTACATTATTTGGCACTAATATTAAGTACAAGTACATACAAACATTACATACATATACAAACCAACTTTTAGTGAATGGATGTTTGTTTGATTGTGGTTAGTTTAGTTGGTTTTTGTATAGTTCAAATTGTGTTGTGTCAATTTTTGGGAATTAAGGAAAAATTTTCGAAATATTTTGTGCGCTTTTGTTTTGCGTTTATTTTGACATTGTGAGGTTTTGAGTTTTCGTTAGTTGTTTTTTTTTTTAATTATAAATTTCATGAACAATTATTTGTATAATTTTATATAAATACATACATACATATATACATATGTACATATTATGTACTTTGTGTGTTGGGAAATTAAATTGACGGTTAATGTGGGTTCATACACAATATTTGGAATATTTCTTAGAATTCTTTGATTCGAATGTTTTTCAATTCAAAGAATAAAAGTCATTACAATAATTTCCTAAAGGACGTTAGAAAACAACAAGAGTCTTCGGTCGAAGTGTCAAAAGGCCCATTGGAATTAGTTTGCTTGAAAATTCGAAGAATGAAAATCAAAAGCAATGCATTTTGAATGCCTTGCACTTTTTAAATATGAATTTTATTAAGTTACTCATATTCAATATCAATTTGATATTATTCAAAATTGTTACTTAATTCATTTAGCCCTTAAAAAATTTATAAAGTTCAATAAAAAAAAATTTTAAAAAGTAAACCCAAAATTTCCATAGAGGTACCAGTACCAGACCAGGTACCGTTACTCTGTCGATTTGTATGGGCACTCCATAGTAAATTGAGATCTTTTTATCAGCAGCGTAAATAAATCACCAGATTTCAGACTTCTGCCACTTTACATGTCAAGCCTTTTTAGCTTGATTTCAGATGAGTGGGGGGCTCACTTTCCACCCACTATGAGTTTTCCAATTTATTTCAAGCCCAAAACCCAGTTCGGGACCGAGTCCCGTTGGGATATGCCTTTGCTATTTATTTTGATGTCACATATTAAAACACGTTGGATTTTTTTTGTCGTTTTTTTTTGTATTTTGTAAGTGATGGAGGATCGATGCTGGCTGTTCCTGTTGCCTAGGTTTTGTGCATAAACATATTTACATATAAGCAACACATGCATACATATTTCTATACACATACATGTGTGTTGTGAGGAAGTCCTGTAGCCAATTCAGAATTCGTTTCACAAAATTTATTGTTTCAAATATTTTATTGAAAAATTTACGTTTCGCTTGGACTTTTACGAATGTGATTTTTGCACTGGTGATTATTGCGCCATTTTCAACTGCTGGGGCATTTTTTTTTAAACGTCACGTATCGTATATAAATATATGTACATATGTATATTATACATAAACAAAATTTCTATACCGGATGCAAATATAGACGCAAAACTACACACATTGCTTACGGTCCGTGCATGCATTTTACCACTTCAAATTGGCCAAGCACATGTGGTTGTCCTGATGACTAAAATATATATACATACATAAGTAAATATATATAAAAATATATGTATGTACATAAGTGTATTTGTAAATGTATTTTGTTGTATCTGTAGGTATATTGAATTGCGATGGATTTTGTTCCGTATTTCAAAGGGCGTTTTTTTGTCAATAGATCAAGAGTTCCGAGCTTACAATACTGTGTAGCAAGAAGGAAACACTTTTTTTTTCTAATTTGATCAATTGGGATTATTACCCTGAAATTAAATAAAGTCAATGTTTAAGACTATGGCAGCAGACAATAAATGATCCGTCTTTCTAATTGTAGACACAGCATTCCCTAAGGGGAAGGTCTGAGGTATCTAGGTTCCTTACTGTCAATATAATGAAATAGTTTGAAAGAGTTCACCATTTCGAAAAAGTTAAGTGAACTTGAAGTTTCATGGATTATTGTACGAGGGCGGTCCAACAAATATTAAGCCTACAAAAGAAAAAACAAATCTTGGAAAAGTCACGGTTTATTTCTGAGCATAGTCTCCTTTAACTCAATACACTTGATTTAGAGCTTCTACAACTTTTTAACACCTCCGAAAAATAGTTTTTTTTTTTTATGTCTACAAAGTAAGACTTCGAGGCGTTAGCGATGACCTCATTCAACTGGCAAATGATCTTTTCACGTTTGGAAACAAAAAAAATCCTCAAGAATTCAAATTTGGGGAAGACGGTGAATGGGGCAGCAGTTGGTAGAAGAACATGGTGGAGGTGTACTTTTTTCTTCACCAAACAGACCCAAAAATTCAGCATCGTAGAGCTCTGTGATCATTTGCCCTTCTAACCAGGTAATAGATTAGATCAAATCTTGTGAATTTCAGTAAACGGTGGCCATCACATTTACGACCAGTCTTTGCCTTCTTTAAATCACTTTCGCTAGTTTGGTACATGTTTCGTCGAGAGGAGGTAAAATGTTAAAAGACACAGAAACTCTTTCGGATTGCTTAGAATATCATGGAGGTTTTGACCCAAGCGGTTTTTTGAGATGTCTTGCCAAGCACCTTCTACCATCAGCATGGCACAATTATATCGTAGATTTTTGACACGTTATCGTTCGTGGTAGTCATTTTCGGGTAACCTGAATGGGGCTCATCAACACCGTTATAGAATCGAATTCAATAACCTACCGATATTGCTCTTTTTGCATTTTTCTATAATCCACAGACAAACAAATTTCCACACGTGGCCGTTTTCAAAACAGAACTGCAAGTCGGATTTCTGATTCGGCTGAAATTCTGACAGTAGCCTTTTAAGAAAATAAATCGTGCTCGTAGAAAAGGTGAACAACTGTCAACTAGTGAAAATGAAGAATTTCAAGTTTTAGGAGAGATGGGCAAAAAAAAACCAATTGTCAAGTCCCATTGCCATAAACATAATAATAAAAGAAATATTCAAGGATGAATCAATAAAAGGGATCTTGTGCCATAAGGGTCAGGAGAATTCTTATAAGAACCAAGAGGAAATCAAAATGGAAAAGAAGGGCTCATAAAAAATATGGAAGAGCTGAGCATAGGACGTCTTCTCCCAGCAGAAATTATATTTAATTATTTTATATTTGTGACCAGATCAACACTTATATTAATTTGGGTGATTGTTTCCCCGAGAGATTTGTATAATGTCTTAAAGAAAACAACCACCCTGTTTGACTTTCTAATTGTAAGTGTTTTATTTTCAAATTATTATTATTATTCGTGTTACTTTAAAATTGACAATTGTGGTAAAAGAAATAAACAAATATGAAACATGACAAGACAATATTGATTTTGACATTTACAATGATTATAACATAATCAAATGTAAGGACCAGCTGACACTAGGGGTGGCGTTCCATTTCCGAGCTCAACAGTGATAAAGACTCATGTGGCAGATGTCGTGTCCAAAATTAATTTTAAATTTTGTGGGCCTATCTTAAAATGTCATAAGTCATAACTCATAACTAAGCGTACTTAAAAGACTTATAATTATGTTATAGATCTTTTATATATCTATATATATAATAAATATAGTTTGAAAAAAACTAAAAAACACGCTTTTAAAACCCATCATACTAAAAAAGCGGAAAATAATTTTTAATATAAGCTGAAAACAATAATGAACTAAAAATACAAGTGTTATTGTGAAAAAGCGTTGGGCGCATTGGCCATATTTTTTTTTCATATATCGAGCGCCCACGCTTATTCACAATAACACTTGTATTTTTAGTTCATTATTGTTTTCAGCTTATATTAAAAATTATTTTCCGCTTTTTTAGTATGATGGGTTTTAAAAGCGTGTTTTTTAGTTTTTTTCAAACTATATTTATTTTTAACTTTTTAGTTTAACGTGCTTTAAAAGCGTGTTTTTTAGTTTTTTTTAAACTGTATTTATTTTGTGATTTAAGAAAACATTGAAACATTTCATTGACCCATTTAGTTGATTGAAATTGTAAATGAAATTGGAATTATTTATTTATAATTTAAAATCTCGTAATTTTAATTAAAAAAAAAGTCACCCATAGCTAGGATTTGATCCCACCACCCTTGACGCTCAAACTGAAACGTGACCACGCTTTAACCAACTGAGCCACCGAAGCACTTAAAATGAGGGAGTCTATTAATATTTATAAGCGCATAATAAAATCAGGAAAAAGCAGGAGCTGTGGGATTAAAATATTTAATCCTGGTAATCCTGATAAGGATATTGAGATAAACTTATGAAATTATTGTTTTGCCACCGGTTCTTGATATGTGTACAAAATTTTATTAAAATCGGTTCGTGTAAAGTGGGTCAAAATCGAGTGTAAAGGTGTCGGTTACATACATACATACATACATACATACATACATACATACATACATACATACAAGTGAAGCTAATATAAGCGTGTTAAAAATGAATCCCGTTTTCCCTTGGTCACGGCATCATGCGAGAATGGCTGGACCGATTTCACTAATTCTTTTTTTGTTGTATTTGGTATTATTAGGAGAAGGTTCTTATGTAAGAAAAAATCACGAAGATTTTACTTTTTTAATAAAATAATGGTAGCGCGCTTACTTGAGAACGGCTAAACTGATTTCGTTCATCTTTCTTTTAAATGTTTTCTAATGTTTCGTAGAAAGTTTTTCAATAAAAATAATAAGGAAAAGTGCACAGAAACTAAGAAAATTTAAAAAAATAACTAAACAGGTTTATACCCTATTTTAAACTTTTTTTAATGTTTGAAATAACTGCCAGTTTGATATGTATATCGGAATATTTATTACAAATAAATAATAATAGAATTTTTAATTTTAGTGTTGACAGAGCTGTCAAATTTTAGTTTTTTTTTTTTAAATAACATTTAGTTTTTAGCGACTAACTCAAATGTATTGTAAATACAAGTGGAAAGGAGGTGTTCAGCTATATATTTATGAAAAGTTTATAAAAGTTTTTAGGTTATGTATCTGCCTTGAGCCATCGTGAATTTTGGGACAGTTTCATGATACTTTTAATTGCTAAAAAAGTTCGAATTGAGCTGTGATTCCGATTTTTCTTGATTTCTCAAAACCCATTTTTCATTTGACGTTTCACTCGGATAAAGCAGTTGCTGTAAGTTTTTGGTCAGTTTGTACACATTCCTGTCTTGGGACATAACGTTAGATGTTTATGTGTGCATGAACGTAGTCATTTTTAGCAACGATCAACCAATTTTGACTTAGTTGAGGAAATGACATCTATCGATGTCGATGAAGATGTCAATATTTTTGATATATAAAAAAAGTCGTGTTAGTTAAACAATTTATAACTCAAGAAGGGCTGAACTGAATTGGTTGAAATTTGGTACAGTGACAGTTTATAGTCTGGAAAAGCAAATAGGCTGATGTTTTCAACAACTAGGACATGAAATTTGGTTGTACTGCCGCTCGATACACTTTTTAATAAACTTACGAAGTACATCGGTATCTAGAAACTATGAAAAAATTGTATTTAAAATCGAATAAGCAACAACAATATTTTCCAAATCTTGAGTTTCAGCATTATATTGTGCAATATAAACCAGTCACGTCTTTGGAATGGCACCCGACTTGCGGTGAAAAGATTAATGAATAACGTGGTAGAAGCCACAATTTTGAAAGGGAAGTACAAAGGCGAAGACGTTTTAATTCCTCGAATTCCTCTTATTCCGAACGACATGCAGTCGCTTAGTGTTTACAATCACAGTAATAGCTGTCGGGTCAGCTATACTTAATAAAGAAATTAACTTTATTCAGATAAAAAGATATAAGATATTTCTTGATTTTAGGGCGGTACGAAGTTCGCCGGGTCAGCTAGTACAAATATAAAAATGAAGCTCTATTTTCCCCTGGTCATACCATAACTTGAGAACGGCTTTATCCATCGGTTTTTCATATGTAAGTTTTCTAATACTTTGTTGAAGGTTCTTAACGTCGACAACTTGAACAAAGACAAATTGCTGGAGAAAAATACAAGTCCGTTAATAGCATGACCGACGAGTATTATTAAACTTACAAATTTAACCGCAGAAGGTGGGATCGATCATTTTTAATGTTATCATATTGCAGAATCTTAATCATTCAATCATTTTTCCACGAAGAAACTGCTGAACTATGTGATTTCAGTGAAGATCATCATTCAAAGGATAAGAAGTGCATATTCCACAAATTCCGATTATTCCTTGTCCAATTTAAGAAGATTCTCAGATGAGAATCAATAAATCAATAGGCCAATCGTCGGAATTCTGTGGAACTAATCTTAAATATCCCTGTCCTATAGGCAACCTATTCGCGTGTATGCAAACTGTCTTTGTTGTTGGTTTTTGTATCAGAAAACTAATTGAAAAATATTGATTTACAATATCTTTTTCTCTAGATACTGTAAATTCGATTCCATTCAATTGAAATTTGAACTATCTAGGAGTTGTTATCACTCATAAGCTTATGTACATGTGTATGAACTTTAAGATGTTAAATTTAGACGAGACGAAGTTCATCGGGTCCGCTAGTTTGAAGCATAATTATATGATTCATTATAAGTCTGAACGGCTTCACATGTTATGATTCGGTATCAAGACGTTCAATTTTCAAAGAATCTCATAATTGGCTTAGTAATATTAAAAATTTTCGACACATAAAGAGCCTTTAATTCTTAATTCTTTCTACAAAAAGTCAATTTATGTACTTCACTTTTAGGATCATCTAGGAAGTACAATTTTTATGGAAAAATAATAATTAGCCCAAGTTTGTATAGTTTAGGTGACAGACCAATAAGCGATTGTGATTGTAATTATGAAGCCCTATGTCTTATGCTTTTAACTGATGTTGACTTTTAGCCATATCAGTGTATCCAAGGACCTCCAAAAACCAACTTATTGGCTTTCTGTTCGGAAGTATTTAAATGCTCAAGTGCAGGTTAAAATTTATAAAATATTTGTATTGGTCAAATATAATCTTTGAATCTTATCCTTCATGAAATAAAAATTTAAATTGTCAAAAAGTCCTTATTATCCTATGTCATAATGATGTTGTTTTAGTATAATAGATAAAATTCACGTTGGTCCCCTAAAATAATGCAACAACAACAAGGGATAGAAAGTAAGAATCAAAAAAGTACCTGTACCTATTTGATTCAAAAGGGTGTTTATTTTAGGCGAATTTATACCAGAAACTTTGATGATACCTTGGTGAAAATTGGCTTAAAATTTTCCTAGAGAACCACGAAAGAAACTATTCTTAGCTTCGTTGAAAATGTCTGCATAAAATGTCAATTTGGTTATTTTGGGGGACGTTTGACATATGATTCTAATGATAAAATTTCAAAAATGAATCATTTGTAACTTCAACCTTTCTTCACCTGTCTATAAAGAAAAAAGTTACGTATACGCCTGGGTAGTCATTGTTTAGATTCAATAATAATAATAATTACTCAAAATAAGATTCACAAGATAAAAAAATATTAATATTTGCACTGTCATTGAACTGGTGACTGTTTAAATGTATGTCCATTTTATTTTTGTTTGCGTTACTCAGTGATTCAACTTTTCCAAACCCACTGTAAACAACATGAATTTGTTCGAATAACTCCATTTTTTTGTTTCAATACGTGAGATTACTTTCACTTCAACCGGCCGCCATCGCCATATCGGCTGCTCCTGGCGCTGGCTGGCTGTCGGTCGCTGTCCTAGTGTTTTACAGGTATTTTTTGGTTTCATAATTGGTCCACAACATGGAAATGCCAGGTACATTTGTATAAGTTTGCAAGAGCCTCACAAAAAAAAAGTATTCCAATTAAAGTTTTTTTCTGTTTTTCACTTTTCGTGACTCTTTTGGGCTTAGTGAAAATTATTCAATTTGACCGTTTTCATCTATGTTTGTTTTTTTTTTTTTGTTTCTCTTATTTTCAAAATAATAAAAAAATAAAAATAGATTTTTCTCTGCAGCCCTGGCATTCTATTGCTTAATAAAAGTGGATTTGCGTGGGTGTGTGTATAGGTTGTAGTAAAAATTGAATTCTATGACTTTGAAATAGAAACCGTTAAGGCCAGTTTTACTGGTATTTTTACGTAAGCTTTTGGTTGAAAATGGACAAAATAAAAACTAAAAAAAAAGGAACAGAACGAACATTAATAACTAAGCATATAAATCCTTAAGCGGCGAACATTTTTAGTCCTGGTTTTCATTTATATTTAAATTGATTTAATTGAATTCTTTTGCAAGGATAACTGCAAATACTACGTCATATGAATTGTGTTTTGAGTTTTTATAAATGTTTCTGTTTCTGTTACGTTATTTATTTTTTTTTTTTTTTGAATTTGTTTATGTCTTTCAATGAAAATAATTGCTCAATGAATTGTGCAACGTGAATTATTACAACAAATTTGTTTGGAATTTCCATTTGACAATTTTTTGTTTTTTTTTTTGGAAAATTAAATTACACTTTAAATGATAAGTTGTTTTAAAATTTATATTAAAAAATAACATATATAATAAACTATGATTTTATAGTTCAGAATCAGATAGGGAAGGATATTCCAATGAAATTTTTTATTTTGATTTTTTTGATTTTTTGAGTTTCAAAATCATTAGAATTTAAACCGAAAACTTGATATTGATTGAATAACTGGGCTTGTTAGAGAATATCACGTTCAAAAAAACATCAAAGACTGCTTAAAAGTGAACATAAAAGAATTTTCAAAATGTGATCTAAATATATAAAAGAAATTCCTGTTAGTTACACTATTTATAACTCAAGAACGGCGGAACCGATTTGGCTGAAATTTGGCACAGAGACAGTTTAGGAATAGGAATTAAGAACAGTCTATAACTTCTTTTTATCCAAGTAAACTGTAAGGTTCCCGTGGGATAGATTGCTTTTTTTCAATCACACCAGGATTACTGACCGGATCTGTGTAAAAATCGGCACAGAGATAAATTAACAGTATTTTATTAGGATTAAACATACAAATTAAAGTTGAATTCAGCACAACGAAACATATGCTTTCAAAAACTAGGACATGAATTATACGATTGTCCTACCGCTCGATCCACTTTATAATAAACTTTGGAAGTATACAACGGGAACCAGCCCATCTAGAAACTATTAAAAAAAAAGAGGACTTGACCTTGCTGATATTAATCGATATACTTTTGATGCTGATATTGATAACAATTTTACTAACAAAAAAATTGTCAGAGATGTTGAAGAGGAAAAACAATATTTAGCATTGCTTTTTGTGATGATATTTAAGCTGACACTTTTCGGTAAATTTCAGTTTTGGTTTTTTATATTTTTCGTAAAAAAACTGTCAATTCAATATTTTACAAAAAAGTACCATATGTTCAAAATTCTACTATGCAAAAAATAAAATAAATTCTAAGTTAAAATGATTTACCACTCTGGAAATTATTCAAGTCAAGGAACTACTTTTGACATTTTTGATAAATTTTTGGTTAAGTTTTTAATTTTTTGTAAAAAGACTGCCAATTCGTTATTTGTCAAAATTGTAGAATATATTATAAATTGTATTTTTTTAAATATTAATAAGTTTAAAGTCAATATCGATGCTAATTCTCGAGATATTCAAGTCAAAAAACACTTTTTACCAACTTTAGGTAGAATTTTTTTTACTTTTTTATTTTTTGTAAGAAAACTGTCAATTGAATTTTTTTTTCAAACTTTCACCAGATGTCAAAAACATTGTTTCACATAAAAGAAAATAGTTTTGAAGGTAATATAATTTTTGCTTCATTGTATATTTTCGCGCAAATATTTTTTTTTGTGGTTTTTCTATTTAAAAAAAAAAAAAACGGTAAGTTGAAAATTTCCAATATTTGTACCAAATCTGGATCACATTGCACTGTATATAATAAAATTTATTGAAGTCAATGGCACTATCCATTCTTGAGATATTTTCTACCAACCAAAATTTTTTACTTTTTTTTTTTAAACTGCTATAGTGAAAAAAACCCCTTGACCAATTTTTATGAAAGTCCAGTCTGCATCTTTTGAAGTTATTATCTGTCGAACAAAATTTAATTGGAGTCGATATCTCTACTAGTTCTTGAGACACCGTAGACGAAAAAGGGTATCTCGAACGTACAAACGCACAAACGTACGAACGTACGAACGTAAGAAAAAAAAATATAGTCACAGTTTTTAAAGTTCTAAGAAAGTTTAAGAATTAGTTAGGTACGTGAATATTGAAACAATAAAATAAAAATCTAAAAGTATTTTTTGTAAAGACTTAAAAACCCAAAAAGACGAAAAAAGGCCAACATGACAAACTGTCGGTTTTCATATTGAGAATCCTTAAATTCAAGGACTTAAAATTTTATTTAATTTTTTCGATATAGAAAAATATGAAACTTCAAAAAAATAATATGTTCGTTGATCTTAAAAACTGATGAATAACTTTAATACTCAGTTCAATGCTGTTTTTGACAGCTAGTTAAGTTTTCAAAAAAAAAAAAAAATCAATGTATAATAAATTTTCTTATCAAAAAATAAAAACAATAAAATGTATATACTATGTACTGTACATCCATATGTAGGTACTTAAAACTGTTATGTTGTGTAAAAACAAATACCAAGTCCCATCCCAGCTTTTTTAAGACTTTACTGAACCTTTAGTCCATATGGCCTAAAGTCTGCCAAGGTATGTATGCAATGTGCTTACCTTTTCATCGCTTTTACTCAAAATTATGGGATCACCCAACTTGTTGTTCTTTTCTGCTCTGCGCTTTTCATGGACCTAATTTTTACTTTGTCATTAAAAAAAAATCAACAACACTCAACTCGGCATTAAATTGACACTTACCCACTCATGTCCTTAAATTATATGAGTGTAGGTTAGGTATATGTAAATAAAATTAGAAAAGTTAAATAACGATTCACATGAAGCCATAAAACAAACGCATTTACCTAAATATTCTCAAAGTCATAAAATCACTTCTTTTAAAAAACTTAAAGTGCTCAAAAACCATCATCACATTCACATACACAAAACACCGTACACCTATACAAAAACACAAAATTTAAGCTTTAAAAAAATCCTTTAAAATCACAAAACGCTGATGAAGCAAATAGTCGCGTGTAAAATGTTTATGGTTTTCACTGCCGCCGCCACCGCTTCCGCCGTCCACCACCTTCTCCCCTGTGCGTTCCCCTCAACCAGAAACCGTCGAAACTGAGGGTCGTTAGAGTGTAAACTGTGTATAGAGGGAAGCAGCAGCAGAAAAAACATGTAACAAAAACTTTTGCTGCACTCATTTAAAAGTTCACCAATAAAATTTGTGGAATTTTATTTCTTCATTTCGAGTATAAAAACCCATACCAGGGATGTAGGTTGTAGATTGTATCTTATAGGTACACAAGGAAGGTAGTTCATACATATACAATGCACACACATACAGACGCATAGCAAAGACAAAGAATTTAAAGAAACTTTTCATTGCGTTCCGTTGTTGGTCAGATATTTTTAATGGCTCACAGCTAAATCAAATTTGGCAGATCTTTTATGGCTTTTAAAAACAGACCAAGATGTGATTATAAAGTTAATAGTGGTTTTTAAGATCCTCCGCGAAGATGCGGGTTTTCTCTTATTGTCAATGTCACTCGCCACAGCACTAAATCTCTTAGGGACCAGGACAAACAAATCCTTGAACGTATAAACTAAGCGAACTTAATCCATTTTAATATACCATGCAAGGGAATTAAAATAAAAGACACACCGTTTCCTTGAGAACCTTCAAGGACTCGTCTGCATTGGGACGAACTATTTGAGTTTATTGGGAGTGTGTATTGGTGTTAAGTTCAAAAAACACATCCTAAAAAAACGGACTTTATTGGTGTTGTAAGATTTAAAAATTCAACAATATAAGGTTTGGTTAGAATGAAATTAACTCATAAATCCAATGCTATAATCGCTTGTTTATGGTACTTTTAGGGTCCCTAAAGCTTCTTCCTTTCTATGTGTCTCTTCTCTTTCCAATGGCTGCTGATGGCATTCCAAAGCTGAGGCCTTTTGAATAAAAGCTTATACCTTCTATGGATATGTTTTCTTTTTTGGTTTTGGTTTGGTTTGGTTTTGGATTGTTTTGTTTCATTTTTGCAACACTGACTTGCAGATTAAATGCGAAGACAAAAATAAAAAGTACTCACCAGGGAGATGGAAGGAAGAGGAAGATGAAGAAGAAGATGGAGAAGAAGAAATGTATCCATTTAAGAGGATACCCGGGCGTCAATTACAGAAAAAGGAAAAATATCGCTCATAAGCCTCCTTCAACATCACCACATCGGAAGTGTTTGTTTTTCCTTTCTTCTTTCAATAAAAAGCTAATAGGATTTGAAGCACAGGAACACTATTACAATTGCAAATTAGTGTGACCAGCTTCGGTTTTTTTCTTTTTGCTTCTTAGGAGAGATTTGTGAAATATAAAGGTTCAAAGGGCATCGGCGCGGTGTCTTTGAAAGATTGTGTCTCTTGTGTTGACTAGTGAGTTTTGCACAGCTCATCGCTTTGTCAAAAAATTTTTTACTCTTTCGCCACTCTGCACAAATGACAGAGATGTTAAAAAAAAGACATTGCTCTGTTAAGTTCATGTCTATAACTGTCATACGAGGACTTAAAACCGATGTGGAAGTGATGGATATCGATTTGAAGATCCTGGGTTTACTGAAAGATCTCCCGTACTTATTTGTTCGAAGGTGGACTTTTCTGGTCTGAATCCACACTGATTGTTGCAAGTTTGTTTTATATTATGTAGTTATTTAAGATACTCCCTAGACGCCTCTAAAACGTCCTGATACCCTAAATTCTTACAGTTTATCCATTAATTTTAAATCGATGCTAAGCTGGTCACTCTTCTACGTAACAATGTCATGTACATCCACGACTCTCACTCTATCTACAATCGGAGTCAGCTAGATTAAAATTTCTTCAAGTGCAGAAGAAAGCAAATCGAGTAGTAAAGGACACACAAAAAAAAGGAGCAAATATAAGAAAAAAAAAAAATAGAAAAAAAAACTCAGAAGAAAAATAAAGAATAAAAACAAGTAAAAACCGAACAGAAAGAAAACAGAGGACAAAAAAAAAAAACAAGAAGACAAGAGCAGCAAACAATTGTGCAATACAAGAGATTAAAGACGACAGATAAAATGATTTCCCCCGAGCATTTCGGAACCTTATTTCCAAGCAATTTCGGGCCAAAAGAAAGGATCCTTCAATTTCTTATTTATTCACTGTGTCAGGAGATGCGAGAGCCGAGAGCCGAAAGCATATTACACATAACACAAGTACGAGAGTAAAACGACACACAGACAAAAACGAAAAAAAAAAAAAACAAAAACAGAAATAAAGGACGAAGTGCTCCAGAGAATGACTGAATTGCTGGGAATGTGTTAGCTGGAGATGTTAGGCGTTAAGTAATAGCTGCAGATAGTGAGAGCGTATTATATACGTCGTTTCTAGCTGTTTAGATGAATTAAGCTATGATAGAGATTATGAGGAAGTAGATATTCATTCCCATCTCCCCATCACCATCACTCTCTCTGCCACCATAAAAGGATTTGCTATTTGAAAATGATTTCAATGCACATCACAGTGTAACGGCAGTTTTTGTTCTCGTTGTCTTTATGACTTTAAGATTAGACACTTCCTATTGGCATCCACATTCACATTCACATTTCCATTCACATCCGCATCCGGTTGATATTGCTTTATGGAGTAAACCCACTCTAACAGGCAGGCAGAGAAATGATTGGAACATTGATAGCACATCCTGACGTATGTTTTCTTTTCTTTATGGCAAAAGGATGTTTATATAGAAGAAGTGTGCCAACCAACTCTCTGGAGCGCTTCAAGTAATCCTTGATGTACCCTCTTATCAAAATAACCTTTATCTATTTTAGGTAGAGCGTCATTCAAACTTTATAAATTAAGCATTTGAGCTTAATCGTTTAGCGTGACTCGATGGTGGCAGTGGTAGTGGCAGTGCAGTGGCATCAGTCCCACTGATACCATTTTAAACATAATACCTGAGCGTTGATTGGTTGTAATGATGGCGCATTGCTTTTAATCGGTTTTGGCAGGTAAATGACGTAATTTAAATCGAATTATCTCTTAGAAGGTTACATTGTGTGATGTATATTGTTCAATGAATGTGACCCTTGTGACTTGTGTCTTGTGACAGTTTTAAATCGAAATTACTTTGGGGGGGTATGAGGAGCAAATAACTTTTTAATGTTCAAAATTATGTTAACTGGGGAATTCAAATGAACTTCAATTATTCCATATTGACAATATTTAAAATTGTGTGTGATTTTATCTTTTAATTCGGAAATCGATTCGACCCTCAATTAGATACATTGACTAACTGTCGTTAATCGCTTAACCTCAAAGACCAGCCAAAGCAGTGCCAAACAGTGTTCCTGATTATGACTGTGTCGAAATTGAAAATCCAGAATTTTAAGACTTAAAAGACACATCATTTTAAGCGACAGGTCCTATGATTACAGTATGCGTTGCATCTAGCAGTATAAAGAAACAAGGACCTTTGTCTCTACTATTTTTTTGTATATAATGTAGATATCAATTTTGTTTTCTTTTAATTTAAGCTCCCTAACAAAGGAAAGTTATACCATACACAAGGAGACGTCCGTCGTCTTCGCCTACGTCGTCGTTCGCTGTCGTCAGCATCGTAACGACGACAACGCTGCGCCGCCGACGACAATGTTGATGGCGATGATGTTCAAATGCGGATGCTGAAACTGAAAATAACGAAGAAATAACAAGGACAACAAGAAAACTGAGGTAATGAAATTTTCTTACACAAAACATTTTACCGGACAAGTAAAAATAAATACAACAAAATTATACAAGACACAAAATATAAAATAAAAAAACCAAAAAACAATCTCACTTCGCTTCGGTTCTAAAGTTGACAACAATTGCACAATGGCAAAAAGGATGAATAAAATTTATAAACAAATAGAAAAGTTTTTTAACTCAAGAGAAGAAAAAAAAAATACACCGCCAAGTTTCTGAGTTGGTGTGTCTTTGTAAGCAGAACGAGACGATAACACACAACCATCATCTGGCTTGAATTTAAGCGTAGGGATCGCATGTAACTGTTCATTAATGCTACCATATAGGAAAACCATTTTGATAGAAAAGCTGTCAAAGCAATTGCGTTGACAAACTTTAGAAAATAAAAAATAGTGAGACAGATGACAACTCATTGTTTAGAAGAGATATGTCATTTAGAGTGTAATATTTTTCATGAAATTTTCCATGATCAATCCACACCTTTGCGGCTGTATTTCCATCCATCTCTATTGTGGAGTATTTGCATAGAGTAGACGCCATTTTTCAAATGTTAAACCACAAGATCTTGACTGTCATAAACTCTTTAACAAATAGCTAACACTGTCAGGAAACTATTCTTGCAAATTTGCGATTATTTCTTCGCTGTGTGACACGTAGCGCCATCTTGTTACAAAAAAATCTTCGTTGACGTCAATAACTTCTAATTTCATCATTTATCGTATCTTGGTAGAGTTATCCTTTCTCCATTGACCGTAATTGTTGCACAAACCTCATTATCTGTCCCGTTACAAAAGCGGTTTTGATCAATCTTTCTTGGATTTTCTGACCTCCAAATGCGACAATTCTGCTTATTAACGAAGCCTCTGAAGTGAAAGTGGGCTTGAACACTAAAAGTAATCTTTGATTAAAATCCATCAGATCAGTTCGATGAATTTCAAGGACCTAATCAACCAAGATACGACCTTGCCAGTGATCGACATCGACTGACTTGAAATTATGTTAGCTTCAAGACCTACATATATGTAAATATTTATTCAAAATACGATGAAATGTTGTTTGTGTAATGCCTAATTTCAAATTTCCACAACAGTATTGGCTACATTAGCAAAATTGGTACGATTTCGATTACAAATTTGTCTCAACAACTCAATTTTTTTTGTTTCACTATTGCTGACAGAAATTTTCACCATTTTTGTAGTAAATCTCCATTTTAATGAGTGACAGCTGTCAAAAGAGCGGGGTATTTAAAATTGAACTTCTTACTGGTTACCATTTATTTAATTGTTTGTGGAAACATTGTTAACAATACTTCAAGAAAATTGATTCATAAAAGTTTGATAATTTTACTAAAGGGTGATTTATCTTGAGGTTTGATTTAAAATATTCAGCACATTAACTTTTTTAAAATGAAAGTATACGTCTCAAGTGGTACCAAATGACAAATTAAGTGTTTACTAAAATGATTTCTCAACAAGACAATTGTATTGCTAGTACCTCAATCATGTTGAAACCAAAGCTGAGACTGAGGCGATAGGCATAAATTTCAGGAAGCACATGATTCCCCCAGTCCATGAAAAATCCCAAACTGTTGTGTTTAATGGATGTAAGATGTAATAGTAGCCATTGGTAATTGGTACTCTTAAGGATGCTCATAAGGCTAAGCCCGAAATGGACTTCATCACTGAACAATTTTCCAATTTCCAATTTTCTTGAAAAACGACCCAAATTTAAGTCGCCTGAATTTTGTACGCTTTTAGGCCGCGATCGCAACATCACATATGGCAAGTTGTCAAAATATGACAAGCCAAACTTCTGAGAACAACGATAAATCAATTCGTTGGGTTCAATCCCCGCATGTTCCATCAGAAAGTTTTACGGGTACTGCCCCTTGCGAAGAATTGACATATCCTCCAAAAGTAATTCCTGTGATTTAAAGTGGTTTTTCAAAAATTTAGCGGTTCGGATTCGGCATAAAAACTGTACATTACTCGCACAAGGGAATGGTTGAGAGTTGTAAGTCACTAGGCCCTGGTTCTCTACGAACTGTAGCGCTGATTAATGTTTCTATGTACTCTTATGTATTGGCCATTGGGGTTTCAGAAGATGGATTATGCCTACCGTAAATTCCTCGAATCACACGAAAAACATTTCTGACAGAACTCTGACAGCTGACCAAATTGGACCCTGTTGTGTTTTTAGTTTTTTTCCATGATAACTGACCAAACGATATTGAACAAATTTTACAAAGCAATTTTATAGGAGTCACGCGTGTTCTGTCAAAAAAAAAATCATATTGAAAATCAAACCTCTCGATGAATCACCTTATAGTTACTTTGTTTGCTGAATCTTTAAAGCCAAGACTTAGTAACTGATAATAACAGAATGACAGGCAACTTTATAACTTTTCGTTAACATTTGACAGACGACTGAAATATAAAAATTGACAAGCGACTGACAATCAAAAATATTTTCTTGCAGGTCGAACAAATTTTATGTATTTTAAAATTGAGTTATTTTTTTTATTATCTTCCTTGCATTTTCTGACTTTTTAAACTTTCCCTGGATAACGAAGAATATTTCAAAAACAAAATCAGCAAAAGCTGCATCAAAATCGGTTGTGTGGTTTTAAATATAAGCAGGGGCAGACTAGCAGCGCGAAGTGACTTTGTTCTATACTATATAGTGACTATTGGAAGCTTTTCAGATAGCATCGTCGCTTGTAGATTTCATGAAACGAAAACGATAAGAGACTGAGACATTCCTAATATCGCGTGGAACCCTAGATTTATCTCCCAAATATTTATGAAGTTTCATCATTAAAAAAATGATGACAAATGATTAAAATGAAAATTTTAATATTTGTTTCTACAAATCCAATACTGGTCCTTAAGTAGATGATCTAAAATAAAATCAGGAGCAAAATCAGGATAAGCTAAAAGCACATATTTATAACTACACCTACACCTACACCACCCTAACCTACACACATATAAAATGTTTTTCAAAATTTTATCTGTTGTTTTGAAAACAAACTTTCAAGTTGTTGTTGTTGTTTTTTTTTTTTCAATTCAAAATGCAAAATAAAAAACAAAAAAAGTAGATATAGTTTCTTGTCCGCCTCCCTACAAAACCTGCTCATCACTGCATTCGTGTTTTGTGTTGCTTACATTTTATGTAATTTAACCTTTTTTTTTATAGTTAAACGTTATTTTATAGTTTGTCAACGAATAACCTTCTATATAGTGTTATTTTTTGTTTAAGATTAAATTTAGAAAGGACGAATAAAAAAAACATTGAAGTAAAACATTCTAAAGGTGATTCAGACAGGACTAAAAAGAAAAAGAAAAAGAGAAAAAAATGTGAACGGGGAAAAATAGAAACATAAAAAAAAGAAAACTTTCATAAACAGAAGGGTTTCGAAGATATTCTCATTACAATTTATACAAAACTTCGCATAACAGAAAAGTTCACATCAAAGGCGACTTTTTATTTTTTTAAGTATAAGGTTCTTTTGAAAATCAACATCTTCAAACTCGGCGTCCTTAAAAGGTAATGTTTTTTCTCGTAGTTTTCAGCTAAGAGGAAAGTTTTTTTTTGTTTAATGTGGAAAAATGAATAATTATGCATGAAAACTAACGGTTTTATCCATTATTCAATATCAAACGAAATACATACATACACTGCCAATCACTAGGATGAGGCCACATATATTTCAACCGATACCTGTTGGAATTTGTTTAACCCGAAAAATTTTACTACATGAGAGTAGGTACATATTTTCTTAAAACAAAGTGATACAATTATAGGGTTAATTAGAAAAGACCGTTGGAATTTCCCTACATTATAAATGAGCTACCTAAAAAGGATATAAAAAAGTGCGTCACTAGGATGAGGCCATTGCGAATATTTCGTTGTAGAAGTTCACATCAGCAATTTTTTTGAAAATTTTGGTTGCAATATTTAAGAACGTTTTACAAATAACTCTTTTTATTAAATTTCAATTACAAATGGGTTCCGGAAAGACGTTGACAGTGGCAGAAAGAGGACAAATCGATGCTTTCAAGGAAATGGGACTCTCAAGCCGAGAATTAGCAAGGAAGCTGAACAGAAGTAAGACAGTTGTAAACAACTATCTTGCTGATCCTCCAAACTATGGAAAAAACCAAAAACGACGCACAGCCCAAGCAACAACATCCCAAGAAAAGCCGTTATTTTTACGCTTCAAATTCTACTCAATCAGCTACTAAAATAAGGTCCAAAAGCGGAGTATCAGCCAGTATTTCGACAGTCCGAAGGATAATAAGAAAAGGTGGATCTAGAGAAGAAAACTCAAAAAGAAACCTGTTCTAAAGCAAGTACACAAGGAGCTGCGAATGAACTTTGCAACAGAACATGTCTCTTGGAGCAGTCAATGGAAACGCGTTGTCTTTTCGGATGAAAAAAAGTTGAACCTTGACGGCCCCGATGGTTACAACTTTTATTTCCATGATTTAAGAAAAGAGGAACTAATTTTGGGAAGACATCACAGCCGTACATCAGGTGTTATGGTGTGGGGAGCTATCACCTACTATGGCAAAATCGAGTTGGAGTTTCTTTCTACAACAATGAACGGAAACAGCTACAAATGCTTGTTGGAACGGTCATTTCCAAAGATGAAAAATATTTTTGGACCTCTGCCTTGGATTTTCCAACAAGACAATGCCATCCACACTTCCAGGGTTGTCAAAAGCTGGATTTTATCAGAAAACGTAGAGCTTTTGCCATGGCCACCCTATTCACCGGACTTGAACATAATCGAAAACGTATGGGCATGGCTATCTCGAAAAGTTTATGAAGGCGGTAGACAATTTGAAGACAAGGACTCCTTAATTGAAGCTATCCGTGATGCCTGGGACGAGATTTCACTTGACTATTTAAAAAAACTTTATGATTCTACATATTCCAAACCGTCTAATAGAGGTCATATCGAAAAATGGGGAGCATACTCATTATTAATTAAGAAAAACTTAATAAATAAATGTTTGAAAACCAAAAACTGTTAACATTTCTTTCATTTTTTTTTTATTTTATAAGATTTTTCATGTGGCCTCATCCAAGTGACGCACTTTTTCATACTGTTTTTAAGTAGCTCTTTAATTAATGTAGGGAAATTCCAAAATTTTTTTCTATTTAACCCCTTAATTTTATTAAAAAACGAAAATCGATTAAAAAATATGTGGCCTCATCCTACTGATTGTCAGTGTATATACCTTAAAAAAACGATATAATTCCGATTAAATTTTGTGTATGACAAAGATTTTCTTTAATCGAGATTACAGATGGTGGAAGAAAGTCCTTGTGTCTTCCAGTTTTTGTCATATATGACATTTATGTAAAAGTCTGTTGACTGTATATTATGAAAAGTCTGATCCATATCAGGGTTTACTATAAGATATTTATCTGAAATCCTCAGCCGGGCGCCATTTAAAATATTTTTCTTATTTTCAAGCTAAAATGCGACACTGCCGTTCAAATAGAAATTAGAATTGAATCATTCAACAACTAATTATTTCATTGCTTTCACCACTAAACTCCCAAAACTAACCTAATTTGTATGCATCTGCTTTCTTGTATGATAATTCGATCGTCTCTAAATGCATTTTCAAATCAACACAATTTATCTTTATCGAAATGATATGATGATGTGGTCAGCTTAAATATAATTATCAGGTTGAGGTACCATTTATTGGGCAATTTAGTCATTGAAAAGAATTCCTGCAATATGTCTAAGTCTATTTCCCTACTTTGATACAGAGTGGATGCTTAGCTGGTCCATGTGGTATTATAGATAGATAGGAATATCAGGTACCTTCTTTAAAGAGATCCAAAGAAACATTCAAACAAATCCAAAACGAAAAAAAAAAAAACAGAAAGACGATAAATGTGGACGGAAAAAAAAATATTAAGCATCATTCTCCACTCATCCACTAAATCATTCTGCATTTAAGTGAATTCATGCATCTTATTTATGAGGAGATGCATCTGCCATCAGAGTTTGTAGCTGGAGCTGCAAAAAACCAGCTAACGTTCCGTTCATATTGGATACCATGAAGTAAGATATTTTTTTATACCTTATCCAGATAGAGTTAGGTTTATGAGTATATGCAGGTAAGATATACTAAGTATATGTATGTATGCTGGTATATGAATGTTTACCCCTTTTCACTACCGGGATGATGGTCTGGTTTGGTCCTCTGTTTGCTGCAGCATTTCATGCACTCAAGCAAATGCATTTCTATTTTTCAGAAATAAAAAAAAAAAAAAATAAAAAACCAAATGCAAATAAAAAATAAACTACCGAAAGTACTTGTGTCTGAGGAATTGGAAATTTTATTAGAAAGGTAAATGGCTCGAAGTGGAATAAATAGTTCCTTTGGCTATGACAAGCAAAAAGGACCCAATATTATATACGAATACGAATACGAATATGAAGGTACACTCTCTTATGTATAAATGCAGATTAGTAAAATATTCGCCCAAAGCTCTTTAAGGCAAAAAAAAATAAAAATTAATATAGATTCGAAAAGAAGGACACAGACATGATAATATAATATGAGGTATTATTAAGGTTTATGGTGAATGCAGTATAGGTTTTGTATCGACAGGACACCAAAGGGAATTGAAACGTTTATTTTTTTTTTTTTTGCAAGACAAAGTGTAGTAAATGTAAAATGTGAGAATAAGATTGAAGTTCTGGATTTTTTTTGAATTTGAAGGATGTTTCGCTGTCGCATTGTAGGATAAGAGGGTTGAAAATAATCCTGCAGTTTTTATAAATAGTATTTTTATGTTGAGTACGAGTATTATTGATTAAAATATCAACTCTGTTACTTATGCTGTAAACAATGACTATAAGATTTACATAAATTGAATCATGTTTTCAGTCTATCCTACAATTTACCAAATGTTAATTTAAAAATAAAATATTTACTGACTCAATGAAAGTCATAGCAAAAACTATCATTATGCATCTTGGTCCACCTTTCGAGACTTTAAACCATCATCTTTAATTGAATCGTTAACGTTGTGGCTAAGAAATTATCATGAGAACAGAATATCAGTATTGCAAAAAAAGTTTGGAGTTCCTCAAGGGTCTAGACTTGGTCCAATTCTCTTAATCAATCACACGGGTTTCTGCATTTACATATTCTTAAGAATTTAAAATTCTCAGGATACTTCGATACTACGTTTGCACATAATGAAGAATGATATCAGTTATACCTGTTTTAGAAATAGAATTTCTTAGCAATGTTTCACAGTCCTTACCGTCAAATATTTGGTTGCTCAAGAAGTGTAATTCTATTAACTTAAAACTAATTTTATTTAACATATTATGACCCCAATAAAATTTGGTATTACTTGGAGAGTTCATAGTTCAATTGTAAACGCTTGTATCAAATTAAGTTGCACGCAACTTTAATGGCAGTTTTATAATTGTCTTCCAAGTAAATAAATATAGTTTGAAAAAAACT
Source organism: Scaeva pyrastri (assembly GCA_905146935.1). NCBI lineage: Eukaryota > Metazoa > Arthropoda > Insecta > Diptera > Syrphidae > Scaeva > Scaeva pyrastri. The sequence continues at coordinate 118,962,322 of LR989927.1, read as the reverse complement.
AAAAAACACGATTTTAAAACCCATCATACTAAAAAAGCGGAAAATAATTTTTAATATAAGCTGAAAACAATAATGAACTAAAAATACAAGTGTTATTGTGAAGAAACGTTGGGCGCATTGGCCATATTTTTTTTTCATATATCGAGCGCCCCACGCTTATTCACAATAACACTTGTATTTTTAGTTCATTATTGTTTTCAGCTTATATTAAAAATTATTTTCCGCTTTTTTAATATGATGGGTCTTAAAAGCGTGTTTTTTAGTTTTTTTCAAACTATATTTATTTTTAACTTTTTAGTTTAACGTGCTTTAAAAGCGTGTTTTTTAGTTTTTTTTAAACTTATTTATTTTCACAGATTTGATGTTTTTTTGTGATTTAAGATAACATTGAAACATTTCATTGACCCATTTAGTTGATTGAAATTGTAAATGAAATTGGAATTATTTATTTATTATTTAAAATCTCGTAATTTTAATTAAAAAAAAAAAGTCACCCATAGCTAGGATTTGATCCCACGACCCTTGACGCTCAAACTGAAACGTGACCGCGCTTTAACCAACTGAGCCACCGCAGCACTTAAAATGAGGGAGTCTATTAATATTTATAAGAGCATAATAAAATCAGCAAAAAGGAGGAGCTGTGGGATTAAAATATTTAATCCTGGTAATCCTGATAAGGATATTGAGATAAACTTATGAAATTATTGTTTTGCCACCGGTTCTTGATATGTGTACAAAATTTTATTAAAATCGGTTCGTGTAAAGTGGGTCAAAATCGAGTGTAAAGGTGTCGATTACATACATACATACATACATACATACATACATACATACATACAAGTGAAGCTAATATAAGCGTGTTAAAAAAACACTATGATAACATTCCGTAAAATTATTCTAAGTTGCCTAGTATGCGATAAATAGCAAATTACTTTTCTCAACGCCATATAGAGTTTAAAGTTGAAAACTACCATATTTTTAATGACCGAAGAATCTTGGTTTGCGAGTTTCTAAAATCTAACTCGTACTCGACGTACGGTGAATGGGCTCAAAGCGAGATGGCCACCGATACCGATTTTCACAAGAAAATTGTGTTCAAGGTGGCGTAGCCTCCAAGATTGTGCGATTTAACACCGTTGGAGTATTTTTTGTGGGGTTATGTAAAGTTTGACGATTAAGGTCTTGGAAGAGAATATTCGGCCCGTTATCTCTGACATACAGCCCCAATTGTTGCAAAATGTGGTCGGAAATTGAGCCTCTCGCCTGGAATTTTTTGGAGCCTGCCGTGGTGGCCAGAAGGCAACAAATCATTTTTAAAACAAAACAAACACCTATCTTAATAATGAAGCTAATTTCTGGGACATATCATTCAAATATGACCCTTTTACTTCTTCCTAAAAACCACATGTCTAAAAAAAACACCCTTTAAAAGCGTGATTTCAAATGCCTTAGATCTAAAATTCAAGAACCTCATCAAACTCCACCCTTAAACATTATATATAAGAGTATAATCTACTTACGGTTTCAATGTCCAACCAAAATTTTACATTTTTCATGCTTCAGTCAATCAATTTTTTTAGGTATAGGTTCCTATAAAAATTCTGCATCAGCAAACGACATAAGTTGCTTGATAAACCACCAAAGCTCGTCCATATTACCCTAACCAAGTCATTGTCATAGCCACTTACACTTTCTACATCTACGTATACGAGTGTGTAACTTTAACCGAAGTTAAATATATCCAGATTCCCAGATCCACATCATAAATGCTACGAGCCGAACATTGCCGCAAATTGCTCAGAAATATGATCCGAGGAAGTTGGTCTGTGCTCGATGTGGTGTGGGTACATTATAGTGGAGCGGCTAGTCGTATAGTGGTACACGGTATTGTAGATCAAACTATTATACGTCAAGGTAAGTGGAGTAATGAATAAGTAAATTGGAGCAAGGTAACCTACTTATAGCTGGTAGCGGTACATGGGTAGTTTGATGGCTTATAGTATACCCGCGGGTGTGTGTGTGTCCAGAAACTGAACATTAACATTGGTACCTATAGATATGGACCTTCGACTAAAAGTCTAGGATTGTGGTTATGGCTTCTCTGCAGAACTCATTTGTGATGCGTTATGAAAGAGAGAGACCGTATTACCAACCAACTGACCAGTGACCAGTTATACCAACCAATCCTTTGGATGGGGATGACATGATGATGACATGACGGTGCGGTGCGATGCAGTGGTGGTCGGGGTCGAGATCGAGGTCGGGGTCGGGGTAGAGTTGGATGGAAATGTTTTGGTCAATTTCAATTGTGCGTTTTCCTAAAAGGCTCTTGCGGTTTCAGAACTATTTCAATAGAATTCTCTCTTGTTCCGTTGGCAATAAAACAATGACACTGATGAAATGCGTATCTTTATATTCCTCTGCCGGGTAACTAACTGGGGTGGTCTTGACTTGGTTAAAAATGGAGACAGCAAAAAAAGAATAAAATGGAAAAGTATCATCAACATTAGACATGAGTCTTAAATATTCTATCCGTCTCCATATCGTCAACGTCGTCGGTCGTCGTTGTCAAAGTCGTTGTCGTCAGTTGCATTGTTGTGGTTTTAACTATTAAATAGGTTGGATTGGGTGAGTTGTGGTTGCAAGAGCGGATTAAGTGGCAAATTGCCATGATAGGTTATAACGTTGATGTAATTGAGAAGCTTGATGACTTTGAGGGCTATGTGTATGGTCATAAAGTTCAATGTTAAGTCCTATTTCGTTGTAAAAGAAGAATAAGCCACACAAGCAAATTCGAAATTGGAATTCAAATGATACTTGAGAGGGTGAAGCTCGCAGTAAATGCTAATTTACTGAGTCTCTATCGAGTTTTGATAAATTTTTAGACATCATAGGTAGTGTTAAAAAATACAGTTTTTTTTTGGTTTCTGCAAATTTTGTATCTACTAAAACTCTGAGGCTGCGCAATATCTGCTGGGCGATTATGTTGACCAAATATTGCACGCAGCACGAATAAATCAAGCAGAGCGCATAAATCATGTGACAGCTGTCAAAAAGACGAACTCCATAAGAAAAAACTATTGCCAGATTGTAAACCACACGCTTAAAAAAGCACCCTTTTGCAAGAAGAAATATTTCGCTTTAACTCTGTTTGACGATGATTCAAAAAATCGATGATTCCGTTTTTTAATTATTTAACAATCAAGTAAAATAAGAAATTCTACTCTCAAGACTCGGCATAATGTCAAGAAGTTTTAGGAATATTTTTTAAAATTAGTTCTAGTCAAATCGGCTATTCAGTCAGTCCTGACAAGCGTAATCTAAAATTGGTCTAAAATGTTTTTAAAACTGCTTCCTCTTAATCTGACCCAGAATTGATTTTGATCTATAAGGGGCCGGTTATAGCTATCAGTAAAATCGATCAGTAAAATTTTTGTTTTTAGTTTTTGAACATGTTACAGATTTATTTGTAGCAAAAGATTGATGCAATAAGATGAATCCTATATTCAAGTATTTTTTTCAAAAAGAAACAACGCATTTAAAGTTTTATTTTATTTATAAATCCATTTAAATTTTTTTAATGATGAAATTTCATTTTACTGAACAGCTGACTGCCAAAAGCCAAAAAAAATTCCATTTCGTTTTACTGTTGGTGTTCCAATTTTTTACTGTTCCGATCACATCATTAAAAATTTTACTGATGAAAGCAACAGTAAACAAATTGTCTGAGGCGCGCCGCTCGATGTGACATTAATTTAATGACGTAAATTTACTGATTGCTATAAACGCTCATCAGTAAAACATTTCAGATTCCTCCTGTTTCAAATTTTACTGATGGATTTTACTGATAGCTAAGTTCGCTATAAAATGAAATGAAATGAAATGAAATGAAATGAAATGAAATGAAATGAAATGAAATGAAATGAAATGAAATGAAATGAAATGAAATGAAATGAAATGAAATGAAATGAAATGAAATGAAATGAAATGAAATGAAATGAAATGAAATGAAATGAAATGAAATGAAATGAAATGAAATGAAATGAAATGAAATGAAATGAAATGAAATGAAATGAAATGAAATGAAATGAAATGAAATGAAATGAAATGAAATGAAATGAAATGAAATGAAATGAAATGAAATGAAATGAAATGAAATGAAATGAAATGAAATGAAATGAAATGAAATGAAATGAAATGAAATGAAATGAAATGAAATGAAATGAAATGAAATGAAATGAAATGAAATGAAATGAAATGAAATGAAATGAAATGAAATGAAATGAAATGAAATGAAATGAAATGAAATGAAATGAAATGAAATGAAATGAAATGAAATGAAATGAAATGAAATGAAATGAAATGAAATGAAATGAAATGAAATGAAATGAAATGAAATGAAATGAAATGAAATGAAATGAAATGAAATGAAATGAAATGAAATGACGGGTGTCAAGGTGACACATAGCAAGGTGACAGATGTCAAGGTTACAGATGTCAAGGTGATAGATGTCAAGGTGACGTATATCAAAGTGACAAATGTCAAGGTGACAGATGTTATATTGACAGTTGTCATATGTCAAGGTGAAATATGTCAAGGTAAGAGATGTCAAGGTGACAGTTGTCAAGGTGAGAAATGTCAAGGTGACAGATGTCAAGGTGACAGATGTCAAGGTGATAGATGTCAAGGTGAGAAATGTCAAGGTGACAGATGTCAAGGTGACAGTTGTCAAGGTGACAGATGTCAAGGTGACAGATGTCAAGGTGACAGATGTCAAGGTGACAGATTACAAGGTGACAGATGTCAAAGTGACAGATTTCAAGGTGACAGATGTCAAGGTGACAGATGTCAAGGTGACAGATGTCAAGGTGACAGATGTCAAGGTGACAGATGTCAAGTTGACAGATGTTGTACTGACAGTTGTCATATGTCAAGGTGACAGATGTCAAGGTGATAGACGAAAAGGTGACAGATGTCAAGGTGACAGATGTCATGGTGACAGATGTCAAGGTGACAGATGTCAAGGTGACAGATGTCATGGTTACAGATGTCAAGGTGACAGATGTCAAGGTGACAGATGTCATGGTGACAGTTGTCAAGGTGACAGATGTTATACTGACAGTTGTCATATGTCGAGGTGACAGATGTCATGGTGACAAATGTCAAGGTGACAGATGTCAAGGTGACAGATGTCAAGGTGACAGATGTCAAGGTGACAGATGTCAAGGTGACAGATGTCAAGGTGACAGATGTAAGGGTGACAGATGTCAAGGTGACAGATGTCATGGTGACAGATGTCAAGGTGACAGATGTCAAGGTGACAGATGTCATGGTGACAGTTGTCAATATGACAGATCTTATACTGACAGTTGTCATATGTCAAGGTGACAGATGTCATGGTGACAGATGTCAAGGTGACAGATGTCATGGTGACAGTTGTCAAGTTGACAGATGTTATACTGACAGTTGTCATATGTCGAGGTGACAGATGTCAAGGTGACAGATGTCAAGGTGACAGATGTCAAGGTGACAGATGTCAAGGTGACAGATGTCAAGGTGACAGATGTCAAGGTGACAGATGTCAAGGTGACAGATGTCAAGGTGACAGATGTCAAGGTGACAGATGTCAAGGTGACAGATGTAAAGGTGACAGATGTCAAGGTGACAGATGTCATGGTGACAGATGTCAAGGAGACAGATGTCAAGTTGACAGATGTTATACTGACAGTTGTCATATGTCAAGGTGACAGATGTAAACTTGACAGATGTCAAGGTGACAGATGTCATGGTGACAGATGTCAAGGTGACAGATGTCAAGGTGACAGTTGTCAAGGTGACAAATGTCAATATGACAGATGTCAAGGTGACAGATGTAAAGGTGACAGATGTCAAGGAGACAGATTTCAAGGTGAAAGATGGCGAGATGACAGTTGTCAAGGTGACAAATGTCAAGGTGACAGATGTCAAGGTGACAGATTTCAAGGTGACAGTTGTCAAGGTGACAGATGTCAAGGAGACAGATGTCAAGGTGACAGATGTTATACTGACAGTTGTCATATGTAAAGATGACAGATGTCAAGGTCACAGATGTCATGGTGACAGATGTCAAGGTGACAGATGTCATGGTGACAGATGTCAAGGTGACAGATGTCAAGGTGACAGATGTCAAGGTGACAGATGTCAAGGAGACAGATTTCAAGGTGAAAGATGGCGAGATGACAGTTGTCAAGGTGACAGATGTCAAGGTGACAGATGTCAAGGTGACAGATGTCATGGTGACAGATGTCAAGGAGACAGATGTCAAGGTGACAGATGTCAAGGTGACAGATGTCAAGGTGACAGATGTCATGGTGACAGATGTCAAGGTGACAGGTGTCATGGTGACAGATGTCATGGTGACACATATCAAGGTGACAGATGTCAAGGTGACAGATGTCAAGGTGACAGATGTCAAGGTGACAGATGTCAAGGTGACAGATGTCATCTTGACAGATGTCAAGGTGACAGATATCAAGGTGACAGATGTCAAGGTGACAGATGTCAAGGTGACAGATGTCAAGGTGACAGATGTCAAGGTGACAGATGTCAAGGTGACAGATGGCAATATGACAGATGTCAAGGTGAAAGATCTCGAGATGACAGTTGTCAAGGTGACAAATGTCAAGGTGACAGATGTCAAGGTGACAGATATCAAGGTGAAAGATGTCGAGATGACAGTTGTCAAGGTGAAAAATGTCAAATTGACAGATGTCATGGTGACAGATTTCAAGGTGAAAGATGGCGAGATGACAGTTGTCAAGGTGAAAAATGTCATATTGACAGATGTCATGGTGACAGATTTCAAGGTGACAGATTTCAAGGTGAAAGATGGCAAGAAGACAGTTGTCAAGGTGACAGATGTTATACTGACAGTTGTCATATGTCAAGGGGACAGATACCAAGGTGACAGTTGTCAAGGTGACAGATGTAAAGGTGACAGATGTCAAGGTGACACATGTCAAGGTGACAGATGTCAGGGTGACAAATGTCAAGGGGACAGATGTCAAATTAACAGATGTCAAGGTGACAGATGTCATGGTGACAGATGTCAAGGAGACAGATGTCAAGGTGACAGATGTCAAGGTGACAGATGTCAAGGTGACAGATGTCATGGTGACAGATGTCAAGGTGACAGGTGTCATGGTGACAGATGTCATGGTGACAGATATCAAGGTGACAGATGTCAAGGTAACAGATGTCAAGGTGACAGATGTCAAGGTGACAGATGTCATGGTGACAGATGTCATGGTGACAGATATCAAGGTGACAGATGTCAAGGTGACAGATCTCAAGGTGACAGATGTCAAGGTGACAGATGGCAATATGACAGATGTCAAGGTGAAAGATCTCGAGATGACAGTTGTCAAGGTGACAAATGTCAAGGTGACAGATGTCAAGGTGACAGATATCAAAGTGAAAGATGTCGAGATGACAGTTGTCAAGGTGAAAAATGTCAAATTGACAGATGTCATGGTGACAGATTTCAAGGTGAAAGATGGCGAGATGACAGTTGTCAAGGTGAAAAATGTCATATTGACAGATGTCATGGTGACAGATTTCAAGGTGAAAGATGGCAAGAAGACAGTTGTCAAGGTGACAGATGTTATACTGACAGTTGTCATATGTCAATTGGACAGATACCAAGGTGACAGTTGTCAAGGTGACAGATGTAAAGGTGACAGATGTCAAGGTGACAAATGTCAAGGTGACAGATGTCAGGGTGACAAATGTCAAGGTGACAGATGTCAAATTAACAGATGTCAAGGTGACAGATGTCAAGGTGACACATGTCAAGGTGACAGATGTCAGGGTGACAAATGTCAAGGTGACAGATGTCAGGGTGACAAATGTCAAGGTGACAGATGTCAAATTAACAGATGTCAAGGTGACAGATGTCAAGGTGACACATGTCAAGGTGACACATGTCAAGGTGACAGATGTCAGGGTGACAAATGTCAAGGTGACAGATGTTATACTGATAGTTGTCATATGTCAAGGTGACATATGTCAAGGGGACAGATATCAAGGTGACAGTTGTCAAGGTGAGACATGTCAAGGTGACAGATGTAAAGGTGACAGATGTCAAATTAACAGATGTCAAATTAACAGATGTCATGGTGACAGATGTCAAGGTGCCAGATGTCAATGTGACAGATGTAAAGGTGACAGATGTCAAGGTGAAAGATGTCGAGATGACAGTTGTCAAGGTGAAAAACGTCAAGGTGACAGATGTTATACTGATAGTTGTCATATGTCAAGGTGACATATGTCAAGGGGACAGATATCAAGGTGACAGTTGTCAAGGTGAGACATGTCAAGGTGACAGATGTAAAGGTGACAGATGTCAAATTAACAGATGTCAAATTAACAGATGTCATGGTGACAGATGTCAAGGTGCCAGATGTCAATGTGACAGATGTAAAGGTGACAGATGTCAAGGTGACAGATGTCAAGGTGACAGATGTCAAGGTGACAGATGTCAAGGTGACAGATGGCAAGGTGACAGATGTCAAGGTGACAGATGTCAAGGTGACAGATGTCAAGGTGACAGATGTCAAGGTGACAGATGTAAAGGTGACAGATGTCAAGGTGACAGATGTCAAGGTGACAGATGTCATGGTGACAGATGTCAAGGTGACAGATGTCAAGGTGACAGATGTCATGGTGACAGTTGTCAATATGACAGATCTTATACTGACAGTTGTCATATGTCAAGGTGACAGATGTCATGGTGACAGATGTCAAGGTGACAGATGTCAAGGTGACAGATGTCAAGGTGACAGATGTCAAGGTGACAGATGTCAAGGTGACAGATGTCAAGGTGACAGATGTCATGGTGACAGATGTCAAGGTGACAGGTGTCATGGTGACAGATGTCATGGTGACAGATGTCAAGGTGACAGATGTCAAGGTGACAGATGTTATACTGACAGTTGTCATATGTCGAGGTGACAGATGTCAAGGTGACAGATGTCAAGGTGACAGATGTCAAGGTGACAGATGTCAAGGTGACAGATGTCAAGGTGACAGATGTCAAGGTGACAGATGTCAAGGTGACAGATGTCAAGGTGACAGATGTCAAGGTGACAGATGTCAAGGTGACAGATGTAAAGGTGACAGATGTCAAGGTGACAGATGTCATGGTGACAGATGTCAAGGAGACAGATGTCAAGGTGACAGATGTTATACTGACAGTTGTCATATGTCAAGGTGACAGATGTAAACTTGACAGATGTCAAGGTGACAGATGTCATGGTGACAGATGTCAAGGTGACAGATGTCAAGGTGACAGTTGTCAAGGTGACAAATGTCAATATGACAGATGTCAAGGTGACAGATGTAAAGGTGACAGATGTCAAGGAGACAGATTTCAAGGTGAAAGATGGCGAGATGACAGTTGTCAAGGTGACAAATGTCAAGGTGACAGATGTCAAGGTGACAGATTTCAAGGTGACAGATGTCATGGTGAAAGATGTCAAGGAGACAGATGTCAAGGTGACAGATGTTATACTGACAGTTGTCATATGTAAAGGTGACAGATGTCAAGGTCACAGATGTCATGGTGACAGATGTCAAGGTGACAGATGTCAAGGTGACAGATGTCAAGGTGACAGATGTCAAGGAGACAGATTTCAAGGTGAAAGATGGCGAGATGACAGTTGTCAAGGTGACAGATGTCAAGGTGACAGATGTCAAGGTGACAGATGTCATGGTGACAGATGTCAAGGAGACAGATGTCAAGGTGACAGATGTCAAGGTGACAGATGTCAAGGTGACAGATGTCATGGTGACAGATGTCAAGGTGACAGGTGTCATGGTGACAGATGTCATGGTGACACATATCAAGGTGACAGATGTCAAGGTGACAGATGTCAAGGTGACAGATGTCAAGGTGACAGATGTCAAGGTGACAGATATCAAGGTGACAGATGTCAAGGTGACAGATGTCAAGGTGACAGATGTCAAGGTGACAGATGTCAAGGTGACAGATGGCAATATGACAGATGTCAAGGTGAAAGATCTCGAGATGACAGTTGTCAAGGTGACAGATGTCAAGGTGACAGATATCAAGGTGAAAGATGTCGAGATGACAGTTGTCAAGGTGAAAAATGTCAAATTGACAGATGTCATGGTGACAGATTTCAAGGTGAAAGATGGCGAGATGACAGTTGTCAAGGTGAAAAATGTCATATTGACAGATGTCATGGTGACAGATTTCAAGGTGACAGATTTCAAGGTGAAAGATGGCAAGAAGACAGTTGTCAAGGTGACAGATCAGTTGTCATATGTCAAGGGGACAGATACCAAGGTGACAGTTGTCAAGGTGACAGATGTAAAGGTGACAGATGTCAAGGTGACACATGTCAAGGTGACAGATGTCAGGGTGACAAATGTCAAGGGGACAGATGTCAAATTAACAGATGTCAAGGTGACAGATGTCATGGTGACAGATGTCAAGGAGACAGATGTCAAGGTGACAGATGTCAAGGTGACAGATGTCAAGGTGACAGATGTCATGGTGACAGATGTCAAGGTGACAGGTGTCATGGTGACAGATGTCATGGTGACAGATATCAAGGTGACAGATGTCAAGGTAACAGATGTCAAGGTGACAGATGTCAAGGTGACAGATGTCATGGTGACAGATGTCATGGTGACAGATATCAAGGTGACAGATGTCAAGGTGACAGATGTCAAGGTGACAGATGTCAAGGTGACAGATGTCAAGGTGACAGATGTCAAGGTGACAGATGTCAAGGTGACAGATGGCAATATGGCAGATGTCAAGGTGAAAGATCTCGAGATGACAGTTGTCAAGGTGACAAATGTCAAGGTGACAGATGTCAAGGTGACCGATATCAAGGTGAAAGATGTCGAGATGACAGTTGTCAAGGTGAAAAATGTCAAATTGACAGATGTCATGGTGACAGATTTCAAGGTGAAAGATGGCGAGATGACAGTTGTCAAGGTGAAAAATGTCATATTGACAGATGTCATGGTGACAGATTTCAAGGTGAAAGATGGCAAGAAGACAGTTGTCAAGGTGACAGATGTTATACTGACAGTTGTCATATGTCAATTGGACAGATACCAAGGTGACAGTTGTCAAGGTGACAGATGTAAAGGTGACAGATGTCAAGGTGACAAATGTCAAGGTGACAGATGTCAGGGTGACAAATGTCAAGGTGACAGATGTCAAATTAACAGATGTCAAGGTGACAGATGTCAAGGTGACACATGTCAAGGTGACAGATGTCAGGGTGACAAATGTCAAGGTGACAGATGTTATACTGATAGTTGTCATATGTCAAGGTGACATATGTCAAGGGGACAGATATCAAGGTGACAGTTGTCAAGGTGACAAATGTCAAGGTGACAGATGTCAAGGTGACAGATGTCAAGGTGAAAGATGTCGAGATGACAGTTGTCAAGGTGACAAATGTCAAGGTGACAGATGTCAAGGTGAAAGATGTCGAGATGACAGTTGTCAAGGTGAAAAACGTCAAGGTGACAGATGTGAAGGTGACAGATGTCAAGGTGACAGATGGCAAGGTGACAGATGTCAAGGTGACAGTTGTCAAGGTGAGTCATGTCAAGGTGACAGATGTAAAGGTGACAGATGTCAAATTAACAGATGTCAAATTAACAGATGTCATGGTGACAGTTGTCAAGGTGACAGATGTTATACTGACAGTTGTCATATGTCAAGGGGACAGATACCAAGGTGACAGTTGTCAAGGTGACAGATGTAAAGGTGACAGATGTCAAGGTGACAAATGTCAAGGTGACAGATGTCAGGGTGACAAATGTCAAGGTGACAGATGTCAAATTAACAGATGTCAAGGTGACAGATGTCAAGGTGACACATGTCAAGGTGACAGATGTCAGGGTGACAAATGTCAAGGTGACAGATGTTATACTGATAGTTGTCATATGTCAAGGTGACATATGTCAAGGGGACAGATATCAAGGTGACAGTTGTCAAGGTGAGACATGTCAAGGTGACAGATGTGAAGGTGACAGATGTCAAGCTGACAGATGTCAAGGTGACACATTTCAAGGTGAAAGATGTCGAGATGACAGTTGTCAAGGTGACAAACGTCAAGGTGACAGATGTCAAGGTGACAGTTGTCAAGGTGACAGATGTCAAGGTGACAGATGTCAAGGTGACAGATGTCAAGGTGACAGATGTCAAGGTGACAGATGTCAAGGTGACAGATGTCAAGGTGACAGATGTCAAGGTGACAGATGTCAAGGTGACAGATGGCAAGGTGACAGATGGCAAGGTGACAGATCTCGAGATGACAGTTGTCAAGGTGACAAATGTCAAGGTGACAGATGTCAAGGTGAAAGATGTCGAGATGACAGTTGTCAAGGTGAAAAACGTCAAGGTGACAGATGTGAAGGTGACAGTTGTCAAGGTGACAGATGTCAAGGTGACAGATGTCAAGGTGACAGATGTCAAGGTGACAGATGGCAAGGTGACAGATGTCAAGGTGAAAGATCTCGAGATGACAGTTGTCAAGGTGACAAATGTCAAGGTGACAGATGTCAAGGTGACAGATGTCAAGGTGACAGATGTCAAGGTGACAGATGTCAAGGTGACAGATGTCAAGTTGACAAATGTCAAGGTGACAGATTTCAAGGTGACAGATATCAAGATGACAGTTGTCAAGGTGACCGATGTCATGGTGACAGATGTCAAGGTGACAGTTGTCAAGGTAACAAATGTCAAGGTGACAGATGTCAAGATGACAGTTGTCAAGGTGACAAATGTCAAGGTGACAGATGTCAAGGTGACAGTTGTCAAGGTGACAGATATCAAGGTGACAGATGACAAGGTGACAGATGTCAAGGTGACAGATGACAAGGTGACAGATGTCAAGGTGTTAGTTGTGAAGGTGACTGATGTCAAGATGACAGTTGTCAAGGTGACTAAATTCAAGGTGACAGATGTCAAGGTGATAGATTTCAAGGTGAAAGATGTCAAGGTGAAAGATGTCAAGATGACAGTTGTCAAGGTAACAAATGTCAAGGTGACAGATGTCAAGGTGACAGATGACAAGGTGACAGATGTCAAGGTGATAGTTGTGAAGGTGACAGATGTAAAGATGACAGTTGTCAAATTGACTAATGTCAAGTTGACAGATGTCAAGGTGACAGATGTCAAGGGGACAGATGTGAAGGTGACAAATGTCAAGGTGACAGATGTCAAGGTGACAGATGTGAAGGTGACAGATGTCAAGGTGACAGATGTCAGGGTGACAATTGTCAAGGTGACAGATGTCAAGGTGACAGATGTCAAGGTGACAGATGTCAAGGTGACAGATGTTAAGGTGACAAATGTCAAGGTGACAGATGTCAAAGTGACAGATGTGAAGGTGACAGATGTCAAGGTGACAGATGTCAGGGTGACAATTGTCAAGGTGACAGATGTCAAGGTGACAGATGTCAAGGTGACAGATGTCAAGGTGACAGTTGTCAAGGTGACAGATGTCAAGGTGATAGTTGTGAAGGTGACAGATGTAAAGATGACAGTTGTCAAATTGACTAATGTCAAGGTGACAGATGTCAAGGTGACAGATGTGAAGGTGACAAATGTCAAGGTGACAGATGTCAAGGTGACAGATGTGAAGGTGACAGATGTCAAGGTGACAGTTGTCAAGGTAACAAATGTCAAGGTGACAGATGTCAAGATGACAGTTGTCAAGGTGACAAATGTCAAGGTGACAGATGTCAAGGTGACAGATGTCAAGGTGACAGATGTTAAGGTGACAGATGCCAAGGTGACAGATGTCAAGGTGATAGTTGTGAAGGTGACAGATGTAAAGATGACAGTTGTCAAATTGACTAATGTCAAGGTGACAGATGTCAAGGTGACAGATGTGAAGGTGACAAATGTCAAGGTGACAGATGTCAAGGTGACAGATGTGAAGGTGACAGATGTCAAGGTGACAATTGTCAAGGTGACAGATTTCAAGGTGACAGTTGTCAAGGTAACAAATGTCAAGGTGACAGATGTCAAGATGACAGTTGTCAAGGTGACAAATGTCAAGGTGACAGATGTCAAGGTGACAGATGTCAAGGTGACAGATGTCAAGGTGACAGATGTCAAGGTGACAGATGTCAAGGTGACAGATGACAAGGTGACAGATGTCAAGGTGACAGATGACAAGGTGACAGATGTCAAGGTGTTAGTTGTGAAGGTGACTGATGTCAAGATGACAGTTGTCAATTTGACTAAATTCAAGGTGACAGATGTCAAGGTGACAGATTTCAAGGTGAAAGATGTCAAGGTGAAAGATGTCAAGATGACAGTTGTCAAGGTAACAAATGTCAAGGTGACAGATGTCAAGGTGACAGATTTCAAGGTAAAAGATGTCAAGGTGAAAGATGTCAAGATGACAGATGTCAAGGTGACAGATGTCAAGGTGACAGATGTCAAGATGACAGTTGTCAAGGTGACAAATGTCAAGGTGACAGATGTCAAGGTGACAGATGTCAAGGTGACAGATGTCAAGGTGACAGATGACAAGGTGACAGATGTCAAGGTGACAGATGACAAGGTGACAGATGTCAAGGTGTTAGTTGTGAAGGTGACTGATGTCAAGATGACAGTTGTCAATTTGACTAAATTCAAGGTGACAGATGTCAAGGTGACAGATTTCAAGGTGAAAGATGTCAAGGTGAAAGATGTCAAGATGACAGTTGTCAAGGTAACAAATGTCAAGGTGACAGATGTCAAGGTGACAGATGACAAGGTGACAGATGTCAAGGTGTTAGTTGTGAAGGTGACAGATGTCAAGATGACAGTTGTCAATTTGACTAATGTCAAGGTGACAGATGTCAAGGTGACAGATTTCAAGGTGAAAGATGTCAAGGTGAAAGATGTCAAGATGACAGTTGTCAAGGTAACAAATGTCAAGGTGACAGATGTCAAGGTGACAGATTTCAAGGTAAAAGATGTCAAGGTGAAAGATGTCAAGATGACAGATGTCAAGGTGACAGATGTCAAGGTGACAGATGTCAAGATGACAGTTGTCAAGGTGACAAATGTCAAGGTGACAGATGTCAAGGTGACAGATGTCAAGTTGACAGATGTAATGGTGACAGATGTCAAGGAGACAGATGTCAAGGTGACAGATGTAATGGTGACAGATGTCAAGGAGACAGATGTAAAGGTGACAGATGTCAAGGTGACAGATGTCAAGGTGACAGATTTCAAGGTGAAAGATGTCAAGGTGAAAGATGTCAAGATGACAGTTGTCAAGGTAACAAATGTCAAGGTGTTATTTGTGAAGGTGACAGATGTCAAGGTGACAGTTGTCAAGGTGAAAAATGTCAAGGTGACAGTTATCAAGGTGACAAATGTCGAGGGGAAAGATGTCAAGGTGAAATATGTCAAGATGACAGTTGTCAAGGTGACAAATGTCAAGGTGTTAGCTGTGAAGGTGACAGATGTCAAGATGACAGTTGTCAATTTGACTAATGTCAAGGTGACAGTTGTCAAGGTAACAAATGTCAAGGTGACAGATGTCAAGGTGACAGATGTAATGGTGACAGATGTCAAGGAGACAGATGTAAAGGTGACAGATGTCAAGGTGACAGATGTCAAGGTGACAGATTTCAAGGTGAAAGATGTCAAGGTGAAAGATGTCAAGATGACAGTTGTCAAGGTAACAAATGTCAAGGTGTTATTTGTGAAGGTGACAGATGTCAAGGTGACAGTTGTCAAGGTGAAAAATGTCAAGGTGACAGTTATCAAGGTGACAAATGTCGAGGGGAAAGATGTCAAGGTGAAATATGTCAAGATGACAGTTGTCAAGGTGACAAATGTCAAGGTGACAGATGTCAAGGTGACAGATGTCAAGTTGACAGATGTCAAGGTGACAGATGTCAAGGTGACAGATGTCAAGGTGACAGATGTCAAGGTGACAGATGTCAAGGTGACAGATGTCAAGGTGACAGATGTCAAGGTGACAGATGTCAAGGTGACAGATGTCAAGATGACAGATGTCAAGGTGACATATGTATGTCAAGATGGCAGATGTCAAGTTGACAAATATCAACTTGACAAATGTCAAGGTGACAGATGTCGTAATAACCATCCTCGTACTTCGTTTAATATTAAAAAAAAAAGAACTTGCGAAATCGGTCCAACCGTTCTCGAGTTTTGCGCTTAGCAACACATTCAGCGACTCATTTTTATATTATAGATAGATGACAAAGAATAGCTTTTGATAGCTACATATGTTAACGACCTTGTTGAAGAAGTCCATATCCGGACCCTGGTTGAGAGCTGATTATGATAATGATAAATTAGGAAAATTTTGATATGAAAAAAAGTAGTAAAACAGTTTTTCCATTAAAACAACGTGAGAATGACCAATGATAATTGTTCAGAGAGCACAATAGGGGCCAATTTACATTTTTATTATTTTCTGTACCTGGAAGGTAAGTTGCTGAAGCAACCAAGCTTCGATTTTTTTCTTACATTTTTGTCATATTCTAGCTTTATGACAAAGTAACATGACTTTTTCAATAAGACCAAACAAAAAAAAAATAAAAGCTTGGGTGCTATAGCGGCTTACCTTCCAGGCACAGAAAAAAAATAGGGCCACTATTGCACTTACATACATACATTTATGGATTTACAAAAATTGTAAATTGTGTTACAATTATTACTCAGCTAAGCTACAAGACGGACATTTTCCGATATTATTTTAAGGGTTTGGCAGGTAGTAACTGCGTCCTTAATACAAATTTAACAACGCATTGAACTTTTTGAAGATCAAAACAAAATGATTAAAATTTTGCGGTCCTATTTCGAAAAAATAAAAAAAAAAAAACTTTTGTGTCGTTATAAAACATTTAATCGGCTATAAATACCGAAAATTATGGACAAATTTGGGCCATTGTAAAGAACCCAAAAACTAATAAAAATATTGCGTTTCCTATAGTGTTGACGAAAACCAAGTTTTGGAATTATGGGTATTCCACAAGTGATATTATATAGTGTATTGCATATAAACTAAGGTTATAAGGCTTTGTAAGTTCAGATAACACAAGAACTCAAGTCGGTCGATCACCAGCAATGCCTTATCTTTACTAATTGGATCCATGAAATCCACGAGACCGATATTACCCCGAAACTTTTCTCATCTCGAGGCCAGCCCTTCGTGTTCTGTTTTTAAAAAGAAAGATTCATTCAAATTACAAAACTTTTGTTGCTTTGAAAACTGAACATAAACAGCTGGTACTGTATTTTGTTCTTAAATTTTCCGGAAAATATTTAATAAATGTAAAATTTTTACCAATGGGGACAGAAAAGGACCCTCTTTTTAGTACCATCTTAAACAATTTAAGTTTTTTCTTTGTTAAATAGGCTTACTTTTGTCTTGACATTTTGAGTAGACTTATGGTCAACATTATTTTATAATAGCATTTTGACAGAAGCGAAGGACAAATGTAGACAAGACTTTTCAAAAATCCATTGTAAATGTTGTTTTCGTATTAAGTCAAAAAACAGGTGACTTACCACGAAGCACTCCATTATATAATCTTCAAAATGTAGGTCACAAACACAATAGGTACAACAAATAAATTGTAAACGTACTGTCGTCTCTTAAACTAATGACTGAACCTATTAAAATGAATTATTTCATTGATCCCAGATTGCATACCTACTTAACATTATGTACATCAACTAAGAAAAAAAAAAAGAAGAAACTTTGTACATCTCCGGTTGAAGAATAATTCAACCAAATAAGTTTTCATTCCATAATGGAACCCTCTTCCCTTACACCAAATAGACAAATAGAGCATTAGTCTAACAGTCCATCCCATCCCAGCGCATCTCATCCCATATCACTCTTACCCAAGGGTCCTTTGAAAAATTCAAAACAAAAATACGACAAATTCAAAAATAGAAATCATTCGTCTCTCGAAGAACATATTCCACCAAAAATGGCAAAAAAAGAAACAAAAAAAGATAAGCTACAAAACTTTTCCAGAGCTAGCACTGTTCCCAATCCCAATGTCCCTAAGGTGAATCATATTTTATGATCTTTGGTCCGTTGTGAGAAAGTGCGATTTGAAACTTCAGTCTTATAGCTCTTAGGAAGGTACGAGCCTCAGCCGAGCCCTACGAGCTACGAGCCAAATACTGCTTCAACATTAAGGGAGAAAAATTTCTGCAGCCAAATTTATCATCAGGACTTACAAGCACACAAAAATAAAATAAAAATATTAAAAAACCCAAAACAAATAAAAAAAAAAAAAAACAGAAAAACATTTCGCCTCCTCGAAGTTTTGTGAAGTTTTTCGGTTGAATTTAATGCGACTATGATAACATGCTGTTCGCTCTTCGTCTATAGGTTTTATGTTGTTGTTGTTGTTGTTGTTGTAGAAGGACTATAAACTTTGCATTAAGAAAAACAAAAATAAAAATATGAAAGAAAATGGACTCAACTTCTGATGCTCAATGCAGAAAGCCAGCAGAAAGTAGGTACTTGCTAGAAATCAACCAGCAACGAATAACGAAGGACCAAGGACTATAAGGACCAAGGACCGAGGACCAATACGACGGGAACATTTTTGAACTTTTGCCTCCGCTAAGTAGTGACACCTTTTCCATGCTCCACTAGGCATAGCTTTTGGTTGCTCCTTCTTCTTTGTTTGTTTTCAACACAAGCATAAACAAGGATGGATAATCCTTCTTTGCTTTGGTGGTAGTATAAGACGATTCAGAAGAGTGTACAAGTTCCGCAAGAGGACCTTAAGTCGTAAATTGCCTAATATTTTGTTGGTGGAAAGTTAGAAAGATTTTCTTAGTAGACGCGACGACGACGAACGTGTATATGTATGTATGATTGTATGTGCACTGCATATAATGCACTGCACTGCAACTGCACAGTATTTTGGGGCAGTGAACTCTTAAGCAAGTTTGTTTGGCAGTAGATTTTCCACAGAGAGGATTTACAGTTATTTACTTGGTGAACTTGCAACAACATTTAATCTTATAAAAAAGTGTTGAGTAATACCTAGAGTGAAATATTTTGTATTTCGCTCAGTTCTTAAGGTTTAATAAAACAAATAAAATTATACTGAACTTGGGATGTACATATATGTCAGAATTTGCAATTTATCTCTTTTGTGTTTGTCATCCCCATGATTTTTGTCTTAGAGAATTATCGAAGTGGGTCAGCTCCATGGGTCACTTAATCACTTAAGCTGCTCCCACAATCCCAAAATCACAAATCGATAAGATCTTCCAAATTCTAAACCAGATGAAAGGTTGGTGAAGGTATATGGTCAGGAAAATTTAACTAAGCCTTTCTTTCCGCAGTTCTAACCATCGTTCTTTTGTTATTACCCCCAAAAGATTAAGCAACTTTTTCGATGAAAGTTTGCAGACGACTTAATTTCTTACGACACTTTCAGCAATTATCGTTATATTTCAACCAATTTTGCACAAAAACTTAAATCATCCTCAGAAATGAATTTGTCGAAAGACAAAAACTGCATGAAAATCCGTTCGGTAGTTTTTGAGACAGACAAACACTGCGGTGGATTGTGATTATAATTGTAGTAGACTTTAAAATAATGTAGTGAAAATAGAAATATTGGTTTCCTTGGCTCTTAAGGATTCCTTCAATCTTCATAATGCTTTCTTTGGCGTTCCCTAAGGCAGTCACTTAGGTCCTCTACTTTTTTCGACCGTCAAAAAGTTTTTCTTTAAAACTGTACCCCATTAATATTAAAGTTATTTCCCGACTCATAAACTCTTAGAATTATGTAGATGATGTCGTCATAATAATAGAAAGGCACATCATATTAATAGTACCTATTTGTCGAGTTGAGTTAAAAGACTGTTTATTTTAAATCTCTGTGTCAAACTTCATAAAGATCCGTTCAGCCGTTCTGGAGATATTGAAAAAAAAGAAAAGTAATCTATACCACGGGAACCATACATTTTACCGGGATAAAAAGAAACCTATTTGCCATTCTAGACTATAATATACGAGTATGTATCTTACAAAGTTGCCTAATAGGTGACGAAAAAATATTTCTCCATTTTTTGCACTACTTGACTGCCTCCTACATCTTAACTTTAATGCTTTTACTGACTTATGTATTTTTTTGTGTTATCATCAAACCTTAAAGGAAGCAAAAATTGTTGAAAAAAGTCCTTTTTGGAGTTGGACCGTTAATAAAATATTATCCATAAGCCACAAAACGAAAAATTCATTCATAGACAATCGTGATTTCAATAAAGACCTTTTTAATTGAATTTCATCCAATAAGCCGTGTAGGTGGGTTTGCGGTCAATGCTCACTGACCATCAGTTTATGGGTGGGCCAAATTTAACGGTCATTTTAGGACCATATCCTACACCACTAACCTTATTATGAAGTTTCATCAATGGAAAAAAATAGGTCCATTATCAACTATACTGTGCTCGTTGGTCGCAGAAGAACACCATTATGACGAAAATGAAACACTGCAGCAGCATCATGGCAATCGCTATTATGTCTCTTTCGTCCTCGAAGTCCTCAATTCAATAAAAAAAAAAGTTCCAAATGAATAATTCCGATGGAGCGTAAAACAAGGCGGCAAAACAATTTGCCGTCAGACTATCCTTTGACTACATCATGGACCACGATGACGCGACCGACGACGACGGACGCAACGTGAAGGTGGTGGAAGGACGAAAAGAGTCAGAAGGATTTGCTGCGGAATTCAAGTGTGCAGAGAAATTTCCTTGCAGTGATCCCTTTTATTTGTCATTTTAATTCAATTTGACTATTCATTTATTTGTCTGGATTCCTGCATCACCACCTTTAGGACTCGAAGGCGAGTCAAGCAGGCCAGGCAGCAGACAGGCAAAGCCTCAATGAACGAATTGAGTACATCCTGATAGAATTGTCACCCAAAAGACAAAGAACCAACTGACGACGAACGACACGGCGAGACCGTCGCGTCGTCGCGTCGAATTGGTTAGAGTTCAACTAGTTCCGCATATAGAAATAGAAGGACTATTTTTATATGGTTTCGGCCTGGATTTCGGTTCGGAAAAGCGGTGACTGAAACTGCCTCTTTTTGTATACACCATACATATCAATCCCAACTTTATTCTATTGTTGCTTGTATTGTATTCATATCCGAGTTCTGCAAGTCCTGATGCGACCGACGTTAATGACGATGTGATGTTAAGTTAGAAAATGCAGAGACTCAGTGAAGCACTATTAATGAGACAATAATTAATTGAAATCGCATATCCTTATTATGAACTAATTAAAAAGGAACAAAGGAAACAGTTTACCGATGCAGGAGGCGACCCTTGATTGAATTATGTGCGACTTTGAGGTCTTTGTTATGTTGACAAACGAACTGTAGTTTGTTGTTGTATTCGGGTGCAAAAGGTGAAGGAAGAGGGCACGATATGAAATTAATATAACTTTAAGGACTATGTTAATTAGTATGGTATTATGTAATTGATGTATGGAAGTAACTTAATGTTAAGTCACTGTTGTTGTCAATGTCAATAACAATTGTAATTGAATAAAAAAATTATTTAAAAAAAAAGAATGTAATTATACACTTTTATATATTTTGGTACAATTCGAACCCAGGGTGCATCTAAGCAAAGTCAATGGAATCAAATACGCTCTTACTTTTCCTAGATAATAGGACTTTCAGAAATATAGGTCTGGCAACCGCTAACCATGTTAAAATTATGTTCTGTACGCCTTTGGTTTTCGAAAATAAAAATGAAGTTAAAGTTATCAAGACCTTTTTGCCATAATATTCCATAGACTTATACTCGTAAATTTCTTTTTAGTTAGAAAGTAGAGTGAGTCTACAATATACTTGCGTTTGAGATGCACTCTCTCCTATCTAGGCTCTCTTTTTAAATTCTTACCATATACGATATGGAAATGGTCATGGTCATGATAAACAGAAAAAAAGACATTTCGCCGAATGTACCTGACGAAGAACTGAATGTATCCCAATGTCTTAAATTAAATTTTAGAGTTTTCTTTTCACCAATGGTATTGTTAAATAATAATGGTTAAAGGAACTTTTCAAACTTAATACGTGTATAACCCCATTAAATAAATTCGAGGTTAAAATGATTGACCACTCTCCACATATTCAAATCAAGAAACTGATTTTGACATTTTTTGATTACATTTTGGTTAAGTTTTTTATTTTTTTGGAAAAAAAAACTGTCACATCTATATTACATATTTGTCAAATTTATAGCTTTATGTACATTTATTCAAAATTGTATTTTGTATAAAATTAAATGAGTTGAAGTCAATATCGGTCGTCATTTTTGAGATAATCAAGTCAAAAAACATTTTTTACCAACTTTAGTAGAATTTTTGTACTTTTTAACTTCCCATAAAGAAATTTTTTGGCGCTAAAATATGCAGTGTATGCAAAATAATTTTCTACAATGTGAAATGACGTATTTGACATCTGGTAAGATTTTGGAAAAAATCAATTGACAGTTTTTTTTACAAAAATTAAAAAAGTACGCAAAATTCTGGTAAAACATTTTTTTGACTTGAACATTTTGAGAATGGGTAACGATATTGACTTCAAATTTATTTATTACTTAAGGGCCCGGCAAACTTCGTCTCGCCCCAATTGAATGCTGAAACTCAAGCTTTGGAAAAATATTGTTGTTGATTAATTAATTAAGTATGCAACATTTTTCATAGTTTCTAGATAACACGGTTTAATTCGTAAGTTTAAAAAGTAGATCGAGCCGAAGCTCATGTCCTAGTTGTTGTAGCCATGCCATTTGCCCGTTGTGCTGAATGTACAAAATAACCGCAGATTGCTTTAATCTTTGTGTAAAACGTGCTCAATGCATAAGTGTTATCCAAATAAAATAAATTTTACCGGGATAAAAGTAGCTTATAACCTCTTCTAGACTGTAGTCTATCTCTGTGTCAAATTTCAGCCAATTCGGTTCAGTCGTTCTTGAGTTATAGTAGTGTAACTAACATGTATATAGAGATTTTTATCACTTGAAGTCAATATCAATATCCGTTCTTCAGATATTTGTAACCAACCAAAATTTTCACTTCTTTTAAAAACTGCTATAGTGAAAAAACTACTTGACAAATTTTTATAAAAGTTCTATCTGCATCGTTTGAAGTTATAACCCGTCGAACAAAATTTAATTGGAGTCGATATCTCTTCTCGTTCTTGAGATATCGTGGACGAAAAATGGTATCTCAAACGTACAAACGTACGAACATGCGTTCACACGCACGCACAGACAACTCCCTATAAATGACGGACCTTGAAACGGCGTATTCGTGGGATAAGAATTTCTTCACTTTTTTAATACCCATTGATACTAATCGTCAGTCGTCACTTGAATCACATTGCTTATCAGTTTCTTGACAAACAACGGAATGTACCGTTTCACAATTTTGAGTGATTCCAAATTTATAGTGTATGCCAAATCCGTCCAGCTGTTCCTAATTCTTAGTCGATTTAAGGTAAAACAATGCCAAAATAAAAATAGGAATAGAAAATGTCTAAAGAAAATGGCTGCCAATTAGCAACAAAATATCGATCCCCCAAAGAAACGTGACCTTTATGTGTTTTTGAATGAACCGAAATAGATATCCTAAATACATTGTAAGTAATGTACTTAAAGTTTGAACTTGGATAATAACAATGTAGTTGCAGTTAGATATGAATACACTCGCTCGTAGGTATAGGTATAGGTTAGGTTTGTTCGTGTTCGTGTGTGCGGTTACAATTATTTCTAAAAATAATAGTTCCATACATCCTTGCACATCAGCTATAAATCGTCTCCATCTTTCCGTGCAAATAATTGGATTGTGTATGTAGATAATTTTCCAAAACACAAATCCTAAAGCAATTCCAGCGAAATAATCATTTCATCTCTGTATATAGTATAAGTACGAGCATAACTGCTATTATATTGGTTTTGTTCAAAATTTCTGATATAATATGGATTTGAAATTGTTATAGTGTTGCATGATACTTCCCCTATATTCACCCTTCAACCTGTACCTTAATACCGGCTGTCTGATGCACCCTGAATGCTGCTGCTCCTTTCTCTATACTCAAGCTTACAGCTTACACCGACCGACCGCAAGGGAAAATGCATTGAGTTTGAGGAATTAAAGTAAATGCACGTTTCGTCCGTATACTTGGCCACATTGATGTAGAACGGAGACTAGAAAGTACATTATACTTCACACGTGATATTATGCAAGCCCCATCGCCACCTTTGTGCTATCAGTGGAGTCGTCATTTTGCATAAAGCGGTCTAGGTGAGACACTGCAAGCCGAACCCATCAGCATTAGTGGCCGTGCACGAAACCCCAGAAGCAGCAGCAGCAGCAGCAGCCACAGGAACAGGAACAGTCGAAGTCGGATTCGTAGTCGGAGTCGGGGTCGAGGTCGGTCGGAAAGTGGAATTGGAAGTGGAAACAACAAAACGGACTGCCAAAGGACCAACCTAAGTCCTCGTGGCTATAGGTTATGGCACACACACACAGACCCAAAAAGCAATGCATACAAAGAAGCGGCTAACAACTCCCGGGACCCACGAACCACACATACCATAGGTATACGAGTACTTTTCAGTTACCTCTGCCCCCTTCTTCCCCGTCTCAACTCGTTTCTCGGATGAAGTTGAAACTGAACCCAAAACTATTTGTTATGCGGCAAATGGATAAAAATCCCTAGACCGGCATTTATTTAAATTTATTCCTGCTACCATCTCATTTCGGCGCTATTTGCTTGTGGCCCAGTTCGTCGTAGTTGGTTTCGTTGTTCATTTGGCTGGATATGGTGGTATACGTAGTCGGGAATAGTAACTGGAACGAGAACGGGATCTGGAAGTGTGACTACTTTGAAGAAGAGCTCCTCCGCACCATTCAGCAACCATTTCAGTGGGAGTGTAACTTGAAGTTTAACATGCTACGAGTGGAGACCGATGTTGTATATGAGTCGTCTAAAGACCAACCTCATTCTTTCACTAACTTGTTCTATTGAAGATTTTTCAAGAGTGCACTATGTGCCTTACAAGCTTACAACAATGTAGATACGTTATACGCCGCTGTTCATTGTTATGCATCACTTCCGGTTCCTTTGTGTGTTTTTTCCGTTTCTTTTGGATTTTTGTTTCTTACACAAAGCAAAGGTAACCACAATTCCTTTTCCTCTATATTACATCGGCCGCTCGCTACTGCCACCACCGTTTCCGCCCACTGCCCTGCCCCCACCCACCGCGTATATAAGGTGAAAAATTTACAAATCACAAAAAATAGGTAAATCTTTTTTTTCCCCTTGTTTTTCAAAATGAACAAAAACCAGGATTCAAATGCGCGAGGAAGAATAATGCCGGAGTTTTTTGAAAAGGAGGAGAAGGATATGTGTGTGTACATACATACATACATTGTATGTATATTGTTGAGAGCGGGAGGAGGTTAGAGTACAAATGTAATCAGATAAATAATATTTTTAAAAGGCAAAAGCCACCGAATCACATACCGGATTGAGGCTGAGAGCTGACGGGGATTGTATTTTCACGGTGCCCTCCAGTTGGTGGTGGATGGTATTTCTATTGTTCGTTAACGGAAACTAGAATTAAATCACAAACATCGTAAATTTCCGACAAATGATTTCAAGTTATAATATCCAAAGTTACTTTCCTGGGAATATTTTTGTAAAAAAAGGGTATTGGACTACCCATAAGAGCAGTTGGCCAAAAAACTTTTCCAAGCTAAAGACATCCAAAAGGTTCAAATCACAGCTCTGAACACTCAATTGACATCGTCAAGATATGGCTGATAAAACGAATTGGAAAACTGGTACCGCCCAAATCCATTTTCAATAAAAAAAGTCAGTTATAGGTAACAAGGTTCCGCTGACTGTAACATACATATTCCGGTGGATAAACTATGTTCTTTTGTTGAGACGTGATATGTTGGTCCAAAAGGGTCTTTAGGTGTGGGAAAGTCTTGCTGGACAAGGGAACATAGATGTGCCTAACACCACCTCCTCGTGGTTTCCGGTGTCAACGTGTCCTGATGGCAAAAAGTCATCAGACCGGCTAACGGTGCTGGGGTATGTAATGTAGCCATGACTTGATTGGTGGCTGGCGTTGCATACCTTAAGGCTGTTAGGGTCTTGAGTTTTAAGGTGCTCATCTACAAGTTACGATCTTTCAGATCTAGTAGCGAAGCTCGACCGGAGGCTATAGCCTTGTGCCACGGGAGATGGAAGCCCCTGTAATGTTGGGTCTAAAGACTCTTCATGGCAGCCATCTATGAGGTAGGCTTCCTTATGGGATCATCTTGGTGTTTGTGGTTACCCAAGCGGAGCATAGGGTGTCAAGGTTACTTTACATCTCAAGAACATTGGTACAAGAGGTGTTCGATAGACCTCACCCTACAGGAAGGGGATTGTTTGTGCCTTAACGCAAACAATAAATTTGTACCGGTGCACTCAATCTGGGGTGGGACCAAACCCTTTCCTTAGGACCGGTACTGTGGGTAGGCCCACCGGGGAACTAAGCCATAACAGGCAGGTGTCCTCGTGAGTTTGGTTATCTGTAACTATTCCTGTCACTGTCTGCAGCAACCTTGGTTTCTCGACAGTGAAATGTTCATTTTCCGAGTCCCAGAAGCAGCATTTTTGATTTCGGACTTTGTCAGATATGACTAGACTATAATAAGCTTTCTTGGCTTATCGGCTGCTAGATACTATTGACCCAAGGTATTTAAAGGATTGGACTACTTTAAATTCATGCTCCGTTGCCTTAACCAGCTTTTCTTCCCTCAGATTTGCCTGTGACATCACCTTTCTTTTATATGAGGTATATAATACCTTTTCCAGTACCATAACATACATGAAGTCAGTAAAATCACTGAAATCGTTTTCCCTAACATCCACAACAACGAATTTAAAAGGTATTTCTTGACATTTATGAAGAAGGCAGGAGGAAGATCACAGTCCATATAAAATATGCATGATGGTTTGTAGATTTGGTCTACAGAAGCAACAGTTGCTACATCAAGTTTCTACTATTAAAAACTTCAGAGCAAAATTATTTAGATCACAACTCATTACAAGATCAAAAAATGGCAACAGATTGACAGTGATTAAATAAAGAAAACAAAGGCGGTCGCAGGATTGACCCCTGAGGTATACCAAATTGGTTATTGTAGTATTGCATGTACTAATATTAGTTTTTATCGCTTATATTTCCGATTGATCTTAAAAAAGTGGAAGACCATTTATGTGGAACCTACACGTGCTTGATAAGACTACTTAAACTTGTATTCATTAACCATAACAATAAAAAAAAGAAACCCCAAGCTAATTTTCCAAAGGTATCCTCACAGGATAAAATTTAAAATATAAGCTTAAATCAATTTAACACCTGACGTGACGTGTCGATATAATACCCACCTATATTTTATATCAAAACCTCAAACCCAATGAATCTTGAAAGAAAAAAAATTCAACACCATTTTAAAACATTTCTTCATATCTTTTTCCTTCCACAACATAAGCCATTGAAGAAGTGAGTGGGGGAAGGAAAAACTAAAGAATTTTCTTCGTTTTTTCATTCAATAGTAGGTAGGTATACACAAGCACCAAATAAAAAGTCAATCTTTTCAAAATGAAACATATAAAAACCTAGAAACTTGTTCCACAATTGCCAATCATTTCCCTCCATTGGCACCTCCTTTATCGTTATTGCTTCATAAACATTCCAATGGAATTCCAACACATAACTTCCTTCTACCACAAACCATTAGTTTTCAAACAATGAAAAAATCTAAAAAAAAAAAGAAAACAGAGTAAAACTCAAAACACCCAAGCAAAACAATGCCAAAGGAAAACATGTTTTGTCATTATTTTGAAACCATGCTAAAGGATATATTGTTTCTTTCACATCCTGGCACTTTTCAGCACAAACTCCATATGGAGGCGAACTCATGGCCCAAAGTACCTACCTATATACACTTATGTAGGAAGGTATGCTATGCACACTTTAAGCTTTTTGTCAAAAGCCTATACAAGTTCCTATAGGGTTTAGAACCAAAACCACCAGACAAGTAAACAATTCTATGCGCTTTGGTTCGTCATCATCGTCTCTGTGTTGGTTGAGAAGGAGAATACACTTCTAGACGAATGCGGAGTAACTGGCTAGAAAAGCCACTTCAAATAAATGTTGCACCCTAACGTAGCAGATGGCCCGAGAATGCTGTCGCTGTGCAATGAGCTAAGGAAACAAGGATAACGAAGCAAAAACAAGTCAACGATGGCGTGCCAAAGGATCAAGTGTGAAAGACCAATACAAGGCTTATAACCACCCAAACGAGCGACCGACCGACCGAACCAACCCAACTAACTGAAAGCCATCTACTCTACACTCAATCTCGCCAGGACCTAAGATGACGGTTCACGTTTCGTTCATCAGTATCAAATATCAATGGTGTGGAGAGCTTGAGAAGAAAAATATGAAAACATAATATAATGCAACTGAATAGGACCATAAGGATATCTTGAAGAAGTGACTGGGACTGCAAAAGACAAAAGGACGAAAAACAAACACGAGCTCCTGTTGAGAAAAATAGAAAACCAAACAAACATGAGGAGCAAATGAAAGTATTTTCCACTTGAAAACGTGGAAACTTTCCCCGACTCCAGAGTCCTGTTCTAGTCCTAGTCGTTGTTGTCGTCGTCGACGTCCTCGTCTTCGTTCTTATTCTATGTATGTATATAGTCACCATCGTCCTTCAACGATATCGTCATCATCGTACCACCCCGTCCTTACTATATTTACCGACTGACCATCATAGGACAGCAAAGAAGGAACACAAAACTCTTTAACGTGGTGCTGCTGATGATGATGGTGATGGCGTCGAAGATAAGGCTAACGATATAGCGATGTGGAACGACGATACCACCATCACCATTACCATCACGGATACAGAAGAAGGCAAATAGCCTTTTGCCCTTATTCTTTTCAATTCACCCGCAACGGTCGGTCGGTCTCCGCCAAATGGTTCGATATTATCCTTGTTATCATTTGTGTCGTCTCTCCCTATATATAGTCCTAATAGTCCCTATAGTCTCTAGGCCCCTATTTAACCCTGGGATCCTGGTGTGTCTACCTACATTTGTAGCTTAGCATTAGGTGCGCAAAGGTTAAAGAACCTCCAGAGTCCGTATAGTCAGAGAAGCAGGAAGAAGAAGGTAAACAGTTGAGCCAAATGGTATACAAAGGATAAGAACAACTGTTCGATGGAATAGAATAGTAGATGCCATGATAGCTTAGGTATAGTTCCAGCAGGTTCAGCCGATGCGTGTCAGAAGGCAAACATACTTATGTATTCGTAAAGAAAAGAAGCTTCGCACGCCAGGGATGTTATAAAATTGGTTTTTCGAAGTTTTAAATAGCAAATGCTATGTGTGGTAAAAGGTTTAGAAGTTTGTTATTTTATTTTTCACTAATTTCTTTATTCTTTAAACAGTCAAAGTGTTTCATTCACTTAAGAAAACCGTACACCCTCTAAGTGAACAAATAATAAGTGAAAACAAATTTCATATAAATTAATTCACGGACTAAATTTTGGAAAGAAAAATACATTTGGAGTGAAAGAATTTAGTACGTTTTTTGATTATTTTTCACATAAATGATGCAAAAAAAAATCACTGAAATTGGTCTAAGAATTCACTTTTATGGTGAGAAATAAAAAGTGAAAAAGTTCTGTGATTTTTTTGTTCACTTTGATTTCATTTTATACGTGAAAAAATCCTGTAGTTGATTATTTAAATAATACCTTTGTGGTTAGCTAACAATATAGATCGTGAACAGTTGTCATTTTTTCGTCTCTTTGCCTATCTGCCTTGTATTAATGTCTTACATCGTATCACCTAATAGAATCATTTACTAAGATGCAGTGAATCTAATCCATTGATGTTCGGAGAAGAGGAAAATTTAATGTAAGGTTTTGGTAATTTACGAAAATACGGGACCCCTATTATGGGGAGTAACAAGCTTGCTATTCTTAAAAGACTACTTAACAAGTGCAAGTGACTCTCTGCAGTGGACTTTCATTTCCATTTGCAAAATTAAAGAGGAAATAATTTAGTACAGCACTTTGAAAGAGAACTGAATGAGCTACGGTATAAAAGCAGGTATGAAATCACTCTTTTTTAACCCTGTCAGAATTTATAAACATAAAATACATAGTATTTTTTTAAACCTCTTGTTCCACACATAAAAGCATTTATTTTATATTATTTAAAAAACCTTTGCAGGCACCATCTAGCGTCAACTTAAAGTCTTCACAGAATTTCCAACTCATATAACATCCCTGTTCCTTGCCATGCACAAAACAAGATCTAATTCATCGTGTTGGTATTTTGTAGAATATCTATATATGTAATGTCTGTTAGATTTTATTTGTTATGTGGTAGTGGAAGGGCATAAGTTGGCCAGTTAAATTGAAAGAGGTGTTAGAAAACGGTATGTGGTAATGATGGGTGGGTGCAAACACGTTGACCAAGGAATATATTGTACATAAGTAGTATAGAGAAAGGAGAATGTATAGAGAACTTCAGAAGAAGCCCCTGTTATACTCGTAGCTTCCACATAGAGGTATAAGGTATACTCGTATACTAGTACCATCATCAGGAATGAGAGCAGCACAAAAAGCTAGTGGCAGAAGGCATTTCCGATCATTATGCAACACAACGGAAACAACCACCAATTGAAGAGTTTCCGGTCTGCAAAATGCGGCATACAATGTCCCTTGTATTGTACATGTACAGTTACCTACAGTACAAGTATGTATAGTTATATACAAAAAAAAAATAGAAACCCTTAAAAGAAACAAAAAGGCTGACACAACATGGTGCAATGTGTACCTATAGAAATTCACTTTCTCAGTGTAATAGGGGTCGGATAAAGATCAAAGGGTTTTGCTTTTTCGTCCAAACAATGAATGAGTTTTGGAAAAAGCTATCATTCTCGCATAAAAACCGAACAGGGACAATCTGATTCCTGAAAAAAGAGGCTGTGGCCATACCCACACTGATAATTTCACATTATGCACACTTTGAAAATTTTGTATTCCTGATATCAATCGATTTACTTTTTGATGTTATTACCAAAAAATTATCAAACGTAAAAACTTTCTTGAGATATTACAGCGGAAAACAATATTTACCAATTTTTTTAGAACTTTTTGAAGTTTTTTATTTATTTTTAAAAAAACGTCAATTTTATATTCGTCAATGTTCAAAAATAATGTTCTATCAAATTTATTACGTTGAAAATAATATATGTACATTTGAAGTTAAAATAATTCTTTGTCGTGGTGATATTTAAGCCGAAAAACAATTTTTGACACTTTACTATAAATATCAGTTTTTTTTATTTGTCGCAAAAAAACTGTCAATTCGATATTTGTCAAAATTCTAGTATATATATATATGTATTAGAAGTTAAAAATAAATCATAATGTAAATTTTCAAAAAAAAATACTTGATCAAAAAATACTTTATGCAGAATTTTTTTCGTTGTCAAAATCAAGTTTGTTGATGTATGCTGTACATACATATTTGAACAAATTTTTGGATTACACTTTTTTTGCTTCTAGTTAACTACATACATATACATGTGTATCGTCAAGTTCTTAAATCTTAGCAATTAAATAAAGAGGTAAATCTGAATGAGGTTTTCATTTTAAGAATCTTACGATTCCACTTTAACTACAATTTTGTTTAAATATCAAACCCAATGAATTTACATTATGTCAAATTTAATAGCTACGGTTTGAAATTTTTGAACATATTAATAATTTTTAAAAATTCTCTAACTTAAGACTGTCAACAGGTCTTACAATTATTTCTGAACGACTTTAAGAAAATTATTTTCGATTTACAAAAAATGGCTTATATTTCTATCAAACGATAAATTATACCAATCGCTTCGGCCCGAAAACACTGAACGACGAAGAAAATTCAATGGAATATAACATCCTTACGCAAATTCGCACGAAAACTGAACTCATTTTCAATCTTAACGAATCTATGTACAAGACTTTAAATGTATTTAATGCGAATCTGAATGCCGCGTGAATACTCTAAACGATCGTGAGCGTTTATTGGTTAAACCGAAAAACTTTGAGAAATTCAAACAATTTTAAAATTCCGCGCGAAAACTCTGAACGAGTTTTAAGCCTTTGACAAAATTTAACTATTCCACGTGAAAACTCCTAAACACTTTGAGGAATCTGTTTTTCCACGACGAAAACAATTCGATTGAGTCCTACCATTCCGCACGAAACTCTGAACGAGTTTTAAGACTTTGACTGAATTCAACGATTTCGCTTGAAAACTCCTCAACACTTTGAGTAATTTGCTTTTTTACGACGAAGAAAATCCGATTGAGTCCTACAGTTCCGCACGAAACTCTGAACGAGTTTTAGGACTTTGACTGAATTCAACGATTTCGCTTGAAAACTCCTCAACACTTTGAGTAATTTGCTTTTTTACGACGAAGAAAATCCGATTGAGTCCTACAGTTCCGCACGAAACTCTGAATGAGTTTTAGGACTTTGACCGAATTCAACGATTTCACGTGAAAACTCCTGAACACTTTGAGGAATCTGTTTTTCCACGACGAAAAAAATTCGATTGAGTCCTACCATTCCGCACGAAACTCTGAACGAGTTTTAGGACTTTGACTGAATTCAACGATTTCGCTTGAAAACTCCTAAAAACTTTGAGTAATTTGCTTTTTTACGACGAAGAAAATCCGATTGAGTCCTACAGTTCCGCACGAAACTCTGAACGAGTTTTAGGACTTTGACCGAATTCAACGATTTCGAGTGAAAACTCCTGAACACTTTGAGGAATCTGTTTTTCCACGACGAAAAAAATTCGATTGAGTCCTACCATTCCGCACGAAACTCTGAACGAGTTTTAGGACTTTGACTGAATTCAACGATTTCGCTTGAAAACTCCTCAACACTTTGAGTAATTTGCTTTTTTACGACGAAGAAAATCCGATTGAGTCCTACAGTTCCGCACGAAACTCTGAACGAGTTTTAGGACTTTGACTGAATTGAGCGATTCCACGTGAAGACTCCTAAACACTTTTAGTCAAACGAAACATTCATCCAAATTTACATCGAATCAGATAGAAAGTTAAAATTAGATGAAGACTTTAGCCTAAATTCATATTCGAAGGGTCACCCGCTGATCACGACTTATGGGCCGGCAAGGACGGTAACAAGCATTTTCAGCCAAAGATCTTCCTCAAATCAAATCAAAAACGGGCTTATTTACTGTTAAGCTATCCAAGAAAGCGCTGCGACGGCATGCCCAAGCGTCAATACGGCTTCAAGCTAAGGTTTTTATATTTCTTCAACTCACACCCAACTCTTAAGCCAGCTGTTTTGGGTGAAATGTCTGAAAGACTTTGAGCGAATTTCGTTACGATTTTCCATTCAAATTTAAGTCTAATGTTAAATCACGTGATTCAAACGGCTTCTTAATTCTGCGTGAAAACTCTGAACAAGTTTTTAGAATCTGTTTTCCCACGACTATGAAAATCCGATTGAGTCCTTCAGTTCCGCACGAAACTCTGAACGAGTTTTAGGACTTTGAAAGAATTCAACGATTTCGCTTGAAATCTCCTAAACACTTTGAGGAAATTGCTTTTCCACGACGAAGAAAATCCGATTGAATCCTACCATTCCGCACGAAACTCTGAACGAGTTTTAGGACTTTGACTGAATTCAACGATTTCGCGTTAAATCTCCCAAGAACTTTGGGGAATTTGCTTTTAAACGACGAAGAAAATCCGATTGAGTCCTACCATTCCGCACGAAACTCTGAACGAGTTTTAGGACTTTGACTGAATTCAACGATTTCGCGTGAAATCTCCTAAGAACTTTGGGGAATTTGCTTTTAAACGACGAAGAAAATCCGATTGAGTCCTACCATTCCGCACGAAACTCTGAACGAGTTTTAGGACTTTGACTGAATTCAACGATTTCGTGTGAAATCTCCCAAGAACTTTGGGGAATTTGCTTTTAAACGACGAAGAAAATCCGATTGAGTCCTACCATTCCGCACGAAACTCTGAACGAGTTTTAGGACTTTGACTGAATTCAACGATTTCGAGTGAAATCTCCTAAGAACTTTGGAGAATTTGCTTTTAAACGACGAAGAAAATCCGATTGAGTCCTACAGTTCCGCACGAAACTCTGAACGAGTTTTAGGACTTTGACTGAATTCAACGATTTCGCGTGAAATATCCTTAGAACTTTGGGGAATTTGCTTTTAAACGACGAAGAAAACCCGATTGAGTCCTACCATTCCGCACGAAACTCTGAACGAGTTTTAGGACTTTGACTGAATTCAACGATTTCGCGTGAAATCTCCTTAGAACTTTGGGGCATTTGCTTTTAAACGACGAAGAAAATCCGATTGAGTCCTACCATTCCGCACGAAACTCTGAACGAGTTTAAGGACTTTGACCGAATTCAACGATTCAACATGAAAACTCCTAAACACTTTTAGGAATTTGCTTTTTCACGACGAAGAAAATCCGATTGAGTCCTACCATTCCGCACGAAACTCTGAACGAGAACACTTTGAGCAATTTGCTTTTTTACGACGAAGAAAATCCGATTGAGTCCTTCAGTTCCGCACGAAACTCTGAACGAGTTTTAGGACTTTGACCGAATTCAACGATTCAACATGAAAACTCCTAAACACTTTTAGGAATTTGCTTTTTCACGACGAAGAAAATCCGATTGAGTCCTACAGTTCCGCACGAAACTCTGAACGAGTTTTAGGACTTTGACTGAAATCAACGATTTCGCGTAAAAACTTTTAAACACTTTGAGTAATTTGCTTTTTCACGACGAAGAAAATCCGATTGAGTCCTACAGTTCCGCACGAAACTCTGAACGAGTTTTAGGACTTTGACCGAATTCAACGATTCCACATGAAAACTCATTAACACTTTTTTTTCACGACGAAGAAAATCCGATTGAGTCCTACCATTCCGCACGAAACTCTGAACGAGTTTTAGGACTTTGACTGAATTAAACTATTCCACGTGAAAACTCCTAAACACTTTTAGTCAAACGAGACATTCATCCAAACTTACATCGAATCAGATAGAAAGTTAAAATTAAATGAAAACTTTAGCCTAAATTCATATTCGAAGGGTCACCCGCTGATCACGACTTACGGGCCGGCAAGGAAGGTAACAAGCATTTCAAGGCCAAAGATCTTCCTCAAATCAAATCAAAAACAGGCTTACTTACTGTTAAGCTATCCAAGAAAGCGCTGCGACGGCATGCCCAAGCGTCAATACGGCTTCAAGCTAAGGTCTTTATATTTCTTCAACTCACACCTAACTCTTAAGCCAGCTGTTTTGGGTGAAATGTCTGAAAGACAAGTTTTTAGAATCTGTTTTTTCACGACGAAGAAAATCCGATTGAGTCCTACCATTCCGCACGAAACTCTGAACGAGTTTTAGGACTTTGACTGAATTAAACTATTCCACGTGAAAACTCCTTAACACTTTTAGTAATTTGCTTTTTCACGACGAAAAAAATCCGATTGAGTCCTACCATTCCGCACGAAACTCTGAACGAGTTTTAGGACTTTGACTGAATTAAACTATTCCACGTGAAAACTCCTAAACACTTTTAGGAATTTGATTTTTCACGACGAAGAAAATCCGATTGAGTCCTACCATTCCGCACGAAACTCTGAACGAGTTTTAGGACTTTGACCGAATTCAATGATTCCACGTGAAAACTCCTAAACACTTTTAGGAATTTGATTTTTCACGACGAAGAAAATCCGATTGAGTCCTACCATTCCGCACGAAACTCTGAACGAGTTTTAGGACTTTGACTGAATTAAACTATTCCACGTGAAAACTCCTAAACACTTTTAGGAATTTGATTTTTCACGACGAAGAAAATCCGATTGAGTCCTACCATTCCGCACGAAACTCTGAACGAGTTTTAGGACTTTGACCGAATTCAATGATTCCACGTGAAAACTCCTAAACACTTTTAGTAATTTGCTTTTTCACGACGAAGAAAATCCGATTGAGTCCTACAGTTCCGCACGAAACTCTGAACGAGTTTTAGGACTTTGACCGAATTCAACGATTCCACGTGAAAACTCCTAAACACTTTTAGGAATTTGCTTTTTCACGACGAAGAAAATCCGATTGAGTCCTACAGTTCCGCACGAAACTCTGAATGAGTTTTAGGACTTTGACCGAATTCAACGATTCCACGTGAAAACTCCTAAACACTTTTAGTAATTTGCTTTTTACCGACGAAGAAAATCCGATTGAGTCCTACCATTCCGCACAAAACTCTGAACGAGTTTTAGGACTTTGACCGAATTCAACGATTCCACGTGAAAACTCCTAAACACTTTTAGGAATTTGCTTTTTCACGACGAAGAAAATCCGATTGAGTCCTACCATTCCGCACGAAACTCTGAACGAGTTTTAGGACTTTGACCGAATTCAACGATTCCACGTGAAAACTCCTAAACACTTTTAGTAATTTGCTTTTTCACGACGAAGAAAATCCGATTGAGTCCTACCATTCCGCACGAAACTCTGAACGAGTTTTAGGACTTTGACCGAATTCAACGATTCCACGTGAAAACTCCTAAACACTTTTAGTAATTTGCTTTTTCACGACGAAGAAAATCCGATTGAGTCCTACCATTCCGCACGAAACTCTGAACGAGTTTTAAGACTTTGACCGAATTAAACTATTCCAACTCTGTACAAGTTTTTCAGTTCTTTGACAGCTCTAATAAAATATCTTGTCGATTTAAATGATTTTTTTTTTCTAGACAAAAAATAAATTGAAACCGATTCTAACTATTCCTTACAAAACCGTTTGTGGTTCATATTAAATAACGATTTGACTAGAAGTCCTATTACTAAGAAATTATTAATAAGCCTGTTCACAGTCTCAGTTATTTTTGCAAACATTTGAAAGCTAGAATTAAATGTCATACAAAATTTTCCAAATGTTAGTGAGGCTAAAATTTTTAAAAACAACAAAGGGTCTGAATCTGAAATAATATAAGTATTTGTAAAAATTTTGGAATCGGTATTTTTATGAAGCATGTTAAAAACGTAAGTATGGAAAAACACAAATAATTATAAATTACTAGCTGGCCCCACGAACTTCGTCTCGCCCCGATTTATGGCACAAATTCAAGCTATGGAAAAATATTTTCTTGCTTTTTCTATTTTTCGTGCAATTTTTTTATAGTCTCTAGATGGCATGTGCCTGTGACATTAAAACCCTCCCTTCGCTAAATGGTTGATTCTATTACAAACTCTGATGTCATCTCTTATTATTTTTCAGATCTAAAACTCCGATTTTTAAAAAGATTACTTTAGTCTAATAGTTTTGAATAGTAATTTGAAAAAAAAAAATATATGGTTTTGCCTTTAAAAAACTGTGGATTGGCTGTTTGGAAAAGTGGATCGAGCGGTAGGACAACAGATGCTCATGTCAAAAAAAAAGTTAGTGGTGGACAACCTTCACCACATAGAGGTATGAAAAATAGATAGTAGCCGATTCTCAGACCTACTGAATATGCATATAAAATTTCATACGAATCGGTCGAGCCGTTTCGGAGGAGTATGGGAACAAACATTGTGACACGAGATATACTATATAAGATTATAACAAATCAAAGCTTCGTAATTGATTGAAATATTTTGCTTATTAACTTTCCATAGGGAGCTATTGTTATCCTTCAGATTTGTTAAATTGGAACGGATAATAAATAAAATTTGTTGTGTACATCGTGATGTGAT
Organism: Scaeva pyrastri; assembly: GCA_905146935.1. Taxonomy (NCBI): domain Eukaryota; kingdom Metazoa; phylum Arthropoda; class Insecta; order Diptera; family Syrphidae; genus Scaeva; species Scaeva pyrastri. The sequence goes on along the minus strand of LR989927.1, from coordinate 118,924,358 downwards.
ACAGATTCGGCATAAACTTAAAAAAAAGTCTAACACAATGTTATTTTTTTAAAACAGAAAAACTAACAAAAAAATATACAATATACAATCAAGGAAAATTGATCGATCAAAACAATTTTCTAATACGTAAAATAACGTTTTTGACGCCTGATTAAACAAAAAATGATTTTTGCAAAAAATAACGAAGTACACAAAAATCTACCAACAATTATTAAAAAATGTTTTTTGACTTGAATACATATCTCGGAATACATTTGACGAATAACTAATTGACAGTTTTTTTACGAAAAATAAGAAAAAAACTTATTTACCAAAAAATGTTAAGTTGTTTTTTTACTTAAAATTGTGGAGTGTGGCCAATTATTTCAACTTCGCATTTATTGTAAGAAAGTGGTAGAAAAAATTGGTTAAAATTATTTTCCCACTACAATATTTCAAGAAATTTCCTAAGACATTATTTTTCTGTTGATGAAGTTGTAAACAATCAATATCAGAAGTGACAAGTATTCAATGCATAACGGGAAATTATCAGTGTGGTTCGCACTCAGCCTCTTTTAAGTCTATTACTTTTTGAATCCCCATAAAAACTATTTTCATATCTCGATAGATAAAGGTCCCTTAAATCTAAATTGAAATACCTTTTTAGTGGTTTGGTCTGTCGTCGGTCGGTCTGTACCATATGTCAAGAACAATCACAACTTTGGATTAAAAAAAAGAAGCTTGGCCTCAAATATCTGCCTTAAAATGTACATATGTTGTCGACTTTAACTAGACATTTTGAGAATCTGCATAAGCGAATGAAAACAACATTAATTATACATACTTTAAAAATTATTAAAAACTGATGCAATTAACAGTTTTTTAAACAAAATCTTAACAAACATTTAACTTAAAATTGTTTAACTATTTATGTTTGTAGTCAAAAATCTTGAGAACGGTTGAAGGTCCTTGAAACAGAGACATCTACATATTCTTATATTTTTAACCCTAGAGAGGTAACCTTCGTCGATTCGACGAACATCAATTTTATTTTTTATTTTTTCTGTTTTCTCTTTACTTCTTTTTCCGATCGCATTCTCACTTCGTGTAACCCTAGTCATCCATGAGTGTTTGCAGTGTGAGGACGTTCAGTGGCGTACCTGCTTGGGTAAGTGTTTTTTTTATTGAAAAAAGGCGCGAATGTTCGTCGAAACGACTAGGGTTACCTTTTTTGTAACTTTTAGTGCTTGTGATTAGATTTTTAGGTTGCACAAATTTTTTTTAGAAATTGCGTATTATACACTGCCAATCACTAGGATGAGGCCACATATTTTTCAACCGATTTTCGGTTTGTATACCTGTTGGAATTTGGTTAACCCGGAAAATTTTACTACATGAGAGTAGGTACATATTTTCTTAAAACAAAGTGATAAAATTATAGGGTTAATTAGAAAAGACCGTTGGAATTTCCCTACATTAATGAATGAGCTACCTAAAAAGGATATAAAAAAGTGCGTCACTATGATGAGGCCATTGCGAATATTTCGTTGTAGAAGTTGACAATATTTAAGAAAGTTATACAAATAACTCTTTTTATTAAATTTCCATTACAAATGGGTTCCGGAAAGACGTTGACAGGGGCAGAAAGAGGACAAATCGATGCTTTCAGGGAAATGGGACTCTCAAGCCGAGAAATAGCAAGCAAGCTGAACAGAAGTAAGACAGTTGTAAACAACTATCTTGCTGATCCTCAAAACTATGGAAAAAACCAAAAAGGACGCACAGCCCAAGCAACAACATCCCGAGAAAAGCGGTTAATTTTACGTATTGCTTCAAATTCTACTCAATCAGCTACTAAAATAAGGTCCAAAAGCGGAGTATCAGCCAGTATTTAGACAGTCCGAAGGATAATAAGAAAAGATGGTACTATCCAGAGAAGAAAACTCAAAAAGAAACCTGTTCTAAGGCAAGTACACAAGGAGCTGCGAATGAACTTTGCAACAGAACATGTCTCTTGGAGCAGTCAATGGAAACGCGTCGTCTTTTCGGATGAAAAAAAGTTTACCCTTGACGGCCCCGATGGTTACAACTTTTATTTCCATGATTTAAGAAAAGAGGAACTAATTTTGGGAAGACATCACAGCCGTACATCAGGTGTTATGGTGTGGGGAGCTATCACCTACTATGGCAAAATCGAATTGGAGTTTCTTTCTACAACAATGAACGGAAACAGCTACAAATGCTTGTTGGAACGGTCATTTCCGAAGATGAAAAATATTTTTGGACCTTTGCCTTGGATTTTCCAACAAGACAATGCCCCCATCCACACTTCCAGGGTTGTCAAAAGCTGGATTTTATCAGAAAACGTAGAGCTTTTGCCATGGCCACCCTATTTACCGGACTTGAACATAATCGAAAACGTATGGGCATGGCTATCTCGAAAAGTTTATGAAGGCGGTAGACAATTTGAAGACAAGGACTCCTTAATTGAAGCTATCCGTGATGCCTGGGACGAGATTTTACTTGACTATTTAAAAAAACTTTATGATTCCATTCCAAACCGTCTAATAGAGGTCATATCGAAAAATGGGGGCATACTCATTATTAATTGAGAAAAACTTAATAAATAAATGTTTGAAAACCAAAAACTGTTAACATTTATTTCATTTTTTTGATATTTTATAAGATTTTTCATGTGGCCTCATCCAAGTGAAGCACTTTTTCATACTGTTTTTAAGTAGCTTTTTAATTAATGTAGGGAAATTCCAACAGTTTTTTCTATTTAACCCCTTAATTTTATTACTTTTTTTAAAGAAAATATCTACCTACTCAAATGTAGTAAATTTTTATGGGTACGAAATTTCCAGCAGGTATAAAGAACGAAAATCGATTAAAAAATATGTGGCCTCATCCTAGTGATTGGCACTGTATGTATGTATTTCAGTTTTGCAATGGCTTCGCGATTAGTTATGTTAGATGAACAAATAGAAGAAATTGAGAAAATTTTAAAGGAGTGTGACTTCGGAGATGGGGAAAATTTTGAAGAGGAAGAGGAAGAAGAAGGCTCGGATTGGGAAGATGGTGTGGATTCAGAGGAAGATGCTGAGGATAACATACCACTTAGCTTGTTACAAGAAAATGGCAAATCCAAAATTATTCTGTTTTCTCAAAAAGTTTTAAGAGGAAAAAAAGGCATATATGGTCAACTAAAAAAACGAAAAGCTACATTTATGGTACCAGTATTGTGCATAAAGCCAGAGGACCGACACGCGAAATAAAAGGCATAATTGACCCATTATTATGCTTCGAAAAATTTGTGACAGGTGAGTTCTTAGAAGAAATTGTAAAGTGGACAAATGTCGAAATCGAAACGAATATGAAAAACTATGAAATCGAAAAGGGCAGTGTGAGGTTGACCAATTGTTGTGAAACAATAGCTTTGGTAGGAATTTTCGTTCTGACAGCCGCGCTAAAAGATAATCATCTAACAACAGAGGAACTATTTGATTCTACCTATTCGGGAAATAGGTATACTTCGGCAATAAGTCAAGCACGATTTAAATTTCTTATAAGGTGTTTGCGATTTGATGATAAATCTATAAGAATAACTACTACTGATAAATTTGCACCAATTAGACATCTGTGGGAAATTTTTATACAGAAATGTCGCGAAAACTACACACATGGCCTTTACGTGACCATTGATGAACAACTCTTGGCGTTTCGTGGCCGATCATCATTTCGCATGTATATTCCCAACAAGCCGGCTAAATATGGATTAACAATTATCATGCTATGTGATAGTGGGACCAAGTATATGGTGGATGCAATGCCATATTTAGGGAAAGGTACAAACACTGGTGAGCTTCCTCTTGGAGAATTTTGTGTAAAGGAACTGACCAAAAGTATTCATGGCTCAAACCGAAATATTACATAGATAAATAATTGGTTCACTTCAGTCCAACTGGCAAAATCGCTTCTTTGTGAGCCTTACAAACTTTCCCTTGTGGGCACATTGCGATCGAATAAAAAAGAAATACCCAGGGAAATGATGAAATCCAAGACCCGGCGATGTGGAACGTCAATGTTTTGCTACAATAAAGATTTGACACTTCTGTTATATAAGCCAAAGCCGAATAAAATGGTTTATTTATTATCGTCTTGCAATGAGGAAGGGACCGTTAACACCACCACTGGAAAACCTAACATGATTGAGTTTTATAACCAAACAAAAGGAGGTGTGGATACATTTGACCAAATGTGTACCATCATGTCATGTTCCCGTAAGACGAATAGATGGCCTATGTGTTTATTTTACGGTATGTTAAATATGGCATATATAAATAGTTATGTGATCTACGCCCACAACATGAGTTCTACACATCAAAAACCGTTAAAACGCAGAGATTTCATGAAGGAGCTGCACTCGAAACTTGTAACACCATGGATGAAGAAGCGGTTAAAAGCACCAACTTTACCTGCCAATATTAGGTCTAATATAGCCAAATGTACTATTGAAAATAAAGAACCGTTAAGAGAAGACAACGTTAGTGCAACAACAGCTAAAAACAGAAAAATTTGCAGATATTGTCCATACACAAAGCGACGAATGACAAAGACAACGTGCAATAAGTGTGATGCAAGCATATGTGGGGAGCATAAAGTTGAACTATGCAATAAATGCGCACAATAATTTTATTTATTTTTATTTTATTTTTGTATGTTAAACTAAAAACAAACTTTAAAGTTCCTTCTTTTTTTCTTATTAGAAAAAAAGTTAAGTATATACATAGGTAATACAAACAAAATAAGTTATTTCAAAAATGTTAGGTCATGTGGAGAGCATAATGTTTAACTTTGCAACAAATGAAGAAATATTTTTTTTTGTTATTTAATTAATTAACTTTTAAGTTCCTACCTTAAACAAAAGAAATTATTAGAAATAAAAAAAACAACAAGTGATCTCAAAAACAATGTGTTCAAATGACTTTTTCTAAAATAAAAAGTAATAAATAAAACTCAAATATTTAAAAAACAAATCTTTTTTTGCTTTTTCTTAAAAAAAAAACTAATAAACATAAATTATTCAACTTCACAGGAATTAGTTAATAACTTTTTCTTAAAAGCGCAGTAAAAAATCACTTCGTCGTTCGACGAATGGTTACCTGTAACGTACTAAAAAATATGGTTACCTTTCTAGGGTTGCAATACAAATATTTTAAACAAAACATTTCAGAAATTTTACCTAAACCCGAATTTTAAGGAAGAAAATCTTTCTCACAATTATTCTTGAACACATCCTCTTACACGCACAAGAAGAAGGAAGCATATTCGGAAACTCTTTTAACAATATGTATTTCTAAAAAATAATTTTCAAAAAATCACTATACATATGTAACGTAACAATAAATCAGGTGCCCAGAATATTTTCATTAACATCCACGTATTTAAATTTAGCTCAAAAAATAGTTTTAAGGGTTCGTACTCCCTTAAGTTTTTTTTTATAAAAAAGAAATATTAAAAATCACTTACCAAGTTTATTCGAAAAAAATCCTTCAGCCAACCCGCAAATGGCCTACTAAAAATTTCCCACGTTGATATCAAATTCTTGTCCATATTACTGACAAAAAAATAAAGAAAAAGAACAATATTTAGTGAAAATAAAATATAAATATGTAAATCGTTATTTTTTTTAAATCTTACTTTTTTTTAAATCACAATTAAAAAATGGTAGTTAAAAAAAATATAGTCACATATTTCAATCACAAACAACAAAAACAAAAAGTAAAACGGCAACGCAGCTCCGATTCGGCTATTTTGTTTTTGAAAATATTAATTTTATTTTAGAAGAATAATTCTACATACTTTTTTTCCAATGAATTCTACTTCAACTATTTAAAAAAAAAAGTACACATATAATATTATATTATTTAATTATATTTTATGTTTATTTTATATTTTTTTCACTTTACTTGCAATATTTTTAATTAATTTTTATTTATTTTTTCACTTTCGCAAACGCATACGAGACAAAGACGAGATAAAAACTGAGCACTTCTCTTGTCTGTCTTTTCAAATCTATTAATCTATCAAATCTCAAATCTTTCTCTTGCTCTCTCACTCGAGTCGAGCTAAAATTCAAGCGGAAAGCTCAGAACTCAGCGCGGACGACTTAAAAGTATTAGTGTAGGTCGGCAGTTAATTTTCATTGTTCTTCTCGTTCTGGGAGAAATTTTTTAAGATGGTTGAAAGGAGAAACAAAATGGAAGTTGGGTGATGAGGTAAAAAAACAGAAAAAATGTAAGTGAGTGTTGGTGGGTTGAGTGGTGAGAAATTTAATGTTAGCGGTTAAGTGGAGAATTGGTGATGGTCATCTACATACATACATACATACATTTACATTGCCCCTCCGCATTTTTTGTTGTTTTGAGTCGAGTTGTCCGAAGTGAAATAAATCAAAAGATGAATCTGAGTTAGAAGTTTGTTTAAGCTTAGGGTTCACTTGAGTTCTTAGATTCTGGAAGATAAGATTACCATTATTAGATTATATTCATTCTGTCACATACATATGTATGTATGTACAATGTATGTATGTACAATGTATGTATGTACTCACGTTGAATTGTAGAATTATTGACACGATTTAACAAAAACAATTACCACACCGTTATAATGCAATGACAATTTTTTTAAGCTTATATTATTAGCTTGATATTAAAAAAAAAAGATTAATGTAATAATTTTTCAAAGAATTTTTTAAAAATTGACACATCTCGATAAATCAAAGTTCACAACATTTTATATTGAAATTTTTGCACAGTGAATTGCCTGCCAGGTTTACCTTAGTTTCAGCACAAAACAAAATTATTAATTTGGCATTAAATTAGTTTCTACACCAACATATGTACCTACTAAAATACTTTTTATATATATTTGCTAATTATCTTACTGTCCATAAGCAACAATTTAATACCACAAATGTCAAAATTTTTGATTCAAATTTAACCTCGGAATTTGAGGTGACTATTATAACAAAGTCAAAGCCATGTTGTTTTAAAATACAAGTAACGGGGAATTTTAAAAAAGATCCTGGGGTGCGATGAACACTGAAAACGTCCCATTGGTACTTTCAAAAATCTGACATTTATCAGAGTTTCCGTGTTGTAATAAAATGTTTGTAAAATATTGTATTTTTTGAAGAAATTATTGACTTATTAAGGTTTTCACACACTATTGAAATTAATGTGTATGCACCTTAAGAATAATTTAGTTAATGTTTTATCATCACAATGGCGCTCGTGTTTTCTTTTTGAATTTGTCTGTTTTTGCAAAATAATTATTGAGACATGGAAGGCGAGCGTTTCCATATTGATAGATTGAAGGGTGGCTCCAACTGCCTTACATGGACTTTTCTAATGAAACAGTATTTGGAGGCAGGTGAGTTGTGGGACGTTGTGGATGGGTATAAAAACTTATGCAGAAGATATGGCTGTATGGAAGAAGGCTGATGCAAAGGCACGCTCCGATAAGCATTCCGCATAAATCTTCCGACAAAATACATCGCATTCCTTCGCACAGCGCACACTGGGGCAAGATACCCCAAAAACCGGAATTAATTCAGAAGATGGGTCTGCTTTACTGAAAACATGTTTTTTTTTAATTGAAGTACCATACAAATTAATAGGAAAACTAAAATTGAGTTTTAGAATTATGTGTTGATGCTTATTACCGACTGCGTAAATGGTGTTTTTGTAGCTATCTATGTATCTATTTTTGTCCGCACGTAACTTCTCAACCACTGAACCGATTTTAACAAGTGATACGGTATTGGATTCGGCTTAAGGGCACGAGTAACAAGGGGTACAAGAAATGTTTTAAAAGTAAAAATGGCGGTTTTTAGGCGGGAAATAGTGATTTTAGGAATGTATGTGTATTCGAGTGTCCGTTAGGCCGATTTTTAAATATTATACCTCATTGGATTTGTCTAAACTAAGTACATAAAATTCTTGAAAAATCAAAATTGCTGAAATTATAAAAATGAGGGCATTCAGCTTGTAATATTGATCCTTTTACTTCTGTCGGTACTTTCTTCGAAAGATTTTTTTGGTCGACCAACTTTACATGAAGTTACTGGATCACAAATCTTAAATCTTATCGGCGTAAGCAACCAAGATTCGTTTATTTTCTTAAATCTTATTTCGTGTCGATGACATTTTAACCACTTTTTTGTTAATACAGCTTCAAAAACTGACAACGAATGCTGGAGGTCCTTAGCATCAACATTGTGCCTGGCTTCGAGGTGTTCCGCTAAAAATTTAAATTTTGTTTTCATTGTTTGGAGCCCTAAATGTCTCATGAGCTCATACAACTCCATTCGAGTATAAAATATACTATTTGAATGTGAACCTACACAAGAAAGGCTTCTTTTTTAAAAAAACAATTCAAAATTTTCTGAGGTACTCTACTAAACAAATCTCAATAAAAAAAAAATGGCGTACATATGCGCACCGGATTATTTTTTCCCACAATACAAGAGACATTAAACTATTTTTACAAATAAAAATCTCGACATAGAAACGTCTAGAAACCTACTTTTGCTCTAACTATACGTAAAATACGCCCTTAATTATATATATCACATTATTTATATTCCATTTAAATTGAAAAAGTAAAAATTGAAATTTAAAATATATTTAGAAATAAAGTACATACTTGAAACTATTGATTCCATACTGTTTTTTAATTTTCACGTTATTAAAATATATATTAACAAAGGCAAACTAATAACACTTCTTACTTAACACTTGTCTTAAGAATGAATGAAATGTGACTTACATTCAGCATTACGGAGTAAAAAAAAAATTTTTAAATATAACTGTTTAAGCTAATGAAAGCTTAGAATGTGTGCTAACGGGAAAACCAGTTTTTATTTTCATCTCTTACAATTTTTTTTTTTTTAGTTTATTCCGATTCCTTCATATGAGTGGGCCCACTGTGCAGCGGTTCAATGCGATTAGGCAACAATTTTTGACAGCTATGCGTTGAATTTATTCAGAAGTTGTCCGATGAAAAATCATTGCGGAATCTATTCGCAAATTTAAACTACAAAATTGTAAGTAAAATATTCAAACGAACGCGATTGTTTGCTTCATTTTATTTAGTTCCGTAACGGATACCTCGAAAGTAATTTGAATTCCGATCGGAATTCATTTTCCTTTTTTAAATCCTCCGAACGAATACCTCGATAGGGCTGTATGTATGGATATCTTTTTCTCCTGCAGACAAACAGATATCTGGGTTATGGATTCTAGAGCAAGTGATCATAAGAGCCATCGTCGTGAGTGGGTTCCAAAATTTTGAGGAAGCATCGATGAACGTTACTGTTGGGAATGGTAAGAAGATCGTAGCTCAAGGAAAAAGAGGACATTCAAATTCTTGCATACAATGGTAGAGAATGGATTCGGAAGCATAATTACAGATGTGATGTATGTTCCAGAAATTCATTTGAATTTGTTTTCATCAGGAAAGGCTACATGGATAGTGGAAAGGCTATGTTTTGCGATCAGATAACAAATTTTGTGAACTATTGAATGGAGATGAAGTCGTTGCAGTAGGATGATGGAATAACAGTCTCTTGGTTGATCAAGGTTTTTTTTTATTTACTTTTTAAAGCATCTGAGGTCGCATGCAACATCAAGAGTTTTCTGAAGTTAGCGCAAAAGGAACAAGTTCAAAACATTCGTGTTCTGAGATCGGACAACGGGACGGAGTTTGTGAATGATAAGCTGAGGTCATGTTTTAACAACATGGGTATTCATCATCAGCGTAAAGTGCCATAGACGCCTCAACAAAATGGCTGTGCTGAAAAAGAGAACATTGCTTCATGCGAAGAAAGTGGACAATAAATTCTGGACAGAAGCTGTCAACACTGCAGTTTATGCATTGAACTGATCTGGTACCAGAACTATTCTAGATTAGTCAGTCGAACATGCAATCGTAACTTGGGCACATGCGCATCTTCGGTTCTGAAGTCTTCATATACACATTCCAAAAGAGAAGAGGCATACATTGTTTTTTCTCGTGGAAGAAGCAATGGCTGTTGTCGACACTGGTAGCGTTGAGGTAATGATTGATGACGAATGTGGTGAAGAGGTGATTTTGGAATCAGGAGATGGTGCTAAGGCAGAAGAAACTAATTTTGATTCGCATAAGACACCAGTGAGCCAAATATATAATGGTGCTGTTTGTAGTTTGGACAACAAAAACATCATCAAAAGACTTCTCAGAAAACAAGTTTGGTCACAAACACGCCGGCGTTTATCTTTTGATGAATCAGTTAATCATGGAACAGCGTTTATGGCAGTTTATGAAGAACCAAAATCGTATGAAGAAGCAATTGCATCACATGACCATGAGCAGTATAGGAGAAGGCGGTGGAAGAAGAGATGGAATCCCTTTCAAAAAATCAAACTCGGACAATCGTTGAACTGAAAAGCCGAAGGACCATAAGGTAATTGATAAATCGTTGGGTGTTTAGGTTGAAGCAGAAAACTGATGGCAGCATCGATCGCTTTAAAGCACGTTTGGTTGTGCGAGGTCTTACACAATAATTTGGTAAAATTTACATAACTAAGAACCATACTTACACTGGCAACACTGAAACGTACATATGTCGTTGAAGCAGTTTGGTGTGAAGACCGCATTCTTAAATGGAGACTTGATTGAGAAAGTGTTTGATGATGATGGATTGATAGCAGCAGAGAACGAAACCAGTATTTTTCAAGTTGTTCAGCATTTGCAGAAGGGGTTTGAAATTGATCAGAAGTCTGATGGGTCAATGCTAATCGACCAGCCAGCATATGCAGAGAATTCTAGATTCTATAACAAAAAAAAAAAAACCTTCGTTTTTGAAAAAGCATAATTTTAAAGCAAACCTCTCACCCTAGAATTCTAGTCCAGTCGCAACACCATTAGATAAGTCTCAGAACTTAAGTGATTTTGAAGCCAACAAGAAAGTTGATTTTCCGTACCGAGAAGCAGTAGGCAGTTTAATGTACCTGGCTGTAGGTCAGGTACTAGGCCAAATATAAGTTTTGCAGTGATGAATGTCAGCAGATACATGGAATATCCTGCAGAGCCACATGTCAACACCTTAAAAAGAATTTTTAAAAACATTAAAGGAACATCTGACATGGAATTATATTTCAAAGGTGGTACCGGGCTACAGCGATGCAGAATACGCAGGTTGCAGAACAACAGCAACAGCAACATCTGGTTATGTCTTCCTATATTGGGAGGCTTTGTTATTTCCTGGGAATCAGAGCGTCAGCGATCAGTTACATTGTCAACTACGGAGTCTAAAACATGGCAGCTTCACATGCCATAAATGAACTGGTTTGGATGAAAAGACTTCTGACAAAGCTATTGTAAGAGGAAATTAAGCAGCCGATGTTCTTCATGGATTCTCAGAGTGCCATTTGCCTTTTAAGGAATCCTGAATACCTATCACAAACATACTGAAAATATTAACGTTCGTTACCATTATATACGTACACAATTCGAAGATGGTATGTTCAATCTTGAGTATGGGCCAATGGGTGAATAAATGGGGGATGTCTTGACGAAGCCTTTACCAAAGGTGAAACATCAATCCTTTTGCACAATGATGAATTTACATATGTATGTAGTTCCAGTCATCCAGTCATTAATAAATAGCTCCGATCACAATCAACAATTTTTTTTAAATGATTTATATTTTGAATAAAATATTTTATATTTTTTTTTTCAAACAAAAGATTGTTTTGATCATAAAATTTAAAGTTTTTTTTTTGTTACAGTATAATTTTGTATCAGTTTCTTCTGATCATAAATAAAAAAATAAAAAAGTGGAGATAACGTCAACTTCGTTTCCCTTTTCAATTACTGCTGACTGATTAGGATTACGAGTATATTCAAAAATTATTCAGCTATACATTAACGACTGCAAGACTGCACAACTTGTCATACAGTGCACTTAACCATCAATTTATTTCAAAATCATTTTTTTAAAAACTTAGGGGTTCGTACTCCCTTAAGTTTTTTTATAAAAAAAAAATATTAAAAATCACTTACCAAGTTTATTCGAAAAAAATCCTTCAGCCAACCCGCAAATGGCCTACTAAAAATTTCCCACGTTGATATCAAATTCTTGTCCATATTACTGACAAAAAAAAAAGAACAATATTTAGTGAAAATAAAATATAAATATGTAAATCGTTATTTTTTTTTAATTCTTACTCTTTTTAAAACACAATTAAAAAATGTTTGTTAAAAAAAATATAGTCACATATTTCAATCACAAACAACAAAAACAAAAAGTAAAACGGCAACGCAGCTCCGATTCGGCTATTTTCTTTTTGAAAATATTAATTTTATTTTAGGATAATAATTCTATGTACCTACATATTTTTTTTCAATGAATTCTACTTCAACTATTTTTTAAAAAATACAGTACACATATTATATTATATTATTTATTTATATTTTATATTTATTTTATAGTTTTTTCACTTCACTCGCAATATTTTTAATTAATTTTTATTTATTTTTTCACTTTCGCAAACGCATACAAGACAAAGACGAGATAAAAACTGAGCTCTTCTCTTCTCTGTCTTTTCAAATCTATTAATCTATCAAATCTCAACTTTCTCTTGCTCTCTCACTCGAGTCGAGCTAAAATTCAAGCGGAAAGCTCAGAACTCAGCGCGGACGACTTAAAAGAATTAGTGTAGGTCGGCAGTTAATTTTCATTGTTCTTCTCGTTCTGGAAGAAATTTTTAAAGATGGTTGAAAGGAGAAACAAAATGGAAGTTGGGTGATGAGGTAAAAAAACAGAAAAAATGTAAATGAGTGTTGGTGGGTTGAGTGGTGAGAAATTTAATGTTAGCGGTTAAGTGGAGAATTGGTGATGGTCATCTACATACATTTACATTGCCCCTCCGCATTTTTTGTTGTTTTGAGTCGAGTTGTCCGAAGTGAAATAAATCAAAAGATGAATCTGAGTTCCAAGTTTGTTTAAGCTTAGGGTTCACTTGAGTTCTTAGATTCTGGAAGATTAGATTACCATTATTAGATTATATTCATTCTGTCACATACATATATGTATGTATGTATGTACTCACGTTGATTTGTAGAATTATTGAATTTTTTTAGTAAAATGATCCAATGTTTTTCTGATACGATTTAACAAAAACAATTACCACACCGTTAAAATGCAATGACAATTTTTTTTTTAAGTTTACTTATATTATTCGCTTGATATTAAAAAAAAAAAAAGATTAATGTAATAATTTTTCAAGGAATTTTTTAAAAATTGACACATCTCGATAAATCAAAGTTCACAACATTTTATATTGAAATGTTTGCACAGTGAATTGCCAGGTTTACTTAGTTTCCGCACAAAACAAAATTATTAATTTGGCATTAAATTAGTTTCTACACCAACATATGTATACCTACTAAAATACTTTTTATATATATTTGCTAATTATCTTACTGTCCATAAGCAACAATTTAATACCACAAATGTCAAAATTTTTGATTCAAATTTAACCTCGGAATTTGAGGTGACTATTATAACAAAGTCAAAGCCATGTTGTTTTAAAATACAAGTAACGGGGAATTTTAAAAAAGATCCTGGGGTGCGATGAACACTGAAAACGTCCCATTGGTACTTTCAAAAATCTGACATTTATCAGAGTTTCTGTGTTGTAATAAAATGTTTGTAAAATATTGTATTTTTTGAAGAAATTATTGACTTATTAAGGTTTTCACACACTATTAAAATTAATGTGTACGCACCTTAAGAATAATTAGTTAATGTTTTATCATCACGATGGCGCTCGTGTTTTCTTTTTGAATTTGTCTGTTTTGCAAAATAATTATTGAGACATGGAAGGCGAGCGTTTCCATATTGATAGATTGGAGGGTGGCTCCAACTGCCTTACATGGACGTTTCTAATGAAACAGTATTTGGAGGCAGGTGAGTTGTGGGACGTTGTGGATGGGTATAAAAACTTATGCAGAAGATATGGCTGTATGGAAGAAGGCTGATGCAAAGGCACGCTCCGATAAGCATTTCGCATAAATCTTCCGACAAAATACATCACATTCCTTCGCTCAGCGGTTCAATGCGATTAGGCAACAATTTTTGACAGCTACGCTTTGAATTTATTCAGAAGTTGTCCGATGACAAATCATTGCGGAATCTATTCGCAAATTTAAACTACAAAATTGTAAGTAAAATATTCAAACGAACGCGATTGTTTGCTTCATTTTATTTAGTTCCGTAACGGATACCTCGAAAGTAATTTGAATTCCAATCGGAATTCATTTTCCTTTTTTAAATCCTCCGAACGAATACCTCGATAGGGCTGTATGTATGGATATCTTTTTCTCCTGCAGACAAACAGATATCTGGGTTATGGATTCTAGAGCAAGTGATCATAAGAGCCATCGTCGTGAGTGGGTTCCAAAATTTTGAGGAAGCATCGATGAACGTTACTGTTGGGAATGGTAAGAAGATCGTAGCTCAAGGAAAAAGAGGACATTCAAATTCTTGCATACAATGGTAGAGAATGGATTCGGAAGCATAATTACAGATGTGATGTATGTTCCAGAAATTCATTTGAATTTGTTTTCATCAGGAAAGGCTACATGGATAGTGGAAAGGCTATGTTTTGCGATCAGATAACAAATTTTGTGAACTATTGAATGGAGATGAAGTCGTTGCAGTAGGATGATGGAATAACAGTCTCTTGGTTGATCAAGGTTTTTTTTTATTTACTTTTTAAAGCATCTGAGGTCGCATGCAACATCAAGAGTTTTCTGAAGTTAGCGCAAAAGGAACAAGTTCAAAACATTCGTGTTCTGAGATCGGACAACGGGACGGAGTTTGTGAATGATAAGCTGAGGTCATGTTTTAACAACATGGGTATTCATCATCAGCGTAAAGTGCCATAGACGCCTCAACAAAATGGCTGTGCTGAAAAAGAGAACATTGCTTCATGCGAAGAAAGTGGACAATAAATTCTGGACAGAAGCTGTCAACACTGCAGTTTATGCATTGAACTGATCTGGTACCAGAACTATTCTAGATTAGTCAGTCGAACATGCAATCGTAACTTGGGCACATGCGCATCTTCGGTTCTGAAGTCTTCATATACACATTCCAAAAGAGAAGAGGCATACATTGTTTTTTCTCGTGGAAGAAGCAATGGCTGTTGTCGACACTGGTAGCGTTGAGGTAATGATTGATGACGAATGTGGTGAAGAGGTGATTTTGGAATCAGGAGATGGTGCTAAGGCAGAAGAAACTAATTTTGATTCGCATAAGACACCAGTGAGCCAAATATATAATGGTGCTGTTTGTAGTTTGGACAACAAAAACATCATCAAAAGACTTCTCAGAAAACAAGTTTGGTCACAAACACGCCGGCGTTTATCTTTTGATGAATCAGTTAATCATGGAACAGCGTTTATGGCAGTTTATGAAGAACCAAAATCGTATGAAGAAGCAATTGCATCACATGACCATGAGCAGTATAGGAGAAGGCGGTGGAAGAAGAGATGGAATCCCTTTCAAAAAATCAAACTCGGACAATCGTTGAACTGAAAAGCCGAAGGACCATAAGGTAATTGATAAATCGTTTTGTGTTTAGGTTGAAGCAGAAAACTGATGGCAGCATCGATCGCTTTAAAGCACGTTTGGTTGTGCGAGGTCTTACACAATAATTTGGTAAAATTTACATAACTAAGAACCATACTTACACTGGCAACACTGAAACGTACATATGTCGTTGAAGCAGTTTGGTGTGAAGACCGCATTTTTAAATGGAGACTTGATTGAGAAAGTGTTTGATGATGATGGATTGATAGCAGCAGAGAACGAAACCAGTATTTTTCAAGTTGTTCAGCATTTGCAGAAGGGGTTTGAAATTGATCAGAAGTCTGATGGGTCAATGCTAATCGACCAGCCAGCATATGCAGAGAATTCTAGATTCTATAACAAAAAAAAAAACGTTCGATTTTGAAAAAGCATAATTTTAAAGCAAACCTCTCACCCTAGAATTCTAGTCCAGTCGCAACACCATTAGATAAGTCTCAGAACTTAAGTGATTTTGAAGCCAACAAGAAAGTTGATTTTCCGTACCGAGAAGCAATAGGCAGTTTAATGTACCTGGATGTAGGTCAGGTACCCGGCCAGATATAAGTTTTGCAGTGGGAAATGTCAGCAGATACATGTAATATCCTGCAGAGGCACATGTCAACACCTTAAAAAGAATTTTTAAAAACATTAAAGGAATATCTGACATGGAATTATATTTCAAAGGTGGTACCGATTTGACACTGATAGGCTACAGCGATGCAGACTACGCAGGTTGCAGAAAAACAGCAAGATCAACATCTGGTTATGTCTTCCTATACCTATTGCGAGGCTTTGTTATTTCCTGGGAATCAGAGCGTTAGCGATCAGTTACATTGTCAACTACGGAGTCTTAAACATGCAGCCTTACATGCCATAAATGAACTGGTTTGGATGAAAAGACTTCTAACAGAGTTATTGTAAGAGGAAATTAAGCAGCCGATGTTCTTCATGGATTTTCAGAGAGCCATTTGCCTTTTAAGGAATCCTGAATATCACAAACGTACTGAAAATATTAACGTTCGTTACCATTTTATACGTACACAATTCGAAGATGGTATGTTCAATCTTGAGTATGGGCCAATGGGTGAATAAATGGGGGATGTCTTGACGAAGCCTTTACCAAAGGTGAAACATCAATCCCTTTGCACAATGATGAATTTACATATGTATGTAGTTCCAGTCATCCAGTCATTAATAAATAGCTCCGATCACAATCAAAAATTTTTTTTCAATGATTTATATTTTGAATAAAATATTTTATATTTTTTTTTTTTTTTCAAACAAAAGATTGTTTTGATCATAAAATTTAAAGTTTTTTTTTGTTACAGTATAATTTTGTATCAGTTTCTTCTGATCATAAATAAAAAAATAAAAAAGTGGAGATAACGTCAACTTCGTTTCCCTTTTCAATTACTGCTGACTGATTAGGATTACGAGTATATTCAAAAATTATTCAGCTATACATTAACGACTGCAAGACTGCACAACTTGTCATAGAGTGCACTTAACCATCAATTTATTTCAAAATCATTTTTTTAAAAACTTTATTTGAAGAAGTGGTACTGTTAAGTGGCCTCCAAGCCTCCAGCAAATCTTAGAACCATTGAAAGCCATCGAAGCCATACAATATCTACCATGTAATTTTTTACCAAATTATATTAGTAAAAAATTAATTCCAGCAATATTTCTGTCCTTTATTTATTATTTTAAGTTCTCATGCTCTCGAAATTCACCCGCTATTCTCCAATTTAGAACTCAATATTCAAAAACACGTATGTATTTGACAACTATACTTTGTAATTCCTGTGGTTGTTCTAAAGTTTATTTTCAGAACAGTCTCTCATACCAAAGGACTCTTTTGCTATGTCCGAATATTTCAAAAGCATAGCAGGTACTTTAAAATTTGTTTTCCAAAGAACATGCCCAGAAGAAGTCCTTTCATAAAGTATTTTGTATTCCGTAAAAGAATTCGAAAATAAATGTGCACATTAATTCACCCTTTTATAATATCACAAGGATACACCGGACTGTCCAATTTGGTTCATTGATCACAAGAAGCAACTTCCCAAGCACTTACACCCCCAATCAAACCCCTTCCATCCCCCATCCCCCAGCCACCCACTATCAAATTGTCATAAAATGTTGCTTGATTGCTTATATTTTACCATCAGCATCATCTTTATGGCCACATCTCTTACCGTTATACAACGACAACAAAATGCACTTACTTCTCTTTTTCGTCGATAGCCTAGTATATGGTACTATAGCTACTAAAAACAACTTACTTGCCATCCTAAATTTATACGATTCCTTATGCCATGCATCAGCATCAGGGATGCGCCAATACATTCAAAAACACACACATTTTCAACCGCAATATGTTGAACTGGAAGTTTACAAGAATTCTGCATGAGCATAAATATCGTCCCCAACATATCTCTACATGGACCAGAATCAAGAATCCAACACAGAACAGAACAGAACAGGGCATAGTAGAGAGCCCTTTGGTATCCTTTGAGATGTCTGTATAAACATAATAAAGAACAACAGGTCCTTGGATTTGGCTTGCTGAAAATTTCCTTACGGCTACTTGCATTTATAAACTTCTAAAAGCGTCCTTAGATCCACAGGAAAAACACCAACACACACCACACACCATGCCACACCGCTCCGGTACCGTTTATGGGTACGGTCTTTTGCACAAAATTGAAGTCCAAGAGTCACATCAGGACCCTCTTTTGTCCCCCCAAACTAAACCAAATGCCGCATAAAATATTGAAAATAAGTTCAATTAACAGTCAGCCAATCTGCTTCTCTTCCGGCTTCCCGGTTGCCGACGACTTCCGGAACAAGAGGTCATCTCTTATTGTAGTAACGGTAAGTGATGCAGTTGCTTTGGCCAAGCCTATACTCGTACACAAACTTCAAACTCATCCAGATTGGAAGACCAGAGACTCTCGTCGTAGTCGTCGTCGTGTAACATTTATACTCGTACAAGATGGACAAAGGACATTTCTGGAGGAACATTTTCAGGCCAACATGATCCTGTAGGCTAGACAGTGCATATTATACAAAATGGAGTGGACCAGGCTACTGTAATGGTGTGTTGTGTATAGGTACTGTTATTGTTACTGTTGTTGTTCTGCTGCTTGTTTATACCGTCATTACAAAGAGATACGAGTGTTTTATGTTGTACGGATGACATACAACGGTGTTCCGGAATGCTGAAAGTATTCCCTTCTCTTCCCCTTCGATTCTATACCTGCACATATGGGCTATGGCTATAAGGGATAGGTGACATCATTAGCCAATATGGCATTCGAGTAAAACGAACCGGAAAGAGTTGTAACAAATAGGGTGTTGGCGCACCACAAGTTAAAACCATTAAATGTGTAGGCCTACCACAATATGTTATTAGAATGTTCGTTCGAAGCCCTTTTGTCGACTCGACTCAACTCGGTTACGGTACGGATGCCAGGACATTAACCCACCTGCTATATTCCTTCCTATAATGGGGATCCGCATGTTCGAGGCAGGTAAAGGGGTAAATATACATATACAGGTAAAATACATGGACTCTCATTCGTCCTCATGAGCACCTCGTTTAGCTTTATCAAATTGTCGCGTTTGGCGTTCGATTCGAATGTTGCGGTATTGTGTAACGGTTGTGTTTAAAATCAACCTCATTCTATTAGTATGGGTGTGGTGTTGACGTTCGTTGGCCTGTAGTCGTAGTGTGTGTTGTGTGTCTGTGTATTGTGTGCGGGGGTGGCTTGGCTATAATATGATGTAGACTAAGAGCTTTTTGTGCACCTCATTTCTTTAAAACGATCGGATGTAGGTATGTTGTAGTGTATTCTAGGTCGTATGCAACTTAAATAGAATTTTGTTTTTGCCTGGAACCTCTACAGTGTGAATAATAAAAAATTTGTTATGAATAGTAAAATTTGTATAGAATTATTTATTTGACGTAATATTTAAATTGGTAAATTTATTAATATTAAAATCTAAGTTGCTCCAAGTTCATCTTCTTTAAGTGACATGATTGCCGAATACTACTATATACTAATATTCACAACAAAAATATAAAATAAAATAAAATAAAATAAAATAAAATAACTTAGTTGGAATTTTCATTTCCCTAAAGAAGTAAATAGTGAACCATGACTATTCAACTTTCTCTTAAAGTTGTCGGCAACTTATTTTCATAGTTTGTAGGTACTGTTTCATATAATCGAAACTATATAATTGAATTATGAATGGCTCAAGTGAATAATTTTAAGTTGTGTTAGGCAGAACAAAACACACATTCTTGAATTACGTTCTAAAAATCACATCAGTCAAGTGCTGTCAATTTTTGTCAAAAAACCAGGTATTTTTAACTAATGCCTTTAAACCTTTGTACAGTAAAAAAAAAGTAAGTATACGCCCAGTACCAAGTCCAGGTAACTTGATGTTAACAATTTTGAACGAGCTTTTTTCTCTGTGGGACTCACTGTAGTTTCTTTAAATAGAACAGCACATTCTGAATTCTATTTTATGCACATTTGTATAACTAAATACATTCTATCGTCGCTTACCTTAACTGGATTATTTCCTACCACAAAAGCAAAGCCGTAAGTTGCAATTTCAATTCCCAAGATGCATCCGTTTGGCATCGATTCAATATTTTGTTTCTGTTGATTCCAATTAACAAGCTGTACCCGGAATTATCAGAATTTTGTATCCTCCTGTTTTATTGCAGCATTGAAATCTAATTGTTATCTTAATTTTTTTAGGACAAATTTTGGTCTACAAATGACTGAAAAAAATTCCTAAGCTTAACAGCTGCACCAGAATATCAGTTATTTTAGAAACAAGCAGGAAATTAGAAACAAAAATCGACTGATCTCATTTTTCATCTACATCCTTGATAACAATTGCTGATTTAATTTCAACTTGTCTTATTTCGGCTTAAAATGCCCATTTCGGATAAAGAATTCATCGAAATTTGAATATCTTACCAAGAAATTCAAAAATTCAGTTAATTTTCCACATTTCGGCCACTTGTGTGTGTCCTTTTAAGGCCATTATTGTTTTCGAGTGACACACTAAGCACTCAATGAATATATTCAACAAAAGGACATCATCGAAGTTTCTATAAATATACACAACACACTCTCTATATACATCACGTCAATCGGGTCTTCTTTTGGAGCTCTTGCAAACACAACTCAATCTACGATTCAATTCAGGATTTCAACTTAAAAAGACAAAAAAAAAAAAAAAAAAAAATGGAGTCACTAGGAATATTGAGAGTACAAGAGCAAAAATATCGCTGTTCGGGAACAAAATATACGATTGTGGAGCCAATACCACGCCAATGGTGGATCCTTTTGTTTTGAAAACACAATAAAAAGTGATAAGCATCAAGCAGTTCGATTTCTCCGTACATACGAGTACCAGTGGGTTATATGTATGTAGGTAGTACACCTTCTACACACCTACACACTTCCTCTCTCTGTAGCTTTTCCGTTTGGTCTATATTCCATGCCACCACCATTCGCAGCGATACCACCACATTCGATATTGGTAACCTTTTTGAACAACAAAAAGCTGAGAACGCTATTCTACATTGTTTTTTTTTTTGTTTTTTTTTTTTTGCTTTTATTGTCCTGCGAGTATCACCTCACACCCACACAATATCGTAGATGTAGTATGAAGTCCTTGGAGAGACTATGAATTCGTTTTCATTGGATTCGAAAGCGAACAATTGAACCTGTTAGCTGTTCTTTTGTTGGGTCCAAATAAGAACTGTTACCGTACCAAATGAAATAGGACAAAAACGTACTGATTAAAAAAAAAAAAAAAAAAACGGGAAGAAGAAGAAGAAAGAAACATAAAATCTAATCAAGGTTGCCACTCTAAATTAAAGAAACTGGGTTAACTTTTTTAACATAATACTAAAAATAACGTTAATATAGACTTAAGTTAGACTAAAGTTTGACTTTAGTTGTGATCAAAAAGGTAGACTGCCTAATATAAAATATTATTTAAAAGTCATGTTTATCAATGTCGTTAAGTTTCGTTAACTTTCATATTTCACTTTTTAAATTTCAAATAGTTCTAAGCTTGTAAAGATGTAAAACTTGAACTTAGTCACAACTAAACTCAGTTAATGAGTTATTTCTTTCTTTTTTTAATATATAGAACCATCGAAGTAAACTTTTGAATAAGGTAGAAGAAAAAACTATGAATAGAGTTTGCTTAAATGATATGTATGTTGATATTTTCACAAACGGTTTTGACATTTACATATGAGGCTGGTGAATTTTCTTACAATTGAACATAAGATGTTTTAATACTATTAACATTTTTACAGACAATATAGCTGTATACACATTGAACTTTTCACTAAATCATTTTAATTTCACTTTTACAATATGCACTGCACAGCACTAACGTGTCACAATATGGTAGCTCAATGACTGTATTTTATGAATTCATTGATGTTTTCACCAATTTTTCACTGAGGAGAAGAAGATATTTCATCCATCCAGTCATGAGCATGTCGGTGACGCTAACGCATACGGTTTTCCCTTCAAAGAAAGAACAACACGGTTCGTAACGCAAAAACGTGACGGTTTTATTTTTACACTGCTTTCAAATTTCTCTCATACGTCAATAAAGAAGTTTCACTTCAAAAAATATAAATATTATGACAGCTTTTGTAAATAATTTACTCATCTATGCTGAAAATCGTAGTTATCAGAATTATCGTAAAACTAACCGTTTGGCCACAAAAATTTAAAAAAAACTATTTTCGTGACCTTTGATCTTGAATACAATTTTTTTGCACACCCTTTATCAAAGGGGGCCTTGTTTAAATTGGACCAACAATAGCTGAGGCTTCGAAAGGAGCACTAACTCTCCTAGAAGTGTGAAACTTGATCACCATATCCAAGAGGAATGAATTGAGGGGTTCCTCAGGGATACCATTTTGGGCCACTTCTTTTTATATTATTAGTTTTTATTAATTAATCCCTTTGTGAAAGCTTTGGCAACACTCTTATTTTTAAAATACACACTTTTAATGGTTTTTGAAAACTGGGTAGCCGAGGGGGCAAGGGGTAAATTAATTCAAAATTAGGGTTCCCAAACGGGACCATTCAGTGCCAGTGTCTCGTATTTATAATTTCTCTTCATTTTTGTTACAAATGATGAGTTAAATAAAAATTTTCTCAATTAATTTCTTTAGTTTTTTAATTTTTTTTAAGAATATTTCCCAATTGCCACGCCCATTTTAATTTTTATCAAAAACTGTTCTAACAATCTGATACAATTTCTTAAAATTCGTTGTCAAGATAGAAAAGTTATTAAGAAAATGTTACCTATATCACATCAGTTGGCAACCATTGAACATTGTCACCATGCATGGCCAAAAGGGTTATTGTGACCACCATCAGCTCTGGAACAAACGCGACCAATTGTCATATGCAGACCAATAAATGGCAAATATTGACTCCCGACCGGAGACATCAATTTTGTTATTCGTTTTATTTTTGTTTCAATATCTTTTCAGAGTTTCCATGGAACAGCGACCAGGAGCAGGAGCACATACTCGTACATATAGATACAGGACTCACCCACTCCTCTGGACACGTCGGCGTTGTCGTATAGGAATGTATACATATCTATGTGTGTGTGTGTGTGAGCCATTAGCATCGCTATGGCATAAGCCATGAAAAGAAAAGATATTGCTCCGAATTATTTTCTGGCAATAAATTCACCGATAGGAATGCAATTACGTATCCTGCCACCAAATGAGAGGCGGGAGCTCCATTGCCAGGGATGATGACGACGACGATGATGATGATGATGATTATATTGGCTTTCAGTATATAGCTTGACTGGCCATATCGGGGTGTCTCTGTGTCTTTATATGCAAACCTATACCTATAGATGTATGTCAACCTTTAGATCTTCTCCCTGTGGGCGGCTGCGGTGGTGGCCGCCTCAAAAAGAGATGCTAGCTTAATAAAGTAGCAAAAACCTTCACGATTGGTGAAAATTAGCACACTTGAGAGTGGCTTTTCCCGGCTGGCTGGCCCATCATCGAGTGAATCGAATTCGTGTAAGGGACTCAGTTAATTAAGGCAAAAGTTCGATTCGAGTTGGGAATGACAAAGAAACGACTCTAAGGAGGGATACAAAAAAAAAAACAGGAAAAAAAGAAGGAAGAAGTTACACCCTTCTTCTATCGTATCGCCTCGCCCGCTTGAATTTAAATTAGGAAGCTTAAATTAGTGAATGGCGATATAAATCTTCTTATCACAAAAATGGGATTGGGATCGGAAAATCCTTTCATGTCCTTGACATCGATCTGTCAATTTTACTTTAGGGATAGTCCGGTTCCACTATATGTATGTACGTACCGGTACCATCTCGACTTAAGTCTTCTTGTGTTTGATTAAAAATCCTATTGAAATTCGAGATTCTTCAAGATGGGTTGAAGCTAATAGAGGTTTCCTATTTTCTGAATTTTAACCATCATCAGACAAAAAGACCAAAAATAAAGGAGGACAATGTTCCTTTGTGCCACTTTTGTCTGATGTCTGTGTGTGTGTGGTACGTTGTTGTGGTGTATGTATGTATATACAGTGCTTTATGGTCCTGGGGGAAATCAAACAACTTGCGGATAGAATTTGCAATTCTTCCTTTCTATTTCATTGAATTTAAACTAAAACTCGAAATGAGAATGAATATGGAACTCGAAGTTGAACTGGAACTGGAACTGTCTGTCTCTGTTCTGTGACTCTTCCTCTGACTCTGCCTCTGTGTCGTGGTATGGTTATGGTGTTCTGGCCTGGCTTCGAAATTAGGTCCTTTCCCATAGTGTGTAATTGTTATATTCTAATATAAGTCAGGCAGGCAGGAAGGCAGTCATCTGGAGACGAAGAGTCAGTGCGTTCTATTTCTCATACAAAAGCTTAACCAGAAGCAAACACAAGAGGAAGCAATTTTTTTGGGATTATTTTTTATTTTCTGAGCAGAAGGACATCAAAAATTGAGAAATTATAATCGTTCAGCAACGTACATTTTAATCAGGCTTATTACTTTGGCAAACCCGAATTCGAATTCGTATCGTATCCTGATGTGGTGCATGATTGTGTGTCAACATTCAACTTACACACATACACATGTTGGAATTTAGTTTTGAATGTTGCCGTTCCGGAAGCCATATGTGTGGCAGCTGCAGAGTGTGCTTCAGAATATATACCTACTCGTCAAGTAGTATACTTTGTGGTGAAGTTAATTTAACGAAAAACTGACTCGATGAGGACCTCTTTGAAAAAAATACTCCATTGAAATGGAATCCTTTGAGCGTTGGAGCTTGAATCTGAAGTAGGTTGACTAAGGATTAAGTCTTCTCCTCAAATACCTTCACTTGGATGAGCGGAAAGGCTTGTTTTTTTTCTTCATAAACTTTGGTTGAATTGCATTATATGTAACTTCTTATAATGGAAACTTTATGAAGTTAGTTAAGGACAGGAACTGAGGACACACATACATTTACATACTACTTCATGAACGAATTGTTTACTTTTTAAGTTGTAAAAAGTGAAACGAAAATACTCGACATTTAATTGAAGAATTAATGTAACTAACAATTTACATTGTCAGCTTTTGACAATGTTGTTCTTTAGAAGAGACATCACTTCACAGTTCCTGGGTAGGTATATTCTTTGAAAATTCGTCTTTGATCAAACTTGGTACTACTTTGCTAAAGAAAACAAAAACCATTGGTTTAATTTTTTTTTGTGTCTATTAAACTTCTCAAAAAACATCCAAACTCTCCAAAAATTATTTAAAATTCTAAAATAATATAAAATAAAATGTTAAAATTGCTGAATTTCACCTGCGAATAAAAGAGTTCAGTTGTTGCTATTCTTAATGCTTACCAAGCGTTTCATCGACGAAATAAAATAAAAAAATAAAAAAAAAACATGAACGGAACACAAATAAAATGTAAAAACATGAAAAATGACTGTTTTGTGTAACTTCAAAATATACAAAGGAAAAAGGATGTTGAATCGGAATCAATTCTATTTGCTTGAGTTGAGCTAGGTTCCCATCAAGGGGTTTCCTCTCTCTTATTTCATTTTTGTGCTTTTTATATAATGAATCGTGAAAAATATTTCAATGGTACAAAAAAGTTGTACGAGTATTTTGTATATATAAAAACAGAGTAGTTATTTATTTTTAAATTTAAAGAAAGTCAAAAAACAATCGGTGTTAAATTCGAGTAAAGGACTAAGGAAAATTTAAACTTATTTAAAATAAATCAAGTTTCCGAAACATGCGAACATAAATCTAAATTTTCACCTGAACATGGACAAATTAATTTTTGTAATATTTTTTTCTTGATAATTTGGGAACTATAAAAAAATAATTTCTAAAAAACTTTACATTTATTGAATAAATCTCCAGATAAAGGATAGTTATCAAGTGTTATCATGCAGTCTCCAAGCAAAACGTAATTTTGTTCATTCATGGGAATTTTTTTTTTTAAACTCAATAATTGATTATAATAACAATTTTACTAACAAAAAATCATCAGGCTAAAGAAATTTTTGAGATATTTATGTAAAAAACTGTCACTTCGATATTTGTCTAAAATTTACTATATGCTAAATGCTAAAATAAAATAAATATGAAGCCAATATCGTTGGCTACTCTTGAGATATTCGAGTCAATAAACATTTTTTACCAATTTTTGTTAGATTTTTTTTTTACTTTTTTTACATCTGTCACTATGACATCTTTCACCTTGATATTTGTCACCTTGACATCTGTCACCTTGACATTTGTCACCTTGACATCTGTCACCTTGAAATCTGTCACCTTCACATCTGTCACCTTGACATCTGTCACCTTGACATCTGTCACCTTGACATCTGTCACCTTGGCGTCTGTCACCTTGACTTATGACAACTGTCAGTATGACATCTGTCATCTTGACATCTGTCACCTTGACATCTGTCAACTTGACATCTGTCACCTTGACATTTGTCACCTTGACATCTGTCACCTTGAAATCTGTCACCTTGACATCTGTCACCTTGACATCTGTCACCTTGACATCTGTCACCTTGACATCTGTCACCTTGACATCTGTCACCTTGGCATCTGTCACCTTGACTTATGACATCTGTCACCTTGACATATGTCACCTTGACATCTGTCACCTTGACATCTGTCACCTTGACATCTGTCACCTTGACATCTGTCACCTTGACATCTGTCACCTTGACATCTGTCACCTTGAAATCTGTCACCTTGACATCTGTCACCTTGACATCTGTCACCTTGACATATGTCACTTTGACATAAATAAAAAACAAATGGTTACAAAATATTTTCACTTAAGTTTTATACAGTGTTTAAAAGCCAAGACTCAGTGAGTTTTAAATTAAGTCAAATAAATTCATGGTTTTCGAAAAAACTCAAAATTTGACAAAAAAGAGGAAAAAAAGTTTAAAGTGTAGGTAATTTCAATATTAGATAAACATTTCTTCATTTATAATTCGTTGCTCTTCTTAATTTATTAATTAAAAACTGATGACTATATGTTTTTGAGAAAATTTAAAATTACTTGCTACTTATTTGAGATTTTGAACTTCCCATATGAGGTGTGTGTCACTTTGACATTTTTCAACTTCACGTATCTCATATTGACATTTGTCACTTTGACATCGGCCAATTTTTAATCTGTCACCTTGGATTTTTACCATCACATCTGTCACTTTGAAATCTGAAACTTAGACATCTGTCACTTTGATATCGGCCACTTTGTAATCTGTCACATTGACATTTGTCGCCTTGACATCCGTCACCTTGGATATTTACCATCACATCTGTCACTTTGATATATGAAACAGATTGACATCTGTCATCTTGACCTCTGTCACCTTGACATTCTGTCCTGGCACGTTGACATCTGTCACCCTGAAATTTTACTATGACATCTGTCATCTTGAAACGTAGAGATACTGACTAAAAACCAATCTTTAATCGCTCATCATTTCAAAGATCGGTTAAAAGCCGTTAGTTCAGCCAAAACATTGTTTTAACACAAAACCATAATCATATCCGTGGGTAAAATTCTTTTAGAATTTTCAGGGTCAGCTAGTTACATTTAATAGCAAAAAAAAATATTTGAAGTCTATAGCATTATCCGTTCCCGAGATATTTGCGACCAACCAAAATGTTAATTTTTTTTTAACTGTGAAAAAACCACTGGTTCTTTAAAAGTCAATTCTGCATCTTTTGAAGTTATAGACTGTCGAACAAAATTGAATTAGAGTCGATATCTCTACTTATTCTTGAGATACAGTGGACGAAAAAGGGTATCTCGAACGTACGAACCTTGAAAAGTCCTGTATTTTCAAAAATTTCAATTTGAAATTTAAAAACATTTGAGATTTGACACAAATGTTGAAATATTTTTTTTTAATAAAGAGTATTCCATTTATGTATTTACATAAATACTAAGTTGGTGGGAAACTTTTAAAAAGAATTCTAAAAATTTTAAAAAATAAGATTATAGAAAAATATAAATTAAAAAATATAAAATTTACAAAAGTTTTTCATTAAACAATATTTTCTTCTTCGTTAAATTAAGTTTGCTTATGTGTCTAGTGTATGTCCTATATGTATGCTAAGATCTTAAAAACTGCGCAGCGGATTTTGATGCAACACGCCAAGTGTCGAAATTCAACACCATTCGACTTTTCATTTCAAAAAAATTTGTATCGAAAATATTGAAGGAGAAAACATTGATTCTATGTATATATTTTTTAAATTGTACAAATAGTGTGTTAATCCGTGTCAAAAGTATATTATGCACATCTCTACAATTGTGGCTTTTTAGACATATCAAGTTTATCGAAATCGATCAAATACTTTTTGATGGTAGAAATAAGTACATGTTGCTATTTAAAAAGTAATTTTAATGATTTTATCAAATTTGTGGAACATTTTTATACATGTTACTGCTACCTTCGTCTCTCGAAAACTTCATAATATTTCTTTTATCTTGAAAATAACTGAACAAATTTTAAAAGAATTGCTGAGTTTACTGTTACTATGAAATTAACAAGAAAAAAAAC
This sequence comes from Scaeva pyrastri, assembly GCA_905146935.1. NCBI lineage: Eukaryota > Metazoa > Arthropoda > Insecta > Diptera > Syrphidae > Scaeva > Scaeva pyrastri. Next base: position 118,895,543 of record LR989927.1, on the reverse strand, counting down.
ATAATCCACTTACCGACAATTTTAGACAGTATTTGCATGATTGAGGATATAATAATTAAAAGTTTCTTAGAAATGGTTTTAATGTACATAAGTGGCACAAAACTTAACAAAAAAATCCAACTTTATAATTAATAATAATTACTAAATGTCTGAATTTAGAAGAAATTTCAAGAGAGACTAAAATTAAATTTTACAAATGGAATCCAAGTTTTCCTCAACTTAATCCACCTACCGACAATTTTAGACAGTACATATTTGCATGATTGAGGATAAATAATAATTAAAAGTTTCTTAGAAATGGTTTTAATGTAGGTAAGTGGCACAAAACTTAACAAAAAAATCCAACTTAATAATTAATAATAATTACAACCACCACTATTTCCTACTTATTGTGTTATTTGGTGTCTAAATTTAGAAGAAATTTCAAGAGAGACTAAAATTAAATTTTTCAAATGGAAACCAAGTTTTCCTCAACTTAATTTTTCTAATGAAATTGCATTATATTGTTATAAATGGAATATGGGTTTTGACTTATTTCCACAGAAATTATTCATTTGCAGATTTTCACAAAACTTAAGACTTTCATCAAATCTATGTATTTATAAAAAACCTTATAAATACATTTTCATATTAACGTTCACTTTTCCAGTGTATCTAATAATAATAAGAAAAAATGTTTTAATTCAGACTTAAGGTCAAGTCTCCTTTGGCATAAATTCTGTTCAACACAATGACGACATTACCTTTCAGTTAAACTCCCCAATGGCAATTTAAATTTTCCATACAATTATTTAACTGATTACTTTATTTTTGAAAAGCTTCGTTTATTTCCATTTATATAGTTAACTATTTCAAAATAATTGGTTTATTCTTCAATTTGCCCCCTCTATTTATTTACTATCTAATTTCTCTTCCATTCTGATGGATGATTATCTATCCTTTATTTTTGTATAACGTATATTTATTTATTTACTTACTTATGATTATGATTATACTTAAGACCCCATTCCTTTGATTAGTCTTTGCTTTCATATCCAAAAAGGTTCGTTAACTCTTCAAATCTTCAATCTAAGCCTCATAACAGAACAGCATCAGGAAAATTTGGTACATAATCGAAGAAGAAATTTGATCAACCTTTCACCCCGAATTCCGGACTAATAATGACTTTAAATGCACACTAAACAATCGCCCAAAGGGGAAAAACAGTTACCTACTTTTGGTTTAGCAATTTCCTATTTTACTTACATTACTTTACCCACTCGAGCATATAAACAAGAATGTCCAATTTGCCATCTTTCCAAAGCCAGGGCATATAATAAACCACCCCATCTTTGTATGTGTATTGTGGGGGTGTACATTGTACAAGGATGGAGGTTGGA